>JAZKJV010000408.1:409027-1115034 GCA_037367405.1 Ottelia alismoides
ACATCCTTATGGATTCAGATGGTATAGGAGACCAGAGGAGGGCAGAGCTAGCTGCCCTGGAGGAGCTTAGAGATGCAGCTTTCTCAAGCAGCCTACATTATAAGGAGAGAGTCAAGGAGTGGCATGACTCTCATATCAGCCACAAGCATTTTGAGATTGGACAGAGAGTATGGCTGTTTGATGCAAGGCTTAGATTATTTCCAGGGAAGCTACAGAGCAATGAAAGGACCTTATCTGGTTCGGAAGGTACACGACAACGGTAGCATCGATATATCCGAGTTGTCTTCTGAGAGTACCTTCCGAGTGAACGGCCAGCGGCTCAAGCCATTTCTAGATCATGAGCCGCGAGTCGTTGATCTTGCCCCTATTCATTTGCGTGAGATGTGGTCTTTGACTCACATCTAATGCATCTCACGCCTGAGCTTTACTGATCCTCCGCTGTACATAGATCCAGATGTCCATATCATCACATTCTTTAGTCCCACATCCCTTTCTCCATCTTATGATTATGCTATACTTAGGGTGCACTTTACCCTAAGTATAGGGGGATGTGAGACTTTCGGGTATTTCTTTTGTTTCTGTCTACCCCTGTTTTGTTGCCTATACTTAGGGGCATTTTACCTAAGTATAGGGGGGGTAGACCCTGTACATTCTCCACTCGGTTTTCCCTTTGTATACAGCCTGCTATACTTAGGATTATTTGATCCTAAGTATAGGGGGGAGACCCGAGTCCCTCTTGACTTTTCATTTCCCTTTTGTATAGCCTTTCTTTTCACTTCCCTATACATAGCACGAGTTATGTCTTCTTCATCGCTCTTGACTCTGAGGACATCGTTCGAGCTAAGTATAGGGGGGTGTGTATATATTTCATATATACTTTAGCCATAACTCGTACTTTGTGTGAGTGTGTTAATGAATAAAAATGGCTAAAAACCACAAAATTAAAAATTTTTCATGTACATAATCTTCTTTTATTTTGCACATACATAGCTAGTGTACAAATTATTTTTGTAAAAAATGATTTCAAAAATCTTTTGTGTAAAGCTTGTGTAAATATTTTTGTATCAAAATTATGTATATAGTACAAAATTTTCCAAAATGTTTTGAAAATCAAAAGTTTGCAAAAATCTTGTGTAAATGTGTGAATATCTTTTTGCAAAACTTGCACTTCATGCATCATCATTCATGATTTCAAAACATTTTTCAAAAATTTTGCATGATTGTAAAATATTGTGTAAATATGCATCTTTTTGTACATCTGTATATAGTTTTTCTGGATGATAGTTGACATTTAAACTAGCCTGGAATCAAATTGAGAAATGGAGCTTGATTAAGATCTTAATCCACCTAATTTCTAAGAGGAACCTTATAGGGCTTAGGTTTAAGGCTTTTCAGGTCCATGGTGACTTAATTCTTTGAGTCCACTAGGCTATGATCACATGTCATCTCAATGAGCCTAAGTAGAGCACTTAACAACAACACATGACTCATATAGATTATGGCTTTACTTGGACAACCGCACTATGCACCGAGCTCTCTACGGATGAGGTGGTGAGGAGGCAGTCTTCCTTGGCTTGGGGTAGCATATGAGGGTAGTACTTCTAGGCGGAACCTCTCTTCTTCATTTAGTGAAGGAAGTGCGTCTCAACTTGGTCCTGGTTGCCATGAGGTCTAACGACGGGAGTTGTGGGTTGCAATAAAGCTTCAAAAGAGGGATAGTCTACTGGCTCAAGAGGAAAAACTCCTTGTATATATGCTGCACATGTACATATTGTATAGATGCACTCGAAAAAAAATGCAAAGGGAAAAGAACTCCAAAAAGTGGTGGTTCTGAGAGAAAATGATAATCCCACCGGAGTATGTATATAAGTGCAATAGGCAAAGCTTGGTTTCATGATCCACCTGTTGTAGCTTGCAGCAGGGAGACTTGGCTACACTGGTCAAGCTCCCAAGGGTACTTGGTACACTGGCCTTGACCCATTCTCTTCTTCCCCCTCTTATTGAGCCGGTTGTACTTGAACTTAGAAGGGAATACCCCGCTCCTCGAGGAAAGAGTGGCCAGATTGAGGTCATAGAGTTACCTTGTTGGGGAGGGTTGTCAAGTTGCCATTTCTGAGGTGGAGAGCTTAGACCTCACTTTCACAGGACAAGAAAAGATTCATGGTCTTCAGGGTTTGTAGTTGATGACTTGTTCTGATCTGGAGCATTGAGGAGTCTTGGTTATAGAATAGTGGAACTTAGAGGTTGTTAGGTTTTAAGCTTAAGTCTAAATAAGGTTCCGACACATAAATAATCCAAAGATCTGATTAAGCTCCATACCTCAATTTAATGAAGGCAAGTTTAATAATCAACCTTGATCCATGTACATTCTCTTTTTCTTTTTCTTTTCCCTTCTTTTTCACTTCTTTTTTCAAATAAGTGTTTGCTAAGGGACTAGCAAAGTATAGTATAGGGGTGATGAATACCCATTCATCACTCTTTATTCTTATATTTTAGCTACAAAAACTTATGCAAATGCATGTAGATATGTGTAAATAGGAAAAGTTAGCAAAAGCATGCATGTTTGTAAATTTAGATAATTAGCATGTTTTTGTGCAAAAATAAAATAATAAAGATGAAAAAGAAAAAGAGGGAAATATTTAGAATAAATATTGAGCAACCTAACCCAAGGGAGGGCTCAGCATGGGCCTGACCGCATAAAAGCCAAGTAGAGGGAGATAGGAGCTCATGTGTACATATTTTTGTAAATAAATAAAATAATATTTTCCTCAACCCAAAAATATGCTTGTATATATTTTATATATATTTATAAGCTATTAAAAACAAAATAAAAAGTCTAAAAATCAAAAAGACCAAAAATACCCTTACACCATGTACATAGACCACCTCTCTTTATCTATTTCACCTTATAAATAGATTTATTTATTTCTAAAACTTTTTGTAAATATTTTATGGTACATATTGTAAATAAAATAAATAAAAAGAAACAAAACAAAAATCAAATAAAAATTACAAAAATTAAAATACAAAAATATGTTGTACATATACCATGTATATAGTTGTATATAACTAATTATTTCACCTATGTATATAAATAATAAAAATAAAATAAAAATAGCCTTTTATTCCTCATTTTACCTTATAAATAAATAAAATATAAAATAGGAATAAAATGTATAAAAATAACTAATTAAAAAATCAAAAATTAAAAATCATATATTGTATATATACCTATGTATAGACCTATATTGTATATACCTTATTTTTATTTCCAAAAATTAATTAAAAATCACAAAAAATAGAAAAAATTAAAACAAATATTTTTCATGTTTTAAGTTTTTGAAAATTCGGCCATTTAAGGCCCCAAAAAAATCAAATAAAAACTCAAGCCTTGGCGGGCTCTGATTGGTCCACGGGGATTGTTGACCCCCGGTCAACACCTCCCCCAGGACCACCAGAGCCCGGGTCTGCTCGCCCGACCAAGGTTCTCGGATTTTCCTCTTGATGACCCGAATCCCTTTCGCCCCAAATCCGGGTCCGCATTGATCACGTCACATCCGAGAAGCTCGCCGGAGCTTTCGCCTCGGGATCCGCGCATCAGCTCGCCCTACCCGCAACCTTCTTGCCGGACCCTCCACACTATATAGTCTGAGCTCAGCCGCCTCCTCTCGCCATCTTTGGCTCCCCCATTCTCACTCCCGTGACCTCCAGAGTAATCACCGAGGTGACAGCTCGCGATTGCACCTGTTGCAGCGAGGAGGAGGTGGCCGACCATCGATCCGGCTGCTTCGCGCCGCCGTGCTCCGCCACCCGACCGGAGCTCGAGCCTCAGGCCTTGACGCCCTTCGAGGCGACGACCAGGAGCTAGCCAAGCTCCAGCCCAGTCTTTCGCTCCACCCAGGTAGCCTTTTAGCTCACCCATTTCGTTTGATTTGTAGTTTCGCCCAAATCGACTCTCCGACGTGTTCCTCTGATTCCGGCCATATCGCGTACTATCTCGATCATCGGAGCACACTATCACCTTCGCCACTCCCTCACGCACGTTCTTCGCCCATTCATCCAACCCAGCTCGCCCCGGAGCTGGGAGTCGAGCTCCCCCATCCTCCGCTCGCCGGAGCTCATCCGCCCCGACGCCTCGTTCACCCTCACGCCGCTTCCTTGGGTCGAGGCACTTTGCCCTCGACCCGCGAAGCTTCTGGTTTGCTTTGCAGGTGCCAAGGAGGCCATCTGAGGCTTCCCAACTTCAGTCCAGGAGCTCGTTCGCCGCTGACCTCGCCGGAGCCCCTCCAGGGCTCGGTTGGGCCATCGGATAGCACCCACAGCTGCGGAACACCTAGGCGGACCTGCTCCGATCTTCAGAGGCAGCTGAGGAGGTCCCCAGCTCGCGCACGAGGCCGGCGAACCTCGCCGGCCACCTGTTCTTCGAGGAGCCTCCAGCACCGTCCGATCGCCCCTTCGCTCCAGTTTCGATCACAGCCGTCCATTCACTGAGGAGCAGCTACCGTCGATCACCTGGAGGGGCTGATCAGGACCGTTAGCAGCAGAGAGAGGAACCACCAGCACCTGAGGCCGTTCGATCTCCCACGTGTCCTCTCCTGCACCGTCGATCCGGCTCAAGGGCAGACGAAGAGGAGCGCCAGCCATCCAGGACCGCCCGATCCTCCACGTGGCGCGAATCCAGCCGTCGACGAATAAAGGGGTAATTTACTTAGGCCCCCTCATAGTTTGCGTCTTTTATTTCTAGTCCTGTAAATACTTTAGTAATTTTATTTACGTAGGGTAAATTGCATTCTGGACCTTGTGCTTGTTTAGTTTCGCATTTATACCCCTGTGTATGTGATCTCACGTGCGTCGCCACGTGCTTGTTTGGGATATTTGCGTCTTTTATCCTGTAGTTATGTTGGGTTATTGAATGAAGAAATACTTTTGGTAATTGCATTTATGCCCCTGTGAGCATTTTATTCACGCATGTGCGGATTTTAGTGGGTTATTTGCATCTAAGCCCCTGGACTTTTGGTACGAGTTACCAAAAGGTCCAAGGACTTAGTTTTTCTTACCAGAAGGCCCCTGAGTGCCCCAGGCACGCGCCACGCACGTGTTTAGCTGGGAATTTTGCACCTTGGCCCCCAGATTTGCGGGTATTTGCACTTACGTCCCTGTGCACTGTGCCCCCTTTTCATTTTTGAATGAAATATCAAACCACCTCCAAATTCGATGAAAATTTGACACATGGCTCCTGCCATGTTGTTGGATTTTGAGAATTTTGAGGACATTTTTGATTTTATTTAGTATTTTTAAAAATTCAAAAACCTTCCTTTTAGCTACTGTCTAGGTTTAAAAATCCAAAAAAAATATAAAAACACCCCCAAAAATTCTAAAAAAGTTAGCTACTGTTATTTGTTTGTTGTTTTGATTTTCCAGCCAATTTTGGCTATTTTTCATTGAGTAAAAACCCTAAAAATTGAAAAACAGCTAAAAACTTATAAAAATTATAATAAATAATCCAAAAATCCAAAAACAATAATTTAGGTGCCAAAATTTTCCTTATTTTCTCTAAAATACAGGAAAATTACCTCCAGGGCCATTTGAGATCCTTAAATATTTTATTTTTGGGTTTCAGGCCTTGCTGGACAGTACCTAGGCTTTCTAGCACTGTTTGATTTTTAGAAAATAATTTACCCATTAGAAAAATATCAAAAATTCACCAAAAACACTTAAAAACATAAAAAACATAAAAACAATTTTTCTTTAATTTTTGCTTGATTTTTGGTGTGTTAAATAAATTGCTTAAGTTGGCTTGATTTTGCTTTCTTTTATTTTCTTCATATTTTAAAAATCTAAAAAAATATAAAAATTACCAAAAAAAAACACTAAAAACATTTTCTTTTATTTTTATATCATTTTTACTACTTCGTAGGTCCTAGGCCAACCCGTGCTCCTTGTGTTCGACCCTGGGAGCTATACCAGGTTAATCTTATAGCTAGGACCGCTTGCTTGCCTTGTTTGATATTCGATTGATTTTGCGGTTCGATATTTTTCTTGATACACCTAGTCTGATTGATTGAGGTCGCAACGACCATTTCTAGACCTTTTAGCCTTAGTCGATCAGATTTTGGTGTTATCAGCGGGTGGCTATCAGTAGTACTTCCAGCCATCGCGGGGGACTTAAATTCCCCCCGAACACTTTGCAGCTACTCCCCCGCTTCCACGGACTCGCTACTGAGGAGCCCCATCTCCACCTCCAGGAGTTTCTGATGATTTGCAGCACTGTCCACGACCGTCAGGTGGACCAGGATACGATCAGGATGATCGCCTTCCCCTTTTCCCTAGCAGACAGAGCAGCCACCTGGCTGAAGCATTTGGGGAGGTTTGTTTACACCTGGGAGCAGCTCCGCACCGAGTACTTGAACAAGTACTATCCACTCGGGCGGACCAATGCAGCGAGAGCGCCCTCATCAACAACTTCTTTATGCTCCCCAACGAGCAATTCCATGAGGCATGGGAGAGGTTTCATGAGCTTACAGATCGATGCCCGCACCATGACATTTCGAAGCCGAACCTTGTGCAGAGCTTCTTCAGCGGGCTGACACCAGAGCTCCAGGGCTTGGTGAATGCTTCTTGTAGCAGGTCCTATTTCGCCAAGGATCACGACCAGGTCTGGGCCATCTACGAGGAGATGGCCGAGAACTATATGGTGATGTCCCAGACCCGGTTATACACTCAGGGCAGACCCCAGCAGCAGCCAGGACCCGTGCAGTACCAGAGGATAACACGGGTCGATGCCGGTCCATCCAGTTCATCCGTAGTAGCAGCAGCACAGGCAGAGTCATCCGCTGCAGATATGGGTATCATCAGTGAGAAGTTGGACCGGATGGAGCTGATCGAGAAGAAGCAGTGTCAGGGCATCACTAAGATGGAGCAGATGGCACAGACTCTGAGCGACATGAAGACCCAGCTCATGTGTCTCCAGGAGGCACAGATGGCTTCACAGCCCGTCTTCAGTCGCGAGGTGATACCGACGGCAGCAGCAGCTCGTCCCAGCGCTCCAGCTCCTTTCAGCAGCCTAGACAGGTTCATCTTGTACAGGCGGAGCCGTACCAGCAGCAGCAGCCCTCTTACCATGCACCACCATCTCCAGACATGCATATGGTGGTATACCAGCCGGATCAGCCTCTAGCAGTACTCCCGCCAGCCCAGTACGACTCAGAGCCGTTGATGGATGTTAACGGGATTTGGTATGACCGTCCCCAGCCTGGGATCCGACGAGACCATCCCGGATTCAGGTGGAGGAGTGGAGGTACCCAGCCCCAGCAGCAGTCATCCGGTCAAGGAGGGCAGTATAGCCAGCAGAGGAATCACCAGCAGCAGCAGCCCCCAGTCTACCAGCCACACCAGCAGTCATCCTTCATTCCTCGTCCCTATCAGCAGCAGGGACAGTCTTGGAGGCGAGAGCAGCCTCACCAGCCACACCAGCAGCAGCATCCTTCCTCTTACCCCTCTCAGCACCAGCAACACTAGTTCCAGCAGCCTCAGCACCAGAGAGGCTACCCGTCGGCTCTCATGGTCCACCATACGAGAGCCCCGCCCTTGGACTACATAGCCCGCCTCCTCACGGACCAGCAGGCTACCTTTAGACGGGAGATGGACGAGTTCCGCCAGGAGATGCGGGACATTGTGAGAGGAAGGCCGCCGTTCCTGCCCAGATAGAGCCGAATCCCAACAACCTGAAGCGGAAATCTGAGCACGTAGCTTACACTGAGCACGCCACTCCTAGTGATCCATTTGTTGATACATCTTCGGATATTTTTGATGCTGATTTTGTTACGCTTAGGAGCGGTAGGACACCAGCAGGCGACGGCGCCTCGTCTGAGCTACACCACGAGGATACATCCGGGGCGCCACATGAGGAGGAGGAGAGCGGTACTGAGGCCGCTCATGATGATGATGGTGGTACTGATGCCACCAAGGATGCTGATTCCACCGGCGGTACTAAGGCCGCTGCTTCACCCGTTCGAGGAGGTGGTACTGACGCCACCCGAGTTGCCGAGCCAGCACGCGGTACTGAGGCCGCAAGACGTCCAGCAGAGCCAGCCCGTGGTGGTACTGAGGCCACCGGTGTTCATTCAGAGAGAGTTGTTGTTTTTCCTTCTACTGATGTATCTCAGAACACTGTTTTGAATAAAGGGAAAGGTTTAGTTTCTTCTGTTCCCACTGTGGTGATTGATGTATGTGCGGATCCGGCCATCGAGCCGTCTAGACCTATTCCTAGTCCTTCATCTGAGAAGGACCCTGTGGTCCCCTTCCCTAGAGCCCTTCTGATGGGAAAGGGAAGAAAAGAGAAAAAGACCCAAAAAGAGAGAGCAGGAGGAGTTCAGCCAGAGCATGATTGATCGTTTCCATATCAAGCTGACCCTTCAGGAGGCTTTGCAGCACATCCCCCTTCTTCAGCGATCGTTGAGAGATAGGACCACAGTCAGGAGGAGGAGGAGGAGGAACCACCAGTCAGAGATTCATGTGCTGACGAAAGCCACGTGCTTCGCAAACCAGAACCGTCTGCCGGCCAAGAGGCCAGATTCAGGAGCCATGTATGTCAGATGTCAGATTAGTGAGCAGAGGTTCGACCGGACTCTATTGGATAGCGGATCGTCTATCAACCTCCTTCCGGCAGCCCTTCTCGACCGCTTCGAGTTGGGCACTCTTAGACTGAGCAGGACAGTCCTTCAGTTTGCTGATCGATCTGTCAAGAGGCCGAAGGGGTTGTTGCGAGACGTTATCGTCACTATTTAGGGCTTGAAATTCCCCGTGGACTTCGTAGTGTTGGACATGGAGATCCCTGATTCAGTGGCCGATACCCCCATCATCCTCGGTCGTCCGTTTTTGGCCACAGCCAAGGCGGTGACTGATCATGATAGCGGGAATGTATACTTTCACGTCGAGGGCGAGAGTGTACAGATAGAGACGGTCGAGGACTACAGAGCCAGAGAGAGAGCATGCTCAGAGACCAGCACAGATTCAGAGCAGCTGACAGATGCCGGGTTAGACATCCACCAGGACTGTGATTTTGTGATCACAGATGATGAGGCAGCATGGGCAGACCCTTCAGCACAGGCCATCCTCTCATTTCCAGAAACCGCTGATGCCGAGATCATAGCAGAGGAGAGCTTGGAGAGCACAGCCCTGGTCCAGGATATTTCAGTGGCAGCAGAGCCGGTTCCCGATCGCGACACGATTTCTAGAGATGGTGGTACTGAGGCCACCTTGTGTGACGGTGGTACTGATGCCACCTTGTTTGATGCAGATCCCTCGGATTCAGAGTCTGATTGGGCAGATTGTGATGATCAGATGCCAGACCTGAGTCCCATAGAGCCTACAGCTGCGGAGGAGGTAGATGCAGAGCAGATCAGAGACAGTACAGATGAGCAGCCTTCTCCAGATTCAGTTTGCGAGAGTTCGTTTTCATTCTCCCAGGTAGATTTGGCAGATTTAGCAGCATACACACATCCTCTTCCGAAGCCAGATTTGCCAGCACCCAACTGTCCAGAGCTGAAGCCGCTCCCTACTTTGTTGAAGTATCGGTTCCTTGCGGGCGAACCTGAGATGTGCCCAGTCATCATCTCCGCCGATCTGACTGGAGAGCAGGAATCCCGTTTGATGGGGGTTCTTGAAAAGAACCGCAAGGCAATCGGATGGAGCGTAGCAGATCTCCATGGGATTAGTCCATCAGTGTGCTCCCACCATATTTATCTCGAGGAGGGGGCGAAGCCGTCGCGTGAGTTCCAGCGGCGCTGGAACCCCAACCTGAGAGAGGTCGTGATGAAGGAAATATCGAAATGGTGGAGTGCAGATTTTATTTATCCCATTTCCGACTCCAAGTGGGTCAGCCCTTGCATGTGGTGCCCAAGAAGACGGGCATCACGACGGTGATCAGTGAGTCGGGAGAGGAGATTGCTACACGGGTACCCACCTCTTGGAGGGTCTGTGTTGACTACAGGAGACTCAACCAGGCCACCAAGAAGGACCATTTCCCCTGCCTTTTATTGACCAGATCATTGAGAGACTGGCAGGGAAGAGCCATTATTGCTTCCTGGATGGGTACTCGGGCTATAACCAGGTGGCCATCGCTCCTGAGGATCAGGAGCAGACCACCTTTACCTGTCCCTTCGGTACATATGCCTTTCGACGCATGCCATTTGGGCTATGTAATGCCCCTGCGACTTTTCAGAGGTGCATGTTGTCGATCTTTTCGGACATGGTAGGGGAGTATTTGGAGGTCTTCATGGACGATTTCTTGGTCTACGGCGACAGATTCGACTCCTGTCTTGACTGCCTAGATCGGGTACTCCAGCGATGTATTGAGTTCCATTTGGTTCTATCTTGGGAGAAGAGTCACTTCATGGTGACTCAAGGGACGGTGCTTGGCCACATCATCTCCAACAGGGGCATGGAGGTTGATCCGGCCAAGGTTGATGTCATTAGAAAACTCGCACCGCCGTCCAATTTGAGGCAGCTACGGTCATTCCTGGGGCACGTTGGTTTTTATCGGAGATTCATTCATGATTTCAGCAGGATTGCCCGGCCGTTGACCGACCTCTTGACGAAAGACACCGAGTTCCTTGTCGATGACAAGTGTCTTTCATCCTTTGCGACTCTCCAGCAGTGTGTGATTGAGGCTCCTGTCCTCCAGCCGCCTGATTGGTCTCTCCCATTCGAGATCATGACGGATGCCTCCGATTTTGCCGTAGGGGCCGTGCTGGGACAGAGGAGGGATGGAGTCCCCTTTGCTATCCACTACGCTAGCCGCACATTGGATTCCGCCCAGCGGAATTACACGGTCACAGAGAAGGAGATGCTAGCCGTAGTGTTCGCCCTAGATAAGTTTCGATCTTATATCATTGGATCTAGAGTGACCCTGTACACAGATCACACCGCCATCAGGTACCTCATGGCAAAGAAGGATGCCAAGGCCAGACTTACTAGATGGATCCTTCTACTCCAGGAGTTCGACATGTGAGATCAAGGATAAGCCTGGAGTCAAGAATGTGGTGGCGGATCACCTCTCCCGTATAGAGCAGCCTGAGGAGTCTGAGCAGATAGACCCCATTTGTGAGACCTTCCCAGATGAGGCGATCCTTGCTATCGCCTCACTCCCGTGGTATGCCGATATTGTGAACTTTCTCGTTGCTAGGAAAGTCCCACAAGATTGGCCCAGGCAGAGGCTTGAGACCTTCCTTGCGAAGGCCAAGTCCTACCACTGGGAGGATCCCATCCTTTACCACGAAGGAGGGGATAGCGTCTGGCGTCGGTGTATTCCTCAGGAGGAACACCATAGCGTCCTCACTTACTGCCACAAGCTTGAGGCAGGAGGACATCATTCTGGGAGGAGAATGGCACAGAAAGTGCTCCAATCCGGCTTGTGGTGGCCTACCCTCTTCAAGGACTCTGATGAGTTCGTGAAGAGGTGTACTGACTGTCAGAGGATGGGCACTTGTGGACAGCGTGATATGATGCCGATGCAGCCCATTCACTTCTGTGAGATTTTTGACGCATGGGGCATCGATTTCATGGGTCAATTCCTAAGAGTCAGGGATTTGAGTACATTCTGTTGGCCGTGGACTATGTTAGTCGTTGGGTTGAGGCTATCCCCGCCCGAGCCGCAGATGCGAGGACAGTTTGCAGATTTTTGAGGAAGCACATCATCACGCGGTTCGGGGTTCCACGAGTTCTGATTTCTGATGGGGGGTCTCATTTCATCAATGACCAGGTAAAGGCCCTTGCTAGCGAGTTCGGTATAGACCATCGTGTTGCTACACCTTACCATCCACAGACGATTGGTCTAGCCGAGGTGTCGAATAGGGAGATCAAGACGATATTGCAGAAAGTCGTCCGCCCTGACCGAAAGGATTGGTCACAGCTTTTGGACTCGGTCTTGTGGGCATATAGGACATCTTTCAAGACACCATTGGGCACATCTCCCTTTTACCTCGTATATGGCAAGCCGTGCCATTTACCTGTTGAGCTGAGGCACAGGTCACTATGGGCAGTTACTGATATTCTTATGGATCCAGATGGTGTAGGAGACCAGAGGAGGGCAGAGTTAGCAGCCCTGGAGGAGTTGAGAGATACCGCTTTCTCAAACAGTCTACAGTATAAGGAGAGAGTGAAGGAGTGGCATGATTCTCACATCAGCCACAAGCATTTTGAGATTGGACAAAGAGTATGGTTGTTTGATGCGAGGCTTCGTTTATTTCCAGGGAAGCTACAGAGCAAGTGGAAGGGACCCTACTTGGTCAGAAAGGTACACGACAATGGTAGCATTGATATATCCGAGTTGTCTTCTGAGAGTACCTTTCGAGTGAACGGCCAGCGGCTCAAGCCATTTCTAGATCATGAGCCGCGGGTCGTTGATCTTGCCCCTATTCATTTTGCGTGAGATATGGTCTTTGACTCACATCTAATGCATCTCACGCCTTATTTTCACTGATCCTCCACCTTGTATAGATCCAGATGTCTATATCACTACATTCTTTAGTCCCACATCCCTTTCTTCATCTTGTGAGTATGTTATACTTAGGGTGCACTTTACCCTAAGTATAGGGGGGATGTAGGACCTTCAGGTATTTCTTTTGTTTCTATCTACCCCTATTTTTGCTGCCTATACTTAGGGATATTTCACCCTAAGTATAGGGGGGGTAGACCCTGTATATTCTCCACTCGGTTTTCCCTTAGTATACTGCCTGCTATACTTAGGATTACTTGATCCTAAGTATAGGGGGAAGACCCGAGACCCTCTTGACTTTTCTATTTTCATCTTTGTATATAGCCTTCCTTTTCACTTCCCTATACCTAGCACGAGTTATGTCTTCTTCATCGCTCTTAACTCTGAGGACATCGTTCGAGCTAAGTATAGGGGGGGTGTATATATTTCATATATACTTTAGCCATAACTCGTACTTTGTGTGAGTGTGTTAATAAATAAAATGGCTAAAATCCCTAAAAATCACAAAAAATTAAAAAAAATCATGTATATAAACTTCTTTTATTTGCACATAAATAGCTAGGGTACAAATTATTTTTGTAAAAATGATTTCAAAAATCTTTTGTGTAAAGCTTGTGTAATATTTTCTTATCAAAATTATGTATATAGTACAAAATTTTTCCAAAATGTTTTGAAAATCAAAAGTTTGCAAAAATCTTGCGTAAATGTGTGTAAATATCTTTTTGCAAAACTTGCACTTCATGCATCATCCTTACATGATTTCAAAACATTTTTCAAAAATTTTGCATGTTTGTAAAATTTGTGTAAATAGCATCTTTTGTACAGATGTATATAGTTTTTCTGGATGATAGTTGACATTTAAACTAGCCTGGAATCAAATTGAGGAATGGAGCTTGATTAAGATCTTAATCCACCTAACTTCTAAGAGGAACCTTATAGGACTTAGGTTTAAGGCTTTTCAGGTCCATGGTGACTTCATTCTTTGAGTCCACTAGGCTATGATCACATGTCATCTCAAAGAGACTAAGTAGAGCACTTAACAACAACACATGACTCATATAGACAATGGCTTTACTTGGACACCGGCACTATGCACCGAGCTCTCTACGGATGAGGTGGTGAGGAGGCAGTCTTCCTTGACTTGGGGTAGCATATGAGGGTAGTACTTCTAGGAGGAACCTCTCTTCTTCTTTTAGTGAAGGAAGTGCATCTCAACTTGGTCTGGTTGCCATGAGGTCTAACGACGGGAGTTGTGGGTTGCAATAAAGCTTCAAAAGAGGGATAGTCTACTGGCTCAAGAGGAAAAACTCCTTATATATATGCTGCACTTGTACATGTTGTATAGATGCACTTGAAAAAAAATGCAAAAGAAAATAACTCCAAAAAAGTGGTGGGTCTGATAGAAAATGATAATCCCACCGGAGTATGTATATAGAGTGCAATAAGCAAAGCTTGAGTATCATGATCCACCTGATGTAGCTTGCAGCAGGGAGACTTGGCTACACTGGTCAAGCTCCCAAGGGTACATGGCTACACTGGCCTTGACCCATTCTCTTCTTCCTCCTCTTCTTGAGCCGGTTGAACTTGAACTTAGAAGGGAATACCCCGCTCCTCGAGGAAAGAGTGGCCAGATTGAGGTCGTAGAGTTACCTTGTTGGGGAGGGTTGTCAAGTTGCCATTTCTGAGGTGGAGAGCTTAGACCTCACATTCACAGGACAAGAAAAGATTCATGGTCTTCAGGGTTTGTGATTGATGACTTGTTCTGATCTGGAGCATTGAGGAGTCTTGGTTATAGATTAGTGGAACTTAGAGGCTGTTAAGTTTTAGGCTTAAGTCCAAATAAGGTTCCTACACATTAATAATCCAAAGATCTGATCGAGCTCCATACCTTAATTTAATGAAGGCAAGTTTAATAAACAACCTTGATCCATGAACATTCTCTTTTCTTTTTCTTTATTTCTTTTTCACTTCTTTTTCAAATAAGTGTTTGCTAAGGGACTAGAAAGTTAAGTATAGGGGGTGATGAATACTCATTCATCACTCTTTATTCTTATATTTTAGCTACAAAAACCTTTGCAAATGCATGTATATAGTTGTAAATAGAAATAATTACCAAAAGCATGCATTGTGTAAAACCTATAATTAGCATGTTTTTGTGCAAAAATAAAAGAATAAAAGATTAAAAATAAAAATAGGGAAATATTTAGAATAAATATCGAGCAACCTAACCCAAGGGAGGAGTCAGCATGGGCCTGACCGCATAAAAGCCAAAGTAGAAGAGATAGGGGTTCATGTGTGTAAATATTTATGTAAATAAATAAAAGTATTTTCCTCACAAAAATAGACTCAAATTGGCTTGTAAATATTTGTAAATATTTCTAAATATAAAATCAAGATAAAAATATAAAAATCAAAAAGAAGACAAAAACATCACTCACCATGTATAATATATAGACCACCACATCTATATTTATTTAGCTTTGTAAATAAATAAAATTAA
The DNA here is from genome assembly GCA_037367405.1 of Ottelia alismoides. Classification (NCBI taxonomy): domain Eukaryota; kingdom Viridiplantae; phylum Streptophyta; class Magnoliopsida; order Alismatales; family Hydrocharitaceae; genus Ottelia; species Ottelia alismoides. The sequence goes on from JAZKJV010000408.1 coordinate 424,024, forward strand.
TTCTCAAAAATCTTGTAAATACTCTATATTATATGGTGTAAATAAATAAAATAAATTAAAATAAAAACAAAATAAAAATAACAAAACTAAAAATCCAAAAAGACTTTGTAAATATACCATGTATATATATGTACATACCTATTTATTTCACCCATGTATATAAATAATAAAAATAAAATAAAAATATCTTTTTTATTCCTTATTTTATGATATAAATAAATAAAATACAAAATGGGAATAAGATTGTATAAAAATAACAATTTAAAATCAAAAATTAAAATCTTATATATTGTATATATATACCTATATAATCCTACTATGTACACACCTTATTTTCACTTTAAAAAATTAATTAAAAATCACTAAAAAATAGAAAAAATTAAAATAAAAATATTTTATGTTTTAACTTTTCATAATTCGGCCATTTGCTACCCTTATTTTCACTTCCCAATTTCAGCCACGTGGCCGCTACCCATTGGTCCAGGGGATTGTTGACCGCCGGTCAACTCCCCCCCCCCTAGGACCACTTCCCACGGGTTAAGGCGCCCGACCCGACTTCCCCCTATTTTAGCGCCTAAACCCGATTCACCCTCGCCTAATTCCCGGGTCCGATTCCTTCCCGTCATACCCGAGAACCTCGCCGGAGCCTCTACCTCGGGATCCACGCACTCCATCGCCCTACCCGCGCCTGTCTTCCCGGACCCTCCACCATATATAATCCTAGCTCTGCCACCTTCATTTCCTATCTTTGGCCACTCGTTCCACCCCCAGTGAGCTCCATTGCAAAGGCGAGAGTGGCAGCTCGTCCCCTGTGGTGTTGCAGCGAGGAGGGAGTACGACTCCATTGATCCGGCGATCAAGCACCGCCGTGCTCCTCCCTGAACTAGAGCTCGAGCCTTGGACGTCGGCGCTCCATGAGGAGAAGACCCAGAGCTGCGCAAGCTCGCCCACAGCCTATTCAGCCACCCAGGTAGTCCCTTAGCCTTTTCTTTTTCGCTAATTTTAGGTTACCCCCATTTCGCTCCGCCGTCGTGTTTCACCGATTTCGATCACCCCAGACCTCCGTTCGACCATCAGGCTTCGCCATAGCCTCCGCCTTCTTCCCGCGTACCTTCTTCATACCTCCATCCAACCCAGCTCGCACAGGAGCTGAAGCTCGAGCTCCTCCGTCCCCACCTTCGCCGGAGCTCGCCCATATCGACCCTCCGACCACCTTCCACCCCGCCTAACGGGTCGAGGCAGTTTGCCCTCGACCCGCGAGCCTTCTGGTTTGCTTTGCAGGTACATCCAAGCCCAACTGAGGGCTTGGACCATTCGGTCCAGGAGCTCTACCGCCGCCGACCTCGCCAGAGCCCTCCAGGGCTCGGCTGGGTCATCGGAACCCACCATCAGCTGCGGAGCATCATCGCGGAGCTTCTCCGATCTTCAGGAGCAGCAAAGGAGGCCTGGAGCGTGCGCCTTGGGCCGGCGAACTTCACCGGCCAATTATTCTTCCGGCATCTTCCCCGACCGTCCGATCGTCCTCGACCTCCAGTTTGCATCTCGACCGTCCACTTGAGGAGGTCCCTTCACCGTCAGATCCTTGGAGAGGAGATCTGGACCGCCCGATGCGAGAGGGTTAGCCACCTACGCCCTTCACCGTTCGATCCCCCACGTGGCGAAACCTCCGCCGTCGGATTCTCCCGAGGAGCTTAGCTTGGGAGCGCCAGTCACCCGTCACCGTCAGATGCTCCACGTGGCATCCATCCAGCGGCTCCATTAATAAAGGGGTAAATATTACTTAGGCTCCCTCTTGTTTTGTCTTTACTATTGAGTCCTGTAAATATTTTAGGTAGTTTATTTCAGTTTGGATATTTGCATCGAGGACCCCGCTCTTTACTTAGTTTGCATTTATGCCCCTGTGAATGGTGTGACACGTGCTTCGTCACGTGGTTTTCTGGTGTATTTGCATCTTATACCCTGTAGTTCTGAATGTTACTGAATGAATGAAAACTTTTGAGTATTTGCATTTATACCCCTGTGCGTGAAACATTTGTGCATGTGCTTTAATTCGTGGGTTATTTGCAGACTGCCCCCTGGACTTTTGGTACCTGTTACCAAATAGTCCTCGGAAGTAGTTTTATTGCATTTGGGTCCCTGAGTGCTCCAGGCACATGTGACGCACGTGTTTACCTGGGTATTTTGCACCAGACCCTCAGGACTTCGGGTATTTGCACTTTGGTCCCTGTGCACAATACCCTCTTTCTATTTTCGAATAAAATAGCAAATCACCTCCAAATTAAATGAAAATTGGACACATGGCTCCTGCCATGATGTAAAATTTTCTATAAATTTTAGAGACATTTTAGACACTGTTTGATATTTTTAAAAATTCAAAAACACGTATTTTCTTCACTGTCTTATTTGAAAAATCACAAAAAAATAGTAAAATTCATTTAAAAATTACAAAAAATTACTTACTGTTTGTCTTTGCTTGCTTGATTTTCTAGCCAATTTTGGCTATTTTTCATTACTTAAAGTACCTAAAAATTGCAAAACACTTAAAATCTCATAAAAGTTCTAATAAATAGATTAAAACCCCAAAATAATAATCTAGGTGCCCAATTTTTCCTTGTTTTAGTCTCTATACAGGAAAAATACCTCCAGGCTAATTTGGGGCTTCTAGATATTTTATCTAGGTCCCTTTAGCTCGGTTGGACAGTACCTATAGTTTCAGTCCTTGTTTCATTTTTAGAAAATTAAATAAACCTCAGAAAAATCCCAAAAATTCACCAAAACAGTAAAAATTATAAAACACATAAAAACATTTTTGTTAGAATTTTTGGTTGATCTTTATTGCATTAAATAAATTGTTGAAGTGTGTTGTTTTCTTGTTTTCTTTATTTCTTAATATATTAAAAATCCAAAAAAATATAAAATATTTAAAAACCACCAAAAACACTCCTTTTATTTTCTTTTATTTCTTTTTGACTACTTCGTAGGTCGCGAGGCCAACCCGTGCTCCTTGTGTTCGACCCTGGTCGCTATACCAGGTTAAATTAATAGCAAGACCGCTTTCGTGTTTTGATTTGATTGTCTCTTTGATTGGTGGTCTCTTCTTTTTCTTGATCGAGCTGTCCTGATCGTGTATGTCGCAACGACCGTTTAGCACCTTATACCCTAGTGGTCGGGACGCTCATCAATCATTCATGTAGTTGTGAAAATAATGTGCTAATCATATTTTTAGAAGGTAGAGACTAAGAGTGCGATTAATCTATTTATATTATATAAGATTTTATTTATTTTCTAAATTTTGATTGGGCCACGTGGCCCAATCTCCGCTCACAATGTCACCGGCACATCTTTGGCACTGTCTCTCTTTGAGGCTGTCTAACCATCTGATAAGACGATTGTGATTCACTCCAGTGTGTTGCTTCCTTGATTTCTTGATCTATTGATCAAGCGGATCCTAGCCGCCCCTTGCACCCTTTTCTCCACCGTCCGATCATGAGATCAGATGGTATCTGCTCATCATCTACCTCCGACGGTTTCCTGTGCGAAGAGTTGCAACTCTTTGTCGCGACAACTTCTCCAATTTCTATCTGACAGTCCACTTATCCTCTCCTTATGATTCTAGTTCCTAGAGCGAGCCTAATATTCCTCTCTCATTCCATAACCTTCGGTTCCTTCCTCTTTACACATTAGTCATCCAGAGGTGGTTGGAACCACCTCCGACAACCTCCTCCTCAACCAATAAAAAACCCTCGTCAACCACCATTCCACCTTGTACACCTTGTGCTTGAGTTTCTTCAAGCCATCTCCTAACGTTTGTGATAGAGAAAGTGAGTGAGATCGTACGACGAATGATATTACACTTCAGTATGATCCTTGACATCTCTACCAAGTTGTGGCCGCTCAGATTTGTTGTTGTTCGAGCTCATCACATCGTCGGTGTTTAGAGCGAAGACCAGAGGTCTTTCTAGACCTCGAGCTAATGCTTCCGTCCACCTTCCGACCTTCCTTCTCCATCCCCATGTATTCCTCCATTCACCACCTTTGTGTTTTTTTCTATTTTTCTAGAATAACACACACTCTGTCTCGAAACACCTTATTAACGCATAAATATAGTTCATCCAAGAACTTCGTGTATCACTTCGACGCCATCCTCTTCCTCTTCATCAATCCCTCTGCATTGATCCTTTTATTTCTTTGTACATGAGAGAAACCCATTCACAGCTCCACTCAAACCACCCAATTCTATCCTCCGTTCACCCCATCTTTCTCACTTCAGGTTTCTATGCGCTTCGGCTACTATGTTAACACCTGCAGGCATGCCAAGTTGCGTGATTGATAAGAATTTCTGATGAAACCCTGATCTCTTCATCTGTCTCTGACAAACCTACACTGTAAGACCACCTCAGAGATGTTCGTCATCTCTCCTATCCTCCACCATCTTCACCAGGTCTCTAGGGATCTCTTCTGGCCATCGAAAGAGTTGAGGACTCACGAAGGAGAAGCTACCATGTCATTAGAGTTCCACCTTCTCAACCGTGTCATGGAGGAGGAGAAGAATTCCTCGTCATAGAGATACCGCTTGATTGCCTAAATCAATGACCTATATCAATCATCGTGTTCACCTTGGGCCACCCAACCTCGATTCCACCAGATCTATTCGAAGCACATGAGAGCGCCATTTTGTACTGAACCTTCCGGTACCGCTCGAGCCTAAGACGCACATGTTGTATACGTGTGTCCCCTTGGGAAATTGCATTAGACACCCATTGGATCTTCGGAATAACACGTATGTCCCCCGTGCATCTAGATAACTATAGATAATACCCCTACGACTATGTTCTATTATGTTTTAATACATTTTGGACCGATTTGTAACTTTCTTACGTATTCTATTATGTTTTCCTTGTGTTTATGTCCGTGTATTCGAACCTTGATAACTTTTGCATCATAAATCCAATTAATGTGATATTGAGCTCATGTGATTCTATTTGATACAATACGTCCAATTTTTTGATTTAATTAAAATACTTGCATTTAAATTTTAGAGAATTATAATGCTCATAATACTTTGATGTGATTAACATTTATTCATCATAGTTTAACCATGTTAATTAATTTAGCTTTGATTCGTCGAGGTTAATTGAGATTTAACCAGGAGTTTAATAAATTAAATTCATATCATCATTACCATGGTTAAGAAAATCATGAGATCAAGGATCACGATTAACCAGGACATTTAAATGTATATTTATAATTAAGATCATTTAACAATCATTCGACTTGTAAGTGCATGTAACTGGATTTCTTTTGATCAATACTTCATTTAGGAGCTTATGTTGTTATTGATCTTTGACTTGCATATAAAATTCACAAGAACACCATGCATTCATCTTGTGTTGCATTCTTGACCTAAGTTCACTATTATTTCACTAAACCTAAGTATTAAGAGCTCGATTATATGTTCTAGGAGCTTGCATCCCTGTGTTCGACTCTCAACTTATCCAAGTTAATTTAACCTCAATCTCTTCACATAGATTATTCACCGAGGTTCTGATTAATCGCTAATTGATCCCACTACAATTCGACCATATTAAGATAGTGTTTTAGCGATTCATAAGTGTCATGTGAAACCGACGTACGAGACACCACCCATGTCTATGGGGATTCGGGGCGCCGCCTAGCAATCGGATGCATTCACTTTGCCGATGCTCTTGGCATCTACTTTTCTAAGTCAAATATACAACACATTGCATTTAAAGAACAAATTCAAATGCAATTTTTGTTGTTCCTCAACGAGCACATCAGACTAAAAATTGTGAAGTCTACGTGCATATACATACATATACTAGCACTCATAATCTAATACATTAACTGTGTGTACGTAATCAGGTTATGTAATAAACAGAAATTAAAGATACAAAACGTACAAAACTTAAACTAAAAAATTCACAAACATTTGCACATACTTATCTAAGCGTACATGCATATTATTTACATATCTTACGTAAAACATAATTACATTCATGTATACAGTAACAAAACAGTTTAATCATCACACACATGTCATAATTCAACTATTTGAAAAAGGTTTTTTACATCCATAACCCTGAGTAATATTGTAATTACAATCATAACCCCGCATGATCGTGAATTACACGAGAAACCCTGAATAAATGCTCCGTTTTACACTCATAACTTTCTGTTAGTTTTGTTTATTAACTCAACCACATGTTGAGTTAATCTAACCAATCTCCGATCCAATGGTTGAGATTATTTTTTTAAAGAAAAGGTAGGGCGGAGAGCATGCAAGCTACAGGGGGGTGGGGGGCGACAGGGGGCCTGCAGGCGGGTGGAAGGGCGGTGGGGGGCCGACGGGGGCCTGCTAGCTTGGGACGAAGAGCTCGCAGGCGATGTGATCGAGGCGCGTGCGAGGGGGGGGGGGGATGTGGAGCTTGAAGGTGGGTGGGGCTTCCAGACGGGAGACAAAAACCTTGTAGGAGGCGTGATCGACATACGGGGGGTAGGGGGTCTTGACTTGAAGGGGACGGGGTTGGCACGTGGCGGGGGGGCGGCAGTGACACGCAGAAGGGGGGGGGGGGGGGGGGGGGGGAGGCTGTAGGCACGGGGGTCAGCAGGAGGTGGGGTCGACGCGCACAGGGGGGAGGCTGCAGACGGCGGGGTCGGCGTGAGGGCGGGGCAGAGGCTGCAGGCGCGGGGTCAGCAGAGGGCGGGATCCACACGCAAGAGGGAGGGGGGGGAGGCTGCAGGCGGGGGGGGGGGGGGGGGGTGTTATAGGGTCGGTAGGGGACGGGGTTGGCGCACATGGGTGGAGAGGGAGGCTGCAGGCGGTGGGTGCGCGGGAGGGGGGGTAGGGGAGGCTGCAGGCGGTGGGTGCGCGGGGGGGGGGGGGGGGGGGTAGGGGAGGCTGCAGGTGTGGGATCAGCAGGGGGCGGGGTCGACGCGTACGGTGGGGGAAGGGGGTGCTGCCGGCGCGGGGTTGATGCGCGGGGAACAGTGGGGTAGAGAGGGAAGAGGGTGCTGTCGATCGGGGGGAGGGGAGGGGGGGAGCTTGAAAGTGGGGGGGTCGACGTGCGGAGAGGGAAGGGGGCTGCAGGAACGGGGGGGAGCTCGAAGGGGAGGTTTGACGCGCAGGGAGCGGGGCGGGGATGGGGAGCTTGTCGATGCGCACCCGAGGGGAAGCTCGAATGGGTGCTGTAGAGGTTGACGTGCGGGGTGTAAATGGGGAGCTTGCATGCGGCAGACATGGACCTTGCAGGAGGCGAGGTGGTCAACGCCCGTGGGGGAGAGGACCTTGCAGGAGGCAAAGGAAGGTTTCCACAGTAAAGGTGGTCTAGTTGGAGCAGTGTGGCATAGGGAGACACGACCGTGGCAGAGACGACAGGGGAGGCCTTCAAGGAGACGGGAGAAGGGGGCATAATTTGTAAATATAAATTGTTTCGAAGGTTAAAATTGTCAACATTTAACCTTTTCCGTCTGAGTTCACGGAGATTCGGAACATAACTTGACATAGGGATATATCATGTAAAGGTTAAGCATTACTTGTGTTTCTCGTGTAATTCACGATTATACAGGGTTATGATTGTAATTATGAAATTACTCAGGATTTATGAGTATAAAATCCCAAAAAAAATGGTCCAACAAAACAACCACAACTTTTTTTTTGAAATTATGGAGTTGTTTCCATTAGTTAGTGATAATAGAGTACAAGAAGTACGGAATGTTCACTCCCGACCATTCATTGGTTACATTATTACATAGAGAGAATTTGGCAAGCTTATGAGCTGCAGACACCGTCTTCCTTGTAGCGTAGACCACTTTGATCTTTTAGACTTGCAGAGCGTATCAATGGAATTTTCTAGCAACCTTCTTATCGGCCAGTCTGGAGTGCGTGCCAGATTGATCATGTTCACTACGGCTTTGCAGTCTGAGTGGATATGGTCGTATTGTCGCGGACTCGGGCGGCTATGTTGATTCACGCACTAATGGCTATGGCTTCTGCCTCCTCAGGGCTATAGACTTTGAATAGCTCGGCTTTTGCTAGAATAAGCTCATTGTTTTTATAGGAGATAACATCAATGGCTGCTTTGTTGTCGTTGTATGCCACGTCCACCACCATGCTGATGTGTTGCGTCATCTCTTGGGTTGTGACCGTTAGTGTATTTGGTTAGGTGTGTTTTCTATCTCTGTTCCAAGGGGTCCCTTAAGCAGTGCTTGTGATTGAGATGATTGCTGCCAGCTTTTCAATTTGTTGATTATGTGCATTGGGTTGGGAATGTGGTGTTTGTATTTACAATCACATCTTTCCAACCAAATAAGGTGTAGGAGCTTGCATGTGTACAAAAAAACGGCTTGTTAGTCGGATCGTCGGCCAGGTCGAAGCATACTTTAATGGCATTGGTGTTGCCGTTTGCTCTGTATCCCAGGGCGAGCCAGATAGCACGTGCGTATGTGCATGATGCAAATAAATGACATTCATCTTCTTCAAAGTTGTGGCATAAAACGCAAGTATTGTCATACCTTTGCATCACAGATGATAGACGTTTCCCAGTAGGGAGACAGTTTGAAAGTAGCTTCCACATGAATAGTTTGACATGTGGGTCTAGTTCTTGAGAGGCCCATATCTTTTTGACCCGTTCCAATGTTTGATTATCTCGAACTCATCTGTAGTATGAAAGTTTCTGATAGGCCGATTTGATCGTGAAAATACCCCTCGGGTGGGGTTTCCATATGAGCGTATCTGGCGCACATATCCTTGGGGTGGTGGCTAGAATATGTCGTATAATTGTTGGGCTGAAATATGTTTGCAAGATTGAGCTATTCCAATTGCCATCCATGTCCATTAGTTGTGAGACTCTGATAGGCATTTCTCCAGTATAGGCCTTGGGTATAATAGGCTCTTGATAGTGAGGGAGCCAGTTGTCTCTCCATATTTGAGTGGAGGTCCCATTGCCAACTAGGGTAAGGGTATTGGCAAAGAGTAATGGCCTTACTTGCACGAGGGCTTTCCATAATGGGGACGAGTTTGACCTCTCTAAGGTTCCCCAGAAATCTTCCTTGTCATAATACTTTGCATGAATTAACTCCTTCCATAAGGCCTGACGGTTGTTATCGAGCAATCTCCATGCAAGTTTAAGTATCAACGCTTCATTCATGTCTTTGGCTTTTCGGATTCCCAGGTGTTTGGGCATGGCCAACTGGTCCAAGCTTTTGTATAATCCCCCACTTATCTCTTTGAATTTCTCTTCCCCTCTCTGGCTCTCTGCCCCCGTTCTCTACCCGCGAGAGAACCCTAACCCGCCATCTCTCTTCGTCTCCTGTCCTTTTCCCGCGCTGCGGCCAACACCACCTCCGATCCTGCCACCGCTCCTCCCTTGTCCCGACACCACCACCATCCGTCCCCAAACTCACCGCTGCTTCGCCACCAGCCACGACGCCCGGCAGATCCCGCGCGCCATCGGCTCACCCACAGACCGCCTGCCCTCAAATCGCCACCCCCGCTGGCACACCACGCGCCATCGCCGCCGCCGATCGGATCCAAAACTGCGCTGCCGTCTGTGGTAACAAGTGCCATCTTTGCATATTAATTACCCTTTAAATTTAGTTTAGTTATGTTTCACTTGCTAGTGCAAGAACACTAATTATATTGTAATAATGGCATTTGAACTCAAATACGTATACAAGCACAGTTATGCATTTTGTTTGACAATATCCTCATCTTAACTATTAAAAGTACACATACATGCATTTTTCACGTATATCTTGCGTTGATTTTAAATTAAAAGGAACAGAGTAGCAACCTTATATTATTTTTTTTTATAAATGTAAGAAATAAAATTTAAAAGAAGCAGATAACTCTAAGCTTGGTTGGGCATCATATCAACTTATCAAACAATAGAAAGGGCTGCAATTCTGCATGCCTAAGTCATTAAAAATTAGCTATTAGTTTTAGGATCAGACTGTTTAGTAGTGGCACCATGATCGTGCAGTTTAAGTCCAGTCAGTGTCTAAGGCCTGGGTCGTGGGCTAGCGGTATAGCATGCTCATTATACTGCTATACCATCACACCCACCATAAATGTAACCCTCTCTAAAAATAAAGGTTTGAAATATCGATATCGATACCGATATCGTATCAGTCCACCCAGAAAATGATATATCAGATGATATATCGTGATATATCGATGAATATGTGGAAATTTCGAAAACGATGCAAAAGTGTTTTTTCACGAATTAATATCACTGTAGTTATTAAAACAATAAATAACATACAAATACACACCTACATGTTAGAATGATGTGTATTTAGCATACCAATACACATTATATCGCACATATCACTGTCCATTAATGCTAACTACTCACTGGTAGCCGCGTAGCTGTTGTAATTTCTTTCTTTCTTTTTTCTTTCCTCTTTTATTAATAACATAATGGGGTGGACACCAATGCTTGTTTCCCCTTTTTTGGTCTCAAAAAGAAACACCACTCAATGTGGCGATATATTCCGAACATGTGATTATAACTTGATCAACATTAGTTTGTTTCATCTTATTGCCAAAGAGGGCAAAGTCCACCAATCGAAGAACCGTTGCTCCCTATCGCACCATACCCTATCGAAACAAATGCTAAGCACCTAGTAGCTGCGTGGTTGTTGTATTTTCTTTCTTTTTTCTCTTCTTCTTTATTAATAACATAATGGGGTGGACACCAACGCGTGTTTCCCCCTTTTTTGGTCTAAAAAACTGCTCATCGTGGAGATATATTCCGGACATGTGATTCTAACTTGATCAACATTAGTTTTGTTTCATCTTTATTGCCAAAGAGGGTAAAGTCCACCAATCGAAGAACCGTCGTATGCACCTCCCTGTGCACCATACCCTATCGAAACAAAATATACAAATCACGATATATTTCAGTACAAGGAGTAACAAAATAAGTAGTGAAATCAAGCTTACAAGGGCAATATTATCAATATATATATATATAGAGAGAGATGTCAGTGAAATATCAACAATATCAATCAATATATGAGAAATTTTGCACTGAAACCAATCATTTTTTATCGATATAACTTTATATGGCGATATATCACCGATATATCACAAGATATTGGTCGATATTATGGAAATATATATATATATATATTATCGATACCAACATCTCATCGACACCGATGCATCGATGATAGATCTCTGATATATCATGATATTGCGAAGCTGGCTCAAAATGCTTCCACCTTTCCTTGTTCATATCATGGTAAGGAAGCCAACACACCAAACAATGGAAGCTTTATTGCAGGTAGTCATCACCAACAAGTCAATAACAAAGAGTAGGTGAAGTGACATGATTGCAATCTAATGGTTGAGAACACGAGATAGATAATGAGCAGAAATACCGTTGCCAATTATAATACCTTTTAGAAACTCTAGCTTTGCATGAAGGGTTACAAAGTTTATAATTGGGAGTTGAGGATGATAAAAGAATGATAAAAGGGCGGAGTAGGTTGAAGAAACAAATGTCAATTGTTATACATTGGGATTGCACAGCAATTGAAAAAAAGTTTGTAGCGCAGCTAGGTAGCACAGTTGTGTTGGGTATAAAATGTCATGTGTTCAAACCTTGTCATCCATACATATTACTTCTCCTATTGACAATAACATGGGATTAGTATATATATTAATAATAGTAAATGTCAATTTAGATGATTGAGATCAAATAAAACTATCCATAAATGTTTTTATTAAAAATGTATTTGTTAGGGTACAAATAAAATCTTTTTCTTGACAGTTGTGTTTTCTATTATAAAAAAGATTCGACATTAGACCCTTTTGAATGTAGCAGATAACAACATGGCTAGATTTTTTTGTGTATTTCGATCTTAGGGGTTTGTTATCGTCAATATGCTCATATCAGTGATGCCATTGTCGTCGTAAACAAGGAAGCAATGTCTAATATGCCTCTAGAAAGATTAAAACTAATTATACATGTAATTGTACGCTCACGTGTAGAACTTAAACATGACAATGATATGATAATACTACATGATGACACTCTAGCTATTGTCTTCGATGAAGAAGTAACCCTAAAAGGACTCTGATTTTATTGTAATTGCTTGAGAATTGAGACAATTGATATTCACAAAAACAGTTTAAAAATAATTATCGAAATAATTATCGAATCGTGTAATCTATACTGGCATTTGTTTCTTCAATTTACTCCACCTTTTATATTCTTTATCGTCATCAGCTCCTAATTATATATTTTTACGACTCTTTGTGCCAAGTTAAAGTTTATAAGGGGTATCGTGAAAGGAAACATGATCTATGCTCCTTATCCATCTCACATTCTTGACCATTAGATGTCAATCATGTCATTTCACCTACTCTCCATTGTTGACTTGTTGCCGATGACTGCATGTAGTGAAGCTTCCCTCGTCTGGTGGGATGGCTTCCTCATCATGATATGATCAGATGGGGCGTGATCGTATCTTCATGCCGATGATACTTCCGCCGCGAACTCCGGTGACTTGTCAAGTAGGTTGGCACTTGGCAGTTGCGGTTGGCGTCTTCGTGGCAGGGGCTGCTAATCCCCGTTCCCCTAAAGATTCTGACGTGGAATGTTCGGGGCCTGGACAACCTAGAGAAGAGGGAGGTGGTGTTTAGGCTTCTCAAGGAGTGGAAAGTTGACATCACCTTCTTTCAAGAAACAAAATTGGACCGATGCGATATCGCATGCAGATGTAGTTTGGGGGGGTGGGGTGGTCCAGAAGTGCCAATTGGGTGGCAAGAAATGTGATCGGAAGTGCATAGGGCATTCTCATTGGGTGGAACGACGAAGCTTTCGAATGTGTGGACTTCTTAATCGATTCAAGGTTTGTATCGGTTTTGCTTCGGATGATTTTTGCTTTGTGTTATCTTAAATGGAACTCCGTCTCTCGCTTGTAGAGAAGTGGTTTGGTTGGAACTGAAAAGGCAAGACTGCGATTCTTGGATACTCCTTGGGTCATTGGAGGGTGATTTTAATTGTACGTTGTTGACATATGACATGTCGTAGGAGGCAGAAGGATGACATCCTGGTTCAGATGACTTATGGGGCGTGTTGGGAGAGATTCTTGGGAATTATGGATGCGGGAAAATTAGAATTACACGTGGAGAACATGGCCTGAAATTTCAGCGAAATTCGATCGAATTTCTGTCGAATATCGATATCCAGTCGAAATCGAAATTCGACCGAAATGGCTGAAATGACCGAAATATGGGGGCCCTAGTACAACAAATGACCGAAATGATCGAAATTTTGGTCAAAATTCGACCGAAATTCCACCAAAATTCCGTTTTGATCGGTCACCGAAATGGTGACCGAAACCGACATTTAGGGCCTTGGTGGAGAAGAGCTTTGACCCTTGAGCTTTGTCTCTTTTGGGGATTGATCGATTTTGGTGTTAGATGATCTGCTTTATTACTTCATCTGGTAAAGGTTTGTGGCTTGCTTTGATCCAGATCGGACCACATGATCCTTCTCACTTCGGGTAAGGATTGTAACACGTTGACCTACTTCAAGATTGTGCTCATGGTTACGTTAACCAGTTCAAGGAGTGGTTGATGGAGAAGTACGAGGGCTTCGAGCGTGAGGGTTCAAACTCGAGAAAAATGGCCTTCAAGCTTAAGCGCCTACATATGGCTGGATTCTTCCTGTGGGGACTAGTTTTGGAGATCCTTATGTGCCCAACTTATCACACGCGGAGTGATCGATCAAGGCTTTCGTCCTTTGCTGGGCTATTTGGCTGGCCAAGAATACACTGGTGTGTAAAGGGGAGAGACATTATATGGAAAATATAATTGTACAGTCAACTTACTTGTATAACCATACCCTTGTTTATTTTGATTTATAATGGTGAGCTCACTAGAGACCATTCCCTTTTCCCACATATATATTAAGGAATCCTGATTTAAACAAGTAACAATTGTATGCCAATTTTGCAGACTCATAACTATTAAGAGGTATTTCATTTTTACTCTACTACACACATTTAAAATTCATCTTGCAATATTTTTTTAAAAGAAAAATGTAAAAATGAAGATTAACATAGAAACAATTAAGTTTGGAACCATCTTTTACAATATATAAGACAAAACCAAGCTCCAATACTTTAACTATTTCTGTACATTCTTTTTTTACTGTATTTCAATTTTGTTGAATTTGCGTAACTTATATCTACATGGAAAAATATATAAAAATAAAACAAGAAATGAAATAAAAAAAGGGTAGAATTGGGCTGCCCTAATGGTAGCCAAGTTAGCTTCCTCCACCCCTATTTTTATTTTTTACGGTATTTTTTAATAACATTAGGGGGGATTTGGACTACTCAATCTCAACATATTCTCATTGAAAATTCAACTCAATTCAAGACTCATATCCATCCATTGAAATTGACCCTTTCTTAATGGGTATGATAGAAATGTCGGTTTTACACGAAATTTTAAACATATATTCCTCTTATTAATCTAAGTTAATCCCCCAAGTGTTATTAAAATAAGGCCAACTACCCTCAGGGGATGGCCCCGTTTTACTCTAAACAATGCACATATATATTATGTATTTTATACCTATTTGTATCCGTAAAATCTTAACTTTTTTACTTTAACTCTTCTTGGTAGGGAAGATGAAAAGTTTTATCCGTCTCTTTATCTACATGTTTATTGGTGAATGTGTTGACTATTTTTTCTATATTTGTCTCCCCTATATTTGGGCACTCAATACATGGGTTTTTCACTTTATCTTCTCCACTTCTTCTCTATCCATGTTTCCATCTTCGTCACCACATTATCTCCCACCTCCCTCACCTCCGAGTCTCTCTGTTGAAATTTGACACTTGAGTGTATACGTGTCTCTTAATAACCTTTAACAACTTCGAGTTGACTTATCCAGTGTTCACGAAAGTAGCCTGTGCGGCCGCATATGCGTTGCAGTGCCTTCAATGCACTGCTTTCATGAAGCCCCCATTATGCGCCCAGTGCGCTTATGCGGACCGCATATGCGGGCTGTGCGGCTGCATATGCAGCTTGTGCAACTGCATACATATTTTTTATTTTATTTTTTATTTTTTTAATTTTTGCCACGTTTTTATTGTGTTATTTGTGCCATGTTTTTCCTTACTTTTGCATGTATGCCAACCACGCATTCCATGGCCATTTAAATCCATTGTCAAAGTAGCTGTACAACGAGATTGGAGTAAACACGCGAGAAAGAAAAACAATAATGCACCAATAATTTAGCAAACTAATTTAGCCAACTAATAGTTATTATGAATGCAATATATTATATGTAAAGTCTGGTACTTTTGATGGATGATCACTTATAAATATAATGATAGAGTCATAGAGATAAATGACATTATATTCAACAATAGAGGAATTTTGTGTGCTAACTTTACTATTTTGTTGATTGTTGTCAATTATTTTGTGTGCTAACTGTTCTATTAAAATATTGATATTTGATTGATAGATATTGTTTTGAACTCTATATGAAAGTTATTTTTCTTAAATCTTCTGTTGGACCACAATTATACATAAATTTAGTTCCGTTGTAGTCACTTTTGTATATATTTATTAATTTATAAATAAAAAATTAGGAAACTGCATAGAACTGCATATACCCCGCATATGCCCCCGCATACCGCTTAACCGCTACTCAGTGACCTGTCCGAATGCATATGTATACCGCTTTCCTGAACCTTGGACTTATCAATGCTCCCCATTATCTCAATATATTGGTTGGAGAATTCATCTTCTTTATTATCCATCATCCATCTTTTTCATATCTTCCACATGAGCTCTGGAGGCCTGCGATCCTCCTGGTCGTTGTGGTTGAGGTAAGAAAATAGGTTCAATGAGGTTCATGTGGCGAATCATGCTGGGTCAGAGGTTTATCGATTGGATAAAGAGATACTTCTTGACGGTTTCTTATTCTATCTTTGTTAATGGACGATTGGAAGATGTTTTCTTTTAGCCTCAACAGGGTATGAGACATGGATCTCCCTTCAATCTGCTTATGTTTGTGATTATGGCAAATATATTAATTACGATGATGGCTAGATTGGTTGTTCATGGAGGGATATGATTGTGGTACAAATAGTAAAATTTCTTCATCTTGATTTTTTAATTCATTGATGAGATAATTTTCTTTATGGGTGATGTAGTAACTTATGTTAAAGGCATCTCGATGGTGCTCGACATCTTTGGGGGACATCTCGCTCCTCAAGGTCAATAGGGGCGGTGTTTCAGATTTTGTGAAATTGTGGCGAAATTTTGATTTTGACAGGGGATCGAAATTTCGAGCGAAATGGCGATATAAGGACTTTTTTAGATCATTCTTTAAAAAGACTGATATGGGCAAAAATTTATTGAAATTTCATTGAAATATCGTATCGACATGGTGTCAATAAGATAGCCGATACTGATATTTAATTGAATAGGGGTATTTTCACCTTTATCCCTTTTGGTCTACAAGAAGGTGGTGGTAGGTTGTGAGAGGGATCTGAATACTTCGAGGGCATCCCTTTATTAGGTGGGATGCTTTGATAGGCTTCACACAATCTAGCAATGTCTTGGCACCTGGCGGTAGATCCAAGAGGTAAGCATTCCGTCCAATTCGCTTGAGGATTGTGAATGTGCCATATTTTCAGACACCCAATTTTTGGTGGACACTCCAAGGGAACATCTCCTTTTCGGTGGACCATCACTAAATCTCCAACTTTGAACTCACTATTTCTGAGGTGTTGTTTGGGTTGGGATTGGTATTTTTGGGTCATGGCATGGAATTTGTTTTGGATTTTGATATAGAGGTGGATTAGGTGCTCGACCAGGTCTTCATCAGCTACACTAGTCCTCCCATGCATGGTTGTAGGTGTAAGGTCTAGTACACACTCTCAAAAGGTTGCCGGTGGATCTTATTTGGATGGAGATTCCCCTGCAAGACATCACAATAAATTCTCTAGGATCTATTAACTACGTTGGTTTTTTTTGAAAAGACTCTTTGGGTAGTCTCCCAAGTTGGGAGATACCGTGTTAGTAGAATTCATTAATGAGAACGAGTTACATTATCGAGATGCCTAGAACTTGTAAAGGGCTTTACAATGCGACAGGATATTTTCCATGTAGAATCTCTGGTTCTTGAAAATATGGTCATTTCACCCCAACCAGATAGCCCACAGAGCTGCTCAGACAGGAGACACGTCATTGGGGGAGCCTCCCTCACCCTCTGGACCGAGAGCCAAAACATCGCCGCATCATCAATCACGAGCCAAGACAATCCTAATCCTCTCCAAACCCCGGCCGAGAATGGGCACTTGAAGAAGATATGATCCGCATCCTCGTCATGGCACTGACATCTATCATACGTTGTGT
The DNA here is from genome assembly GCA_037367405.1 of Ottelia alismoides. Lineage (NCBI taxonomy): Eukaryota > Viridiplantae > Streptophyta > Magnoliopsida > Alismatales > Hydrocharitaceae > Ottelia > Ottelia alismoides. The sequence goes on from JAZKJV010000408.1 coordinate 441,440, forward strand.
CCTACACCCCAAAGAGACGAGCCCACCTAACCTTGTCACATAATCGACCTCTCCTCAAGCACCACATGTATACCTTTACCCTGCAAGGCATCTTGCCCGCCCAAATCATTCATACGTCCTACGCAAACTCCACATCTTGTTCCTCTATCGGTTGCCTCAGCTCCTCGTACGCCCTCTTCGTGGTGAACTTTCTCCCCTCCCACACGAAGTGATCAACATGCTCGGTAGTGACCGTCGATATGAAATCACCCGCATGCGACAGCTCAGACTGCATCATGAGAAAGTCCTCTAGCCTCTGCTCAGAAAGATTGTTCACAAAATCCGGAGCCCAAATACCTGACCCCATGACCTGGCATAGCAAAACATCCCTCAAGGCTGCAAGAGCAAACAATCTCGAGAACCTGTCGCTAAGCTTCACCTCGCCTGTCCAGTTGTCCCCTCAAAAGCAGAACAAAGTACCATCCCCGACCTTCGGCGGTAATTTGTGCACCAGCGTCGGGAGAACCTCCCGCACACCAGCCGAAAGCAGTGACTCCCACCGCGCCCTTCCCGCCACCAGATAGCCCCCCATGTCGTAGACCTTGCAGATCAATCTGAGCACGAGAGACGAAGAGGCTCCCCAGATTAAGGACACCCACTTGCCAACAACACCTTGTTCATTCACTCCACATTACGGATACCAAGACCACTCTCCTTTTTTCCCTTCGGCACCTCCTTCCAGCCCACAAGGTGCAACCTCGATTTCTATTGCATGCCATCCGGCCAGAAGAATCTCTTCATAAGCGCTTCAATATTCCTACGAACCCCGGCCGGTAGGATGCGCGTGGAGTAGAAAAACATTGGGATCGCCGACAACACGTGTTTTAACAGAATTAGTTTGCCCCCCTCGAGAAGGTGACCGCCTTCCAGCTTGCCAATCTTTGTTCCATCTTTTGGAGCACAACATCTCAGTCCACCTTCTTCAACTTTCTGTCCACCAAAGGCAAACTCAAGTACGTAACAAGCAGCGTCCCCAACGGGCAACCGGTTATCTCGATGATCCTCCCACGCTCATCGTCAAACATCCCAAAGGTGATAAGCGCTGACTTGCTATTATTAGCCACCAAACCGGATGGCTCGCCAAAAATATCGACCATCATAGTTGCGTTCTCCGTATGCTCCTTCGAGTCGCCCAGCAGTAGCAGAGTGTCATCCACATATTATAATACATGTATGGAGATATCCTCCAAGCGAAAGCCCTCGCACAGTCCCGCCTCCATCGCCTGATTGAAGAGGACCGCCAAAGCATCAGCAACGGGAACAAAAAGCATCGGGGCCAAAGGGCAACCTTGCCGCACCCCACGTTGCGGTTGGAAAAAACCGCCCCCCGGACTTCCGTTCACAAGGATCGAAAAAGAAGAGGTCGTAACACATCTTTTCATCCAGTCGATCCACTTCTCCGAGAAGCCCCTCCGGGACAATGACGTCCACAGAAAGGCCCGATCAACGCAGTCGTAAGCCTTGGAGAAGTCTGGCTTCCATAGTGCCCCTTTTGTCTACGACTGCTTCCACTGGGGAGAAATCTCCGTTGCCATAACCATACAATCTGCCATTGGGCGGCCTGGAATGAAAGCAGTTTGCCCCTGAAGGACCACTGAATCGAGGACTAGTTTGAGGCGATTCGCCAGGTTTTTTGCGATAATAAGGTAGATCGCGTTAGGTAATGCGATCGACCGGAAATTATCAACTCTACCTGGATTCTCCTTCTTCGAAATCAAGAACAGAAAGGCCTTGTTTACTCTGCCAAAACCCTTGTTACCCTCTGCGAACTCAACCATGACGTCGAAGACCTCGCCCCTCAACATCTCCCAGAACTCCTTGTAGAAGAAGACCAGGAAGCCGTCAGGACCTGGGGCACCATCCGCATTCAGGCCCCAAACCGCCTCCTTCAGTTCCGCCTCCGAGAATAGCGCCTGCAATGCCGCCGCCTGCAAATGAGATAATCTCCTTGCTCCTCTTACCTGCCAACCCCAACCACCACGTCTCTGCATCCTCGAGACCGCCACGAAATGCTCGCGGATCACGGATCCCAATCTGGCCTCCCGTAACCCGCTGCCCCCCCACGAGGAGCTCGTGAATATAGTTCCTAATGGAACAAATGTTGGCATCCTCTTCTCGAAGCCACCTTTGTCTGGATATTTGCCTCCATTCAACCTCTTCCTTACGGTCTTCCATCAGTAGCTCCTCAAGTAAGTTCTGCCTCTCTTCTAACTCCACCGGTTCTAGGCCCCTTTCGTCATCCATCTCATCCAGGCGTACCACACCTGCCTGCGCCTCCATTCTCTTGAGTTTTCTCCGTCGTTTGTTCTCCCTGCCGAACCGAGCCAGATGCACCTTTAGGAGTGCTAATTTCTTGAAGAGGCTAGCGACTGCCATCCCCATCGGAGCCCATTCTCTCCAGCGGTCCTCCACGTTCTCGCGAAATCCTTCCTCGAGCAGCCGGCATCTCTCAAACCGAAAGGTAAATCTATTCCTCGATTCCTCCCCAGAGGACCACAAAATCAACGTGTGGTTTGTCCACCTGTTTTTGGTCGATAAGCAATGCTGTATTGCAGACATGCGCCATACGAGATCAAAGCGTGCGTCAAAAATGACTCATAAAACTTGTGTCACGATCATATATAATTAAATGTGGAATACCATGCAAATGAACAACATCACGAAAAAATAAATCGACGATATGAGATGCATTTGAATTTTTTCTTAAATGTGATGAAATGTGCCATTTTGGAAAATCTATCTACCACCACGAAAATAAAATCAACCTTTCTAATCGTGGGAGGTAAGCACAACACAATATCTGTGGTTGCATATTTGACATTTTTGCTATACCTTGTAACATCCTTCCGCAGTTGTGGCGAATGAAATCGCTCTTGGAGGAGAGGCACCATTTTATCTCGTCTAAAGTGGCCAACTAATTGGCTATTATGCAGTTTTGAAATGAGGTTTTCACAGAGCGAAGTGGTGGGAATGCATAGTTGATGCGCCTTGAACAAGAATCCCTCTTGAAGGACGTAAGTGACTGTGGAAACTTGTCCAGTGTCAACACACTTTACATATGTAGAGTTGAAATCAGGATCAATGGAATAAATATTTTTGAGCGCATCAAATCCTGCCATGCTTACCGTCATCGTGATTAAGACATGTGCATGCCTACTTAACTAATTGGCCACATGATTCAAGGTCTCGACTTTGTGCTTAAGGTGAAAGGTATACACATGGAGGAAGCTTACCCACTTGGTATGGTGCTTGTGAATTATCTTTTTGGACTTTGGGTACCTCAGAGCCTTGTGATTAGATTTCAAAACAATTAAATAATGCCTTCAATGAAGCGCTTACTGCATCATTGTATTCGACATCATACATAGAATACTATGATTGTACCTCATTCGGCTTTTCACGTGTGAGGCATTACAATTAACAACGGAAACCTTGGAAAAATTAGGGAGGGGATAGAACATTGCAATGGCGAAACAATGCTTTAGTCTGTTAAAGCTAGATTTTGCTTATGGAGTCCAGGTTGTTGTGCCTTGACAGGTGCAGTCGATCATTGGAGCAACACATGCACTAAAGTTCGGAATGAATCGTCGATAGAGCGAAGCCAACCACATGATGTTAATTTCGGTGATGATTTGTGGCATTCGTCAGTTGAATTGCTTGGACCTTGGACGGGTAACTTTAAGTCCACTCTCTCTCATTGTCTCATGCAAGGCTCTAAATGTCGGTTTCGGTCACCATTTCGATGACCACCGAAAAGAAATTTCGGTGGAATTTCGGTCGAATTTTGACCGAAATTTCGATCATTTCTTGTACAGGCCCCATATTTCGGTCATTTCGACCATTTCGATCGAATTTCGATTTCGACTGGATATCAATATTCGACGGAAATTCGACCGAATTTCGCTGAAATTTGAGGCCATGATCTCATGTACTTAAATTTCTGCTCGTATTACAATAAAAATGCACGTTTGTCACCGATCATTTCTGCCACGAGAGCATTTATGAATTAAGTCACAATAGGTGTCCTACACATGATTTGGTAAGCCCTTTATGGACTACCGTTATACCATATTACAACGATGAGTGAATAATCTATGGACATCTTAATTATGTGCATGCAAAATGGTTCGTGCTACAACTTGAGGGAAGAGGTCTTTATCGTCATTTGTCGGGTTTCCATCTATTTTTTGAGAACATTACGCCATACATCTTACAGTTCATACATCTTAGTTTTTCCATGGTATTATCGTATCTCAATTTTGTCCCCTTCCCACTTGGGGTCAAGAATCGCGATATGTTGCTTATATGTTGATTATCACGCTTGTAATGGGCCACCTATGCGAGTTTGCTATACTGTTGGGTTGGGGGATTGTGGGTGATTGAGTAGACAAATTTTATCAATTGCTAGGAGGTCCCACATATTAGTTTGTTAGATTAGTTGGTTACTCAATTGACTAATGTTGATAAATGATTTTAAATTATTTTCTTAAACCTTTAAATTAAAAGCAATATGTATAATCTTAGATTTGAATTCAATTATTGCTTTTAAACATTTATTAATATATATGTATTACAAATGATTATTATATTTAAAATAATTAAATTAGAGTTGAATATTTTGACCCGGATTGTGGTGATTTATCATTCAACGATTTTTTTGGTTGAACATTGAATATATCTTTTCTTTAATCGACGGACTAATGTAGAAAGATGATTTTTAAAATATTTTCCTAAACCTTATAAACTAAATTAAAAGTGAGATGGATAATCTTAGTTCGGATCTCAATTGTTACTTTAGTGTTGTTATGTTAGTTGGACTAAAGCTACACACATATATATATACATATATATATATATACATATACAAATATATACACATATACATATATATATATATATATATATATATATATATATATACAGAGGGCCCTTCCAATGAGGTGTACCTTTCCTGGGTGTATGGAAAGCCCATCACGAGATCCGTTAGATCTCGATCTAGCGGTTCTTCATCCAAAAGGGTATTTTAGTCCACACGTTTCCATTTTAAATTTGAATTTAATTTCGAATTTAGAATTTATTTCGTCTTTATATTTTTCCATTTTTAACGTGTCTGATTTGGTATTTTTTGTTGCCTTTTAGTTGCTGAATTTTCGCCAACATGGTAGCATTTTCGCGCAATGTAGAATAGCAGGTTTCTTTGTAAAATTCCGCTTGATATTGTAAAACTGCATCCTGCATTGTAAAATAAAATCACAATTAGTAATATTAATATTATAATAATTGTAATTTTGATAACACTATTGTAAAAGATCATGGATGTTTTGTAAAATCTGTATGAAGATTGTAAATCCATCAGATCCTATTATGTGTGTTTTTCACAAATGCCAAGCATCTTTGTAAAATTCGAATCCCTGTTGTAATTTTGCATCCTGCATTGTATAATAAGATCACAGTTAGTAAAAAAAATGATATGCAATTGTAAAATACGATCTGAGATTGTAAAAAAAAACTCGAGATTGCAAAACAATCTCAGATTGCAAAATAGGTCATTTATATTGTAAAAATACGATCTGGATTGTAAAAACACACTCGAGATTGCAAAATAGGTCATTATATTGTAAAAACCTGGGCATGCCCTCCATCTCCAGCATCCTCTCTACCCGCACCTCCTCCGCCCTTCTCCTTCATGACCTACATCCTCCATGCACGTCCTCCTCCGCCCACACACCTCCATTCACGCACTCCTTCAACCGTCTCCTCCATGATCCACCTCCTCCACGCTTATAAATGTAAAAAAACAGTCTGAAATTTGTAAAAAGATGATATGCTATTGTAAAATACGATCTGGGATTGTAAAAAAAACTCGAGATTGCAAAATAGGTCATTATATTGTAAAAACCTGGGCACGCCCTCCATCTCCAGCATCCTCTCTACCCGCACCTCCTCCGCCCTTCTCCTCCACGACCTACCTCCTCCATGCACGTCCTCCTCCGCCCACACACCTCCATTCACGCACTCCTTCAACCTTCTCCTCCCCTCCCCACTTACCTTCACATCCACCAACACGATCTCCGACGTTTGAACCTGTGGAATCGACCAGCCTCCTCCCACATGCCGTCATCGTTGATCTTCGCGACATAGGTGAACGTGATCTGTTGGGGAGGTGATGGAGGACGTCGGAGCAGCCTCCTCCCACATGCCGTCGTCGAGAGAGAGACAAGAGAGAGAGAGAGAGTCGTCGTCGAGAGAGAGAGAGAGACATGAGAGAGAAAGAGATGCGAGATAATTAAGGAGATATTTTGTTGCATTCTAAATATAGAATATACCAAAATGACCATAATGGGTTTTTCGACATTTAAAAAATATAGATAACGAGCCATTAATGATAACCATCAGATTGACTACGGATGGTTAGGATGGCGGGCTTTCCATGCACCCAGGAAAGGTGCACCTCATTGGAAATATCTCCTATATATACCTATACATATACATATACATACATATACATATACATACATACATACATACATACACATACATATATATATATGGGCTAAATGGGTGTGGGGCTTCCCCCCTGGGGGAACTAACTTGGCTCCTCTGCCCATTTTCTCATTTTTTATTTTTATTTTGGAAAATGCTTCAATAGATTTTCATAACTATTCTTATATTATGTCATTCAAGTTTCGTGCAAAAAAAAGACCCATACGACCTCCGTTCAGACGGGGTCGATTTCAATAATTCTGCGACTGTTAAAAAATGACCGTCTGAATGGAAGCCGTAGGAGTCTCTGTTTCGTAGGAAACTTGAATGATATAATGTAGGGATATAATGTTGGAAACCCACAGATTCATTCTTTAAAAAATAAAAAAATTGGGAAAATGGGACCGGGGGAGCCAAGTTAGCTCCCCCTAGGGGACAACCCCATTTTTCCCTATAGATAAATAGAGGGAGAGGAAAATGCACCCATTGGCACACACACTTGTGTATGCTCATGGTTAAAATACTATATTTTTCAATTAAAACAAAAAATAAACCCGTTGATTTTAATTCATATTATAAAATAAAGACTGTATTAAAATTTTGGGTTTTGAGTTCTGTAACCCATCATCAAGTGACGCAGATTTCATTTCTCAAGAGTCGTTTATTGTTTATTAATGCATTATACTATTCACACTAGGGATTTGACATTTAGAACTTAGTGGGCACACAAAATTGTGTTTGTCCTTAGGCACATACTCCTTGCCCTCATGTATATGGATAATCTTAGTTTGGATCTCAATTATTACTTTAGTCTTGTTATGTTAGTCCTATTACTAACTAAAGCTATATATATAGGTTGATCCTGTGAGAGCCAAAATATGTGAGAACATGAAAGCAATGAATCTGGACCACTAGATTCTGCTCTTCTCTCTCCTCCTGAAATCAATGAGGAGAGAGATGACAGAATCCAGTGGTCCAGAATCATTCATATCATGCTTTCATATTTTGGCTTTCACAGGATCAACCCTCTCTCTCTCTCTCTCTCTCTCTCTCTCTATATATATATATATATATAGGAGTGATCCTGCGAGAGCAAAAAACTGTGAGAGATGAGCAGAATCAAGTGGTCCAGAATCACTATTCTCATGCTCTCACACTTTTTGGCTCTCTGAGGATCACTTCTATATATATATATGATGTTGGGGAGCTTGCACAAAGGTGCATGTAACTTTACATGACCTTGTGCCATAAATGTCCAGTTTTTTTGTAATGAAACTTTGGGAGATTTACTTAAATTATTAATGGAATATGTGTTTCAAATTTTGTGTAAACAGACATTACTAACACGTCCTCTTGCAGGGTTCAATTTCATCAATTCTGAAATCGTTACAATTCCACAGTCGATAGATGGGTTTGAAGTCTCAAATTAAGTTGAATTTTAAATGGCAACATGGTGACATAGATGATCTAAATCCCATGCGGTTTTATTTCAAAAAAATAAAAAAAATGAATGTTTGTGGTACTAGTGCATGTAAAGTTACACGCACCTTTGTTCAAGCTTCCCAACCCTTATACATATATATTAAAAGTGATTGTTATATTACAAGTAATGAAAATACAGATGTGAATATCCGATCATTCACCTGTATATTGTTTGGCCTATATGACCCTTTTGATTGAATATCACAGACTGACTTTCTGCAGATGCAGTAGTCTAAGTTTCATTGATCAGATGTGTCGCTTAGAATCAAGAACATCGCTGACTGCTGATGAGGCTGTTGCTGCAGAAGAAAGTCTATCTGTTTATTGCAAACCTGTTGAGCTCTATAATATACTCCAACGCCGGGCTTTACTCAATGTAAGGGAATGTTATGTAGTATTTTTCTTTGTTAAATCACCATAAGTTTATGTTCTTAGACGTTTTATTATGCACTTCATATCTCTTGTTTGGGCAGTTCTTGTTATGACCAATAGTGACAGAAAGAAATGGGCTCCTCTTTGACATCTTTGTGAAGTCCACTCCAAACAAGCTTAAAATCCATAGATTACTCCCAACATTGAATTCATTTGCATTTAGTAAAAAGTATTTGCATCCATCCTCATTTTTTACGACCTTCCTTGATTGTTTATTTTAATTCTTCTCTTCTTGCACAGACACTTGTTTATTTAAATTCTCTTTTGTCGACAATGATGCGAGGTGCCATGGTAGTTTTATGGTTTAATATTTTTTGCTAAAATGATGAATGCTGTTTATTATATACTGGGTCATTAAACTGATAAACACCTAGGGCAATTTTTTTACCTTATTTTATAAGGGACTGCGGTGTTAGTGCAGTATGCCTACCACCCAAAAGATCAGGGTTCAAATCCCTTCTTGGGGGCTTGCGTTAGGTAGCCGGCAACCATCATAAAAAATAGTCGGTTCTTAGATTTGAGCAAAAATCCACATAGCCGACCCTACTTATTATCGGTTCTTTTGACATGGATTTGCAAAAATCCACGTAGCCGATCCTACTTATTAAAGTGGAAGAAGGCTTCACCATTTTTATTTTACAAGGGGCTCTATACTATGTGGTTGAATTCACAAGCCTTTAAACTTCCATAGGAAGTAATAGGTACAGGCATCTTGTCAACTATACTAGCTTTAAAAAACATGATCCAGATTATTTGCATGCAATGGCAATTTTGTGCCAATCTAATTTAATCTCATCCCTTCTGATTGCTGACAATTTTCTGACATCATCTTTTCACCAAATTTGGGGACTTCATATTTCAGAGTCAGTTTTTTAAATGCAAAGGAAGACTTCTTGAGGATATTCAGTTCAAAGTTGTTTTAGTTTTACTAGATCAAGCGAACTTAGTCTGCATAGTTATCAGAAATCATCCCCATACGTTGTATTTATGTTAGTATGCCTCGTTTTCTTTAGTTGATCTATCCTGCTATATAAAATATTAGCATTTTTTTGTAGGTTTTCTGGGTTTATATTTTTAAGTTCGTTTTCTGGTTTCTATGTTTTTACCTCATCTTTATAAAGGCTCAGTTTTGCCATCTTTACTTTCATGTAAAACCAATATATTTGTTCTTATATAAATGTATATTGATTATTTACTGAAATTTGTTTCTTAACTTTCTAACATTGTATCTTTAACTTGAATGTAGCATATATGCGGTTAGTTATATGAATTTCAACATATATTTTGTTTAAAGTTGACTACTTTAGTTAGTAACAAATGCATATAATGTATTCTCAAGATAATACTTCATTACTTCATAAGATGGGCAATATAAATTGGTGATATCAGTGGTTATTCTCTTATTTTTCCACTCTTTAATTATAAAACACGTTTTATGTGCCCACTTGCATTTTGTTAAGTTTAAACTTATCTTAGACTTTGATGTTGGCCCAATGATGGGATTCAAAATTAATGAACATTTTTTATAGTGAGGATTCATCGGGAAAATAAAGTTATAATGTGATTCTTGGTAAATAAGTTCCTCGTGGATGCACACATCTTATCTGTTAGAGTACCTAGCCAAAGCAACATTGATGCAGCATGGAGCAAATAAACATGATCCTATTTAATTTTCCAATTTTAATTTATGGTTAATTGAGTCATTGCAATTTTATTTAAAATAAAGAGATCACATGTGATCTCAAATCAAATTAGTTAGTCGGTTAGAGTTATGGAATGCTTTATCGATATCGATATCGTTTCAGTCCGTCCGGAAATGGATATATTGGGATATATCAACGATATATCAACGATATCGGTGGAAATGTCGAAAATGACTCAAAAAGCCAATTTTTTGGCATTTTTTCAGAAATTAAGATCATCCAAGATATTAGAACAACAAATAACCTACAAATACACACTTATATCACACATCAGTCATTTGTATACCATATATCACACATATCGGTATTGCATATATCGGTCATCTTGATGTTAATGTTGATTCTTGACTTATAAATTTTGGAAATGGATTCCATTCAAGTTCTTATAACATGAAATACCACAAATATACACTTCATAACACACATAGACAATTTATGAGGAGTCGAGGACTATGATCCTTAAACTACACATATTGGTTATATCGATTCGAATATATCGCTGATATTGTGGACCTAGTATATATATTGAAAATGGAGTTCATCTAAGTTCTTTGATCACTAAATAACTTCCAAATGTATTCTTACTCTCTTACATCAGACATGTCAATAATGATTAACGAGACAATCATTGCTTTGCATAAAGATTTATCTATTTACAGGCTACAATAATAAATGAAAAATATCCAAATTAATTTAACATTGTAAAAGAGATGATCTAAAATCAAGAATTCTGCGACAAATCTAAATCGGCCCCCTGCCCTGTTGTCTCTCATAGCGGATTGCGGACTCAATGAACTCACAATAGTTTTCCCATGTCATGTACGAGTACATGGTCTTATAATCCATGATATACTGCCTGCATTGATGGTCATCAATCCCCATGAGTATCCCGAGTTTAGGATAAGCACTACTAGATCCGGTATCATGAGATGCACGTCGAGGCTGTGAAGTACTAGCTTGAGATCCTCGGGATGACGACGACGGAGTAGGAGAAGATCTCCGCGGAGGAGGACATGGAGGAGGAGCGTAGTACTCAGGGAAGAAAACGAAATTGTCACCACCAAAAAAGCTGCCCTGGCTCTGGTCGAGTTGGCTACCTTGGTAGTTCTCACCGTTGTAGCTGTTATATCCTCCATACATACTGTTGCTACCATATCCATAAGATGGAGGAGTATACATTTGAGGAGGAGGAGGTCCAGGTGGAGTAGTAGGAAAATATTCAGGAAAGACGCTAAATGGTTTTTCATGTTGTGAGGTTCCATATCCGCCCATGGGACTGGATGTTCCTCCATGGTATGGGTTGTTAATGTTCATGCAACTCAACGAACCTACAGATGATATCAAATCGTCCATGTATCTATCTGTAGGATGATGGCCACATCGTCCATATGCATCGTAATCCATAGGTCCTGGAATCGGACTGAATGTCATCGGGGTAGACAAAGTCCTCGTCATCTGAATCTGAGAGGACATTGAACTCCTTCTCAAACATGAATTCCTTGAACTCTTCATCCCGCCTGGTCCTCTCCACATCCTTCTCCTTTTCCCCCTCCGTGCTAGCCTTCACCAAGTCCCTCACGTCTTTTGGACAATGAGTGCACTTAGCAACATTTTTATTGCTGCCAACAAGATGGTGTTTCGGTCTAGTAATACCCTCTCCTCCCAACCTCTTCCCACATAAGTTGCATTGTGGTTTCGCTTTGTTGCCATCTGGAGCGGTGGTATACTTCCAACCAATCTCTCCACCGTCCAAGTCCATCTGTCCACGAGAACCATCTGAATCTAAACCGGAGTGTGCCATGATCTTGAATCCTGAACAAAAAACATACAAAAATCAAAAGCCCCAAATTTCATAAACAAAAACTCACTAAATTGTGGATCTATTTTTTTTATAATTTCCGGATTTATTTAAATACACACATTTTGTAAACAAAAAATACCATAAATTATGTTTCCTAACTCCTAAATAAGATATCCAACTCCATCCATCCATAACATGTATTAATAACCACACAAAAATAAAAAGCCCCAAATTTCATGAACAAAAAATTCAATAAATTGTGGAACTATTTTTTTATTTTCAGTTTTATTTAAATACACACATTTTGTAAACAAAAATCACCATAAAATTTGTTTTCTAACTCCTGAACAATATATCAAACTCAAACTGCAAATTATAAATCACTTATGCATTTATAATCATGTCTCTACCAAAGCGATTCTTTGAATTAAAAGGCAACAACATATATTAAAACCAAACACCTTTCTATGCAAACTGTGAGTTTTGTAAGAATATAGAAACCCAAGTATAACTGCAAAAAGGCAAGTATATACATGTTATTGGATAAATTCGAAAGGGCACCAATGTAAAAGTCACCTTAAAATCTATCTGGATTTAGTTGTGTTTCAAAATGTGGATCAAACTCAAAATCCTACAAGACGATTGGCAGATGCATCACAACCAGTGTACAAATACGAGATGATACATAGTAATTTTATCACAGGGCTGGGTGAATAGTAAACTGTGAGGAAGAGGTACCCCTGTGAATAGTACCCAACCCAACCCAACCCTGCCCAACCCTGCAACCAAACAAACCCTTAATAAACACATAAAAATCAAAAGCCCCAAATTTCATGAACAAAAAACTCAATAAATTGTGGATCTAATTTTTTTAATTTTCGAATTTATTTAAATACACACTTTTTGTAAACAAAAATCACCACCAAATCATGTTTCCTAACTCCTAAACAAGAGATCCAATTCCATCCATCCATAACATCTCTTAATAAACACACAAATATTAAAAGGCCCAAATTTCATGAACAAAAAACTCACTAAATTGTAGATCTATTTTTTTAATTTTCGGATTTATTTAATTACACACATTTTGTTGACAAAAATCACCACCAAATCATGTTTCCTAACTCCTAAACAAGAGATACAGTTCCATCTATCCATAACATATCTTTATAAATACACAAAAATCAAAAGACCCAAATTTCATGAACAAAAAATTCAATAAATCGTGGATCTATTTTTTTTAATTTTTGAATTTATTTAAGGACACACATTTTGTAAACAAAATCACTATAAATTATGTTTCATAACTCCTAAACAATATATCCAACTCCATTCATCCATAACATCTCTTATCAAACACACAAAAATTAAAACCCCCAAATTTCATGAACAAAAAACTCAATAAATTGTGGATCTAATTTTTTTAATTTTCGGATTTATTTAAATACACACATTTTGTGCAAAAATCACCACCAAATCATGTTTCCTAACTCCTAAACAAGAGATCCAAACCAATTCATCCATAAGATCTCTTAATTACTACACAAAAATCAAAAGCCTCAAAATTTGGAGCCCAAATTACATGAAAAAGGAGATTATGCAACACATAACAAACATGAGAACAAAATCCCTAACTAAAGAAGAGGAAATCTCACCTCAAAATGTAAAGGAAGAGGAAATTTATGAGCTTATTGCAAGGTTGCAATGCCACAGTCGAGATGGAGAATATGGCTATTGAAATGCCTCATTTAAAGGCAAAAAAAGAACCCAAACCATACCAATGAAGAAAGGAATCTGCACTGTATTAACAATATATCACCGACACCCGACTACACCATGTAAAAAGAGATACATATGAATATCGATATGGGAGGGGGCCGTCGAAACCGATATATCGCTGACACGGTCTTCCATGGTTAGAGTCAATTAGGATAAGTCAGATTTGAAATTTGATTTCCTTTCCATTTTTGTAATTCCACCTCTTATATAAAGGGGATGGTAGTCCTTTTTTAAAAGACAATTCAAGTTGCAATTAAATTGAGATTCTCTCTCTCTCTCTCTCTCTCTCCCTTTTCCCGCCACGCGATCTCCGCGATTCTCTTTCCAAAATTCCTCGCATCCAGCGAGATTTCTCATCTCTCCTCTGATTTCTTCTCAACTAAATATTTTCCTCCATCAAAAATAATTTCCCACCGTTGCAAATTTCCATTTGCATCAAATATGTTCTTCCAAATGTCCAAGGGCCACATAGAAAAAGGGAAATAGGATCTCAGCTGAAATCTTTTAATTTTCATTGCACTAGTCTTTAGTTTGGGTACTCTAGGGGCCTTGAGATATGGGTGGGGGTTTTGGGAGTTATTTTAAGATCTTCTGTAATGTTTCATTGTGTTAGATCTTGCCTTTTTTATTATCAAAATATAGATTGCGGCAGCTTTTGCTGTGAACTTTGGATGGCTACTTTTGATTGGCCATTTGAGCCCCTTAAAATATATAAAAACAGACGCCACATTGTAGTTGATAATTGAGCTTCCACCACTATTATTTCGCATTGTAACTATCTTTTCTTGTCTTCATGGCCTGTTATTTTATCCTGATGCTCTCTTCCCTCTTGCAGCCATCGTTTCTTCAAAGATGCCTACATTACAAAATACAAGCTAAGCGTAAAAGAAGGTACATGCTGTCTTCTTGTATTTAGTGAACAAAATGTGCTTGAATTTATAATTTATAAACCATTTGATCACATAACCCGCCCTTCCAGCTTGCATGTTGTTGCGCAATAATGTTATCATATTTTCTTAAAATTCTATCCTTTCTCTTCCTCTAATGATTGCGTATTCTCTACCTTTTTTTATAAGTAGGGGAACTGTTTTATTTTGTTTTATCTTGTACAATCACATGCATTCTTTTGTTCTTAAAATGCCATCTCATTCACCTCCATTGATCTGTTTGTCTTCCTCATCAAGTCGTGGTTGATAGTATATGTCCATCACCCTTGTTCCCTCTTACACTTGTCTTGTCACACTGTACAATCAATGACTTCGGATGCTTTTGGGCGAGTCGTTACTTTGAAGTTTGCAATTAGCTTTGGGTGTTTTAAATATATAAAAAATGAATGTGAAATCAAAAGAACCCGATCAAATCTTGATTATGCGGAACCTTACTCCCTCAGCAGCGGGATGGATTTTGTGAGAGAAAGCCAATAGTAACCAGGGTTGGGCCAACCCTGCCCAACCCTGTAACCAAACAGGCCCTAAGGGATTGGGTTTTCAATTATTTTTTTCTTTAGATTTCTAAAAAAAATTATTTTTTTCTTTATGGGCACATGGGGGTGGGGGCTCCTTATGCATCACTTCTAATATAACTAAGTGCCACTACTCAACATTGTAGGACTAAACTAATCCTCACAAATACGTGGTCCATGTATACAATTATCTCATATTTCTTCAAGACGAAGCTCGAATGCTTAGCGTGGACAAGCTGAGTAGATATCTTAATACAACTCATAATACCACATCTCTTGCACTTGGAATTTGGGAATCTGCATTCGTTGGGCTATGAAATGCTCTATATACGGAGATTGAATTGTGCCTCTTTACCATGCTTACGTGAGTCTTGCCACTATAGAAAGATACGAACAATGAGTTCTATCATGAAGTTGCTGCAATGAGTCTCTCGCAACGAAAGCCTCGAATTGGACCTGTCCAATATACTCGCTCAGAGAATAGGATCTCTACATACGATTCCCTATAATTCTCCCCATACCTAGCCTTTATCACATCTCTGCCATACATGGTTCATATTTATGCCCTAAGCCCAACACATGAGCATGGAGATCTGTTCAACAAAAGATCACATATTTTATCATACCAATACTCATACAAACAATAAAGGAGATCCTCATACTCTCCTTATATTCTAAATCCACGTGGGAGATACAAATTCCAGCAAACTTTTTCCCGTCTCTTCTTCTCGTCTCTAGTTTTTTAACCATAAATATCAAATTTCATGCAATTAAGGGTTTTAGTGTTTTTCAATCAATATTTTTTTAGAAAACTTCTGTAAACAAATAAGACAAAAATACACACCAATTTGCCAAAACATAGGTATAAATACAAGTTTTGTAGTAGTATTGATATCATAATCACCAAATATGCATCATGCAAAGTAGGGAAGCGGAAGTCTGGTCATGGAGAATGCATAAATAAGCTATAATACTAAATAAAACTCGTAATCCATAACCTATAAAATACAATACCTACCAAGTAATTATGTATTCAACACTTGTAAGAACCAATTGTCTCTTTCGATCCATCTTTCATATTTCTTGTCCTCATCCTTATCTTTTTCGATTTATTTCACATATTTTCCAATGTCATAGAGTGGTAAATGACCTTGTAGTACAACGGATAATATATACATTCATGGTAGGCCACATGCATGAGGAAGTCAATTCAAGGGCAATTACCCACAAATATCGATAATATTCATGTCTTCAGCCTCAAATATCAAGTGCTCACAACCAATATTGATATCACAAATATTTATGGCCTTTGTAAATGCTCATTGTGTGAAATATGGTGAAATAAGGGAAATATGCGACTAGTATCACCCATATCAGGAAATATATTAAAAACCAAGAGGAATTTTCATAATTTTCATTGGCTTTTGCAAATGTGCATTGTGCAAAATACGGTGAAGTGAAGGAAATATGTGACTAGTATTGCCCATATCAGGTGAAATGTATTAAAAAGCAAAAGAAATTTTCACAATTTTCATTGACAATTTAGCGATATATCGGTGATAAATCACTAGCATATAAGGCTGGCTATTGAGTCACAGCTCGATGAGCCGGGTTTGGGCTCTGCTCGATAAGGGCTTGTGAGCGTGGCTCATTAAGCAAGCTATTGAGCGAGCTCGAGCTAGAATTTTGAGCTCGATAGCTTAATGAGCCGAGCCCTAATCGAGCCCTACTCGACTTGATAACTCGATAACGGCCTCGATAAGGAATATATGTATATATTATATTTATATATTTATATATAATACACACACAAGAGGAGTTGCCAACCAATACCTATATCTATAGTTATAGTTGTTTATGGAGGTAGTAATTAAATATGCATACTATACCCAACCAAACTGTAGATCGATATAATTTTGTCTTGTGGGTATTTTAAAACAATATATGTCCATATATGTGAATATGAATTCCAATATGGTAATGTCTCATATATATTATACCTTAGTCTCATATATATTATGTGAATATGAATTCCAATATGTTATGATACATCTTTAAATAAAGGGCAAATTGTGGGCATTTTCAAGGAGGTTCTTCCTCCTAAAGCTTTTAATCTAAAGGGCAAATTGGAGAACTTATCTTGTGAGTTTTGTTCAAGTGAAGAGGTAGAAGATTTGCAGCTACGCCCCTCATTCGAGGAAAATTATAAACGTAATGCTGAAAGGAAGGCAAAATTGCTTAAATCAGGAAGATTTGCAGTAATATTGGATTTTTTATCTGCATCAATTAGCTAGTATTCGGCAGATTCATATGATCTTAGAGGGCAATTTCCTTATTATATACTTCTTCCAAACACGAACTCAAAGGATAGCTGGTCCCAAAAAAGCTTTTAGGGGTCTGAAGCGAGCTAACTGAGCATGGATGAGAACATATTTTCAAGTGTGTACTATTACTAACATCATGTTAGTACCGTTACTAACATGATGGAGGAGCTTCATGCCATAGATTGAGAGAATGATCGTTGCTGTCGTGGCTTTAAAAACACCCCACGAGGAATAATTTAGCTTTTGAATTGTAACTCAGATAGTGGCCTACTGATAAGGAAGACAATCTTTAAAAAAGGTTGTGGATTCGAGCTTAGGGAGTGCAATTTGTACCAAAAAATGCATATTTTCCTTAACGAGCCTTAAGAGGCTCACACTCACCGAGTTTGAGCCCGAGCCATGGCCTGGTTAAGCTTGTTGGGCTCGATAGCTAGCCCTACTAGCTTGTCACTAATATAGTGGAAAATAGTATACCCACCTCACTAAAGGATATACCCCCCTCATTAGTATCACCGACTTGGCAATACTGATATCTCACCGACATATCTTTATTATTTAAGGCCATGCTCAGAAGTTGGATGTCAACACAACCTTGTCGAGTTAATTAACCTCCCCTTTTTTGCCGCTTCCAGTATTTGCTTGTGCCACTGCCACGACATTTTTCAATGCAATTTGTCGATGTGCTAGCTCGTTGTAGCGTTACCATCTTGCAATGAGTGACTGTAGCTGTCGCCTAGTAATGCATTATCTCATCGTCAACTAAGCATCTGTTTGATTGCATCTTTACTCATTGCTAATAAAGTAATAGTCGACCTCATGCAACATAATGCCGCTCGTTTTTTTGATATAACACTAGGATTTTGCATGGTATGGTGGTAGAGCAGTGTGCCTACAACCCAAATGGCCAAGGTTCAAATCCCCCCTTGAGGAGGGATGCGTTAGGTAGCCGACATCCATCGTAAAAAGCCATCGGATCTTTCAACATGGAATTGATAAGAATACATATGACTGATCCTACTTAAAGTTTTATTTTTGTTAGAGGTTGATTGATCTTATTTCTTCTATGCTTGTATGAACCCCTAAGAACTATTCATCCGTTATCGCCTCCAATTGTTCTAAAATCACGTGAACATTGAGTTAAAAAAATTGGAATCAAAATTGATCGGGTTTTGTTCTAAAATCACATGAACATTGAGTTAAAAAAATTGGAATCAAAATTGATCGGGTTGATGGTGACAACTTCTATATTAGGGTATGTACTTGAACTGCCATGTCTTAGAGCCATATAATTTGAACAAACTATGTGCATTCCTTGATAGTTACACATTTTTCTGCGATAAATGAACTCAGAGAACAAAGAAATAATCAGCAGAGCATGAAATTGAAGAGCTTGAATAAAACAAAATAAAACTTGAAAAATGAATCTAGAACTGGCTGGTACCATGTGAAAATATAAGATATGAAATGTGATATATAAGAACAAGATCAGATATTGATTTTATGTGGTAAACTACTCCCTCATGAGTGTATGAAACCACATGAGAAGGCTACTATGGTATAATTTTTCTATTTTTCTTTCATCAATAAATATATATATATATATATCTGTATGTATGTTGCCTATCATATAATTCTCTACACAGTTGTATTAGACACAATTGCCTCCAATTCTTTTTCTAATCGATCTCTTAAAATATGTTTAGGAAGATAAATTCATCAACTCTAAGAATAGACTGGTAAACTCAAAAGTCTGATGCTCTTTCATTTTTCTCATGAAAGTCCTTCCCAAAAACTTGAACATCCCTAATTACCTCGCTTACTTTCTCAACTTCGGTTCCAAAGTCACATCAACATGTTTTTTTCAAAATAATTTTAGAGTAGACATGGTTTTTTATATGCCGGTTCGGTAGTCACATCTGTGCTTTGCGTGATTACAATTGTAATGCTAACCTATGCTTATGAAAACTGATTAACGATTGTAAAGGTGGGGAGTCGTTCAGTATCTTTGTGCTACTCAGACTTTTTTGTTACTTGTTTCATACGTTGGATGATGTCATGGGTTTTTTGAAAGGAAAAATGTTGATTTGTCAAAAATATGCCAGTGAAAAACTTTATATTCGCAATTCTATCATATATAAATTACAAAGACCAAGACCTCGACAAAATCTTGGCAATGATGGCATCCTCCTTATCAATATCTTCATAGAATTAGAAACTCTTATTACGGAACTCCATTCTTGGCCAACCATAAGGCCCATAGGATGGATTGAATCCAATTGTTTGTTGGTTATCCATTAGCCAGAAGCTGGTTCATAGATCCAAAAAAATGCACAAAAATTGAGACACACCTAGTGGCTGCCGCATCCATGTCCGCCGTTGCCCAAACATCTTTGTAGGAGTTGCAAGCAAGTCCTCAAATGATGGATTTCGGTTTTGTTTCAGTAAAGCTTGGAAAGAGAATTTTATTCGAATTTCAATTGAATTTTGGTGAAATGAGTGGGAATCGGGAAAATGATATATTTATATATATAATGTTTTTTTTACTAATAATAAGATGTTGTCATGATCAAGGACTAAAAATCAGCTTCGGTTACCGTATCGATGACTGACCGGAAGAAAGTTTTGATACACGACCGTAAATTTTGGCGTTCACTTTTTTCTTCATGCCCAAATAAAGCACTAATATTTTCATTTAGTTATCATATTACAAGTCTAGACGATCACATGATACACAAATCATAGAATAAACATGCACTTACTAATACTAACCACTAAGCTACTACCGCCACTTCTTTATTTGTCAATGATATTCATTCGAACCAAGAATTTTTAGGTGGATCCGTGTACCTTATTTGACTCCTTCCTCCATAACATGTCCTGATGGAGTTGCTATACAAATACAGTCCATGTAAACCTCCCATGTCATTTTGGAGTACATGGTTTGTAGTCCATCAAATACTTCGTAGTCATGCTCAATCACGTGTATACACGGTTTTATTAAGCGCTGCCTCGAGGCAGAGGATAAGCCTAAAGCGCCATAAACAACAGTAACAACGCCTTTTCGCACTTTAAGTAGGGTCAGCTACATGATTTTTTTGCCTCCATTCAGATCTATCTTGGGCCATTCTCGGGTGTCGATCAAAAAAACTAAGATCCCTTCGTATATTCTCATTCCAACACTTCTTGGGCCTTCCACACCCTCTTTTAGCTGGCTTGACATTCCAAAACTCATATCTCCTCACCATTGCTTTAGAAAGCTATGTCGCAGGGTTTTCAAGCTTATTTGCCAGGGAAAATAGGAGAGCGATAATGCCTCGAGGCATCAACTTCAAATATAATAGATATTGTTTTGAATTCAGGGTTTAAGTGGTAATTGTTGATAATCAATTTGTCATTTGTAGTGGATTAATTCAATGGATGATCTACCCCCTGGAATTTGGAGATTAAATGGTTGGATTTTGCGGATCTGTTGGACAACCTACAGCTGGGCGTTATGGATGTTATAGATATTGATGTTATGGATATTTTGATTACTGATTATAGTGGACGCGTGAATCTAATTAGTATCTTATTATTTTACTTAATGTTGCAACTTGTACACAAATGATTTTAGTGTATTCTTTTTTCTAGCATTTTTATACAAAATTTTAGATTTGTATAGTTTTTCACCTAAAAATTGTGGCTTACGTCCCTTCCGCCTCGGGGTTTACACCTTCTTCAATGATAGAAAACTGCCTCGGTCCATCTCGCTTTTTTCAAAACTATGGTTGCTACAAAAGTTTGTAGGGTTGTTGGTGTAAAAATCCTTTTTTTGAATATCAAGTATTTATTCTGTCGATTTTGTTTCTCTGGATGCACTTGAGGCAGAAAAAATGTGAAGGCAACTTTCTTGTGTATGTAGAATACAGGTTACTGTATCGCTTTCGGATGGGGTGAATGATGGGCTGCCTCCAAATGTTTTCCCACTCCATATCCTCCTCGCTAGACCAATTTCTGATGCCATAACTATTGAGGTATATGTTATTTTTACAAATACAGTCCCATGCAACACACACATTCTCACATTCTCCGCATGGTGTCTACTAGTTTTCATTTTAAATTTCTACTGTCATTTCTTAATAAAGTTTGAACAGTATTCTGCAGTTTACCAGGTTAGCCAAGCTTTTATGTTGACGGCCTTCAGTGAAATGGGGAGACGGGGCCGAACAGAGGCAACTTTTGTTATTCCAGAAATCCAAAGGCTATCAGCGACTTGACAATTATATTTCTTACACAAGGTTCGTCTACACACTTTTTGCTGCTCAATGTTGTTGTAAGTTGTCTTATTGTTTTTGATGTCCTTGCTAAATATTGCAGGGGAGGTTAATGGATTCTGTCCTGATAATATTCCTTTAAGAGATCGTAAGGATCTTTTTTTTGGAAATCTTGAATTTTTTGTCGGTTTCCGCTTTTAGATCTTTGTTATCGTCTTGTCACTTTTTTTTGCATATTCTAGCTGTGGTACACTCTTTTTTCTTTGTTTGTAATTTACTTATTGGTTGTGTTGCTTCTTTCTTATGCTAGCAAAACTGGAAGGCCACTGTTTGTGGGGCAAATTTCTAGTTACATCTCTCAGTTCTTCTCATGAAAAGTCTGCAAGCTTAAGTTTGGGACATAGAGTTGAGATGCTGTCTCCAATTGATATGAATGGAAGCATTTTTGAGGTGAGTTGTATAGCACTCTCAAGTCTCAACATCATAGATGCATATTTATGCACCATAGCTATAATTACGTTGTTCCTATATGGATTAACAAGAGTTTACCTAGACTAGAAAAAATATACTTTTTTAGTTAAGTACTTTTAATTTGTTTTATTTTGACATTAAATTATTTTGGTCAAAAGTCTGCAAACCTTGGTTAGTGAGAAAGATAGTCTAGTTTATGGCAGACTGGCAATCCGATTTGCCTCCACTTATTCCTTTTTTACATTTTTAGATGCCAAACCCACTGTCCTTGTTCTTTTCCCAAGTCACATATCTTAGCGTGTTTCTAACTCCCCTTTTCTATTTTTTGAAGCCAAAAAAGGGGGTAACACGCTATGGTGTCCGCCCCAATATATTCATGAAAGTGAAAAAGTGATACTTACATAAGCCAAGACTCGAGGAAAGTGTTGGCATGTAGATTACATTATAAATATAAAAGCATTGTGCGATAAAGAGTTCATGGCTAGCCACAATGTCCCAATAGCTGCTACATGCAGAAGAAGCTCCTCTCTTATGTTTTGCATTATAAAGAGAATATCAAAAGCCTTTATTGGTAATGCTCATCCATGAAATATGAAGCTTTATCTAGGTCCTTGATGTTCTTCCACAATGGAAGAAAAGATATTCCTGGGTCTCTATCTCTGCACCACAAAGAGGACAGATCAGATACCCCTTCGAAAAACCTTACACACCAGTCTCTAGTAAGGATATGCTTTCTCCTGAAAGCCACATAAAAACGCTGATTCTGATGGGAAGTTTTAAACTCCAAACAAAGTTGCAATCCTGTATTATGTTGCCTTCCACACCCGGTGGTAGCTTATTCATTGCTTCGTATGCTCTTTTCACTGAAAAACAATCATGTTTCCAAACCCACTGATCATGCCCGTCCGTTGGGCCATCAATACTACTCAGTGCGCCCAAGACTAACAAATAGGTCTATGCATTGATATGAAAAACCTGTCAAAATAGAAGGCATCCAGCTTCCATCAATTCAGCAGTTAACCACATGTGCCTTACGATCCGCCACTAAAGCGAAAAGCGTGGGGAAGAGCGCTGCAAAAGGTCGATTGCCCATCCAGTTGTTGTCCAAAATGCAAACGAATCACTGCTACCAAGTACTAGCGTGGAAACCATTTCATAAGCACTTTAATTCCCTTCTAGAAGGTCGAAGGGAAAAAATCTGCAAGATTTCTGTGAGCTGGGATTATGTAAATGCAACGAATAAGTCTGCAACAAAGATTTTCACCTCTCCCCCAAATCTTGCCTATCTACTTCATAATGAGCGTCTCATTCATTGAATCAAGGCGGTGAACCCCAAGGCCGCTCGTTGACTTAGATTGCATGATCGTATCCCAATCCACATGATGGATTCCATAGTCCTCCTGACCCGACTCAATTCGCTAATGTATACCCACGAGGAGTCTCATTGACAAAAAGAACATTAGGATAATAGAAAACACCGCTTTTAAAAGCACCAAACAACCCCTACGAGGTAAAATCGATGCCTTCCAACCAAACAACTTTCTTTCCATCTTCTCAGTCAAAGGAAGCAAATCAGCCATCATAAATTTGCCACATGATACCAGTAAACCGAGGTAATAAATAGGCATGGACCCTCTCTCCATCCCAAGTTTCGTATAACACGCCCGGGCTTCTAGATCTTCCATGCCAAAAGGAATAACTGTAGACTTACTATGGTTGAACAAGCCTAGATAGTTCCCCAAAAATCTCAAGCGTTATAGCCATCCACTTAGCTTCTTCCTGTCCTCCTTCAATGAGAAAATGGTGTCGTTAGCGTACTGAAGGAGAGGAATGTGAATATCTCCCAGGGAATAGTAAAACCCTATTGCAAACTTGCAATACCTGATCATCCACACAAGGCAACACAACTGTCGCAATGATAAAAAGCATGTGTGCAAGGGGGTACCCCTGATGTACTCCCTTATGTGGTTAGTAGAATCCTCCCTTATGACAGTCATTGACAAGGATCGAGTAAGAGGATGTGGTGACACTTTGTTTCATCCAAGAGATCTAGATGTACAGGAAACCCAACTTCGTCAGTGCCACCCAAAGAAAATGCCGGTCAAGCGTGTCATATGTCTTGGAGAAGTCCACTTTCCACATCACTTCTTTGATTCTACATCTCTTCCAGACCGCTTTGATCTCTGTTGTCACTAGTAGGCTGTCACCAATTTATCTTCCAGAAATAAAGGCTGATTGCAGGAGAGAGATAATATAATCCAAAATTTTACTCACTCTATTTGCCAGTACCTTGGCTATAATCAGATAAAGAGCATTTGATATAGCAATCGGGCAGAAATCCCATATATGCACAACTACATCCTTTGGAAGTAAGAAGATGAGGGACCTGTTGCATCATTGATCCTCTCCAGACCCACATTACTACTTGCAAACTCCACCGCCACATCAACAACCTCTTTCCCAAGGACCGATCAAAATTCCTTGAAGAAGAAATATGGGAACCTATTAGGTCAAGGTGCACCCATGGGTGTAAACGAATCGAACCTGAGCAAAGCTACCCAGGTTCAATTCGGTTCGGGTTTGGTTCGATACGATGAAAATGGTGTTTTAGTCAATTTGGCGCGACCTTGATCGTAAAGCTTTGGTTCGTTTAAGGTTCGATTGGCAGTGAAACTCCTTGGAATCTAAGTATTTTGGATATATGGAATGATCACAACCCTTCGATATGTCTTGATCAAGGATTCAATGGCCGCGAACTTTTACGCATGTACCTTATTTACATCATGGTGCAAATTCGTCATTCCTCATGTAATTGTTTTGAGGAAATACTTGCACACACACACACACACATATATATAGGGAAAAATGGGGCTGCCCCATGGCTGCCCCCATCGCATTTTTCGCAATTTTTTATTTTTTTGGAAAAATATCACAATGTATATTCATCCCTATATCACTCCTATATGCCATTCGAATTTTGTTAGAAACAGAGACACCTACGGCCTCCATCCAGACGTCATTTTTTTAATGGTCGCATGATTTTTTAAATCGACCCTGTCTGGATGGAGGCTGTAGGAGCCTCTGTTTCTGACGAAATTCCAACGACATATAGGAGGGATATAGGGATGAATATACATGGTGATATTTTTCAAAAAAAAATATGACGAAAAATAGGGCAAGGCAGCCCCATTGACCCCATATATATACTGTGTATGGAACTTTTAACGAATCGAACCCAGAGCGAACCTACCATTTCAAGGTTCGGTTCGTATAAATAAACAAGCCCGATACTATAACAAGGCTCGACTCGTTTATTTTCTAACCGAATTTGAATTAAACGTTTAACGAATCGAACCTGAGTGAATATCGAACACGAGATTTTTCTGACACCCCGAGGTGCGGCATCCACATTCAAACTCTAAACGACTACTTTCACCTCCTCCTCTGTGAAGTTTAAAATCAAATTGTCTGCATGTTGCCTGGAAAGCTAGCTAGCCCTCAAGCTCGTCCATCTCCAGGTCCTTCCCTCTGCCCCTTTAGAGAAATTTGAGAAATGGTCAGCCACAACTCGTCTTATTTCATGATCTCCCTCCACTCTTGCATCGTTCACCATGATAGATCTAATCAAATTGTGCCAATGCCTTTCGCTAGCCACTCTCTGGAAGTCGGTCGTATTAGCATCTCCCTGCTTAAGCCAACATTGTGCGACCGCTGCCTCTACTATAATTCTCTTCTTATATTCCGACACGACAATGCTATGTGCCACCTTTCTCTCGCCAAGCTCCTCCAATGTAAGATCTCTGACATCCTCTAACCCATCAAGTCTGCGGATTTCCGTTTCTGCCTCAGTTTGACGCTCTCTTATCGCCTCTCTCACTTCCTTATTGAACCGACAGAGCCCACCACGAAGAGACATCATCTTCTAGGTCAGACACGCGACCACATAATCGGGACACACCATAGAAGCCCAGTGGTTGGACACCTCTCTGAAATTCCATTTACCTCGATTGGTATCAAGCTGATATTAGGGCGTTTTTGCATCTTGATAATTCTCTAGATTATTTTGGAGAAGTTTGAATTAAACATCATAGATTGTAGACTATCTTTATAATAGATGCAAGACGGAGAAATGACACAAGTTAGATATAATTTGAGAACATTTGATTTTAAATAATCAAGAATAGTGTTCATGAATGCTCTCTGAAACTGCGCTTTTCGTTGTGATAATAAGTAATTTTTAGTATCGTTGCGTGCACATGGAAAATCGAGAAATCTCATATAATTCATAATCAACTACAAGCCAAGAGATATCAAAATAAGTATTGGGCATGTAGCTGATCGATCCATAGACTCAAACTTTTTATGAAATTTTGTTATTGTATTTAGAATGACATTTTTGACTTCAATCAAATCCTATTTTTTGATTTTCGGGACCTTGAAATGTTTTAAAAGTATGGAAATATATTCTAGACAACATTCAGATCACACATGAATTTCCTGGAAGATTTTCAGGTTTGTATGCTTTTTTTTGTGAATTGTTGAATTGTCATGGGTATGTGTGTAATTTTTAGGAAACTTTAGGGGCTTAATGTTAACAAACTTGAAATGTAAAGGCGTAATTGCAACATATATGTAATTTTTTACTTTTTAATTAAAATAAGTAGTGGGCAAATTGCAGACAAATTTAACCAACTTTACAAAATTGTGGAAAGGTCCTCGAAGGACAAAATTTGAATTTTGCAAAAATTGCATATAAAAGTGCAAATTCAGAAAAATAAAGAACTGAAATATGGGTAACTTGCAGAATATTAATTAAAACTTTAAATAATTGCGTAAAGGTCTATAATTTATAAAAAAATGCTGAATGAAAAGTCTATTGCAAAAAGCCATTGTCCTCAAGATTAGGGTTGGTGATGGAGCATGGAGGGTTGAGTAGCTTGCAGTGGCATGCTAGTTGTCACGCTGACAAGCGAGGGAAGGTGGCGACGGCTTTGAAGAATGCAGAGGGGCGGACGATGATGTGGGGGCCTCACGGTAGCCGGAGGTGCGACGAGGAGGTCCAGTGACATGTCTGTCACCCATATCGAGGTGAAGGGGCTGGAGAGGTGGCGATGAGGACCACAGTTGGATCTGGATCTTCTTGGTGGAGATGGTGGGGTTGAGCTCCGATAGGTCCCTTCATGAGGAGGGGGGAGAAGCCCCCAAAGTTGATGTTACCCTCTTGGCAGCCCCTTTCTCATATTTGTAGCCGACATTAGGGGGGGGGACAGTTGGCAAGGAGATGGAGTGGCGGTCGTTCCCGCTCGAGGAAGGAGGAGGATCGGTGGTCGAAGTTGTCGCTTTGTGTTCATTGGAGATGCTTGATGAAAGAGATAGGCCCATACGGGAATGAAGTGTTATTGAATAGCTACAGAATCTATATACCTATTACAAAGTTGGGTTTTTCCTGGACGTTTTGACACATGGATACGTTTTGCTTACTCTATTCTTTCCACAAAGATTAATATCCTCAATTGTTTTGTGGAAAAATGTCAGGATATATCATGTTTTGATCGTGGAAATAATAGATCATCCGTGAAGTTCAGTCGACAAAAACATTCCTATGATAGTTTAAAGATCCTCAACGTACAACTTACATCAATGTTATTTTTTATTTAAACTTTCTTCAGTAGATTTCATTTCATCTTATTCCCAAGATCTATACTCTGAAGTCCATATATAGCTAAACAAATTATATACTAAAGTAGCTGTATCAATATCATACAAACTGTCAAAAAATGAATTGAAATTTCGAATTCAGAAGTGAAGCATTTATATTTCAAACATCAAATTTATGATGGCAGAAGATTTAGTGCATGTACATAATTATGAAGATACTGTGTGCATGTACCACTAAATATTCAATGGAAAAGTGGGCATATATATCACGATATATATTTTTTTCATTTGTTAATTGAATGACGGGACAATATTTCACTTAATAGCAATATTAATTACTTAAATATGTTTTGCACTCATGCAATTAAACTGCTTTTGTACAATGAGAAATATTGGAATTTAGACTTGAACCAAAAAGATGACAGAAATAGTTTTTTGGTATTAGCTACAACAAGGTTTAGACAAATAGCCTATAATGCATTTTAACATCTTAGATTTAAAGTTTGAAAAAGGATAAAATATCATGTTAATTATTCTACCATTTATTATGCATAACACATGTGTGTCACATTTGCAAGGATACACTTTGATTTGTGTAATCTTCACAACAAGGACCAGTTGCTGGATATCCACGTGAGTAGCCACGAGGGCCGTGATTTTTTTGCGCGCCATCCCCTTCGTATTTTAGTAATTTACGCGATACCCCAGAATTTCCTATATATTACATATTAGACCCAATACAAAGTGTATTAAATCCTTTTATGAATTCCATATTAAATATTATACTTAATATAAAAAATCAAACAAAAATGCTTATTAATACATATTAATATACTATAAACTATACATATTAACTTTGAAAAAAATATAAACATAATATTTGTTAATAATTAAAAACATTATACAGAAATATTCACAATCTTCTTAATACATAAAAACTATAAATAAACCTCGCAAAATCCCCAAAAAAGTACAGTTTATTAAAATAACTTTGAAATCTTAAACATATCCCTATTTATTTATTTTTGAATAATAACGAGGGGGAGCCCTCCCAAGACAGGAGTCTCCACACCAAAATTTTATTAAAAACCGGTAAAGTACATCAGCTGGATACCCAGAAATTGTACAGAGCGTTACACTGAGCTAATACATTTTCATAATAGAAACGCTGCCCCTTGAAGATGACATCATTCCTGCCGAGCCAAATAGCCCACATTGTGGCAAAAGTTCTGGAGACATCATCAGAGAATCCAAGCCCCACTGCCCGAGTAGAACTCCAAAACTGATCTGCACAGGATGCTTGCACCCATGGCAGCCCCAAAGAGGCCCACACATTCGCCGAAGTCCTGCAGCCGAAGAAGATGTGATCCGCATCCTCCACACCACCCTCACATCTGTCGCATGCGATGTCCGTCACGCCCAACAGTCTACCCCTTCTCACTTTGTCACAGAGCCGATCTCTTCTTAAGCACCACAGGAACACCTTAACCCGAGTAGGTACCTTTGCTGCTCAGATCATCTTCATATCTGCACATAGGGCCTCGTCTCGGTCCACCACACTTCCACTCAACTTCCTATATGCAATCTTTACTGAGAACTTACCATTTGCCCACTCAAAGTGATCAGGCTCGCCCGACATCTCCCCGGCAGAGGGAATCTCCTCAAGCAGCTGCAAATAATCCTACAGTCTCTGATCCGAGAGAGCCGTCAGAAACCTCGGTGCCCACGAGCCAGAGTCCACCACCTCCGCCACCAGCGCCCCCTTGCTAACGGCGAGCGCCATCAACCTAGGGAAGCGGATCGCCAGCGCCCCCTCTCCCGTCCAAATATCCAGCCAAAATCTGAACCGGAGTCCATTCCCCAACCTCAGCCGAAGGCAAGCCCTGAGCCCCCGAATCACGGCACGGATCTCGCTCCACAACGACTCATGACGCTTTCTCACAGCCACCAACTCTCCCGAGACCCCATAGATCGCCCTCAACAACCGCAACACCAGCGAGTCGGAAGAGCCCCAAATACACACCACCCATTTGGCTAACAAAGCCTTGTTCATTGCTTCCACATCCCTGACTCCCATGCCACCCTCGGAAATCGGTACAACAAGATCCTTCCAAGCCACCAAGTGCAATCCCCTCTTTGCCTGCCTCCCATCTGACCAGAAAAACGATCTCATCAATGACTCCACCTTCCTTTTGACCCCAACAGGCATTAGACGGGTCGAGAAGAAAAAGATCGGAATGGCGGAAAGGACGTGCTTTAGCAATGTAAGCTTTCCGCCCTTGGACAAAGTCGTAGCCTTCCATCCCTGCAGCCGCTCCTCCATTCTCCGAAGAACGCAGTCCCAATCAGACTTCCTCAGCCTGCCGTCAACCAACAGCAACCCCAAATAAGTAATTAGCAAGCGCCCCAGAGGGCAACCTACCCAAATGGCTAACCTGTTACTCTCCTCATCCTGCATCCCAAGGGTAACTAGAGTCAACTTCTGCCTGTTAATCTGCAAGCCAGAAAGGCATCCAAACACGTCCACCAATATAGGTGCATTGTGTTTCTGCTCCTCCGTCCCCCCCCAAGAAGATCAACGTATCATCCGCATACTGCAGCAGCGGAACGGAGATGTCCCCCAATCTGAATCCCTCGCACCAGCTCTCTTCAACCACCCTTTGAAACAGTACTGCTAGGCAATCCGCCACCAACACAAAGAGCAGGGGAGCTAGGGGGCAACCTTGATGCACCCCCCTCTGTGGTTGAAACCATCCTCCCTCTGGTCTGCCATTAACCAACACAGAGCAGGAGAAAGTAGTGACACATCTCTTAACCCAAGCAAACCACTTTTCTGGAAATCCTCTTTTCTGCAACGTTACCCATAAGAATTTCCAACTGACACAATCATAGGCCTTAGCATAATCAATCTTCCAAATAGCCCCTTTCTTCCTAGACCTTTTCCATTCACGAGTTACTTCCGAGGCGGTCACGATTCCATCTGCCATACATCTGTCAGGAATGAACGCATACTGAGCCGGTAAGATCACGAAAGACAAAACATCTCTAAGCCTGCTCGCCAACACCTTGGCCACAATGAGTTAAATGCCATTAGAGATCGAAATAGGCATGTAATCTCCAACCTCTACAGGGTTCTCTTTCTTCGGTAGTAGAAAGATCAAGGCCCTGTTAACCTTCTCAAAACCCCTGTTTCCATCCCTGAATTCATTCAGAACCTCCAAAATGTTGCCCTTGAGCAGGTCCCAGAACTCCCTGTAAAAAGAGACAGAGAAGCTATCCGGGCCCGGAGCCCCGTCCGCATTCAACTCCCAAATGACCCTACGCACCTCCTCCTCCGTAAAATCTGCCACCAGTGAGTCAGCCTGGGGTCCAGTCAGGGACCCCGCTCCACGACCCGTCCAACCCCAGCCTTCGCCCTCACTCACTCTCCTCGACGCCCTAAGAAAGTGCTCCTGCAAGGCGACTCCAATGTCCCTTTCTCCTGATACCCTTTGACCTCCCACCTCTACCTCATGCAAGAAGCTCCTTCTCCTCCTACCAGATGCCATCGAATGGAAAAAGCGAGTGTTGGCATCACCTTCCCTTAGCCACGTCTGCCTCGATCTTTGTCTCCAATGGACCTCTTCTTTCCTGTCCTCCTTATAAGCCACTTCTAACCAAGTTGCCCTCTCCTCCACCTCCTCCGGAGTCAGCCCCCGGTCATCATCAAGCCCGTCTAACCTGCTTATCCCCTCCTTTGCCTCGGCCTTGGTGGTCCTTCGCCTCCTGGCAACATCCTTCCCAAAGGACAACAGCAACCGCCTAAGAGCGTCCAGCTTGGCCGCGAAGCGCGACACTATCGAACCCGCCATCGAGAATCCCCGTCAATGCTGGCTCACCAGGTCCCGAAATCCTTCCTCCAACAGCCACTTCTTCTCAAACCGGAAGTAGAACCGATTTAGTTGTTCCTCCCCAGAGAACCATAAAACATATCCCTATTTATAAATTGTATGTATTCACATAAATATTTTACAAAGAATTTTAGTATAAACATTTTGAATAATTATAATATCAAAATTATAGTATTGAGAATTTAACCTAATTTTAAATATTATGTTTATTCCCTTTACTCTTCTTTTATTTTAATCTTTTTTTCTTCCGCCGCGAAGGAACATCCTAGTAAATGCAATGGGAGGTCTTCGTCTTTTTGCTGGAAATGGATTTACGTGGGGTTGGAGGGAACTATTAAATTGTCAAATGAAAATGGATGTGGAGGGAGAGTGACATGCATGGATTAAAGAGGAAGGGAGATATTAATGGTGGGGCCCGTAGATTCAAGTGATGTGAACAATGTTAATGGGATTTAAGGGGTCGTTGAAGGAGGTATGAAAAAAGGGAAATAGATTTGGTTATTGGGCCCAACTGGAGAGTGGGAGGAGCTGCATAAGGAAATGAAAAGAAATGAAGTTAGAGAAGCCCATTAAGACTTTAGTAATCATAAACATGTTGATAGAGAATGCCAATATGCATTTGATTTGTAGGAATCCAATGATGATACAAATTATAATATCTAGGTTTAATTGTATTTCTTTATCAGGGGGTTTGGATTTTTTTACACAAGTAGCTTATCATTTATAAAATATCATTATGTTGGAGGAATTGTGAAAGTTATTTAAGAATCTTAAACAGTGATTTATTGAGAAAATGAGGTCAAATGCAAGATTTAATTTTCAGATTTTGCTCAAATTAAGATTTAAAACATGTTGAATCTGTGATTCATCACCACCACATTTATTACATATGCTTACGCAGTAGGTGGATCTAATAACCACATTCTTTATTAAGTGTATTATGCGGTCTGGACTGCTTATTCAATCCGTATAGCAGCATATTTGTCTGCATGGACTACATGTTTAGTCTACATCATAGATAAAGTTGATACGGACATTAGATATTTATTTTAGCAGTTTTTAGAACTTGACTGCTTATTCAGTCCGTATAGCAGCATATTTGTCTGCATGGACTGCATGTTTAGTCTGCATCATAGATAGAGTTGATACGGACATTAGACTTTGATATTTATTTTAGCAGTTTTTAGAACTTGTATTGAGGAGAATAATGCTTTATTTATGTGCCGTGTTTCCATGATTTTATTTCAAAATCCATTCTATCCATATAAACTCACCTTCAAGGTTCAGGAAAGCGGTATGCGTATGCGTTCGGACATGTCGCTGAATAGCGCTTAAGCGGTATGCAGGGGCATATGCGGGGTACATGCGGTTCTACGTGGTTTTCTAATTTTTTATTTAAAAATAAATAAATATATACAAAAGTGACTACAACAGAACTAAATTTATGTATAATTGTGGTCCAACAGAAGATATAAGAAAAATAACTTTCATATAGAGGTCAATACTTCAAGTCTTCAATAGAAAAGTTAGCACACATGATAATTAACAACAATCACCAAAATGTGCGAAAGAAAACTGAAATTCAAAACAAATAACATTAGCAAAAGTACTAATTAAGATAGCATAATAAAAATGAAATGTTCAAGCGACAATATTTTACTAAGTACAAAGCAATTCTAATCTAGTCATCATCAAATTCTACTGCGATATTATCTTCATCTTCTTCTTCACTCTCTTCATTGGACAAGAGTTCTTCCTCATTCAAACTTGACAATGAGGTTGAACTACTAGCATGCCTTTGGCTTCTTCTGTGTTGAACCAAATCTTCAGCGCCAGTTGCATCAGCCACTAAGTTCCACATCAGCTCCGATCCTTGGAAAACTTCATAATCTCCTTCATCATTTTCACCAATCCAATCTCGCAAATGAGTTCTATCGTTTGGGGCAAATGGATCATTTCATTTTTTCATATGGCGATTCCTCAACTTGGCGTTGAATCTGACATACACCAAATCATTTAATCGCTTGAATTCAAGCTTGTTCCTTTTCTTCATATGGATCTACAAAATCACCATAAATATATCATTAACCACCCCATTAATGATGTGTAGCATGTGAGATGTACGACACCAATTTTTTAACTTTACCGCCTCAAAAGTGCTCCAATTCCTTTCACAACCTGAGGAAGAAGCTGTCAACCTTAAACTTTCATGGCCATTTCCTTCAATTGCGGTGTTTCCATGTCATGTAATTCCCACCAACGGGATGTTTTCAAGAAAAAATAGTTAATCGTTAAATATATAAGTCTATTAATTCTAGTGAGAAATTATACCTGGATTGAAATCATCATCAATGATTGACCTTTGTCTGCTAGCCAAAGGTTTGCCAAATGATCCTTCTGCCCCTTCATATAAAGGCAACTCCTTCCTGGTGATGATATCTTGGATCTCTAAATCAGGATAGAAAATATCCATACAATCAAAGAATCCATTCAGAGCAAGGCCTTCCCTCTGGATTTAAGCAGTCCCTATAAAAAAAAGTAGGGATTCAAATAATATGCAGCAAGGTGAAGGGGACTATCCAGTCTTCCTTTTGCCTTTGAGTCAATGGCATCAACAAAATGTTTGTAAGATGCTTCGACATCTTTGAAAATGCTCATGATCTCTTTTCTAGCATATTGCAACTCACCGGATACGAACCCCATAGCCGACCTCCTATCTCCATCAACAATCCACAGAACATGTATTAAGAGAGAAAAGACCTTCAATGTCAACGACACTGGAGTCCAAAATGAAGGACTCAAAACTATGGCCGAAGCCATTTCGCCCTTCTTGGTCTTGTACCATTTACAAGCTCTCCATTCATCAGAAGAAAACATAAGTCTCAACTTATCCTTCTTCTCCATCACAGATTGCAAAGTGAGATATGTAGTAGCAAATCTTGTTGTTCCTGGCCTCACTATCTTGCTCTTTTGCGTAAATTGCCTCATCAAGCTCAATGTTTTTACATGATTGTAAATTAAGACAGTCAATGTCCTTGCCTTTGTGATGGCAGTTTTCACTTTCGATTCTTTACCGATCTCTTCTAGCATGAGATCGATGCAATGTGCTACACAAGAACTCCAGACTATCCGTGGGTACTTTGTTCTCAAAATTCTGCCAGCAGCCATATTAGCAGATGCATTGTCTGTCACTACTTGGACAACATTGTCATGCCCGACTTCCCCAATGGACTTATCCACTAAGGAAGCAATGTACCCCGCGATATGAGAATCTACAGATGAGTCAATAGAATTCAGAAAACTAGTTCCAAGCACGCAATTGACACAAATATTCATTATGCTCCTTCCTCTCCTATCAGTCCATGCATCTGTCATAATAGAACACCCAGAAGTCTTCCAACTATCACGATGCGTTTGCAAGAACTCTTTTGTTTCCTTAACTTATTCCTTCAAAAGAGTTTCTATTAGCTCATAGTACATTGGGGGCTTGTACGGCCTCCCACACTGTCCAATTGCTTCGCACATTCGAAGAAATGAATCACTTTTGACAACATTAAAAGCAATGTCATTGTCATAGAAGTACTTTGCCACAAATGTATTCACCCGTGCACGTTCCTCCTTGACAAAGGTATCTTTGATTGAGGA
Organism: Ottelia alismoides; assembly: GCA_037367405.1. Classification (NCBI taxonomy): domain Eukaryota; kingdom Viridiplantae; phylum Streptophyta; class Magnoliopsida; order Alismatales; family Hydrocharitaceae; genus Ottelia; species Ottelia alismoides. The sequence continues at coordinate 476,862 of JAZKJV010000408.1, forward strand.
TTGGCGGATAGTCTTCGCTGGTACATCTTTTGCTGAAGTTCGTAACCTTTTCCCGTCCCTCTCTCCATCAGCCAAGGGTTGATTAATCTTGATGGAGACTTGCTCTTGAATTTCTTTCATCCTCGAGGTCTTCTCATTCCTTTTCATTTTAATTCCTTCCATGTTGTCCATAATTTCTTTCTTCACCTCAGGAGACCCCTTGGGACAAGATGATGTATTGCCTTTAATGTGAGCCAAATGCTGCTTCATGCGATTGATCCCTCCTTTCACAACTTTTCGACACAATCGACAAGTGACCATGCTCGGGCTACTCGGATTCTCTAGAAAAGCATACTTCCATCTCGGATCATTAGAATCAAGAGGAATAAAAAAACTCCGATGTATCGCTTCTCTGAATAGGAGGCTCACTTTCAGTTCCAGGCGTAGGAGAAGAACCGCTGCCAGATGGTAGTCTAGAGGCCATAGTTGCCTGACATTCAATCATAATTATAAGATAAAAATATCAACAAAAAAAAGTTTAATATGCATATATAAATAAGAGTTTTAGCCTTTTAAACAAACAATTGTTTAAAGAATTATGCATGAACAAAAAAGTGTAATATGCATTATGATGAATACCCATTCATCACTCTTTATTCTTATATTTTAGCTACAAAAACCTTTGCAAATGCATGCATTGTGTAAAAACCTATAGTTAGCATGTTTTTGTGCAAAAATAAAAGAATAAAGATTAAAAAGAAAAAGAGGGAAATATTTAGAATAAATATTGAGCAACCTAACCCAAGGGAGGGCTCAACATGGGCCTGACCGCATAAAAGCCAAAGTAGAGGGAGATAGGGGCTCAGGTGTATATATTTATGTGAATAAATAAAAATATTTTTCCTCGCCAAAAATATGCTTGTAAATACTTGTATATACTTATAAAAACATAAAAACAAAATAAAAAGTTAAAAACCCAAAAAGATCAAAAATGCCTCCTTTCATCATGTACATAAACCACACCTATCTATTTATTTAGCTTTGTAAATAAATAAAAACTAATTTTTATAATTTTTGTTAATATTCTATGTTATATATTGTAGATAAATAAAATAAAAACAATTAAAATCAAAACAAAATAAAAATAGAAAAATCAAAAATACAAAAATACCTTGTACATATACCATGTATATAGATGTATATAGCTATTTATTTTACCTATGTACGTAAATAATAAAAATAAAATAAAAATACCTTTTTACTCCTTATTTTATTTTATAAATAAATAAAATATAAAATAAGGATAAAATTGTATAAAAATAATATATAAAAAATCAAAAATCAAACCCGATATATATTGTATATACCTATATCTAGTACATATTATGTATATAGCCTATTTTTATTTCCAAAAATTAATTAAAATTCACTGAAAATAGAAAAAAATAAAAGAAAAATATTTCATGTTTTGAGTTTTGACTGAATCGGGCTCTAGCTACCTCCATTTGTCACTCCAAGATCTTGCCACGTGGCCCACTCTCATAGGGTCCTGGGGATGTTGACCGCCCGGTCAACTAGCCCCCCCAGGACCACTTCCCACGGGTCTGAGCAGCGGACCCGATTTCTCCAATTATTACCCGCTCAACCCGACACCCATCTCCTTATACCCCGGGTCCGAATCATTCCCCTTGCATCCGACATCCTCGCCAGAGCCGCTCCCTCGGGATCCGCGCGCTCCTGAGCTTGCCCGGACCCTTCCTTCTCGGACCCCTAATCGTATTTAGCTGCAGCTCCGCCACCTTCCCACGCCATCTTTGGTCATTCGCCTCCTTCCCTGTGAGCTCCAGAGAGACCGCGAGAGTGACAGCGAGCGATTCCACCTGTTGCAGCGAGGAGAGGAGGAGGAATCCATTGATCCGGCGACGTTGCCGCCGTAGCTCTGCCACCTGAGCGAGCTTCGAGCCTCGGGTCGAGACGACCCTCGAGGCGACGAACAGGAGCACCCCCTGCTCTACCACAGTCTCCACGACCATCCAGGTAGCCATTTAGCCCCGTCATTTTCTTTGATTTTCGTTTATCCCCAAATCGCTCCGCCGTCGTATTCCTCTGATTCCGACCACTCCGCCTTCCATCTCGATCATCGGAATCAACCACCATCACCGCCTCCCTCCGACGCACCTTCTGCACCCACACACTCAACCCAGCTCACACAAGAGCTGGGAACCAGGCTCCTCCGTCCACCACCTTCGCCGGAGCCCGCCGTCCCGACGCACCAGCCACCCCCACCTCGCCTAACCGGGTCGAGGCACTTTGCCCTCGACCCGCGAGTCTGTTGGTCCACTTTGCAGGTGCAACCGAGCCCATCTGGGGGCTTCGGTCATTCCGGCCAGGAGACCCAGCTCCGCCGACCTCGCCAAAGCTCCTCGGAGCTCGTCTCGGTCATCGGAGCCCACCGGCAGACGCGGGGGCCTTCCGCGATTCTTCTCCGACCTTCAGAAGGCTCCCCGGAGGACCCCAGTGCACGCACGAGCCCGACGAAGCTCGCCGGGGACCTGTTCTTCCAGGACCTCCAGTCGCCGTCGATTGCCCCCCCCTCGTTCCAGTTCAGATCTTGGTCGTCCATCCTTGGAGCTACCAGCACCGTCCGATCAGAGGAGGGGCGATCAGGAGCGCCCACCAGCCGCAGCCGTTCGATCTACACGTGGCGCGCATCCAGCATCCCCGCCTAATAATGGGTAATTTACCCTTAGGCCCAGTCTTTAGTTTTATTTCATTTTAGTCCTGTAAATATTTTAGTCAGTTGTTTAGTTTTAGGTTTAATTGCATAGAGGACCCTGAACTTTAGTGTAATTGCATATATACCCCTGCCTGTTGTGAGCCACGTGCTTCGCCACGTGATATTTTGGGTTAATTGTAGTTGATACCCTTGTAGTTATGGATGTTATTGCATGAATGAAAAGTTTATTTTAATTGCAGTTATACCCCTGTGAATGCTTTATTTCCGCATGTGCGTTTTATTTTGGGTAAATTGCAGATAAGGCCCCCGGACTTTTGGTACGTGTTACCAATAAGTCCTCGGGACTTAGTTTTATTACATATAGGTCCCTGAGTGCCCCAGGCACGCGCTTGGCGCGTGTTTTGCTGGGTTAATTGCATCGGGACCCCCAGAACTTTGGGTATTTGCATTTCAGTCCCTGTGCACAGTACTCTCTTTGTATTTTTGAATAAAATATCAAATCACCTCCAAATCCAATGAGAATTTGACTCATGGCTTCTGCTATGGAGTAGGATTTTCAAGGATTTTTGAGGACATTTCTGATTTTGTTTGTTATTTTTAAAAATTCAGAAACCTTCATTTTTGTCACTGTCTAGTTTGGAAAATCACAAAAAAATATAAAAACTCCCTAAAAATTCTATAAAAATTGTTCACTGTTTAGTTTTGTTTGCTTGATTTTCTAGCCAATTTTGGCTATTTTTCAGTGCTTAAAAACACTAAAAACTTAAAAACACCAAAAAGCCCATAAAAATTCTAGTAAATACATTAAAAACCCAAAAACAATAAACGTGGTACCTAAATTTTCCTTGTTTCACTTACTTTACAGGAAAATTACCTCCATGCCATTTTGAGGCCCCCAGATATTTTATCTAGGGATTTTTGGCCTGGCTGGACAGTGCCATTGTTGTTAGCTACTGTTTGATTTTTAGAAAATAAAATAAACATCAGAAAATTATCAAAAATTCACCAAAAACATAAAAAATATAAAACACATAAAATAATTTTTGTTTTAATTTTTGGTTGATTTTTGTTGCTTTAAATAATTTGTTGAATTGTGCTTGTAGTTGCTTTTCTTAATTTCTTAATCATTTAAAAATCCAAAAAAATATAAAAATAATTAAAAACCACTAAAAAGATTTTATTTCTTTATTTTATTTGTTTTTACTACTTCGTAGGCCATTGGCCAATCCGTGCTCCTTGAGTTCGACCCTGGGTGCTATACCAGGTTAATCACATAGCAGGACCGCTTCTTTGTTTTGATTGATTTTATTCTTCGCGAGTGGTTCATTTTTCTTGTTGACCAGAGTCTGAGTGATTGAGGTCTCAACGACCTTATAGACACCTGATTGCCTTAGTCATTTAGAAGGTCATCAGAATGGCACCGTTGCCGGGGAGCACGGCTTAGTAGTTGATTTTCTTTTTGTTTTGATTTTCGCGGCTTTTCGCGGCTCTTCCAGAGCTCGTGGCTTTTCGCGGTTTTTGTTTATATTTTCTTTTTGTTTTAGTTTGCTTTATTTTCTTTTTCTTTTATTTTTGTTCTTGTCTTCTTTTGTGTGTTTATTTTATTTTGCGTTTTTGCACATATACCCTTATTTTTCATTTCCCTTTATTTTTCTCTCATTATTATTTGATTATTGGTTTTGACCACTCTGTTTTCTCTTGCGAGGGCCCGAGGACCGAGGCGGCTACTCTCGATAAGCCAACGCAACCGCGGGATTCGGAGGCGGCTCCCTTCTGTACGGAGCCGCAGGAGAGAGTGAGAGAGAGTTGAGTGGGTGAGGATTAGGATAGACTTTTATTTTTATTCATTATTATTGTAATAATACAGGACATTGGACTTGGACATTTGTGGACTGCCGTAGCGGGTCTGTTTCGCCGAGCACCGGTGTGCTCGGGGGACCCTTAGGACTTGCGCGGTTTTTCGCGGTTTTTCGCGGTTTTATTTTATTTTCTTTCTGCCTTTTTCGGTGTTTACGTGGTTTTTGCTCGAGCCCCTAGATTTAGGAATTTCTGGTGATTGTGCCGTAATTAGTAGGATCCACACACCTAACTGATTATCTGTTCCTATAGAACGTTAATTGGACCTACTAAAAATAATTAATAAAAATAACCGACTCATTTGCCTTCGTAGCCTACGTGCCGCAGCCCGTCCTGTAAAGCGCTTTCTCCTACCCCCGATTTGTCGGACAGAGGAGGGCGGGCCAAGACCGGACTCTTTGGCTTGGAGGTCGGTGACCGGTTAGACGGTTCTTCGCTAGAATTGCTCATCTAGGACTCGGCTTTCCCGTTGCATCATATAGGTAGTTTCCTTTCTGTCTTTACATTTATGCGCGGATCATATTGCATGTAGAGTGCTGGAGACAGGTACGCATTTCTTACTCAGCATGCATCATTGATTTATCGCGCATCGACTTTTTCGTCTTCCCCCCCTGTTTTGGACTTAATAATCAGGAGAACCGAAAAATTCGTTAGGACGTTTGTTTTTATTTGAAAAATACTAAAAAGAGAAACCATAAAATTGGGACTGGCTAATACTATTGATCTTAAAATCCGCTCACCCTAAAAATTTTTTTTTCTTGGGGAGAGCAACCCCCTCATTGTATGGTTTGGATGCGCGAGAGAGTGACCCGCACCCTAGGTAGAGCCCCCCGGTGCTAGTCCCGACTGATTACCGACTCTTCCGTGCGGGCCAGTCGGTCGGGATAGCATCGGATATCCTAACAGGTCACGTAAGCGCTCTGATATTTTGTATGTTCACCAATTAAAATTGACAAGATAATTTGACCGAACTTTCACGGTCTTCAGCTCGCGTTGCGTTGGTGAACCGGGGGTTTGTTTTCTGATCATAATCTTTCCAGATCTCATCCGCCTTACTCGCCAGATCAAGATGATGGGTAGACGCTCTCTTAGGCAGCCTCTGGCTGCACCGCTTTCAGGCACGTCTACCTCATCATCTAGGTTGGCTCGTGAGAGCCGAGACCAGCTCTCCGAGTCCGAGTACGATTCCGCCATGTTCCCCCTCGACCCCCTTTCTGTCCGACCTGAGAGATACGAGCCCGAGGAGAGATTGATTGATTTGACAGCACCTGAGTTGGGCTCGTTTGGTTTTGCAGACGTCATGGCCGGAAACGGCAGTTCAGATGATCACTCCCGTCAGCCCGAGCATTTTGTACTTGACCAGGGAGCGATCAACTCCACCCTGATCGCATCACTTGAGACAGTTCAGCAGCAGTTACGCGATCAGGGGGCATTCATGATAGAGATGAGGCGAGAGTTGGAGAGGCTCAGAGCAGAGCGAGACCAGCAGAGTGATAACCGGCCTAAGCGATCGGGGTAAAGGTCTAAAAATGGTCGTTGCGACCTCGATCAAGTAGACTAGGTGTATCAAGAAAAATCGAACCGCGAAATAGATCAAAAATCGAACAAAGCGAGCAAGCGGTCCTAGCTATGTGATTAACCTGGTATAGCTCCCAGGGTCGAACACAAGGAGCACGGATTGGCCGTGGGCCTACGAAGTAGTGAAAATGAAATAAAAATAAAAGAAAATGTTTTTTTAGAGGTTTTTATGAATTTTTATATTTTTTGGATTTTTAAATTATAAAGAAAATAAAAGAAAGTAAAATCAAGCCAACTTCAACAATTTATTTAACACACCAAAAATAAAGCAAAAATTCCAGAAAAAATGTTTTTATGTTTTTTAAGTTTTTAAATGTTTTTGGTGAATTTTTGATATTTTTCTAATGGGTAAATTATTTTCTAAAAATCAAACAGTGCTAAAAATGAAAGGTACTGTCCAGCAAGGCTTAAGACCCAAAAATAAAATATTTAAGGATCTTAAACAGCCCTGGAGATAATTTTCCTGTAATCTAGAAAGAATAAGGAAAATTTAGGCACCCTAATTATTGTTTTTAGATTTTTAATTTATTTATTATAATTTTTATGAGTTTTTAGGGGTTTTTCAATTTTTAGGGTTTTTAAGTGATGAAAAAATAGCCAAAATTGGCTAGAAAATCAATCAACAAGCAAACGACAGTATCTAATTTTTTTAGAATTTTTGGGGGTGATTTTATATTTTTTTGGTATTTTTAAATCTAGACAGTAGCTAAAAAGTAGGTTTTTGAATTTTTAAAAATATTAAACGAAATCAGAAATGTCCTCAAAAATCCCTAAAATTTCTACACCATGGCAGGAGCCATGTGTCAAAATCTCATTGGATTTGGAGGTGATTTGATATTTTATTCAAAAATAACAAGGGGGCACTGTGCACAGGGACGAATGTGCAAATACCCGGAAGTCTGGGGGCCAAGGTGCAAAATTCCCAGCAAGTCACGCGCGTGGCGCGTGGCTAGGGCACTCAGGGGCCTATTGGTAATAAAAACCCACTCCTGGGACCTTTTGGTAACTGGTACCAAAAAGTCCGAGGGTACGGTTGCAAAAAGCCCACTAAAATTCGCACATGTGTAATAAAAACACTCACAGGGGCACAATTGCAAATACCAGAAAATATTGCTTCATTCCATAACAACCCAGAACTACAGGGAAAGAAATGCAAATAACCCTAAGCTACACGTGACGACGCACGTGGTCTCATACAAACAGGGGCATACATGCAAATCTCAACAAACACGAGGTCCACAATGCAATTTACCCTACGTAAATAAAGTTCTAAAAATATTTACAGGACTAGAAAGGAAAAGACAAACTAAGAGGGGGCCCTAAGTAAATTACCCATTTATTCGTCGACGGCCAGATGCGCGCCACGTGGTGTATCCAACGGCTCGGGACGGCGGGCGCTCTTCCTCTTCAGCTCTGGGGCCCGATCGACGGTGGAGGCGAGGACACATGGGAGATCTAACGGTGCTGGGCTCCGGTGCCTCTCTCCTCTGCTGCTAACGGTCCAGATGAGCCCCTCGGATCGATCAACGGCTGCGGCTCCTCGAAGAATGGACAGCTGGGATCAAGTCTGGAGCGGAAGGGACATCGGACGGTGCTGGAAGATGGTGGAAGAACACGACGCCGGCGAACTTCGCCGGCCTCGTGCGTGAGCTGCAGTCCTCCTCAGATGCTGCTAAGGATCGGAACCGGTCCGCGGTGAAGCCCCGCAGCTAGTGGTAGCCTCCGATGGCCCAGCCGAGCCCTGGAGGGGCTCCGGCGAGGCTGGCGGCGCTAAGCTCCTGGCCTGAATGTGAGGGGGGCTCAGATGCCCTCCTCTTGCCCTGCAAAACACGCCAAAAGCTTCGCGGGTCGAGGGTAAAGTGCCTCGACCCAAAGAAGCGAAGTGAGGGTGATCGGTGCGGTGGGACGAAAGAGCTCCGGCGAGCGACAGGTGGTGGAGCTCGACTCCCAGCTCCGGGGCGAGCTGGGTTGAACGAGTGGGCGAAGAACGTGCGTGGGGGGACGACGAAGATGGTAGTGTGCTCCGATGATCGAGATAGTGCGCGTGATGGTCGGAATCAGAGGAACACGGCGAGGAGTCGATTTGGGGGTAACTTAAAATTAGACTAAACAAGAAGGAACGAAGGTTACCTAGGTGATGCGGGAGACTATGCTGGAGCTTAGCTAGCTCCTGGTCCTTGCCTCAAGGGTCGTCAACGCCCGAGGCTCGAGCTCCGGTTGAACGTCGGAGCACGGCGGCGCGAGGCAGCCGGATCGATGGTCCGAGCACCTCCTCCTCTCTGCGACACCGGCAAATGCAAGCTGTCACCTTGCTGGTTGCGATGGAGGTCACTGGAGAGAGAATGGGGAGCCAAAGATGGCGGGAGAAGGCGGCTGAGCTCGGGCTTTATAGTGCTAGGGGTCCGGGAAGAAGAGGATCGGGCGAGCTCGGGAGCGCGCGGATCCCGAGGGGGCGGCTCCGGCGAGCATGCCGGATGCAAAAGGAACGATCCGGACCCGGGGTTTGATGGGTTGGCGATCGGATCTGGTGGGGGTAATTGGGAGAAGTCGGGTCGAAATGCAGATCCGCGGCTCTGGTGGTCCTGGGGGAGGTGTTGATCGGGGGTCAACAATCCCCCGTGGACCAATCAGAGCCCGCCAATTATTGAAATTTTATTTGATTTTTTTTGGACCTTAAATGGCCGAATTTTCAAAAACTTAAAACATGAAAAATGTTTGTTTTAATTTTTTCTATTTTTTTGTGATTTTTAATTAATTTTTGGAAATAAAAATAAGGTATATACATAGTAGCTATACATAGGTATATATACATTATATTGATTTTTGATTTTTGATTTTTAATTAGTTATTTTTGTACATTTTTATTCCTATTTTATATTTTATTTATTTATAGGATAAAATAAGGAATAAAAAGCTATTTTTATTTTATTTTTATTATTTATATACATGGGTTAATTAATTAGTTATATACATTTATGTACATGGTATATATACAAGATATTTTTGTATTTTTAATTTTGTAATTTTTATTTGATTTTTGTTTTGTTTCTTTTTATTTATTTTATTTACAAAACATAAAATAGAATATTTACAAAAAGTTTTGAAAATAAATAAACTTATTTACAAGGTGAAATAGATAAGGGATGATGGTCTATGTACATGGTGTAAGGGAATTTTTGGTTTTTTTTTAATTTTTAACTTTTTATTTTGTTTTTAATAACTTCTAAATATATACATCATATATACAAACATATTTTTGGTTGAGGAAAATATTATTTTATTTATTTACATAATTATTTACACATGAGCCCCTATCTCCCTCTACTTGGCTTTTATGCGGTCATGCCCATGCTGAGCCCTCCCTTGGGTTAGGTTGCTCAATATTTATTCTAAATATTTCCCTCTTTTTCTTTTTCTTCTTTATTCTTTTATTTTTGCACAAAAACATGCTAATTATCTATATTTACAAACATGCATGCTTTTGCTAACTTTCCCTATTTACACATATCTACATGCATTTGCATAGGTTTTTGTAGCTAAAATATAAGAATAAAGAGTGATTAATGGGTATTCATCACAGAGCGAGCCTGAGGAGATACCTGATGCAGAGGCACGAGCCGCAGCAGCAGCAGCAGCCGCCGCCGCAGCGGGAGGCGCCGCGGCAGGAGGACCACCACGACCGATGCGGGAGTTGCACAACCCCGGATCGACACTCATGCATCACTGGGTAGTAGTGCCAGCGATCGTGGGGGACTTCAAGTTCCCCCCGAACACCCTGCAGTTACTGCCCCGTTTCCACGGACTTGCCACTGAGGAGCCCCACCTCCACCTCCAGGAGTTTCTTATGATCTGCAGCACTGTCCACGATCGCCATGTGGACCAGGACACGATCCGGATGATAGCCTTCCCGTTTTCACTGGCAGATAGAGCAGCCACCTAGCTGAAGCATCTTGGGAGGTTTGTCTACACCTGGGAGCAGCTCCGCACCGAGTACTTGAACAAGTACTATCCACTCGGGCAGACGAATGCAGCGAGGGCCCTGATCAGCAACTTCTCCATGTTTCCCAACGAGCAGTTTCACGAGGCATGGGAGAGGTTTCGAGAGCTCCTAGACCGATGCCCGCACCACGACATCTCCAAGCCGAACCTAGTTCAGAGCTTTTTCAGCGGGTTGACGCCAGAGCTTCAGGGTCTGGTGAACGCTTCTTGCGGTGGGTCCTACTTTGCCAAGGACCACGACTAGGTCTGGGCCATCTACGAGGAGATGGCCGAGAATTACATGGTGATGTCCCAGACCCGGTTGTATTCTCAGAGACCCCAGCCACAGCAGCCAGGACCCGTGCAGTACAAGCGGATAGCACGGGTCGATGCAGGTCCATCCAGTTCATCCGCAATCGTAGTAGCACAGGCAGAGTCGACAGCTGCGGACATGGGCATTATCAGCGAGAAGTTGGACCGCATGGAGCTGATTGAGAAGAAGCAGTGCCAGAGCATCACTCAGATGGAACAGATGGCACAGGTTCTGAGCGACATGAAGACCCAGCTCATGTGTCTTTAGGAGGCACAGACGGCTCCTCAGCCCCGTCTTCAGTCGCGAGGCGACTCCGGCAGCAGCAGTAGCTCGTCCCAGCGCTCCAGCACCCTTGTGCAGCCTAGACAGGTTCACCTTGTACAGGTGGAGCCGTACCAGCAGCCGCAGCCCACCTACCAGTCCCCATCATCTCCAGAGATGCAGATGGTGGTCTACCAGTCGGACCAGCCTCTGGCAGTACTCCCGCCAGCCCCCTACGATGCCGAGCCGTTGATGGATGTCAACGGGATTTGGTATGACCGCCCCCAGCCTGGGATCCGACGAGACCATCCCGGATTCAGGTGGGGGAGTGGTGGTACCCAGCCCCAGCAGCAGCCGTCAGGACAGGGAGGGCAGTACTCCCAGCAGAGAGATCACCAGCAGCCGCAGCAGCAGCCCCCAGCATACCAGCAGCACCAGCTATCATCCTTCGATCCTCATCCCTATCAGCAGCAGGGACAGTCGTGGAGGCGTGAGCAGCAGGCTCACCCAGTTCAGCAGCAGCACCCTTCCTCATACCCCTCTTACCACCAGCAGCAGTTCCAACAGCCTCACCCCCAGAGAGGCTACCCGTCGGGCTCCCACGAGAGCCCCGCTTTGGATGACATCGCCCGCCTCCTCACGGACCAGCAGGCCACATTCAGACGGGAGATGGACGAGTTCCGCTAGGAGATGCGGGACTTGGTGAGAGGGAAGGCCGCCATTCCAGCCCAGATTGAGCCGAATCCGAAAAACCTCAAGAGGAAGTCTGAGCAGGTAGTGCATACTGAGTTTGCCACTCCTAGTGACCCATTTGTTGATACATCTTCGGATCTATTTGATGCTGATTTTGTCACACTTAGGAGCGGTAGGACCCCAGCAGGCGGCGGCGCCTCATCTGAGCTTCACCACGAGGATACTTCAGAGGCGCCACATGAGGAGGAGGAGAGCGGTACTGAGGCCGCTCCAGATGATGATGGTGGCACTGATGCCACCAAGGATGCTGATCCCACCGGCGGTACTGAGGCCGCCGCTTCACCAGTTCGAGGAGGTGGTACTGACGCCACCAGTTTAGCCGAGCCAGCCCGCGGTACTGATGCCGCGAGACGTCTACCAGCAGCAGTAGCAGAGCCAGCCCGTGGTGGTACTGAGGCCACCGGTGTTTGTGTTGAGAGAGATGTTGTCTTTCCTCGCCTTGATGTATCTCAGAACTTTGGTTTGAATAAAGGAAAAGGTTTAGTTTCTTCTGGTCCCACTGTGGTGCATGATGTATGTGTGGATCCGGTCGTCGAACCGTCTAGGCCTTTTCCTAGTCCTTCATCTGCGAAGGACCCTGTGATCCCCTTCCCTAGAGCCCTTCGGATGGGGAAGGGGAAGGGGAAGAAAAAAGAAAATCCAAAAAAGAGAGAGCTTGAGGAGTTCAGCCAGAGCATGATCGATCGATTTCACATCCAGCTGACCCTCCAGGAGGCTTTGCAGCACATCCCCCTTCTCCAGCGATCTTTGAGAGACAGGACTACAGTCAGGAGGAGGAGGAGGAACCACACTTCAGAGATCCATGTGCTGACAAAAGCCGCGTGTTTCGCGATCCAGAACCGACTGCCAGCCAAGAGGCCAGATTCAGGGGCCCCGTATGTCAGATGCCAGATCAGTGAGCAGAGGTTCGACCGTACTCTCCTAGATAGCGGATCGTCGAACAACCTTCTTCCGGCAGCCCTTCTCGACCGCTTCGAGTTGGGAACTCTTCGACAGAGCAGGACAGTCCTTCAGTTCGCTGATCGATCTGTCAAGAGGCCGAAGGGGTTATTACGAGACGTTATCGTCACGATTCAGGGCCTGAAATTCCCCGTGGACTTCGTAGTGTTGGACATGGAGATCCCTGAGTCAGTGGCCGATACCCCCATCATCCTTGGTCGTCCGTTTTTGGCCACAACCAAGGCGGTGACTGATCATGATAGCGGGAAGGTGTACTTTCGCGTCAAGGGCGAGAGTATACAAATAGAGACGGTCGAGGACTACAGAGCTAGAGAGAGAGCCCGCTCAGATGCGAGTACAGATTCAGAGCAGCTGACAGACGTAGAGCCAGACATCCACCAGGACTGTGATTTTGTGATCACAGATAATGAGGCAGCTTGGGCAGATCCTGCAGCACAGACCATCCTCTCATATTCAGATATAGCTGATGCCGAGATGATAGCAGATGAGAGTTTGGAGAGCACAGCCCTGGTTCAGGATACCACAGAGGCAGCAGAGCCGGTCCTTGATCGCTACACGGATTCCAGTGATGGTGGTGCTGAGGCCACCTTGCTTTACGGTGGTACTGATGCCACCGCGGTTGATACAGATCCCTCGGATTCAGAGTCTGATTGGGCCGATTGTGATGATCAGATGCCAGACATGATTCCACCTGACCCTACAGATGAGGAGGAGGCAGATGCAGAGCAGACCAGAGACAGTGCAGTTGAGCAGCCTTCTCCCGATCCAGTTTGCGAGAGTGCGCTTTCTTTCTCCCAGGCAGATTTGGCAGACTTAGCAGCATTCACTCAGTTTCTTCCGCAGCCAGATTTGGCAGTACCCAGCATTCCAGAGCTGAAGCTCATATATAACTGGGGGCAGTGCTGCTTCCCCTGCTATGCTACAATTTGCAAAGACTAGGAAGCTATCTGTTGATCGAACAGATCCGAGAAAGTAAGCTTTGTCAATTAGATGTCATGAATCATATCACTTCTGAGACATTATTAATAATTGATTAAGGTTGACTGTTTGGATTTTTAAGTGCTACCCTTGTGGTTCCACAAATTACATTGGGAATTCTCGCTATCTTGTTTCATTAACAGTTTTTCATATTTTTCATATTTTGGTTTTAGTTTTGCACCTCTGCTTGTTCTGCAAGTAACAATTTTTAAAGTTCTTAGATTTTTCTACCTTGTTAAATTTAGACTATATAACTGATTAAATTGTTTATTTTATTGATATCTTATTTAAATACTAATTTTTTTCCCAGTCGGGTATTGCTGCAGAGGAGGCAGTTGTTTCATTCCCATAGAGCCCAGGTGAGTGGCTTATTTTCAACTGCTTATGTCTAAGCAGTCACAACCCTTTTGTCCATCCCTATCCTATCTTCAACAATTTATGCCTATTTTTAAAATTGTTTTTTTGTTTAATTTTGTCGTAGATTTATGTTAGGCTCAAAAAAAAGTTTCCTTGGAGAGGATTATGCAATGTTTAAAAACATTTTATGACTGAAGCATGATTCTCTGGTGTAACTGATAGATAGTATTGCTTTTGGCAGTCCTGATATAATTTTAATTTGGAATTTGTATAAGAATATCTTTTTTTTTGAATAAGAAAGGAGTGGACCCACCTCAAGTTTTTTTGCATGAAAATATTTGTGTTACATGCCATATTACATATCCCATGCCCATGCTGAAAGTAAGGCCTTGTAATGTTCCAGCACATTCTCGAGTAGAAGGATTGACAATGAAAAATGGACCATTTCTACCACACCAAATTGCCCACAAGTGTAAAAGGCCATGCGCTGCCTTCGTGGCAGTTGCAACAAACTGATCTGACAGAGTTCCAGAAATGCCCGCAACAATCCATGTTGACCCAGGTAATACCTGCCATTGCTTAGGTTCGTACGGATAAAGGGCACTTGAAAAATAGATGCTCCAAATTCGCCGTCTTCAGTATGGAGAATCTTGCCTCGCCGCTCCTTTGTTAGCACTCTTCTGTATATGAATAGCCATGAGAAGACCTTAATTCGCTGCGGAATTTTGCTTTTCCATGTGATTCTGGTATCATGGAGAGTCTCATCATCTATTTCAAGCCGATCATCCATAAAGAACCAATACACCTTTTTTAGAGAAAATCTGCCATCTCCCCAAATGAAGTGGTCCCTTCCATGTGGGGGACCCTGTAGCTCCTCCAGTTCATTATGCAATACTAAAAACACATCAAATCTTTGTTCCGATAGCTCTGTTGTCAGGTTCGGTGCCCAAACTCCATTCTTCCAAACCATCTGAACGGAAATATCTCTATTTTCAGCTAATGCGAATAGTCGAGGGTATCTATCACAGAAAGATCCATTACCCGCCCAATCATTTCGTCAAAATATGAATATATCGCCGTTGCCCACGAGGACACGACTGGCCTCATCTTTTCCGTCATCTCTGGTAAAATCTTTAGGATTCCACGCCATAGTGAAGAGGGCGCACGGATAGGTGTACCCTGTAGAGCTCCATTTATCCCATAGATTCTCCTCGTCAGCTTGCAAACAAGGTCATCCGAATTTCCCCAGAAACAGACCGGCCATTTCACTAGTAGGGACTTGTTCATGGCCTCCGGCTCAGGGACCCCCAGTCCCCCAAGCTTCTTCGGTCGCGTGTATAAGAATATCTTGCAAAAATGGAATGTATTTCCACATCTGCAAAGATGATCGAGAACACAGGTTAGATATTTGATGCAGAATCCAAATCAAGATTCTCTTGTTTTCCCGTTAACTATATATTTCAACTCTCGGTCGCTCCCTTGACATTACAATTGTGCGAATCTTATATCCATCTGTTCAAATATAAGTATGAACTGAATTTTTTTACCTATCAATACATATTTCTTTTGCTTGATTCTTGTCGTTAGATATGTATTGTTAAATGCATGAGGCACTCCAAAGCATTTGGGTGTCCTAATTGTTTGTGATGTGAAGCGCTCTTACGTAACAATCAAGGTATCACACGTGTGTATTTTTGCGTGCATACATGCGTACGTGCTAGTAAACTTTGCCAATGAAACATGTGCTCTTGTTGTTACATGGCAACCCCTAGAAAATATCTTTATTAGCATGTGTGCCCTTGTTGTTAGGACGAATAGGTCAAACCGTTGGGGCTCACGGGCAAATACTAAATGAAATTAAAGTTTTTACAAAGGGCTCATGGGCAAATACTAAATGAAATTAAAGTTTTTACAAATCAAACTCTATCTTTTTATTTTTGTCTTTTGTTCTTCTTCATCTTCTTTTTACCATTGTTTTAAGAGGTGCACCTTGAGGTGGTGAGGTGCAAGCCTCGAGGTCCTTTTTGACAAAAAATGCCTCGGGGCTTAAGCCTCAGCTAGAAGTTCTAAGGCGTAAGCCTCAGGGTACTGTGAGGCGTATGAGGAGAGGTTGAGGCGTAAGCCTCAAGTGCATGGTTTTTTTTCTTTTGGATTATGAGCATTGCACATGGCCTTGTTTTTCCCTAAACATTATATATTTTTATGCTAGTGTTTTTGTTTCCATGTTAAACCTTGCATATTTCTATAAATAAATCCATATGAAGAGAAGAGATTGCTTGAAACAAACGAAGCTTGATGATTTTTTATACACAATTCTCAATTTATGACATTGCATACACACATACTAGATCTATTGTACGCAACGTACATGATTGTATTTGTATTGTAATAAAACTTTTATACTAGCTGCAAGTTTGCAACTTGATGTTGTTATTTGGTTGATCTTAAAATAGTTATCACATATATGAAGAATCACTGTTGAAAAGAATACATGGAACTAAAATAATTATTGCGTTTTGTTTTGAATAGCGAAAGCAATCACATGCTTAATATTAGTTTTTCTGAACTTCAATGCTTTCATTGCTTATGTGTTGTATCAGTTACTAGTGTGAAATTATTTTTGAACATGTTTTTGACAAAACTTAATGCTATTATTAATTTTTAATGTATTTGGCTAATTTTAGTTTTGTCCAAAAAATTGAGGCTTATGCTTCGATTGCCTCGAGGTTTACACCTCAGCTCTCATTTCGGGAAAACGCCTCGAACCACCTCACTCTTTTTCAAACCTTGCTTTTTACCACCATCGTATATGTATGTATGGGTTTTTTACATGTTTGGCCTTCTAAACTTTGCACGATAACACTTGTGCCTCTTATTTATTTCGTATGCACACGACAACTAATTGCAATCCTCTTTATTAAAACTTGTGCCCCTTCTCTTTTGTCCGATTGGGCAAACCCTTAGGGATCACAATCAAAAGACTATTAATAAATTAACTTTGTTTAGAAATCAACAACCTTTGTTTTTGCCCTTTTTATTTAACATCTTTTTCCTCTATGTCCCTCCAGCACTTGATCCTGCATTCCTTTGATAGTTGCTTGTGAAACAACCTTAGCCCCACCACCTCCTCATTTTTGCACCACTGCTCACATATGCATCTTCCTCTTGACAGTCAGATCCTCTCTTTCTCTATCCAAAATTCCATGGGACTTCCTAGTGCCAGCCATGTTCAACTTTCACAGGACTCTTGTCTCCTATTCCATGCACTCCATCAAGCTCGGTACCTCCTTCGTCTGACATCTTCTGCAATGACATCATTGCCACAAGATTGTGCCTAGTGTTGGTGGTTACGCTGTGATTGATGGTAACATGTGTATTGCCTCATTACAGAACTGTAGTCGAGCGGGGTGGGTATTAAAGATAGGGGTTCCTTGGTGAGGCTAGGGCGGGAGGTTATTACCTTCATCTTCACTCTCTTCAACGGAAAAGGCAAACACGAGAGAGTCATCAAGAGGAACTAGTGCAATTGGATGGCGGTATACGACCCCAAGCTCATTAACAAGACATTGAATGCGAGGTATTTGTCGCTTTTAGAGACAACCAATGGCAAGCCACACACATGGGGAGATATGGTGCATGACGATGGCATGTGTAAGTTGATTTGTGGATGCTGGCATATATGTACAGGTAAAGGAGCAACATATGCATCTTGATCCACAATGATGTCGATTGCTTCCTCCAAACATGCCCTTGTTATATGCGAGAATACATGTCCAACTCCTACTGCATTAGCTCCTGCAGGGAGGTGTAGGACATCGATGAAGAAATGAAGAAAGACGTGCAAAATGTAACAAAGAGATTTTAAGTAATTATTTGTGTACATTTGTTTTAGTGATTTGATAGTTTCCCTTAGCCATTTTGTCCAATTAGTCATAGTTGTGGAAACAAAATAATGACTTATTTATTCATGAGGCCATATGGCTCTCTTATATAAAGAAGATAAACCCTTTGTGCAAATTACATATTTTTTCTGAAAGAAGACAAATTTACATAATATCGATAAATGGAATAAAAAAATACTTAAGAAATAAGAAGATTCATTAATAACTTTCAACACTCTCATTAAAGATGGTGCATAGATGTCAATCATGCTTAGCTTAGAGCAACATCTCTGGAATGGCCCTTCGAGGCTAAGGCTTTAGTGAAAACATCCGTTGTATCTTCCCCTGAATTGATGTGGGAAGTAGAGATAAAGCCCTTCTTGTTGAGAGAGATGAGAGAATGCAATAAGTTATCTATTGATGAGGCCTTAGGGTTCTCTTATATATAGGAGAATCATGTTGGGAAATTACACAGTGTAATAGAAAGAAAGTATAATACATAGAAAGGATAGATTCTCTTGAAAAAAACATAAGAAAGATAGAAGATAACTAGTATCTCAACACTCCTCCTCTAGTCGGAATGTAGATATTTATAAGGCTATGCTTGGAATGACATCTATGGAATGCCCCTCTAGCTTGAGCCTTAGTGAACATGTCTGTTGTTTGTTCGCTTGAGTTGACATGAGAGGTAGAAATGAAACCATCATGTATTGAGTGTAGAGTCTACGTCGATATACATGGTCCTCTCATTGGGATGAGATGTTGGCAATGAAAAGAGCAACATGGTTCGCATAGGCGGTGCATGGGAAGAGGTACCTCAACAAAATTCTTAGTCAAACCGCATCTGACCCACACCATCTCTATTCTCCCATGTGCCATTGCTCTATACTCTGATTCTGCACTAGATCTAGTGACAACCATCTACTTTTTTCTCTTCTATGATACCAAGGAGCTCCCGATGAACACTCCAAGTCAGAGGTAGACTTGATGTCCTTGAGATATCTCGCATAATCTGCATCTGCACAAGCTATAACGACAAGAGATGCGCCTTTGCTAAATAAAAGATTAGTGTCAGGTGAGGTCTTCAGATACCTTAGAATACAGACTATAATCATATGTGCCTGTTGATAAATCACTTTTTCGCTATGCTAAAATGGTTTAGTTGTAACAACGACAAAAAACGAGTTATGTTGAACCACACCTAAGATATTCTCAATGGAGAGAGTGTGGATAACTTATTTTTTTAACCTGGGTAAGTTCATGCTTGAACTCAATGATACAATTGATTAAGTTATTTAATCTAGGTATGGATAACAATTTGTTTTAATTTAATGTAATATAGATTGAGATAAATGCATGCGTGGTATTTTTTAATCTTTTTATGTGTTAGATGTCACAAAATGCAATGCAAATTCAAATGAGAAAACATGCAATTCAATGATAACAAATAGACCCTAATTGATTTTGCACAAGTCAGTTATTGATCATAAAAATCATATACTATTTATGCTTAATAAAGCCCAATTACTACGACTAATTAATTCATGAATAGTGCTTAAGTTCGTGGATTAATCAACCTATTTATAATAATTTTGGAGCTAGGTTAAATTAATGGTAAATTTATCTAAGATGAAATAATCATGTACTTTGTTCTGTACATTGGTAGTTTGTAGTACAGCAAATTAAAACAAACATGGCACAAAGTGATCGAGAATTTAATTACGAATTCAACAAGACCAATTTCATAACAATCCAAGTTCACATTCAAAAGTTATTCAACATATAGTCCACCGGTCTTTTTATTATAAAATTACTTTAAAAACAATTAATTCTCAAATCATTCCCTCGGAATGGAATTTGAGTCGTTAAAATTCTTTCGCTTTCATGGCCGGTCCCAAGCTCGTGTAAATGAGGAGGGTTGCGTAAGGTAGCCGACTAGCAGTATAAAACAGTCGGAGACAACTTCCTAAATATTATTTTTTAAAAATACTATTTAGGAAGTTGCCTCATGACAATCAGATCTTTTCAACAAGGATTTAATCAAACATACAGATTTCGTTGGGGTGTTCCCTACGTGTGATGTGTTGCATCGCTCGAATGCAATGAAAAATTGGCAAGGGCCGCTACATCGCAGCCTGGATGTAGTTCAAAATTTGCGAGGGTTCTCGCATGAGGAATACATGCGGGTAATTAAGCTAGTTCCGTTTCATCACCTCCCGGATGCAGTCCAAAATTTACAAGGGTTCACGCATAATGGACGCATGTGAGTAAAGAAGTTAGTCCAAAAGAGATTGCAAAGGAAGTTGCGGATTGGTAGTTGGAATGTTGGCACTGGCTACGTTTGATGGAAGCAATGATGAAGGAATCGAGGTAAAAATTGGTTATGATAACATTCAGAAGAGGGATCCTTTTAGATACTTGGGATCTATTTTGCAACATAATGGGCAAATTGATGGATATGTTACTAATGGAATAAATGCAGGCTGGCTAAAGTGGAGAGGAGCCTCCATTGTTCTATGCGATAAGAAAATCCCTTTGAAAATCAAAGGAAAGTTCTACAAAGTAGCTGTGAGACCTGCTATACTCTATGGATCTGAATGTTGGCATGTGAATCGTAGACATGTGCAGAGAATGTCAATAGCAGAAATGAAAATGCTAAGGTGGATGTGTGGACACACCTATTTTATTCTTTATTATTTATACATAAAATCAATAAATTTTGTACATAAAAGTTGTAGATAATAATACATAGAAAAATAAAAAATTTATTTTGCATAAAAATAATGCACAATGTGCTCTATACACTCAGAATAAAAAGCCAACATCCAAACATCACAAACATGTATCTTCTCCATACTCTATCAAAACTGACCAAACTTGCCCTTAGTTGTATATAAAATTTTAACTGGAAAATTGATGGAGATAGTGGATATGATGGAAAGAAGGAAGATTCATATGCTATGTCTTCAAGAGACTAAATGAGTTGGAGAGAAAGCAAGGGAGATCGAGAAGACAAACAATTTTGGTATTCAGGTAAAGATAAGGGTAGAAACAATGTTGGAGTAGTTGCTCATAAGGATTTGACGGATTGTGTGGTTGAGGTGCAAAGATTCGTGGATCGGATTATTTTGCTAAAATTGGTGCTTGAAGAAGAAATTCTGAATATCATCTCAGTTTATGCACCACAAATTGGTTTAAATGAAAGGACTAAACAAGCTTTTTGGGAGGATCTGAATAAGATTTTAAAAGGAATCCCCCAAAGAGAGATGATTTGCATAGGTGGAGATCTTAATGGACATGTGGAAAAGATGCTTCAGGGTATGCTAGTGTTCATGGAGGACATGGTTTTGGGGATAGAAATGAAGAGGGAAAAGTCATTCTGGATTTTGTAAATGCGTATGATCTTTTCATTAGCAAACACTCTCTTCAAAAAGAGGGAGGACCATTTAATTACTTATAAGAGTGGGCCAACTAGAACACATATAGATTAATTTGCGTTGAGGCGAAGAAATCGGTTGTGTTGTAACGACTGCAAAGTAATCCCAGCCCCCTGGAGAGGGTTTGACAACTCAACATCGCTTGTTAGTCTTGGATGTGCAAATAAAAGGCCTGGTAAATAAAATGAGGGTTCCTAAGATCACTAGAACTAGATGGTGGAATCTTCCACTGAAGCAATCGGGCTTCAAGAAGAAGGTTTTAGAAGACTTATCTTGAGAATGTAGCGGAAGTGCAAACAAGATGTGGGAGGCAGTAGCATCTTGTATCCGAAAGGTAGCCAAAGAGATACTAGGCGAGTCGAAGGGAGGAGCTCTAGGTCAAAAGGAGGCTTGGTGGTGGAGTAAAGGGGTGCAAGAGAAACTAAAAATTAAAAGAGCATGCTTTAAAGCTATCTAAGGATAGAACAACGGAAACCGTCACAAACTACAAAATAGCGAAGAAGGAAGCAAAGAAGGTTGTAAGTGAAGCTAAGTCAAAAGATTATGAAGTTTTTTATAAAAAATCTCGACTCTAAGGAAGGCCAGAAGGATATATTCAGGTTAGACAAAGCAAGAGAAAGAATGACCAAAGACCTTTCTCAAGTGAGATGCATTAAGGACGAGGAACCTTTTCCCATAGTTAAGTAGGGTCGGCTACATGGATTTTTTTGACTCCATTCTAATCTATTTAGGTCATTCTCGTGTTTAAATTTAAATAACTAAGATTCTTTTAGATAATCTCATTCGAACAATTCTTTGCCCTAAATCATGCGGAATTTTTTTGGGCCTGAGGGAAGCATGAGTTGTATTTCTTTGCACTTGTCACATGGGATGATGACATTATTCCTAAGCATTATGGTGGTCTTAGCTTTAAAATGCTAAAACATTTAAATCAAGCCTTATTTGTCAAATGGGTAAGTCAATTTTGGAAAACATGGAGGATATAGTTTCCAGAGTGCTCCATGGCATTTATATAAGGTGAACATGGCCCTGACATACAACCTGAGCACGATTCCACAACCTTCGATATTATGGTGAGAAGTGTGTGCGGTCAACCCTTTGATGAGATAGGGGATGAAGCCTTAAATATGGGATGCCCCTCTTTTTGATAATTATCAGAAAATAGGAATGCAGAAGCGGAATGATAAACATAGCATAGAAACAGAAAGATAAACTTGAAACAGAAATATTTTTACATGGAACCCTACTCCCTAAGGAGCGGGATGAAACGACGGGAGAAGCCCTTAAAGGGGCAGATATTCTATTCACTTTCTCAATGGATACAAGAGGTCTGAGGCTCCTTATATAACCTCCACAGAGCCTCCAAGTCCCATCACTGGTAGATGTGAGACTTAACACTGGGATGGGGTAAATGGATCCTGGAGGTATCCATTTACCCATCTACAACATAAGAGGCGCACAACTAAATACTCTAACAATAACAAAATGTGTATTAATTGACTGTTACTCGGGACTATTTGCCCTTGCTGATGGCCTAGGCATCTGTGTTAATGCAACTTGGGGGAATGGCGTATGGTGTCCCCGTTTTCAGTTGGGGTTCTCGAATTAGTGCATGCATGATTGGTTGGGGCTTTTTGTGATCTTGAGCGAATAAATGGTCCCTCGTCTGGTAAAAATGATTGGATATGGATTGAATGAGTTTTTACAGTAAAAGGGCATACATACGACTCTTTGCGAACTTCAATCATGGTATGGGCTCGGATTCAAGTATATATAAATTTGGCGATGTTTACTTCCTACTTGTGTAAAATGTTCCTTTTGGCAAATGAAGAAGGATAGACTCCATTCAGGTTTCCAGTGAAGGTTTGTCGAGATCGAGTGATCCCATATTCCTGCATTACGAAATTGATTTAGAGGATAACAATCATTTGTTTTTGCTTGTCCTATTTCTCATTGGCTACATCGTACATTTCTATAAGACTTTTGGATTTCCATCTACTGCATGGCTTCACGAGAAGGATGTATACAACCATTCATTGCTCTTTAGGTTATTTGTTGTCTCATAATTGATTTATAGTCCGTCAGGAGCGAAAGTATTGGAGAATATGCTTAATCACTTCGGAGACTTATGCGACGCTTGGTACTTATAAAGTATTTTCTTTATTTCTAATGCATTTCATGTGTGATACATCTTGAGATCACACTCCTTTCTTTTAAAAAACCAAGACCTCGTTTGCATAATGTCCTTGACGGCATACTATTCAGTAGCGTTTTATACTGGGGCTGCTGCTGAAAAGTTGTACGTTGGTTAATCGAGGTGAAGCCTCTTGGGACTGTTGTTGAGGGAGAGTTT
The DNA here is from genome assembly GCA_037367405.1 of Ottelia alismoides. NCBI lineage: Eukaryota > Viridiplantae > Streptophyta > Magnoliopsida > Alismatales > Hydrocharitaceae > Ottelia > Ottelia alismoides. Next base: position 500,284 of record JAZKJV010000408.1, read on the forward strand.
TGGTGGACATACATGCTCCACGAGGCTATTTATGACCGTAAGTAAATGTCGATAGCATTGTTCTTCAAATCTACTATTAATAATTCATTCATTGTGCGTAGGACATCGAGAGGTATTCTTGTCATTATAGTGTATGTGAATGATATCATTATTATAGGTGATGATATACCTGAAATAGATGAAGCAAAAGAAATCATCAGGAACTAGTTCATCAATAAGGATCTTTAGGAGCTTCATTGTTTCCTTTGCCTAGAAATTTGTCAGAAATCATAAGGGCCCCGTGAAAATTATGTGAGTGATCTTCTTTCAGAAATATGAGAGGCAGATTGCAGACTTACTACCGTTCCTATGGACCCCATTATGAAACTTTATGATGAAGAAATATAGGAAGTCTGCAAGAGACGATAAATAGAGCTAGTTGGGAAGCCCCTCTATGTGACAATCCTCAGACCTAATCTCTCTAATGATGTAAGCAAAGTAAGCCAGCTCATGGAGTAACCATAACAAGCCCGCGTGATTGCTTCACAATGATTCTTAGATAAGGGAAGACTAGAGTCCTCACCAGGTACTAGATTGCTCTTCAACAAAGGGAGAGCTAAGATGATGTGGGTTAAGTCAATCTTGATAGGCCTAACTTTGGAGGTGCTTCTTCATATGTAGCTCATGTATGACAACCATGCAACCTTGTTCATTGTCAGCTATCCAGCATTACATGAATGGGCAAAGCACATTGAGACCAATTTATTATACTAGAGACATGATCCCAAAAAGCTTCATATCTACATAAGTCTGATCAACTGAACAACCGACTGGCATCATCAATAAAGCACTCGCCATGGAACCATTCTAGAAGTGTACATCCAAGTTGAGCATGATAGACATCTATGCTCCAATTCGATGGGAGGTTCCATTGTACTATCGCAATACATCTTTTATTTATTTTTCTGTGTATGCCTAATAGGCATCTCAGCAGTCAAACATGGCAAACTCATTTTTTCTCTAGGGTTTCCTCTCAATGTATTGAGGACTCGAAGGCTCCGTAATAGTCACTCGCTTATTCCTTTTTGCATGTACGTTTCTTGTCTAATATAAACACCATGCGCTAGTTCCTTTGATGGTGATTAGTGACCACAAATCCAAAAACTTTGCAAATGATCTTCTTGACCATGTATTATTCGTAGTTCTCCATGTATTATTCGTAGCTATTACATAAACCTTGTAAACTTGCTCCTTTTAACACTATGGATCATGCCGTTAATTTAACTCTACTTATGTCAACTTACTTGAGTTAGTGTTGAGTTAATTAAACCACACCAAATCCAAGGGTCGATTTTCCCCCTCTCTCCATCCTTCTCTTCCTCCTTTTCCTCCTTTTCATCTCCCTTCCCATGGGGCAGAAGGGTTGGTATGAGGTGGGTGGCGACAACAAGGCAGACCATGAAGTATCGTAGCAATGGCATGCATATACAGGAGGATGACAACTGATTCTCCATATCCCCACTGCCTCCATTTCCAGGTCGCTGTGGGTTAACTGAAATCAGCTCGGCGAGATTAATTCCAAGTACTAGTGTTTGGTAGTGATGTACATGAGTTCTCCATCGTGACAGTTCAAGCGGAAGGAAATTCCTAAGTAGTATCTCTAGATTAAAAAAATTCCCTAGGTACTACAACATGTTTTTTTACCTGAGTACTACAGTTGTATCACATTCTAAAGATGCAAAACAACTGAATGTTTTTTTATCTGGTTACTACAAGTATGGCACATCTTCAAAATGCGATACTGGTATCACATCCTGGGTGTGCGATATAGCTTTATATTGCCTAGAGTGAATACGATGTCCCGTAAATTCCCTGGCCTTTTAAACCTAATCAATCTCGTGTCGTACTTCTTCCTTCGCCACTTCTCTCACTGCGTAATCATCCTTGACCTAGGCAACCCATTCAACGACCTTCTCCACTGCCTCCTACACGGTTGTCCTATTGAGTTGCCGCTTCTGCGCTGCCGCCTCTTCTCTCGAGTCCCCCCTTAATTCTTGAAAGCTTATGTAAAATCCATGGTCTTTTATATAGTTACGTTTAGGATATCATACACTATTTTTCCCAATTTCATGCTCCTATAATGTTGAGTTATATGTGGCCTCATGTATTAGGTTTGAATGGAGTCAATCTATTGTATGTTTCGTTTGAAGGGTTCGATTATTGGTTTTTCGACGACCAATATGCGCGGTTTTGGGTTAATGCCGACCATGACTTCGACGAATTGTTGAACCTGGTCCATTGGAAGTTCAACCTGTACATGAACAATCATATAATCAAATTATCACATCACATTCCACATGGCGCAGGCGAAGAGCTTACGTTGACGTCCATTGTCGATGATGCTGTACATGGAGTTTTGTGTATGCCCGGACTATTGGGAAATCGACACCCGTTGACATTATTATTGAGATTATGTCGACAGGCGAAGTGTCGAATGTTGTTGCTCTAGACGATCGTCTCGCTTCCAGATCCTCTGTTTTTCGGAGCATCGATGATCCCATACTGTAGACATCTACAGATCACGAATGACGCATGCGTGACACACTGCTGAGAGAGGTTAATCATGCCTTGGACGATGTCATCTCTTAGGGAACCGATGATGAGTTGGAAGAGGAGAGTAATCGTGATGTTGAATATAATGTCATAATGAAGAGATGCGAGCCGGTGAACCAATTCCCCAACCAATTTTTCCCTGTTTACTATTTTTTGGGGTGAGAGGATATGAAACTCGTTCAACATATGAGGATGACATTCCGAAGAAGTTTGTGCTTGAAAGTATTGGTGATGAAATTCGTAGGGGCAAAACCTTCTAATGTAAAGATGATTTGATGTATGTTATGAAGAAACATCACATCTTTGCACACTACGACTTCATGGTTAAATAATCCATCAGTTTGATCTGGTCCGTTTTTTGCACCAACCGATCGAAAGGATGTGTTTCGTATCTACATGGTCATTACCGGAAATTCAATGGTTTGTGGGTGATCTCTAAGATCATCGTCTCATACTTGCATAAACCCAACAGTTAATCAGGATCATCCTCAATTGGACTAGAAATTCATGGCTAGATCACTTTTATCCCTGGTGAGGGATGACCCTACTATTTGGGTGTCAAGCTGTAGAGCTTACATTCATGTGGTGTAAAATTACTAGGCAATGAAAAAAAGGCATGCGATGCTCGATGGTAAGCAATTGGAATAATATTTGGTGATTGGGAGAAGTATTATGCCGAGATGTCTTATCTTCTGCTTGCAATGAAGGCTGCCATTTATGATACCGGACAACATGAGTGTTGGGAGATTGCAATCAAGGCTAGGAACAATGGTTAGTGGTGGGAAAAGAGAAGAAGTTGTTTATTTCAGAGAACCCTAGTCCCTCTTCTATATCAGAGAGTCATGTAGGTAAATTACATAAGATAGACATGGAAAAAAACTTAGAACTTGATACATAGACATAAATATATCTCTGTACTCCCCTCAAGATGGAGCATATATGTCAATCACGCTCGGCTTTAATGAACACTTTTGGAATGGTCCTATGAGAAGTGCCTTGTTAAAGATATATGCAGTTTGGTCCCATGAGTTGACATGAGAAGTGGAAATGAAGCCCTTTTGGATCATATCTCTTATATAGTGGCAATCAACCTCGATGTACTTCATCCTTTCGTGAAATACCTGATTATTTTCAATAAATAGGGCAGTCTGATTGTCACATTTTAGTGACATGGGAAGAGAAACATCTATGTGTCGATCTACTAGTACAACTCGAACACACATCATTTCTTTGCTTGCCTGAGCCATAGCCATATATTCATATTCAACACTATATCTTGCCACAACAATCTGTTTCTTGCTTTTCCATGAAACGATAGTGTCTCCAACAAATATAGCAAATCCCGTTGTGGATTTCCTATCCTTGGGAAATTCTGCACAGTCTGCTTCTGCACATGCTGAGATAGTAATGATTCCCCCATTTTTAAACAATAGTCCTGTTCCTGGAGATGATTTAAGAAACCTTAGATCATTTGTATATCATCCATATATACCTGATGAGGTTGCTCCATAAACTGGTTAACCCGACTGACAATAAAAGAAATGCCGGGTCTAGTGATGGTAACATAGAGAAACTTTCCCACCAGTTCTATGTATCTTCTCCAGTCTACCTCATTATTATTAATACAACTTCATGCTTGGATCCATTGGTGCCATAGAATGTCGACATCCAAGCATGCCCGTTTCATTTATCAGATCAGTGACATATTTTCTCTGAGTTATCACAGTCCCTTATTGATTTCTGGTAAACTCCAGTCCCATGAAATACTTAAGGACATCAAGATCCGTGGTAACAAATTCACGGCCCATAAATTCTTTTTCTCTTTTTATTCCTTGCATATCATCTCCTGTAATGTAATGAGTATACCATGAACATATGCCATAATAGCAATTGTACCTCTAGAGATTTTCTGTATGAAGAGAAAATGATCCGCATTCGACTGTTTGAATCCATGCTTTATAATCACATCTAAGAGATTCTAGAACCAGGCTCTTGGGCTTTGCTTAATGCCATATATTGCCTTATGAAGTCTACACCCCTTTGAACACTCCCCCTCAGTTACAAATCCCAGTGGTTGCTGCATGTAGACTTCTTCCTGAAGATCACCGTACAGAAAAACATTCTTAACTTCAAACTGAAACATATGTCAGCCTTGAATCACTTCAACTGATAAAAGAATTCGTAGAGTAGAGTGTCGTACAACCGGAGAGAAGGTGTCAAGATAATCTACACCATATGTCTGAGTAAAGCCCCGTGCTATAAGTATGGCCTTGTAGCAAACAATGCTCCCATATGCATTCTGCTTTGTCGTAGATACCCACTTGCAGCTGACTAGAGACGCCCTTGAGGTGGCATGAACCATGCTCCATGTACCTCTCGACTGTAGAGCCTCCATTTCTTCCTCCATAGCTAAACGCCGCCGACTGCCCTTTAATGCCTCTTGGTAGGTCCATGGTATATCCACGATAGACAACACAATAGCAAAGCGTTTGAAGTCATCCGTCAGACGATCAAATGTGACATGAGAAGCAACTGGATATGAAACACATTTACGTTTATGCTTCCTAGTAGCAATGTGCACATCAAGATCTTCATCGATCCTATTGATAACTTTATCATTATCCTACCAGAACGATACCCAAGGTTGCAAAAGTCGGTGGTCAGTATTGGTCGGTCAGATCACTGACTAAGGATTGATCGGCTATCGGACGATTAATCGGATTTAGTCGGGCTTTAATCGGGTTTGATTTTTTAAATATATGAATCATTTGTATACATATATTATATATTTACATAGATTTAAATATTTTTTATTATCATAATGAATCAAAAGAAGTAATTGAATTTAAATAAATCATTAAGCGTATTAGAATAAGTTTGCTTTTAAAAAGGTAAAAAATATGGTATCTCCTAGCAAAAAATGGTTGACTAATGGACTTAGTCGGAATTAGTCGGTACTCGGTCGGCCACCCCACTGACTAGACTAGTCGGACCTACTAGTCGGGCTAGTCGGGTGACTTTTACAACATTGATTATACCTGTTGAGAAACATCTGCACAGTGTTGTAAAAGTCGCTCGATTGGCCTGACTATTAGGTCCGACTATTCTAGTCAGTGGGGTAGTCGACCGAGTACTAACTAATTCCGACTAGGCACACTAGTCGACCAATTTTTGCTTAGAGATACCATATTTTATTGCTTTTCATAAGCAAACTTGCTACAATATGCTTACTGTTTTATTTAGATTCAATTACTTTTGTTTTATTATGATAATACCAAAATGTACAAAACCTATGTAAATATATGTATAATAATGAGTTATATGTTTAAAATAATCATAAAATTCAAAATCGATTAAAGTCCGACTAAATTCGATTAGTTGTTCGACTACCGATTAATACTTAGTCAGTGACCCGATCAACCGAATACCGACTACCGACTTTTGCAACCTTGCATCTGCATTCCTATCGTCAGAATTATTGTATTCAGAGCAAACCTGAGGTGTGCTGGATGACGGGCCATGATCATGAGCATGAGCAGGTCTTCGATTGTAGTGTTCAGGTAGTGGTGGAATATGGACAATGGGTGGTGGTAATGGGACTGACATAGGTGATGTGGGCATTAATGGGGAAGGCGGTGAAGGTAGTGATATGGTTGGTGGACGTATTGGTGGTGGATGCATGTAAATTTCATCATATGAATACCAGTATGTTAGTCTATCACATGCAGGGGAGAAATACATGATTGATTCAAAAAATGTAATATCTGCGCTGACATAGTACTTCCTGTGTAACAGATCATAACACCTATATCTCTTTTTTGTCCTAGAATACCTGACAAAGACACATTTGACAGCCTTAGGAGAGAGCTTGTCAATACCTGGAGACAACCGATGGACAAACACGATAGATCCAAACACACGAGGGGTAAGAGAGAACAACTCCTTGTCTGGAAATACAAGGGTAAAAGGTATGTTCTCTCCCAACACGGATGAGGGCATACGGTTCACAAGATAGCACACCGTAAGGACACATCACCCCCGAACGAATGTGGTACACGACTCTGAATAAGTAGAGTTCGGGTGACATTAAGTAGTGACGATGCATTATTTCAGCAACACCGTTCCGTTGAGAAGTGTATGTGCATGATATTTGATGAAGAATACCATGAGATGAGAAGAATTATGATAGCACACGAGTACAAAATTCTAACACATTATTAATATGCACTATTTTGACAGAGGTAGAAAATACATTATGTATTTAATAAAATTCATAATAGTACTTCCTTCAGATTTATTTTTCAACAAGAAAATCCAAGACAGACGGTTATAATCATCCACTGCAACTAAAAAGAACATGTGCCCCTGATGATCGGGAACACTAGAACACCAATGTCAATATGAAAAAACTCAAAAGGGGAGCTACTGCTTCGACTCTGACGGCTAGGGAAAACATACCGATGATGCTTTCCCAACTGACATGCTTCACAATTGAATGATGAGTAAAGAATGAATAGAATGTATAGGTATTTACACTGTATTTCTGACCTTATCTCCCCCTACTTATTCCTTGTCGACCTACTCATCAAGATGCCTAGGTCTCGGGGGTTTTGAGTCATAAAATATTTACAATATTTTATTCTTTTTCTTTTCTTTATTTATTCTATAATTTTGGCCTTAATTACAGTAATTTACACACTGTTTAGATGCACATGCATGAATGCTAAGATGCTCTTTTTAAGGGTGTTTTCAGGCATTTGCTAGGGTTTTTGGTGCCAAAATGATAGAATAAAGATGATGAAATGTGGATTCATCATCCCCCTATACTTTACCTTTGCTAGTCCCTAGCAAACACTTATGCAATAAGTGCAAAAAGAAAAGAAAGAAAAGAAAAAGAAAAACTTGGATTTTATTTGATTATCAAACTTGTCTTCGCAAAATCAAAGTTTGGAGCTTAAGTCGGACCTTTGGAAATTTAGTACGGGCGGAACCTTAGTGAGAACCGTGTTTGAAATCCAACAGCCCTTGAGAATCCCAAAACTCTATCCAAGTCTCCTCAGTAGCCAGGTCAGAAATATTTCAATTCATACGCAAACCCTTACGACTATGAATCTGACTTGTACAGTGTAAGTGATGGTGGCTCTCCCCAACTAGAATGACAAAGAAACTGACTTCTCCAGTACGACAACCCAATGATTCCCCAATCCAACAACTCCATCCTCGAGGAGCGGGGTATTCCCTTCTAAGTTCAAGTGGCAACCAGCTCAAGAGGAGGGGGTGAAGAGAAGAATGGACGGTAGCCAGTGTAGCTACCTATCCTTGGATGCAAGACCAGTGTAGTCAAGTCATCCTGCTGCAGGCTCACATATTTGACTTTGGAACTCAAGCTTGCTTATTGACTTTGTACTTGCAGGCTTTTTATTTTTGTACATGCCTGAACATTTTTTTTTTGAATACTATATACAGCAGCATTTACATAAGGAGTTTTTCCTCTTGAGCCAGTAGACTATCCCTCTTTTGAAGCTTTATCGCAACCCACAGCCTCCTGTCTTTAGACTTCCTAATCACTGGACGGGTTGGGATGCACTTCCCTCCCTAGAGGAGGACAAATGTTTCCACTTGTGTGCGTCTCATACCGGCAAATCCAATCCCCTCACCACTCCAACTGAGTTGAGCCATGTGAAAGGTGCAGGTGTCCAAGTTAGGTCATTATCAACAAGAGTCGTGCGTGTGCTCCGAAATACTCTACTTAGGTTGTCAAGAATCCATTGAACCAAGTCCCGTGATCCTCAAAGAATTAAGTCAACTAGACCTGAAGTACCTCAAACCCAGTTCCTATAAGGTTCATGTTATTAGGTAGATTTTAAGGTCCAATCAAGCTCCAATCTCCGGATTTTACTTAGACTTGTTCAACTATCAAACTCAATCCGAAAAATGCGAATGCTATGCAAATGATATGCAGAATGCAGAAAATATTTTTGTGATGCAATTTTCAAAGATTTTGAACTTTTTATGGGTTTTTGAAAATATGATGATGATGCATATGCATTTTTTGTATTTTTCAAAAAGATTTTTCAAATGTTTTTGGATTTTAATTTTTGCAAATGTTTTTGGGAATTTTTGAAAACAAAAAGATTTTGGCTGAAAACAAGGTGAAAACTATGTACACGGGAGTGCTTCTTATATTTACAAGAAGTGGATTTTAAGAATTTACAGGGTAAGTGATCAATTTTATACATATATATACATATATAGTGAATTTTGGTGTGATGTATATATTCCTCAAACTTATTTGAAAACAATTTACACACAATTTTTGAAAACTATAGTCCAAAATAGTTTTTACAAACATTTTACACACATTTGAAAATCATTTTGCAAAGGCTTTTCAAACAGTATATATAGGTTTTTCAAATCATTTTTACAACCATTTTTCAAACCATTTGCAAATCATTTTTCAAACATTTTTATTTCACACAAAGAAAAGAAGTTTTACAAACCACACATTTTACACAGGTTGAAAACACAAAACAAAATATTTTCAAAATAGTTTTCAATAGATGTTCACAAAGATTTTCAAACTATTTTTCAAACATTTTGCAAAAAACATTTTCACCTGATTTATTAATCAGTAAATACAAAAAGAATTTGAGGAATAATCACATCTTTTTATTAAGAATTTTTAATGAATTTTAAAGAATTTTTAGCCATATTTATTAAGAAAATACGAAAGTACGAGTTATGGCTAAAGTATATACGTAGTATATACGACCCCCCTATACTTAGCTTGAGCTATGTCCTCATAGATCGGAGAGAAAAGAGAAGACATAACTCGTACTGAGTATAGGAAAATCTAAAGAATAAATAAATAAAGGAATGGATGAATGAATCAATGAATGAGAAGTTGACCGTCCCCCCTATACTTAGGATCAAATAATCCTAAGTATAGTAGACTGTACACAAAGCAGGGAGGGTCAAGGGTGGGAATGAACAGATCGTACTCAGATTGTCTCCCCCTATACTTTGGGTAAGATATCCCTAAGTATAGAGAAGAAGAGGAGACAATGGAGAGGATCGAAAAAGAATGAAGGACACTCGAGGTGCACCCCCCCCTATACTTAGGACAAAGTACGTCCTAAGTATGGAAAACTGTCTACAAGGGCGGCACCTTTTCGGTAGATGAAGAAGATAGAAGAGGAAAAGAAGAAAAGAAGAAAAGAAGAAAAGAGATGAAGATGGAAGAAGAAAACTTGGGCAAGGACTCGGCACAACTTCTGAAATGGAAGATTATCGAAGCGCATATGCCACAGGAAAGGAGAGGTCGGTCCAGGGGAATGAGAGGATACTCCGACATATAGGGTTTGGACCAGTCGTTAGAGATCGGTATGCTCATGGCTACAACCAATCACCCTGCCCGTAAGAATGTCCTAAAATACAAGAGACGATGGGTCAAATATAGCTCGATAATGTAAATACTTCGTAATCTGAATAATAGACAATAAGTTCATTGAGAAGTCTGGAGCATGCAGCACATTCTGTAATCGCTTAGATGGTGTCAAGCTAATCTCTCCATCCTGTAATTGGGGAATGCATCCCATCTGCAATAACTAAAGTCGTCCCTGGAGGAACCTGTCTGTAGATTGTGCTGATCTCTATCTCCATACAAATGATGCGGCACACTAGAATCCATGATCCATTCCGAACTATCCGAACCATAACAAGAAGTAAAGGCATGAATGCTACCTTATGTACTGGCTGTGGCAGTGGCTGCAATAATCGAGCTATTGTCTGAACTAGGTGAAGAAGTGCTGGCTGGAGGGATGATGCCCCTCAGTCGAGACACAAACTCATTATATCTTTGATCTGATTAGGATGAGGCTGCATTAGGAGTGACTTACTCTGTTACACGAGCTGATGCTGGGAAGTCATGCTTAGAGTAGCATATCTCCTTTGTCAGATGGACGAAAATAGGTACAGAGGAGTCCATGACCCCGACCACTTCTACTATGCGGTCCACGTCTACGAAACTATGAGGTACTCTCCTTCTATGGGAGCTTTGTCACAATCCCAAAATCCATGATCGAGAATGATCGTGCAAACACGGTAGCGCATGCTCGAGAATGATCGATGGAGCTGATTTCAGGAGAAGTCTTGAGTTCGTGGGTAGTACAGAGGTTATCTACGGGAGTCTGGAGACTCAACCATACGTGACAATAGAGAAGCATCACACATGACATTGGCTCGGAAGCAGAGTGTCGTGGAGCTTGTGGTAGTGCGAGCACATCAAGTACATACAACAGTACATGACATGATGGTGGATGCACGCAACGGTACATACGCAAGTGAAGAATGGCGATATGCAGCGAAGCAATATGCATTGAGGACATGGACGGCCATATCGCGATATATCGGCGATATATCGGTATCGACAGGTCACCGATATATCGCCGATATGGTCGATATCGGGTATCGACAGGCCAAAAATGCACAATCTCAGTCCGATGTCGGCGATATGGCTTCAATATATCGTCGATATATCGGCGATATATCGGTATCGACATGGTACCGATATCGATATGTCCTTCCATGATTGAGGAGTAGTGCGATACGATTACACTGACGTACCCAGGAAGGCACACGGTATCGATATTGATGCTTGCCGATCCAAGGAGGTATGGAGCGTTGTAGGTGCCGAGTACGAACATTGTCGAGCATGCTTGGTAGTACACATACATGAGTAGTTTGGAGGCCACAATAACGAAGTTCTGGAGGACTTAAGCAAGGGTTTACTGCACGAGGATCTAGTTGCCGCGGGTTCCTTTTGGCACAAGATTGAGTATTCTGTAACACTCGGTCAATTATGGTGAAGCTGCATCAGCAAGGTGTTGGAGCGCGAGTGTGCTGATGATTGAGCGGTTGATGTGGTGTCAATCGTGCGGGAAGACGATAGGACAACGAGATCGTCGAAGAGATGAGAAGATGAAGAGTTGCTGCGGAACGCGGAGGGTTGCGAAAGAACTCGAAGGGTCTCTTGTGTCTTTATTGTCATTATTGTATATGTAATAATGAGTGTCTCTTTGTTTGCCTTGAGTCTTGTATACAAGGAGGGATGGTGGCTCATTTGTACACACCCACTCCAGAGCAAGTCTCCCCTTCTAATAAGAGAAGAATCTTTGGGCCCGTGCTTAATAATCATGTGGTTGTGTTCTTGAGTGTTTTTTAATCATGTGGTTGTGTTCTTAAGCGATCCGTAGAGTCATGCTTGTGCTTGTGTTTGAGTTTCGGTGTGTGAGCAAGCATGAGTACGAGAAGAGTTGGAGCATGTCCATGACTGTTCTACTCGAGACGGCTGGTTAGCTACGGGATAACTAACGTTGCGCGGGTCGAAATCAGTAGCAAGATTTTGACCCTGTGACAATTGGTATCTGAGCTGAAGGCGATACCAATTGTTGGTACGATTTGGTATCAGAGCATATGAGCAGATCACAAAGCTTGGTTGGTGCAAAGAAAGCGAGCAAAGCTAGGAGAGGGTGTTGGTGCAGTCGATCGAGGGAGCAAAGGATACTTATGGGTGCAAGTATATCTTCAAGCAATTAAGCGAAGATGATGGGTGTCACCGAACGCGTTGTAGCGCTAGAACATGCTGTGCCGGAAATGGAGTCCATCCTTGGTACTCATGGCCACCACATCTCCAGTCTGGAGGACCGTTCTTCAGAAAGATGAGATGTTGGGGACGAGACCCAACACTCAGCATTGAAGATCTAGTCCTCAGAGGGCAAGCTGGAGGCATTCAACGCGATGATAGAGGATCTACGTAGTGAGATCTCCCTCATCAAGATGGCGACAAATAGCGGGAGCTCCACGGAGGTGCAACGATGCAAGGTACCCGAACCCAAATCCTTTACAGGTACGCGGAGTGCAAAGGATTTGAAGAACTTCGTATGGGATATGGAAGTTTACTTCGAGGCGACCAAGACGAGAGAAGGCGAGAAGGTTGGCTTAGCATCGATGTACATGTTGAGCGATGACAAGTTATGGTGGAGGAGCCGTGCAGCAGACGAGTCGAGACCGAGGATATCTCGCTAGGATGATCTAGTCACAAAACTGAAGTCGTAGTTTCTGTCGAAGAATACTGCGTGGGTCATACGAAAGGCTCTTCGACGCTTGGAGAAAACATGCACAGTTCGTGAGTACGTGAAGCAGTTTACGTCTTTGCTGTTGGACATCAAATGCATGTTAGGGGGGACATGATGTTCAATTTCACTATCGGGTTGGAAAGCTGGGCGCAAGACGAACTGTGCAGGCTGGGAGTGAAGGACCTAAATTTAATGATCGTGGTGGCGGATGCGTTGGTCGACGACGGTGCCCAACCAGGCCACAATCCTAAAGAGAAGGAGTTCACCAGCAAGCTGAAGGTGCAATCGAAGGATAAAGCCATGAGTGGAGGAAAGAGAGTACTCCAAGCAAGTGGATCAACCCAAGAGCAAGGGATGCTTCATATGCGACATACCGCATCGGGCACGGGAGCTCAAAGAAGAAGCTCAACGCTCTTCGTATGGAAGATGAGGAAGAAGATGAAGGTGGGGTACATTTGGAAGAAATTGGTGCTATACGCAAGTTAACTTCACAACACTTCGAGTCTGAGCTTTGAATTCGGTAGAGGGAGGGAACTCTACCACAAAGAGCTTTAGAGACGCTAAAGCTCGATAGAGGATGCATAGGAGTGTGATGGTGCATGCTGAGCACCAACGTGTGCGATGGAGACACACAATCGACGCCGCAGATAGGAGAACATTTGTGCATGAGAAGCCGATGCAGAACTCTGAAGCGCAATGCATCATGGACAAGGTGCTAAACGTCCATGGAGGTGGAGTGGTAACGAATCACACCACCAATGATCTTGCAGGAGGCAATATACCAAAGATGCTCGGAGTGCAGGAGGTGCTCATTTCGTAGGATATGGGGACACCCATTGGGAACGACCGAGATCAACAATGAGCGAGTGTGGAGACGAGTACTCCAAATGTGGAGCTGGAGCTGCCACACACCAACGATGGAGATGCTGTATCCATGAGGGATACATCGAGAATAATAGCTGATGAGGAAGCTCCATTTCTCACAGTTAAGGCCAAGTCATGGCGCGACACATTTGTTTATGAGAAGATCAAGTATAGGAAGGGAGGTAGTGCAAGCATGCACCACTGTTCCAATTAAGCAACATTAGGATGTGCGCAGCAGATGATGGATTGTGACGGGATGCTAGCTGAGGAAGGAATGCTCGGTTGAGTCCAACCAATTTACACCCCCAAAATCCGTGATCGAGAATGATTGTGCAGACACTGTAGCGGATGCTCAAGAATAATCGATGGAGCTGACTTTAGGAGAAGTCTTGAGTTCATGGGAAGTTCAGAGGTTATCCACGAGAGTCTGGAAACTCAACCATACGTGACAATGGAGAAGCTTTACACATGACACTGGCTCGGTAGTAGAGTGTCGTACAACTTGTAGTAGTTTGGGCACAACGAGTACATACAATATTGCAGGACATGACGGTGGATGCGCACAACGGTGCATAGACGAGCACAGAAGGACGGTATGCAGTGAAGCAATATGCATTTAGGAGCACTGCGATACGGTCACGTAGGCGTACACACGAAGGCACACAGTTTCGATATATTGATGCGTGACGATCCAAGGATGCATGGAGCGTTTCAGGTGCTGAGTACGCGCATTGTCAAGCATGCTTAGTAGTATACGTACACGAGTGGTCTGGAGGCCACAATAACAAATTTTTGGACGACTTCCCCTTAGCATGTCGAACGCTAAGGAAGGGTTTACCGCACGAGGGTCTGGTGGCCATAGGTTCCCTTTGGCACAAGACCGAGTGTTCTGTGATACTCGATGAATTATAGCAATGTTGCATTAGTATGGCGTTGGAGCGCGAGTTTGTTGATGATTAGGCGGTTGATGTGGCGTCAATCATTCGTGAAAACTAAAGGACAACGAGGGAATAGAAGAGACGAGAAGACAGAGAGTTACTGCGTAATGTGAAGGATTGACGAAGTACTCGAAGGGTCTCTTCTGTCTTTATTGTCATTATTGTAATTGCAATAATGAGTGTCCTTGGATTGTCTTGAGTCTTATATAAAAGGAAGGGTGGTGGCTCATTTGTACAAACCCACTCTAGAGCGAGTCTCCCCTTCTAATAAGAGAAGAATCTTTGTGTCTTTGCTTGTGTGATTGTGTTGTTGTGTTCTTGAGCATGTTCTTGAGAGTGTTCTTGAGTGATCCATAGAGTTGTGCTTGTGTTTGGATGTCGATGCGTGACCAAGCAGGAGTACGAGAAGAGGGGCGTATCTGTGACCGTTCTAATCAAGAAGGTTGGTTAGCTATGGGATAGCTAACTCCACACGGGTCGAAATTACTAGCGAGATTTTGACCCTGTGAAAGCTGCCATGGCAGAGGAATGTGTCTCTAGAGTGGGGGATGAGATGCTGATCCTGCTTAATCGACGAAAAGCTTCCTCCATGGGAGGAATGGTATCATCTGCCAGTATCTGAGAAGAGGCTGCATGGTACAATGAACCAAGATATGCTAGAAAAACATCAACCATCGTGGCATTCCGATACGTCTTCGGCTGCTCTGGAGTCGTCGTGAGAGGCATGAAGTTATGAAGCTTCTCAAACATTCCGTATAAGGCAGTATAGTGGGCATGAAGTGGTTATCCATTCTGCTTTATTGTGAATATATCATGCTAAAGCTATAAAATCTTAGTCTCATTCTTTGCCTGGGAATATGTGGTGTCATGTATATCGCACATGGCTTTGGCAGTGGGTTGATGAAGAACATCATTTGCAATCTCTTGTATCAAGGTACCAGACAACCGGTCCTGAGCATATGCATCATCAGCCTCCCATGAGGCATTCAATCATGTCTTCTCTGCGGCTCTTCTTTAGTGAGAATATGTTTCCTACCCATTAACTTCATTAGACTCATTAACTGCATGACCCAGAGCTCATAATTCATCCCATCCATCTTGACAATCGACGCTGGACCTTTGAAAGCATCTGTGGTGGGAATCTTGACTTTGCTCTCTGACATAATGCCAGATGTAGAAGAACCAAGGTTTGTAGATCAATGAATATATGTCTACACGAACATCTATGGTTTCGATTGCATGCGTAGACCTATGCAATCAAACCCATCGTCATAGGAAACCAATGTTCAGAAAGTTGTCCTATGCGACCGCATATGCGGCCGCATATGCGTAGGCGGCCCCCTACCACAGCGAGTATGCTATATTCGGTCAATATGCGGGTCAGGAGGTATACTCAGCCGAGTAATCCGCATATGCGGCCACATATGTAATAGAGGTAACTCTTTGCTTATCAACCACCTTCTTGACTTTCATGGGTTGCTCCTCCACCATCTTTTTCTCCTCTGCCAAGGTTTGTTGATCGATCTATTTAGCTCAAAATCTCTCTATTTTTTAGATTTAATAACAACGACTCGCTATTTTTTAGAGTCTCCAACTACATCTCTGACTTTTACATAATCTCATAATTGCATGAATATAGAATAAATTATATGTGTTTATCTTATATCTTTTTTAGGATAAAATGAATATAGATCTCAGATTTGCATGGAATTTTTAACTGTGCAGAGCAACTTACATATATTTAATTTAAATGGTTGAATTTTTAATATTTGACTTTGGGTAGACAAATACACCATTTACTATAATACGAAGGTTCATGATTGTGTTTACTAACAATGTTACACTTCCAAAAATGTTACCTTCCAATTTAGACAAGGATATCCACCCTTTTTTGCTATCTTCAATCAATTTACAACATTTTTTACTCTCTCCACCGTTAACATATTTGTCTTTTGGAAATGAATGACCTTTTAAAATGCTTTGGTTGATAGTGTTGGGAGAAAAACTGAGATTGATGATTCTGAGAAACCCTGGGCTCTCTTATATAGGGAGAGACCTTCAGGGTAAAGTACAAAGTAGTCCAGAGAAAACAAAGAAATAACAAACATGTACATAGCATAATAATATCTATCTCTACACTCCCCCTCAAGGTGGAGCATAGATGTCTATCATGCTCAGCTTGGATGAACATCTCTGAAAAGGTCCTCTGAGCAACGTCTTAGTGAATACATCCGCGGTCTGATCCCCTGAGCTCACATGAGTTGTAGATATCAATCCTCTCTAGATCAAGTCTCTAGTGTAATGGCAGTCAACTTCTATATGCTTGGTTCTTTCATGAAAAGCTGGATTGTTGGCAATGAACAAGGCTGCCTGATTGTCACACTGAAGCTGCATGGGTAGAGGTACGGCTACATGTAGATCCGCTAGTACAGATCGAACCCACATCATCTCCGTGCTGGCTTGCGCCATGGCCTTATATTCGGATTCAACACTGGACCTTGCCACAACAGTTTGTTTCTTGCTTTTCCAAAAAACCAGAGAGCTTCCAACAAACACTGCGAATCCTGAGGTTGATTTTCGATCCTTAGGGTATCCTGCATAATATGCGTCTGCACATGCTGAGATAGACAAATCTGTGCCCTTTCGAAACAGCAACCCTAAACCTGGAGAATACTTTAGATACCTCAGTATCATGTGTATAGCATCCATATGAACTTATCTTGGCTGCTCCATAAATTGACTCACCCTGCTCACTGCAAAGGCAATATCAGGTCGAGTTATGGTAATATAAAGGAGCTTACCCACCTTTTCTCTATATCTCATTTTATCCAATTCAGCAGTATCACCATCATACAACTTCATGCTTGGATCCATGGGAATACTTGATGGTTTGCATCCAGCCATGCCTGTTTCAATCAAGAAGTCTTTAATGTACTTCCGTTGGGTAATCACCAAACCCTGTGCATTCCTTGCAAATTCCAACCCCAGAAAATATCTTAGGGTTCCAAGATCCTTCGTAACGAACTGATGGCCTAGGAACGCCTTCACCCTTTCTATGCCCTGAATATCATATCCTGTAACCAGAATATCATCAACATAGACCATGATAACAACCGTACCTGCTGATGACTTCTGAACAAACAATGAGTGGTCTGCATTTGACCTCTTGAATCCTTGTTGTTCAATAAGATTGGAAAGCTTCTGGAACCACGCTCTTGGACTCTGTTTGAGGCCATAAATTGCCTTGTGAAGTCTACACACCATATGCTTCTCCCCCTCAACAATAAACCCTGGTGGCTGCTGCATGTAGACTTCCTCCTGCAGATCTCCATACAAGAAGGCATTCTTGACATCCAGTTGAGCTATACTGCAGTCACAGACCACAGCCACATATTAGAGAATGCGAAGGGTAGAATGTCGATCCACTGGAGAGAAAGTGTCCATATAGTCCACACCATAGGTTTGTGTAAAACCACGTGCGACCAAACGTGCTTTGTACCGATCTAGACTGCCATATGCATGATATTTAACTGTGAAGACCCACTTACAGCTCACAATAGATGCATCAGGAGAAGCAATAACCAAAGACCATGTGCCACGAGACTGCAATGCATGCATCTCATCTTCCATAGCCAATCTCCAGCAATCAAACTTCATAGCTTCCTGGTAGGTCCGTGGTATATCCACGGAAGACAAGGCTGCAACAAATCTCTGAAAGTCGCTAGTGAGACGGTGAAACGACACCTGGGAAGCAAAGGGATAAGAGGAACTCATCCGCTCCTGCTTCTGGATAGCAATAGGATTATCAAGATCATTGATGAATCCACATTTCATCATCTTTATTCTATCATTTTGGCACCAAAAACCCTAGCAAATGCCTGTAAATACCCTTAAATAGAGCATCTTAGCATGCATGCATGTGCATTCAATTAGTGTGTAAAATGCTGTAATTAAGGCCAAAATTATAGAATAAATAAAGAAAAGAAAAAGAATAAAATATTGTAAATATTTTATGACCCGAAACCCCGAGACCTCGGCATCTCGATGACTAGGTCGACAAGGAATAAAGTAGGGGGAGATAAGGGCCAAAATACAGATAAAATACCTATACATTCTATTCATTCTATATTCATTTTGGGACCTATTTTTGGTTCCACTTTTTATGCATCACATAGAGAAACTTTGTACATGAAAGTTGTAGATAATTTTATAAAGAAAAATACAAAATTGATTTCACAGAAAAATAATGTACAGATAAAAAGTTATGGTCTGAATAAGAATCCAGAATCCCAACTTCCCAGACCCGTATCTCACAAACGATAACCCAAATGCAACATACTCACCTTTAATTGTATATAGAAGACAATAAGCTATTTAATGGCGGTGGTTTCGCATTTGGCGGAGCTACGGTTTGAAAGTTGACTTTTGGGACCCTCATGGTACATTATACAGATTAAAATATTCAATTTATTATTTATTTATTATTTTTATAATTTTATATTTTTATAATGTTGTAAATATTACTTATAATAATTGTGAATATTAAAATCAGAATAAAAACATCATTAAAACTCAAAAGAAAATACTTGTATACACAGGTAAAATACATACACATATACCTATACAATATATTACTTTATTTTATTAATTATACAAAGAACATCAATAAATTAAAATAAAAATATAATTATGTGTATAAAAGTGTGTTATAATTATATAAATTAATAAACATAATTAATAAAATTAAAATACACAAAAGAAAAATAAAGTAATAAAGTATATAGGTATTATACCTATAAAGGGGTAAAAAGTGAACTCATTAAAATAAGCCTCATAAAAATAAATAAAATTCATAATAAAATACTTCATAAATTAATAAACAAATTTTATTTTTTAACCAAATTGAAATTCGTCCATTTACTATTTTATTTCGATTTTTGAAGATGTTTTTTCCTGGTTGGTCCACGTGGACCAACCAGGTTGGTCTGACAGTTGACCTCGGTCAACTGTCTGACCTACTCTTCCAGGGTTGTCAGATGCACGTTTGACCCACCTTCTCGCCATTTTCTAGGCCCGCTCTTGCACCAAATCATGTCGACTCCTTCAGACTTTTTGCTCCTCGATTAGTGGTAAATCACGCCCAAGTGATTTCTTGGGCTGAGGGCCACTAATCGAGGCGTTCTCGCCCTCGTCTTCCACGCCCGTCGTCAACCATACAAAATGAGCCCCCGACTTCAATTCAAAATTAATCCTTCTTCCGCCATTTTCACCCTCAAACCCCGTGTCCTTCGTGCTGCTGGTGACAGCAGGCGTCGAATAGAGCTTGGGTTCAAGGCATTTGGTGTAGAATCGAAGTGATTCGACCCTCGCCGGAGATCCGCCGTGCTTCATCGCCCGATGTCTCTGGTGAGTCCCCTCATTTCTCTTCGTTTTCTTATAGCTGTAGCGTAGGTTAGTGTAGATCTATCGCAGTTTTAAGTTTCGTTCATCCAATCGCCGAGAATCTTCGATCGAAACCACGGTGGAGCTGAGCTCCGCCCGACGTTTCCGACCACCCCAGTGATCCATCGCCGTCCAAAACACCTCCATCCTTCTCCCCTTCACTCCGTCAGATGCGCGCCACGTGGACAAGTGGGTCGCCATCGACCGCTGGATCGCGCCCCGTGGGTATTTTGCATTTTTAACCCACGATTTTTGTATTTACTTTTTAGTCCAGTAACTTTTAGTTGTAGTTTAAAAAGTTTTGTAATATTTGCAAGCAGACCCTCACGTTTTCACTATTTGCACTTCAGTCCACGCCACGTCACCTCACGTGACGGTGGCGTGTGACTTTTGGGTATTTTGCAAGTTAGGCCCAGAACTTTTGTGTATTTGCAATTTCGTCCCCGTGCGTAGAATATATAATATGTTTTTGGAAGTTTTGCATGTATGCCCAGCCGGTTTTCTTTAATTATAATTATGCCCCTGTGAATGGTGTTTCACGTGAGCTGCGCGTGTCTTTTTGGTGGAAATTACATCTGAGCCCCTGGATGTTTTCATAATTGCATTTATGCCCCTGCCAGGCTTAGGATTTTGGTATGCTTAGCTTATTTATTTAATACCTATTTTAATTGCGAAAAATTCTTAAAAAATAGGGTTAAGCTCCTGTGTGCTTCTATTTTCACGTTATATTTTTAGTTTTGGATTTTATCTTATTTTCATATTTATTAAAAATCAAAAACATGCTTTTTCTCTACTGTCTAGCTTAGAAAATGCCAAAAAAAATATTAAAAAGTCTCGAAAAATTCCAAAAAAATTCCATAGTGTCTATTTTACTATATTTTAGTTGCAGACCAAAATTCACTAAAAATCTCAAAAGAAAAACCTTAAAAATTTAAAAAGACTCTAAAGCTTCAAAAAAATTTATAAAATCAAAGAAAACTCTAAAAAAAACAAACTCAGTTCCTGTTTGCCCTTTATTTTGCTCTCTTTATTTGAAAAATAGTGTCAAAAGTTTTGATTGCTGTTTGCTATTTTTAAAATTCATTTTGTTTCCAGCCAGCCCATTTTCCACTGTTTTCTATTATTTTAGTATCTAAAAATACCAAAAATACCTAGAAAAATCCCCAAAAATCACAAAAACAGTAAAAAATCCTAAAAATACTAAAAACATTTAATTTCTGAGTTTTTGGTTATTTTTATGCATTTTTATAAATAGTTGACCTTGCCTTTTATTCCTTTGTCTTTACGTTCCAATATTGAAAAAGAAATAAAAAATATAAAATATTAAATTATAAAAATCAGAAAATTAAAAATCAAAATACAAAATTAAAAAAAAAATAAAAATTAAATAAAAAAAATTAAAAATTAAAAACCCACAAAAATTCTAGATTGGGTAAGTTGCTTACGAGACCTAGGTTTGGATTTTTATCTATGCTCTACACCTTTGCTTCTTGAGTTCGACCCCTACTTGCTTGCCATTGTACATCTTTAGTAGGGTATAATAAATTTTAATCCTTGCTGTTCATTCTCTGATTGATTGTGTGGGTTAATTGTTGAAGACCGAGGTGGTTTGAGCAGTCGCATCAGCGACAGTGAGTCTGACTTGTCAGACCACTATTTAGCGGCTCTCGCTTCTTCGCTTTTCAAATGGCGCCGTTGCCGGGGAGCATCGGCTTGTAGAGTACCTGTTGGGTCTTTTCAGTACTTAGCCATTTTTGCTTATTTGTCTCTTGTTTATCATTTGTTTTGAACTATCTGACATCTCTTTTGTCTTCTTGCGAGGGACCGCCGACCGAGGAGGATCGCCTAGGGGATCCTGAGAAGCCTTGGGAGGAGGAGCCGGCTATTCTACCCTAGCCGGCAGGAGAGAGCAGGAAAACTAGAGAGAGAGAGTTGCTTTTATTTTTTTGTGAGAGAGAGTATTTGATTAATTTGTAATAATACAGGACTTGGATGCTTGAACACTTCAGGCCCAATTTCCGGGTGTTTGTTCACCCGGGGGCTCACCGCGGCTTTTTCGTGTTTTGATCGACTGTCATTTTCCGGTTTTGTTTTCTTTTTATTTCTTTTGTGGATTGAGCTCTTAGATTAGGTCCTGCTTGATTCGATTAGCCTAGGTCCAAACACCCTAATAACTCTTGCATGTTCCTATAGTTCGTATTTGAACTTAGATTAATTAAGTAGTTGATCATTGGCTCTCGATCCGCGCGCCGCGAGCTCACTCCACACAAGCGCTTTCTCCTAACTCAAATGTGTTGAGCAGAGGAGGAGTGAGCCTAGACCGGACATTAGGATTGGGAGTTGATGGTTAACTCGTGGTTCTTCACGTTAGCAGTTGCCTATTTTAGGACGATTTCCGCTTGCATACCGACATATAGATTAGGTTTATAAATTTCTGCTTTGCATCCCGCATGGAGAGAGCTGGGATTCACTGTAAGTCTACTCACTTGGCATTCATCATCTAGGCACAAAGGTGAGATTTCCATCTTGGTGCCGACTTGCATTGGCTTTTCCCGACTCTTTTCTCCCTCTGATTTTGGACAAAGTAGGATAAAGAAAATACAAAATCATTAGGCGCTTGTTTGAATCTACTCAAAAGAAGCGATAACACAAAAAAAAATTAAAAAAGGGACTGCTAAGAAAACTTGACCTAAATAAAAATTGGTAATTGGACTTATTGATTGGGGAGAGTAACACCCTCACTTGTTTTCAGGTTGCATGGGAAGGTCTCCTTCCAAGTGAGGTGAGCGCTTCATAAGGATTAGAGCCAAAAACCCAACTTGTGGCTGCCTTGTGTATCGCCTGGATTTCCGAAGTATTGGCGCTACTATCGTACGTAGTCGAGTAGGGCTTGGTCGCCATTGGTGACTCACTATTGTGTGAGCATCGACCTTGTCCGAAGTACCGAGCATAGGCCACGCCTTCACGGGGGTGTCTGTCTCACCGGCTGCGTCCGAGTAGGGTCTTGCACGCTCACGGGTGATTCCGTTGCGAGCGAGATCCGAGGTATCGGTTTCGCCTATCGGCTTCCTCCCTCTATTTCTTTGGCTGAGTAGAGATCCAGGAAGGGTTACAAGGACCTTAAAAAGCGCAAGTTACAGGTTACACAGGAGGAGGACAAGTACGGGAATACTTTTCCGGCGGTACTCTCGCTCCTATAGGCGTAGCGCTCTAAGGACTCGTTCAAAGATAAATTCCTGAAATCAAGATAAAACTTACAAAGATAAAAGCCGAACTTTCACGGCTTCACGCGTCGAGTTGGTGAACTCCCTTGTCTTGTGTTTGGTTGCTAACTACATTTAGGTCAAAGATCAAAAATATCGCGCCTTTGCGCAAATTTTGCTCCCCTTCTATTTGACCCTTGCTCATTGTGAGTCTTCTACTGTTTTACAATCCTCTTTATTTCTTGTTACCCTCGTGCTCTTCATCCAACATCCCTTCCTCTTGATCTTCTCAAGATGTCGTTACACGGATGGTTTAGTCGGGACCTTGCCGACACCCACATCGATTCCGTGCCATCGACAGCTTCAATAAAGAGGGGTGATCTCCGAAGAGTTAATTCGGATCTTGCGGATGTCTCTTTGGACTCCCCTATTCTAGCCTCTTTCAATACTTGCCTTTCTCCAATTAACCCGCTATTCGGGATGGACTCGTAACCCGAACTAGCTCTTCCCCTTCCAATACACCGGGACTACTCTTGTCCCCGAAATAATCCCTTGTGGATGGAGGTCGATTTCAGTCAATATCATATGCTCCGTTCACAACATTCTGGGATTGACCTTAATCCCAGATTCATCTCAACAGTTGGTGCTGAGGAAGATACTGATCAGGGTTTACTCCGTCATGCATATCCTCAACCCGATCAAGAGTCAGAGATTCAATTACAGTCTGAGATGGTAGGAGGAAGAGGGAAAGGACCACAGCCCCAGCAAGAGCCTGAATCCAATACAGGGGAAGGACAATATACCACGCAGGGTGAGGTTAACAGTCAACTGTTGGCTTCCATTCAAGCCATTCAGCAGCAGTTGACTAACCAGGCCCTGGCCCAGACAGCCTTCCAGGACATGCTGAATGATCTGAGGAGAAGGGCCGATGTGAGAGACGACCGACGGGAGGATGATCCGAACTACGATCCCAATGACCATGAAATCAATGATGAGTTTTCAGTATGAAGCAGCAGAAGAAGATCCACCGCAGCCCAAGCCCACACTCAAGCAGACATACAACCCAGGAGCAGGGCGCATCACTGAGTGGATCCAAATTCCGCGTATGCACGCCCACTTCGAGCTGAAGCCGCAGTTTCTGTCATTGCTTCCCACTTTTCATGGGAACACCACTGAAGAGCCATATATTTTTCTCAAGAAGTTTAACCGCATCTGCTCCACTGCTCACTACCCCGGAGTTCCCCTGGATGTGATCAAGATGACCGCGTTCTCTTTCAGCCTTCAAGACAAGGCCCTTTACTGGGTCGACCATCTCGGGAAAGTCGTCACCACCTGGGAGGAGTTGAAATCTGCCTTTCTCCATAAATTTTATCCCCTGGGGAGATTAAATCAGATGCGTGCCCGGATCTCCAGTTTCTGCCAGCAGCCCCACGAGACTATCCATGAAGCGTGGGAACGATTCAAAGATCTCCAAGAAAAGTGCCCCCACCATGAAATACCAAAAACCAGTCTCGTACAGCATTTCTTCGGGGGGCTATCATTTGAGAGCCAAAAGCTCGTGGATGCAGCTTGCGGCGGTTCACATTTTAACAAGGACGAGGATGTAGTATGGAACGTCTTCGAAGAAATGGCTGAGGGAGAAGCAGCCCAATCCTCGTCTAGAGTTTACATGAAGACACCAACCGCCATCAGCAAGCCAGTTAACATGGCTTCTCACACTGAGGACAAAGATGAGAGCTCCAACTTGAGCATCATTGGGAGCCACTTGTCCAAAGTGGATATCATCGAGAAGAGGTCGCAGGACCTTGAAAAGCTGGCAGTCATAGAGAAGAGGACCCAAGGTCTGGAGAAGCTCGACCAGATCTCCCAGCAGCTGGAGCAGCTCGTCCGAGCATTGAATGCAAACATGTGCAACGCTGTGTCTACCTCTGCCGAGCCGAACGCTGAGAAGAAGGAGCCTACAGTGCAGCAAAACCCTCAGCCGACTCCACCGCAGCCCCAGCCTGTCCAGCACGTGTACTACGTGCAGGTTCCGGAGCAGCCACCGCAACCTCAGACGCAGATGGTTGTATACCAACCAGAGCACCAACCCTCATACTCCGAGCAGTTCTCTCCACCCCCGCCGCTGATCCAGGAGATCAATGGTGTCTGGAACAATGAAGCGCAGCTGACCCGTCCTCAGGGACACTCTCAGGGTCAGAACATGGGCAACAAGCCCTTCCATCAGCAACAGCAGGGCAACAGACCCTTCCAGCAGCCTTACCAGTACCAGCCTCCCTCACACGGGAACACTTGGAGGCAGAATTACCAACATGGTCCTCAGCAGTCCGGATATCGAGGACATGGCTACCACCAACAGCCGGCTGCCCAATTCAATCAGCACAACTCAGAGTACTCCTCAAACCCCCCTCCTCAACAATTTGCACAAGGATACCAGTCGCAATCTCAGCCGCAATACCAGCATTCTAGACCCCAGCAGGGGTATCTTCTGAGATTGTACCTGCCAATCCGGCCCTGGCTTGTTTAGAGCAGTTAATGAAGAACATGGCTGAGATGAACCAGAAGATCGACGACCTGACGGGAGCCAAAACCGTCATACCAGCCCAGGTCGAAGCTAACCCTAACAATTTCCGACGCAAGGAGCAGGTAGCCGGCAGTGTCCAACCTGAATCAGGTGAAATTAAGTGTTTTTTATCTAACGCTGTTACTCTCAGGAGCGGTAGGACACTCCAGCCATCGGCGACGGCGAAGGGAAAGCACATTGCATCTGACGGGGAATCGTCAGCCCAGCCAACACCAGGGCCAGCCGGTATTTTGGGAGCAGCACCAGCATCCAGAAAACCACAAAAAAAATGAAGAAAACAGAAAAACACAAAAAGATAGCAGCAACTTCGGTGGAGATCAGCCAGCATTGGAGATGCCTGCACCTACCTTACAGCCGGCTCCTGACAGGAGGAGCACCGCACCTGCAGCGAGTCCAACGCCAACACCTGAAGCCGAGCCTGTCATTTTTGGTCCGCAAATTGTAGATGAATTTATTCCTTTTTGTCATCTACCTGTAAACAACAATACAGACACTATTTTGAATGATATTGGTGAAGAGTTTGTAAATATTCCTTTTCCTGAAGCAATGAAAAAACACAAAAAAAATGAAAAATTTGAAAAGTGCTTTGTCTGACCCTGCTATCATAGAAATCATTCAAAACTTGTTGCTGAATATGCCATTGATGAAAGCTCTTGAGTACATGCCCGTCGTTAAGAAAGGATTGAAAGAGACATGTACAACCAAGCGCAGGCCAACACCCCACAATTCCCGAAGCAAAGGTGGTAAATCCGAAAAACACATCCTCACTATGGCCACCGTCAACGCCATCAGCAACCTCCCGGATAAAAAGCCAGATATGGGAGCACCTCTTGTACGTTGTCAGATGTTCGAGCAGGAGTTCGAACGAACACTCCTCGACAGTGGGTCATCTGTCAATCTGATGCCAGCCTCACTACTCACGGAGTTCAAGTTAGGACCGCTCAAGCCTACAAAGATGATTCTGCAATTTGCAGACACGGCAGTCAAGCGGCCCAGGGGCCTGTTGGAGGACGTGATCGTCACGGTTCAGGGAAAGTCATTCCCGGCCGATTTTGTGGTCTTAGATATGGACGTCCCCGCTCCGTTGCTCCTTACCCCGATCATACTCGGAAGACCATTTCTGCGGACATCAAACGCAGTGGTGAATTATGGGATGGGAGAAATCACTTTTGGAGCTGGCAATGAGATTATCCGAGTCGAGACCCTGTCTGAGGGAACGCCAGCTGAACCGACATCTGCATCGTGTGCAAGGGTGATCGAGCACGATGAAGACTACGATTTTCTAGCAGAAATTCAAGATACCAACCTATTCCTGGATAATATTGAGATCCATGGACTCCTCCGTTTCGAGGAGGAAGTGGAGACCGCAGTCGAATTTCCTTGTATCAATCAAGAGGAGGAACTCGCTGATACACTACAAGATACTACCGTGGGGGTGATGTGCCTTCAGAACCAACAGCCAAGTTTTGAAGCATTCTCTGATGAAGACGACATCATTGCAGGATTCTGTCAGGATCTGAGAGAAGAAACAGAGCAGACTATGGTGGACAGTGCACAGTTGAAAGAATCACCACCTGTACTAATAGCTGAGGTCACCGCTGAAGCAGCTCAGACCCCACCAGAACTAAAACCCTTGCCCTCCAATATGAAGTATGCCTTCCTTGCGGGAGAACCGAACATGTACGCGGTCATCATTAATGCACATCTGACCGAAGATCAAGAATCTCGTCTGATGGAGGTTCTTGAACGCAACCGCAAGGCAATTGGCTAGCGAACGTCCGATCTCCATGGGATCAATCCGTCACTCTGCTCGCACCGCATCTTTCTGGAAGACGACTGCAGACCCTCTCGTGAACTGCAAAGATGATTAAACCCGAATCTGCGAGAGGTGGTTATGAAAGAAATCCAGAAATGGTGTGATGCGGGATTCATTTATCCCATCTCCGATAGCAAATGGGTGAGCCCTCTGCATGTGGTGCCCAAGAAATCAGGGATCACCATTGTGAAAAATGACAAAGGAGAGGAGATCGCAACCAGAGTACCGACTTCTTGGCGAGTGTGCGTAGACTACAGAAGACTCAATCTCGCCACCAAGAAGGATCATTTTCCGCTACCCTTCATCGACCAGATCTTGGAGAGATTGGCCGCGAAGGAATATTTCTGTTTCTTGGACGGCTACTCTGGGTATAATCAAGTTGCCATTGCTCCTGAAGATCAAGAGAAGACCACGTTCACCTGTCCTTTTGGCACATATGCCTTCAGACGGATGCCGTTCGGGCTTTGCAACGCCCCAGCTACATTTCAGAGGTGTATGCTTGCAGTTTTTGCCGATATGGTGGGTAGCTTTCTCGAGGTCTTTATGGACGATTTTTCGGTCTACGGGGATTCATTTGATCAATGTTTGGACTATCTAGACCGAGTCTTACGGAGGTGCTGCGAAGTGAATCTTGTGCTCTCCTGGGAGAAGAGCAATTTCATGGTGACCGAAGGAATCGTGCTGGGTCACGTTGTTTCTAAACGTGGCATGGAGGTTGACCCAGCCAAGGTGGATGTAATTTCTAAGCTGGAGCCACCTACGAATATCAAGCAAGTCCGGTCATTCTTGGGCCATGTCGGTTTTTACCGACGATTTATTAAAGATTTCAGCAAACTGGCCAGACCGCTGACTGAATTGCTCGGCAAGGACAATGAATTCATTGTAGACGACCGTGTGCTCCTTGCCTTTAATCAGCTGAAAGAGCTCACCACACAGGCCCCTGTCCTACAGCCACCGATTTGGACTCAGCCCTTCGAGATTATGACCGACGCGTCGGACTATGCCATCGGAGCTGTACTGGGGCAGAGAAAAGACAATGTGCCATTTGCGATTCACTACGCTAGTCGAACGCTCGACGAAGCCCAGAGAAATTACACTGTCACCGAAAAGGAGCTGCTAGCGGTAGTCTTTGCTTTGGAAAAGTTCAGATCTTACCTTCTTGGGTCCAAAGTTATCATTTACACTGATCACTCGGCCATTCGGTATTTACAGCAGAAGAAGGATGCCAAACCACGTCTCATCCGGTGGATCCTTCTCCTCCAGGAGTTTGACATGGAGATCAGAGATAAACCTGGGGTAAAGAATGTAGTGGCTGATTATCTGTCAAGACTTCCTGAACCAGAATCTCCTGAGTTGAACTTGCAGCCTATCACAGAGACCTTTCCAGATGAATCGATTCTGTCCGTCGCCTCACTTCCTTGGTATGCGGACATTGTGAATTATCTAGTTGCCAAGAAAATCCCACAGGACTGGCCCAAGTTGAAAATAGACAGATTCTTGTCTAAAATCCATTTCTACCAGTGGGAAGATCCGTATCTGTTTCGTGAGGGAGCAGATTGCATCTGGAGAAGGTGTATTCCTCAGGAGGAAGTTCCAAGTGTCCTCGCTTTATGTCATGATCAAGATTCTGGAGGACATCATTCAGGAAAACGGACGGCAGCAAAAGTTCTTCAAAGTGGCCTCTGGTGGCCTTCATTGTTCAAAGATGCAGATGAATACGTCAAATGTTGCACTGACTGTCAGAAGATGGGTGGAACCATAGGAATGAGAGATACGATGCCTCTGAAGTACATTCAGATCTCAGATGTCTTTGACGCATGGGGCATAGACTTTATGGGCCCGTTTCCTAACAGTCAGGGTTATGAGTATATTCTGCTTGCTGTCGATTACGTCAGTCGATGGGTGGAGGCTATTCCCGCCCGAGCCACCGACAGTAGGACTGTCTGTCGATTCTTACGAGATCACATCATAGCACGGTTCGGGATTCCCAAGATTCTTATATCTGACGGGGGCAGTCATTTCATAAATAGGGAGGTGAAGAAGCTGATCCAGGAATTCTGCATTGAGCACCGTGTTGCTTCACCCTACCACCCGCAGTCCAATGGCTTAGCTGAATGTTCAAACAGGGAGATCAAAACAATTCTACAGAAACTTGTGTGTCCAGACCGCAGGAACTGGTCTCAACTGCTTGATTCCGTTCTTTGGGCTTACAGAACAGCGTACAAGTCACCCTTGGGAATGTCTCCCTACCGCCTGGTGTATGGCAAGCCATGCCACTTGCCCGTGGAACTTATTCACAAATCTTTATGGGCTATTAATATCTGTAATTTGGACTCCAAGCAAGCAAGACAGAACAGGAAACTGCATCTGAACAGATTACTGGAATTCAGAGATTATGCATATGACAACAGCCTGATGTACAAGGAAAAGGTTAAAACATGGCATGACAAGCACATCCGCCACAAGTCCTTTGATCCAGGTCAGAAGGTATGGTTGTTCGATGCGAAATTAAAGATCTTTCCAGGCAAATTGAAGAGCAAATGGACTGGGCCGTTCATGGTTAGGCAGGTGCGTGACAACGGAAGTGTATTGATATCCAATCTGTCAGCTGACGCACAGCCTTTTGTAGTCAATGGACAACTTCTGAAGCCATACCTTGAACATGACACATTCATGGCCGTCGTTGACTCAATTCAAGTAATTTATGAGGATGAGCTGAATATCTCGAAAGAGGCAGAGGAAGGTAAAGCGCATCAAAACATTTTTGAATAGGTTCCCTTTTTGTCTTTTCTTCTTTTCTTCTTTTCAATTTCTTTTCTCTTATTCTACTGATTTGATGCCATCCCTTTCATCACTGCTACACTTAGGATGCACTCTATCCTAAGTATAGGGGGGATGCGCATCCCGAGTTGTTCATATCCAATTTTATCTCTTTTCTTCTTTTCTTCTTTTCTTCTTTTCCTCTTCTACCTTCTTCATCTATCAAAAAGGTGCTGCCCCTTGTAGACAGTCTTCTATACTTAGGACGTACTTTGTCCTAAGTATAGGGGGGTGCGCACCCCGAGTTCCTTCATTTATCTCGATCCTCTCCATTGTCTCCTCTTCTTGTCTATACTTAGGGATATCTTATCCTAAGTATAGGGGGAGACAACCCGAGTACGATCTGTTCATTCCCACCCTTGACCCTCCCTGCCTTGTATACAGTCTGCTATACTTAGGATTATTTGATCCTAAGTATAGGGGGGACGGTCAACTTCTCATTCATTGGTTCATTCGTTCTTTAGACTTGCCTATACTTAGTACGAGCTATGTCTTCTCTTTCCTCTCCGATCTATGAGGACATAGCTCAAGCTAAGTATAGGAGGGTCGTATATACTGTGTATATACTTTAGCCATAACTCGTACTTCCGTATTTTCCTAATAATATGGCTAATAATTCTTTAAAATTCATTAAAATCCTTAATAAAAAGATGTTTTGTTCCTCAAATTCTTTTTATATTTACTGATTAATAAATCATGTGAAAATGTTTTTTGCAAAATGTTTGAAAAATAGTTTGAAAATCTTTGTGAACATTTATTGAAAACTATTTTGAAAACGTTTTGTTACATGTTTTCAACCTTTGTAAAAATGTGTGGTTTGTAAAATTTCTTTTCTTTGTGTGAAATAAAATGTTTGAAAAATGATTTGCAAATGGTTTGAAAAAATGGTTGCAAAAATGTTTTGAAAAACCTATATATACTGTTTTGAAAGCCTTTGCAAAATGATTTTCAAATGTGTGTACATATTTGCAAAAATGTTTGTAAAAAGTATTTTGGACTATAGTTTTCAAAAATTTGTGTGAAAAGCTTGTGTCAAATAAGTTTGAGGAATACATACATCACACCAAAATCCACTATATATATATGTGTATAAAATTGATCACTTACCCTGTAAATTCTTAAAATCCACTTCTTGTATATATAAGAAGCACTCCCGTGTACATATTTTAACCTATTTTTCAGCCAAAATCGTTTTGTTTTAAAAAAGCCTAAAAAAATTTCCAAAATTAAAATCCAAAAACATCTGAAAAATCTTTTTGAAAAATACAAAAAAAAGCATATGCATACATGCATCATCTTTTCAAAAATCCATAAAATGTTCAAAATTCTTGAAAATTGCATCACAAAAATATCTTCTGCATTGCATTGCGTAGCATTCGCATTTTTCGGATTGAGTTTGATAGTTGAACAAATCTAAGTAAAATCCGGAGATTGGAGCTTGACTGGACCTTAAAATTTACCTAATAACAGGAACCTTATAGGAACTGGGTTTGAGGTACTTCAGGTCTAGTTGACTTAATTCTTTGAGGATCACGAGACTTGGTTCAATGGATTCTTGACTGCCTAAGTAGAGTATTTCGGAGCACACGCACGATTCTTGTTGATAATGACCTAACTTGGACACTTGCACCTTTCACATGGCTCAACTCAGTTGGAGTGGTGAGGGGATTGGATTTGCTGGTATGAGACGCACATAAGTGGAAACGCTTGTCCTCCTCTAGGGAGGGAAGTGCACCCCAACCCGTCCAGTGATTAGGAAGTCTAAAGACAGGAGGCTGTGGGTTGCGATAAAGCTTCAAAAGAGGGATAGTCTACTGGCTCAAGAGGAAAAACTCCTTATGTAAATGCTGCTGTGAATAGTATTTCAAAAAAAAAAAGAGAGAGAAAGTTCAGGCATGTACAAAAATAAAAAGCCTGCAAGTATGTACAAAGTCAATAAGCAAGCTTGAGTTCCAAAGTCATATCATGTGAGCCTGCAGCAGGATGACTTGACTACACTGGTCTTGCACCCAAGGATAGGTAGCTACACTGGCTACCATCCATTCTTCTCTTCACCCCCTCCTCTTGAGCCGGTTGCCACTTGAACTTAGAAGGGAATACCCCTCTCCTCGAGGATGGAGTCATTGGATTGGGGAATCACTGGGTTGTCATACTGGAGAAGTCAGTTTCTTTGTCATTTTAATTGGGGAGAGCCACCATCACTTACATTGTACAAGTCAGATTCATAGTCGTAAGAGTTTGCGTATGAATTGAGAGATTTCTGACCTGGCTATTGAGGAGACTTGAGCAGAGTTTTGGGGATTCTCAAGGACTGTCGGATTTCAGACGCGGTTCTCACTAAGGTTCCGCCCGCACTAAAAGTCCAGAGGTCTGACTTAAGCTCCAAACTTTGATTTTGCGAAGACAAGTCTGATAATCAAATACAATCCAAGTTTCTTCTTTTTCTTTTCTTTCTGTTTCTTTTTGCACTTATTGCATAAGTGTTTGCTAGGGACTAGCAAAGGTAAAGTATAGGGGGATGATGAATCCACATTTCATCATCTTTATTCTATCATTTTGGCACCAAAAACTCTAGCAAATGCCTGTAAATACCCTTAAATAGAGCATCTTAGCATGCATGCATGTGCATTCAATTAGTGTGTAAAATGCTGTAATTAAGGTCAAAATTATAGAATAAATAAAGAAAAGAAAAAGAATAAAATATTGTAAATATTTTATGACCCGAAACCCCGAGACCTCGGCATCTCGATGACTAGGTCGACAAGGAATAAAGTAGGGGGAGATAAGGGCCAAAATACAGATAAAATACCTATACATTCTATTCATTCTTTATTCATTTTGGGACCTATTTTTGGTTCCACTTTTTATGCATCACATAAAGAAACTTTGTACATGAAAGTTGTAGATAATTTTATAAAGAAAAATACAAAATTGATTTCACAGAAAAATAATGTACAGATAAAAAGTTATGGTCTGAATAAGAATCCAGAATCCCAACTTCCCAGACCCGTATCTCACAAACGACAACTCCAAATGCAGCATACTCACCTTTAATTGTATATAGAAGAAAATAAGCTATTTAATGGCGGTGATTTCGCATTTGGCGGAGCTACGGTTTGAAAGTTGACTTTTGGGACCCTCATGGTACATTATACAGATTAAAATATTCAATTTATTATTTATTTATTATTTTTATAATTTTATATTTTTATAATGTTGTAAATATTACTTATAATAATTGTGAATATTAAAATCAGAATAAAAACATCATTAAAACTCAAAAGAAAATACTTGTATACACAGGTAAAATACATACACATATACCTATACAATATATTACTTTATTTTATTAATTATACAAAGAACATCAATAAATTAAAATAAAAATATAATTATGTGTATAAAAGTGTGTTATAATTATATAAATTAATAAACATAATTAATAAAATTAAAATACACAAAAGAAAAATAAAGTAATAAAGTATATAGGTATTATACCTATAAAGGGGTAAAAAGTGAACTCATTAAAATAGGCCTCATAAAAATAAATAAAATTCATAATAAAATACTTCATAAATTAATAAACAAATTTTATTTTTTAACCAAATTGAAATTCGTCCATTTACTATTTTATTTCGATTTTTGAAGATGTTTTTTCCTGGTTGGTCCACGTGGACCAACCAGGTTGGTCTGACAGTTGACCTCGGTCAACTGTCTGACCTACTCTTCCAGGGTTGTCAGATGCACGTTTGACCCACCTTCTCGCCATTTTCTAGGCCCGCTCTTGCACCAAATCATGTCGACTCCTTCAGACTTTTTGCTCCTCGATTAGTGGTGAATCACGCCCAAGTGATTTCTTGGGCTGAGGGCCACTAATCGAGGTGTTCTCGCCCTCGTCTTCCACGCCCGTCGTCAACCATACAAAATGAGCCCCCGACATCAATTCAAAATTAATCCTTCTTCCGCCATTTTCACCATCAAACCCCGTGTCCTTCGTGCTCCTGGTGACAGCAGGCGTCGAATAGAGCTTGGATTCAAGGCATTTGGTGTAGAATCGAAGTGATTCGACCCTCGCCGGAGATCCGCCGTGCTTCATCGCCCGACGTCTCTGGTGAGTCCCCTCCTCATTTCTCTTCGTTTTCTTGTAGCTGTAGCGTAGGTTAGTGTAGATCTATCGCAGTTTTAAGTTTCGTTCATCCAATCGCGGAGAATCTTCGATCGAAACCACGGCGGAGCTGAGCTCCGCCCGACGTTTCCGGCCACCCCAGTGATCCATCGCCGTCCAAAACACCTCCATCCTTTTCCCCTTCACTCCGTCAGATGCACGCCACGTGGACAAGTGGGTCGCCATCGACCGCTGGATCGCGCCCCGTGGGTATTTTGCATTTTTAACCCACGATTTTTGCATTTACTTTTTAGTCCAGTAACTTTTAGTTGTAGTTTAAAAAGTTTTGTAATATTTGCAAGCAGACCCTCACGTTTTCACTATTTGCACTTCAGTCCACGCCACGTCACCTCACGTGACGGTGGCGTGTGATTTTTGGGTATTTTGCAAGTTAGGCCCAGAACTTTTATGTATTTGCAATTTCGTCCCCGTGCGTAGAATATATAATATGTTTTTGGAAGTTTTGCATGTATGCCCAGCCGGTTTTCTTTAATTACAATTATGCCCCTGTGAATGGTGTTTCACGTGAGCTGCGCGTGTCTTTTTGGTGGAAATTGCATCTGAGCCCCTGGATGTTTTCACAATTGCATTTATGCCCCTGCCAGGCTTAGGATTTTGGTATGCTTAGCTTATTTATTTAATACCTCTTTTAATTGCGAAAAATTCTTAAAAAAATAGGGTTAAGCTCCTGTGTGCTTCTATTTTCACGTTATATTTTTAGTTTTGGATTTTATCTTATATTCATATTTATTAAAAATCAAAAACATGCTTTTTCTCTACTGTCTAGTTTAGAAAATGCCAAAAAAATATTAAAAAGTCTCGAAAAATTCCAAAAAAAATTCCATAGTGTCTATTTTACTATATTTTAGTTGCAGACCAAAATTCACTAAAAATCTCAAAAGAAAGACCTTAAAAATTTAAAAAGACTCTAAAACTTCAAAAAAATTTATAAAATCAAAGGAAACTCTAAAAAATACAAACTCAGGTCCTGTTTGCCCTTTATTTTGCTCTCTTTATTTGAAAAATAGTGTGAAAAGTTTTGATTGCTGTTTGCTATTTTTAAAATTCATTTTGTTTCCAGCCAGCCCATTTTCCACTGTTTTCTATTATTTTAGTTTCTAAAAATACCAAAAATACCTAGAAAAATCCCCAAAAATCACAAAAACAATAAAAAATCCTAAAAATACTAAAAACATTTAATTTATGAATTTTTGGTTATTTTTATGCATTTTTATAAATAGTTGACCTTGCCTTTTATTCCTTTGTCTTTACGTTCCAACATTGAAAAAGAAATATAAAATATAAAATATTAAATTATAAAAATCAGAAAATTAAAAATCAAAATACAAAATTAAAAAAAATAAAAATTAAATAAAAAAATTAAAAATTAAAAACCCACAAAAATTCTAGATTGGGTAAGTTGCTTACGAGACCTAGGTTTGGATTTTTATCTATGCTCTACACCTTTGCTTCTTGAGTTCGACCCCTACTTGCTTGCCATTGTACATCTTTAGTAGGGTATAATAAATTTTAATCCTTGCTGTTCATTCTCTGATTGATTGTGTGGGTTAATTGTTGAAGACCGAGGTGGTTTGAGCAGTCGCATCAGCGACAGTGAGTCTGACTTGTCAGACCACTATTTAGCGGCTCTCGCTTCTTCGCTTTTCAATCATCTTCTGCTGTACTGGATGGTGTAGTTTCCTCCTGTAATGATGAATCCTGCACATGTACCATATCTGACCCGTAAGTATGTTAGAAAATCGGAAGCGGAAGCGGAAACATGGAATAAAAGATAAACGAGAATAAGAACGCAAGATTTTTACGTAGAACCCTACTCCGTGAGGAGCGGGATGAAACCGCGGGAGAAGCCCTCAATGGGCGTGTTTGTCTATTGACTTTCTCAATGGATACATGAGGTCTGGGGCTCTTTATATAGCCTCTCCAGAGCCTCCAAGTCCCACCACTGGACGATGTGGGACTAAACACTGGATGGGGTAAATGGATCTCCTCCAGGATCTATTTACCCTGCTACAATACAATGGGCGCATACAACGAATGCTCCAACACTCCCCCTCAAGCTGGAGGATGCAATGCTCAGCTTGGACAAATAGAAAGATACTCAACTCAACGCTACAGGACACTACGGACAATATCAACCCAACACGCACATTGCTGCAGTCGAGGACATTGCTTCTCATGCCGTACAGGTGAGGAGGACGAATAGGCTGGAGTGTGAGTCAACTGAAGACTCGGAATCTAACCATCGAGTCTGAAACTGCGCCTGAAGTCTCCTCGTCGGAGAACTGGGTTTCTCCCATCTGGCTCAGAGAATGGTGCACTGCTCTGGTGTACCTATGATACCACGTGAAAAACCCTTGCCCTCAATGGCATAGGGAATGTTCCTCTGCTCTGGAGTCCCTATGGCTCACATGAAAACTTTACCTTGACAACAAGAAGAATGATGGGGACTGCGAACAAAAGATGGCAACATATGCTCATCTGAAAAATGAGCGCACACTTGTGCGTGTCTGAAACTGGACTCGGAATCAATCGTCGAGTCTGAAACCGAACTGTAGAGTCTAGAATCTGATTGGTCTGGAAATCTGCATTAACCTGGGCACTCTGGAGAAGACCTGTGACTCTACATATATACTCCCCCTTTCTCCCATACTTGTCGGAAATTGACATCGACATAGTTGGGAGAAGATAAGATAAATAGGAGAAAAACAAATATGAAATTTGCTACTTTTCATTTTTTATAAGCCGTCACATTTTTTTCTTAAGCCGTTCTTTTTTTACGGCTTTTGCATCATATTTTTTTGAAATCAATTTTTTTAAAAGCGTGCGGCCAATATTTTAATGCACGCGCCTTTTCTCCATTTTTTTCGTAATTTTTTTAAAATTTTTTTCTTTTAACGTTGCTCACTTGGACCCAACTCATTTCCCCTTCCCTTTTTTTTTGATTTTTTTTCATGACAGCCCCCTTGGGCTTCTTTTTTTTTCATACAGTGGCCCACTAGACCCTTCCATAACATTTTTTTTAACTCACACAGAGCCTTAGGGTTCTGGGAACCCTTATTCGCAAATAGACGTCGCCGCCCCCTTTAAAAAAAATGTGTCTGCGTCGCCGCAGAGGAGGAGGGATTCTCCGTATCAGCGCCGCCCCAGGATTGGGATCCCTTGCATCGGGAGTTACCGCCTAAACTGGATGCGGCTGATGGATTGAAAGCGCCGCTCTGAGATGATGTCGTGCCACTGGGGGAGGCTTGGATTTCGCGCCTGGAGCAGAGCCCCGCCTAGGGCTTCGGATCACAAGGTCTGGAGGAAGGAGGTGTCGCCTGGTGGATAGATCGAGGGAGGGCGGCAAGGAGGCATCGCATGGGCGGCGATGGGCTATTGCGCGAGGGGATCCGTTGGAGGAAGTGGTGCGCAATGGCGCGCACATGTTGCCGAAATGCCAGGGGTCTCTGTTTGGGATTCGTTGGCCTAGGGGTGCGTGCGAGGAGTCGCTTGCAAGATCGTGGGGGCCTGGAAGCTCCGCCATGATGAGAAGCTCCACCATCGCCTACAGGGGATGGATGGCTGCGCGAGGTGCAGCTTGGATGGCTGCCGCCTGGAGGACCTGTATGGTGCGATTGGATGGTGCTGGGACTCTGGATGCGAAGGTCTGCAGCTGAGGTGTTCGACCCGATTGCTGGCGCCACCCTTTTTTTTCAGAATTTAGGGTTTCAAAGAAACCCAAATAAACAAAGCCATAGGGCCTGGAGTGTGCCTGGAGCATCTCGCGCAGGGCTTGGACTTCAGAGCATGCGACCAGAGATGCTTAGAGGCCAGAGATGTGGCCTGATGTGAAGATGCTTGGCGGCCTGATGTGAGACACAAGATTGTGACAGATCTAGGGTTCCAAATAACCTTAAAAATAAAAAACTCCCGAACAGAACATTTGAAGAACGCAACAATAGTCTTCACAAACCCATATTCAATATCAACATCGAATCTCGACAAATAAAACACATGAAAACATCGAGAATCGAACTCGCTCTGATACCATGTTAGAAAATCGGAAGCGGAAGCGGAAACATGGAATAAAAGATAAACAAGAATAAGAACACGAGATTTTTATGTGGAACCCTACTCCGTGAGGAGCGGGATGAAACCACGGGAGAAGCCCTCACAGAGGAGGATATTTATACTGCTTTTCTCAATGGATACAGGAGGTCTGGGGCTCTATATATAGCCTCTCCAGAGCCTCCAAGTCCCACCACTGGACGATGTGGGACTAAACACTGTATGGGGTAAATGGATCTCCTCCAGGATCCATTTACCCTGCTACAACACAATGGGCGCATACAACGAATGCTCCAACAGTAATACCATCTGAACATACCTAAGGCGTGATGGGTGGCTGACTTGTATCCTGAGCAGGACCCGACCGACGCGTATAGAATTTTGGTAGAGGTGGAATGGGAGGTAGTGGAAGAGGTGGAGGTGGAGGTGGTGGTGAAGTTGATGTAGGGGTAGGAACAAGAGGAGACTCAGGTGAACTCCAAGTAGGAGGTGGAGGAACATAGACATCATCATTGGTAGTGGATGGTACCAGTCTGTCACCTGCAGGAGAAAAATACATAACAGACTCAAAGAATGTGACATCAGCACTAACGAAGTATTTCTTGTTTATGGGATCATAACACCGATAGCCCTTCTGAGTCCGAGAATAACCAACAAAGACACACTTGACAGCTCTAGGAGAGAGTTTGTCAAGTCCAGGAGACAGAAGATGAACAAATGCCACAATACCAAAGACACGTGGAGTATGTGAGAATAATTCCTTGTTAGGAAAAATGATAGAGAGAGGTATTTTCTCACCAAGAACAGAGGATGATACACGATTGACCAGATTGCACGCGGTAAGAACAACATCCCCCCAGAAAGAAATAGGAGCACAACTCTGAATCAGTAGGGCTCGAGTAATGTCAAGGAGATGGCGATGCTTTCTTTCCGCCACACCATTCTACTGAGATGTGTACGTACAAGTGGTTTGGTGAATAATGCCTTTTGATGAAAGAAATTGAGAAATGGACCGTGTGCAAAATTCTAGGGCATTATCTGTATGAACATATTTGACAGTAGA
The DNA here is from genome assembly GCA_037367405.1 of Ottelia alismoides. NCBI lineage: Eukaryota > Viridiplantae > Streptophyta > Magnoliopsida > Alismatales > Hydrocharitaceae > Ottelia > Ottelia alismoides. The sequence goes on from JAZKJV010000408.1 coordinate 539,975, forward strand.
AGAGAACACATTTTGCACTTCATTAATTAAATTCTTGATCACATCTCCTGCTTCAGATTTATTCTTTAAAAGAAAGACCCAAGATACACGAGAGAAATCATCCACTACCGCTAGATAAAATCTGTGCCCCTGATGATCGGGTACACGACGTGGACCCCATATATCTATATAAAACAACTCGAACAGGGAGCTACTGCTCCGACTCTGACGACTAGGAAAGCTCGACCGATGATGATTTCCCAACTGACATGCTTCACAACGAAAGGACGAACTGAGAGAGATCTGAGGTAGAAGATGGCGCATTTTCTGGAGCGGGAGGTGACCAAAATGTAGAAGTCTGATATATGGAGAAACTGCTCCTGCAGAATGAGAGGAGACGCCAACATAAGAATTCTGAACCAGCCGATATAGACCATTCTTCTCAGAGCCACAACCAATCGCCCTGCCCGTTAGTATGTCCTGAAAAATAAGAGAAGACGGGTCAAATATAGCATGACAATGCAAATCCTTCGTAATCTGACTAATAGATAACAGATTCATCGAGAACTCAAGAGCATGTAGGACATTCTATAGATGCATAGTAGAGGATAGGAAGACCTCCTCCTGTCCAACAAGGGGGGAATGAGTACCGTCTGCGATCTGCACTGAGCGGCCGTGAGGAATGTCCCTGTAGGACTCAATTCTATCTTGATCTCGGCAGAGATGATGTGTGGCACCGGAATCTATAATCCAATCAGAGATATCATGAGACGGTGTAAATGCAGTAGATCTCCTGAGGTACTAGCAGCAGCAAATGAACTGGCGGAGGCTGTAGCAGCAACATCTGACAGTCCACCAGAAGAATCACCAGATGATTGTGGCATAATATCGCGGAGACGTGCCACAAGTTCCTCAAAACGGTTGTCTACAGTAGATGCCAACTGGGACTGAGAGTGCTCTGCAACACGTGCGATGTTGGGAACCCATGCTTAGAATAGCATGTCTCCTCCGAGTGTCCTGTGCGGTGACAATAGGAACATGGCTGACTAAAGCGACCACCCTTTCCCTGGGGTCCACGTCCACGTCCATGACCAGAAGATGGGCCACCTCTCCCACGTGAAACTGCCATCACCGATGGGGGTGGAGTAGAAGAACTGGAAGAAATTGTAATGCGACTGAGTCTCCTGTAAACATCCTCCACTGGAGGAATAACTGCATCGGCTAAGATATGAGAACGGGCGGCGTCATATTCAGGATCAAGGGCCGCAAGAAGGACGCCCACCATGGTGGCATTCCGAAATGTCTTCTGCTGTTCAGGAGTCGCTGTGAGTGGGATGGTACTGTATAACTTCTCAAACATCCCCCTCAGGGTTGTGTATACGGAGTGAAGAGGTCTGCCGCTCTGCTTCATCGTGAATATGTCATGCTGAAGCTGTAACATCTTGGTCTCATTTCGCACTTGCGAATATGTAGCAGCTAGGATATCCCACATCGCCTTAGCAGTGGGCTGATGGAGGACATCGTTGGCAATCTCCATCGTCAATGTACCTGCCAACTAGACCTTTGCATATGAGTCATCAGCCTCCCACGAGGCATATATCCCTGTCTTCTCTGTTGGTTCATCCTCGGTAAGAATGTGCTTCTTAACATTTGACTTCATGAGGCTCATGAACTGCATCGTCCAGATCTCATAATTCGACCCGTCCATCTTGACTATTGGCGCAGGACCTTTGAATGCGCCTATGGAGGGCATATCAACCTTCGATTCTGACATATTGTCGTTGGAGAAGAACTAGGGTTTGTAGACAAAGTGATAGATGTCTACACAAACTGCACATGATTCGAGTGCGTATGTAGACGTTACGCACTCAAATCCATCTATTCGGAGGAAGAGACAAGTACGGGCACGTCGGAGATCGCCGAGGATCGGCTAGGGCACGCCTTGGGGCATCGGGACTCGGCTAGCGCCGCGGGGAGGGGGGGTGATGGCGGCGGGACTAGGGGGCCGCTGGGGGGTGGCGGCGTTACTGGGAGCCGCGGGGGGCGGGGGGGGGGGTGTTGGCGGCGGGGCTGGGAACCACCGGGGGAATTGGCGGCAGGGCTGGGAACCACCGGGGGTCGGGGACCGCCGGGAGGTTGGTTGGCGGGGATCCGAGCCAGCGGCGGCGGTGGGATGAGCAAGAGGAGAGAGGGCGACGGGTGGGGAGAGGGAGAGAGCCCTAGGGCTTGGGCTCTGATACCATGTTGGGAGAAAAACTGAGATTGATGATTCAGATAAACCCTAGGCTCTCTTATATAGGGAGAGACCTTCAGGGTAAAGTACAAAGTAGTCCAGAGAAAACAAAGAAATAACAAACAGGTGCATAGCATAATAATATCTATCTCTACAGATAGCACATAATTATTTTTTTTTTAATTAAATTTTCAACTAAAATAATAAAAACCGCATTATCCGCGTATACTTCCGCATATACTTCCGCCTACCTGCTTACTCGCTCCAGACTGCCTGACCGAACAAATACCGCATACCAACTTTCTGAACCTTGCAGGTTCCGAGCCTCTACGTTCGAAAGGGCAGTGAGAGGGCTGCCGAGGAGAAGAGAAGGTGGCTGGGTCTACTGCCAAGAAGGTATGCCTACTCGGGGAGGGGTTGTTGCCGCTAGATAGGAGCCGTCGGGATGCGTGGAGGTGTGGAAAGGGGGATTAGGGTTTCGAGAGCTCCGGCCTCGGACGACCACTCTGATACCATGTTGGGAAAAGAGAAGAAGTTGTTTATTCCATGGAATCCTAGGCCTTTTTATATAGGAGAGAGACCTATGAGTAAATTACATAAGATGGATAAAGGAAAAAAACAAACTGATAACTTTATACATGAACATAAATATATCTCTACATTTAGCATTCCAATTTGCAGATGTGATGACGACACACGAGGAGCATGTTGAACAAGCTCAGGCAGAGGCTAGACGAGGAAGGGCTCGAAGGAGAGGAAGAGGCAGGGGCAGAGCACGTAATCCACCTGCCGTACCAGTGGTGGAGGAGGAACCATATGTTGTAGAAATAGAACGAGCTCCATCTCCGGATTTGGATCTAAAGTTGCCAGATTATGTCTTGGAGACCCAGTTCGTCACACCAGCTGTCGAGCCACCGAGTGAAGACATGCCAACACCACAACACCGATGAGGCTGGGAGTGGATGTAAGGGGTACTGAACCCACTTACTACATGCTTACACCGCAACCTATGCCATCCTTCGAGGACGACGGTGCAAGACCCTCCCAAATAACGATGATTGATGAGGGTAGTCATCTGCTGCCTTTTGATCAGTATGATACAACAAGGATATATCAACAAAGAAGAAGGAGATAGAAGGTTCGGTCATATTTCTATTTTATGGGTGTTGTAAAGAAACATGTGATGCTGTTCATAAAGACACCTTTTGTTAATTTCGATGTTATTGAAATTATAATGTTTTTGAATGTTTGGAGTCAATCCTCTGTGCATTTTGTTGTTTTTTCAATTTCATTATGGAAGAGAGTTCAACAGAACCACTGTATTTATTACAAGGAGATGAATATCTAATATGAAGGAATGGGTCTATGCATGGGAATCTGAAATTGAAGACTATTATGAATGTGTGCATTTTATTTATTCCAATTTCAATGTGGATGATAGTTCAACAAAACAACTGTATTTCCAGATGAAGGCTTATCATGAATGAATGGCTCTATGCAAGAACTTCCTAGAAATGATGCTATTCCATGGAGTTTCTTCTATATCGCATACCGTTGGAGGAAAACTTATTCCTTGTTTTAATAGAAGAGACCCTATGGCTCTCTCATATAGGAGAAAAGCCCTGGGTTAATTACAAATAAGTACATAAAGGAACCATGAATAAGAGAAACACTACTGGAGATTATGATTATCTCAACACTCCCCCACAAGCTGGAGCGTATATGTCTATCATGCTCAGCTTGGTGCAACACCTCTGAAATGGTCCTCTAGTGAATGCCTTGGTGAAGATATCTGCAGTCTGATTTCCAGTAGAAACATGTGATGTAGCTATGAGGCCTTTCTGAATCATGTCTCTATTGTAATGGCAACCAACCTCTATGTGTTTGGTCCGTTCTTGAAAAGCAGGATTGTTGGCTAAAAATAGAGCCGCTTGATTATCACATAAAAGTTGCACGTGAAGGGGAACCTCAATCGTAAGATCAATTAATACAGATCTCACCAACATCATCTCTGCGCTTCCTTGTGCCATGGCTCTTTATTCAGATTCTGCACTAGATCTGGCCACCACTGTCTGTTTCTTGCTTTTCCATGACACAAGAGAGCTGTCAACAAAAATAGCAAAGCCAGATGTAGATTTCCTGTCTTTGGGGCAACCTGCATAGTCTGCATCTGCACAAGCTGTCACCTCAAGAGATGCACCTCTGTTAAATATGAGACGAGAACCAGGTGAAGTCTTCAAATACCTCAAGATCATATGCACCGCATCCATATGCACCTTCCCGGGTTGCTCCATGAATTGGCTAGCTTTGCTCACTACAAAGGCTATACCTGGTCTGGTGATGGTGGCGTATAGGAGCTTGCTAACAACCTCTCTATATCTCCTCCTATCAACTCATACTCGGATCCATAAAAGTAGTAGCAGGCTTGCACCTTGTCACAAGGTCTTTAGTCACAAATTGCTGACTTAGGAACTCCTTGGCAGCCTGAATACCCTTCTCATCATCCCCTCTGACAATGATATCATCAACATATACTAGAATAGCAACATTGCCTCTCTCTGTCTTCTGAACAATCGAGTGATCTGATGTAGACCCCTGAAACCTTGTTGCTCTATCAACTTCGATAGCTTATGGTACTAAGCTCTCGGACTCTACTTTATGCCATAAATTGCTTTATGAAGCCTACACGCCTTCTGTGACTCCCCCTCAGTAGTAAACCCGGGTGGCTGCTGCATATACACATCCTCCTGTAAATCACCATATATAATTGCGTTCTTTACGTCATGCTGGTAAAGTGGCCAATCCTGTGTAACAATAGCAGATAAAAGAATGCGAAGTGTAGAGTGTCTGGCCACCAGTGAGAATGTATCCTGATAGTCGACCCCATAGGTTTGGGTAAACCCATGTGCCACAAAACTAGCCTTGTAGAGAATTACACTGCCATCTGTCCTTTGCTTTACTGTAAATATCCACTTGCAGCCCACAATAGATGCACATGGAGGAGCAGAAACAATGCTCCACGTGCCACGCGACTGTAAAGCTGTCATCTCTTCCACCATTGCAAGACACCACCTACTATCCTCAATAACCTCCTGATCAGTTCGTGGAATAGAAACAACAGGTAGTCCTACCACAAACTTCTTGTATTCCTCTGACAGATGGTCCAAAGAGACACATGTAACAAGAGGATAAGTTGCACATCACCGACGAGACTTTCCCAAAGCAATATGTACATCTAGGTCATCGTCCTCAAGTGACCTGTATGGTCATCCATGTCTTCTAAAAATGATATTTTCTCACTACAGGGTCAAAACAACGATACCCCTTTTAGGTCCGAGAATAGCCAACAAAGACACATTTGACAGCTCTAGGAGAGAGCCTGTCACGACCATGAGTGAAAATGTGGACGAATGCCACATATCCAAAAACCCTGGGAGTTAAAGAGAATAGGTCCTTCTCGAAAAACACAATCGAGAAAGGGACCTTTTCTCCAAGCATAGTGGACGGCTTGCAGTTCACCAAGCAACAAGCAGTTTGCACTGTATCTCCCCAGAACGAATGTGGGGCACGACTCTGAATCAAAAGAGTCCTTGTGACATCAAGAAGGTGGCAATGCTTGCATTCAGCAATACCATTCTGCTGTGAAGTATAGGCACAAGAGGTCTGATGAACAATACCTTGAGATCTGAGAAATTCTTATAACTGTAATGTGGAAAACAAAGGCATTATCCGTACGAATAAATTTCACATTAGCAAAGAAGATATTTTTGACCTCCATAAGAAAAGATTTAATGATAAAACTGCATCAGACTTTTGTTTTAACAAGAATACGCAAGACATTCTAGAATAGTCATCTATAACAACCATATAAAAACAATGTCCGTGATGATCAGAAACATGACTAGGACCTCAAATGTCAAAATGAAACAACTCAAAAGACTGACTACTACAATGACCCTGATGACTCAGAGAAGAAGAACGATGATGCTTTCCAAGCTGATCGTCTTCACAGTCCAAGGTAGTGCGAGTAGATATCAGGGGTAGAACATGACACATCTTCTGAAGAGGAAGATGCCCAAACCGAAGATGCCACATGAATGGAGAAACAGATCCTGAAGGAATAATAGCAACTCCAGCACACTAGGGTATAACAAGGTTGTACAATCCTCTCTGCTCACGGCCAGTTCCAATCACCATGCCCATTAGTATGTCCTGAAACACAAGATAAGAGGGATCAAATATGGCACGACAATGTAAATCCTTTGTAATTTGACTAATTGACAAAAGATTCATCTGGAAGTCTGGAGTGTATAACAGATTCTGCAGATGCATAGAAGGAGTTAGAACAATCTCCCTCCGACCAACAATGGGAAGTCGTATTCCGTTAGCAATCACCACGGATCGACCAGGTGGAATAGGTATGTAGGAACTAAAGTGTGCCCGATCTCCACAGAGATGGTGCGATGCACCCGAATCCATTATCCAGTCTGTCAAATCTGAGTTGCTACAATTGGTAAGTGCATAAGTAATACCTAACGAGCTAGACAAAACTCTGGCAGTGGCTGCAGCATCTGATGAACTTGCAGCTGGAGTAGCAGGAGTGGACATTATTTCTAGAAGTTGAGAAACAATATCATCTAGACGTGTGTCCTGTATATGAGCAGAAGTAGGCTCTGTCTGCTCAACAACCCTTGCGGACGCAAGATAGCCATGCTTTTGAAAGCATGTCTCCTCAGATTGTCCAGGATGGTGACAATGTGAACACGGGCCACGGTGACGTTCTCCTCCTCGACCATGAGGTCCACGGCCACGAAATTGGGAAGTCTCCCCTCTGCCACGAGATATTGCCATAACCGAGGGAGTTTGGGCCACAATAGTAGATGGAGTAGTAATCCTGCTCAATCGTTGGTACACCTCTTCCATCGAGAGTTGAGTACGTGCTGCATCATAATCGGAGTCAAGAGACGATAGGAAAACACCTATCATAGTGACATTGCAATACTGTTGCTGCTCCTTAGTGCTGGTAGTGATGGGCATAAAGCTGTGCAGCCGCTCAAACATGCCTCGAAGATGAGAAAAGTGTGCATGGAGTGGTCGACCATTCTGTTTGGTCGAGAAAATGTCAAACTGCAACTGAAGAATCTTGCTTTCATTCTTTGCCTGCCCATAGGTAGCTGCTAAGATGTCCCACATTGCCTTGGCTGTGGGTTAGTTGACGATATCATTTGCAATCTCCGTAATGAGCGTTCCAGATAGCCAAATGCAAGCGTAGGCATCATCTTGCTTCCATGAATCATTCGCTCCAGTTTTGTCCGCCGGTTCTGATTCTATCAAAATGTGCTCCTTGTTATTGCACTGCATAAGAGTACGAAACTGCATGGACTATAACTCATAGTTGGTCCCGTCCATCATTATGACGGGAGCTGGACCTTTGAAGGTACCAGAAGAAGAGAATACGTCACTCTTGTTATCGGACATCGTCCCAGTATGCAGAACCATGGACAACTGAGTAGACTGATCTGAGAGCGTCTACACAATCATAAAGAGGAGTGGTTGTATTTGTAGACTTATACAACCATCCTTATCCAATCATGGTGGGTTCTAGTGTCGCAAGAGGTGATTTATGATAGAAAAATCACAATATGCGATCAAAACCAGACCTCAAGGCAGCAAAACTGTGGCACACGAACCAATCCCGGGCACCGGTCCACGAACACGACACTCATGGGGGGGGGACTGTAGTCCTTACGCCGCGTGGAAAGGGGAACAAATGTCCCCCTGGTCGTGCAACGACCCTTCAGACAGCAGGTGGAGGAGTTTGGCGAGCCCCGACGACAGTGCTGATGGGTCTGGAGCGTTCTGACAAAGACGCTGGAGGGAGCAAGGGCCCCTGGCGGCGGTGTCGGGGACGGTGGGGGCCCCTGGTGGTGGAGGCACGAGTAGCCCTTGGCGGCAGGGGGTGTGTGTAGGGTTAGGGTTTACAGAGGGATATGGGAACCTCGGTCTAGGATCACTGCTCCGATATCATGTTGGAGGAAAACTTATTCGTTTTCTTAATAGAAGAGACCCTAGGGCTCTCTTATATAGGGGAAAAGCCCTGGGTTAATTACAAATAAGTACATAAAGGAAACATAAATAAGAGAAAGACTATTGGATATTATGGTTATCTCAACATAGACCAAGTATGCGATATAGTAGAAACTGATATAGTAGAAACTCCCTGGAATCACATCATTTCCAGGAAATTTTGGGTATATTGCCTGTCCAAGGTGCGCCTTCTATTTTTCGGGAACTTTATGGTATATCACACACCAAGTATACGATATGTAAGAAATATCTTGGAATTGCATCTTTTCCAGAAGCTCCCTCATATATCGCCTCCTGGGTATGCGATACCAATGCCGCATTCTGAACATACGACACACTATCTAGAAAAAAGACATTTGGTTGCGTCGCATCTTTAGAATGCGACAGTTGTAGTACCCGAGTAAAAAACATGTTGTAGTACATAAGGATTTTTGTAATCCCGAGGTACTACTTAGGAATTTCCCTCTATACAAGCGAATTCCTCCCTCGATGATTAGTCCCTTCGCAGGTCTTCTGCCTCTTCCCGTGCACACCTCCAATATATACCACCTCTTCGTTCGTCCCCTCTCCCTCCATTGTCTCACCCCCATGGAAGGCCATATATCGCCGATATACCGGTTTCGACATGGAAGGGGTTTCGATATCACCCAGTATCTTCTTTTACAGGGATATCGACGATATATCGCCTATATATCGGTGATATATCGTCATATCGGCTCATATCGGTCAAAAATGATTAGTTTCAGTAGAAAAAATCCCATATATCGATCGATATCGTCGATATTTCGCCGATATCGCTATATATCAATGCTATTATTCATGGAAGATTGATTCAACACCTAGTATTAAAATACATATATCTAGCTACACCTAGTATTAAAACACACAATGTTTATATATATTTTGTTTTGGGTCGGGGGCGCTGCCCCCGCACCCCCGCACTAGTAGGGTATGATGCGACAGGAGGGTGCATACAATGGTTCTTTAACTTGGTGTATGCTTACAAGTTATTCATGTTGTAAGACTTGAATGAAATCGATTTCCATTATCTATAAGTCAGTTCTTCAAAAACAAAATATCTATAAAGTCAAGAATCAAACATTAATATCGATATGTTCAAAATGATCGATATATGCGATACAAGCTTCATAGATTGATCGATATGTGTGATCTAAGAGTATATTTGTAAGCTATTTAGTGATCTAAGAACTTGGATGAACTCCATTTTCAATATATATAGGTCAACAACTAACATTGCCAGCGATATTTCAATATGATCGATATGTGCAATATAAGGATCACAGTCTTCACAAATGATTTATATATGTCATCTGTGTATATTTGTAAGTTATTTAATGTTATAAGAACTTGAATGGAATCCATTTCCAATATCTAAAGGTCAGGAATAAAGATTAACAACGATATGCTCGATATGATGACCGGTATGTGCGATATATGGTCTATAAATGACCGATATGTGTGATATAAGTGTGTATTTGTAGGTTATTTGTTGTTCTAATATCTTGGATGATCTTAATTTCTGAAAAAATGCCAAAAAAATGATTTTTTTGAGCCATTTTCGACATTTCCACCGATATTGTCGATATATCGTTGATATATCCCGATATATCCATTTCCGGGCGGATCGAAACGATATCGATACGGCCTTCCATGCTCACCCCGACCTTTTAGACTGTGAAACATGGCTTGTATTTCTTTGGTTGTTTAAATAGTTGATCTGATCTCTGTGAACACATCTGCTATATGAATAGTTTTTTAGTCTAATAGGTTTGGGTTGGGTTTATTCATCTGTGCTAAGATTATAGTTTTTTTCCAACCCTGAATCGTGTGATGTTAGTGATTGGTTCCTTCTATATTGTAGTATTCTTGTTGGGGATTATCGTTGTTGATGGATTCTTAACTCTGATTCAAACAAGATCGGAGAATTATTTTCCTAGGTCTCGTGATGCGAGTAGCAATTCTAGTATCTGGAGTTCAGATCAGGAGCAAGACCATGAGAGGTAGCTATCATTGAATCTGTTCACTCGAAGATTTCCATCTCGAATCAGCTGAGCTGCTGGAAATAACTTTGCCCAAATTCCAGAGAACACCATCACTTCGAATTCTAACACGAGTCTCTAATGAATGTCATTGCTTCAATTTCTTTGGTGGTCCAGTAACAGCGATCCCCCCAGTGGTGGCGACCAGGTACATGGCGAACCACTCTGTGAAACAATGGAGGAGAAACACAACATATGGGCATCATCAAGGATTGGAGCTGTTGGTGGAGCATGTCGAAGAAGCGGTGGATTCATCGATGTTGTTAGTAAGAAGGGGGTTGTCGGAGGTTTGGAATTGGAGGGCATCGGGGACAGTAGAGGTGTTGTTGGGGAAACAGGGGGCAAGGAGGATATAGACGAGATGGTTGTGGCCGAGGCGGATTGGAGGGAGCAGTAGGTAAGATTGGAGGGATGTGGTGTAAGGAGAAGGGTATTAGATTGTTATTTCCTAAACAAGGGTATGGATGTCCTATTTTGACGGATTCCATCCTCTCTAACAGAAAAATGGATTGGAGTAAACCACATTGGTCATGGTGTACTAGTTTATAAATCAAATAAGGGTTTATGGGATAATTATGAGAAATACAGGGGTGATCGGGTAATTTGTAAAGTTCATAGTGTTCATGGAGTAAACATCCCTTATTAAATACATCATTGTTGATTTCAGGAAGCTTTGATAGTTTTAACATCTCTGTTAAGGAAACAAGCAACTAATTATAATCTCTTGCCAAAATTCATGAAACGTGGAAAACTTGTGTAATAAGACTATATTTTACATCTTTTTGTATTAATTTTATAGCTCTATAGATATGATTACAAATTAATTTCAATTACGTCCATGCTGCGAGCCATGTGATTGAACATTCAACATCAGTTTGACGTACATGCGGCAACAGTGGTAGTGTACTTCGACGTGATATTTGTAACACTGTCAAGGTTCATGCTATTCTGAATTAATGAACTTGTGCTGATCTTATGATTCATTATTGATTAAACCTTTTTTAAAAAGGAGCCTGGATTTGGAGCAAGTATTACATAGATTAAATTCAATTTGTTTTGTTATGACTATCAATTAATACAAACATTTACTTTGAAGCCGATGGATTTGGAGCAAGTATTTTCTGATCGAGACAGTGAAGATGAAGTAGATGATGATATTGCTGATTTTGAAGATAGAAGAGTAAGTCCTGCTATGGATTTCTTTGCTTCCTTGTTAGTTTATGGTATGAAATATTTTTTCTTGCATTTAGTTTGGATTTAGAAAATCTGGCATACTTTTTGTCCATGATAATAGTGTTACATGGGAAGAAGGTTGAATTGCCTACAACGTATTATGCTAACATTTTTTTAAGAAGAAATGGTGGAGTCCCAAGCTGTGATCCACGCTACTATATATTATACTAAAAATATATATGATGGAACTTACTTGCCATTACCTTGCTTGACCCCACACGACACACACCGCTTTACAATGTTCAACTACATTCTCAGAGTAAAACATTTGCCCACGAAATATCGAAGCATTCCTAACACAACGGATAGCCCACAAGGTGGCAAAAGGAAAAGACACATCCGCATGGCCTCCCGTGCCCAACGATTTGAGACTAGTCTAGAAGCTTGAGCCGCTATCCGTTCTGATCCAGGAGATCTACACCTTCATCCAAACTCACATCGAATGCCGACAAGCGAAGAAAAGATGCTCCAAGTCCTCATTTTGCATGCCGCATCTGTCACACCGACGATCATCCACCCCTAACAACTGACCTCGGCGACTCTTTGGTTTGAATCCTCCCAGGAATAACCACATGAAAACTGACTCTGTTGGGTATCCTGCACCTCCATATGATGTTGGCATCCTGCCTGCGTGACCACTCCCCTGGTCCTCCTCAGTTGTGAAGCTGCCATCACCCCACACCCATTGGTCCCGACAAGACGACGAGCCCTCCAGCTCTGCCAGCTCACTCTGCAGCCTATGAAGGTCCTCCACCCTCCTATCTGATAGCACCAAAGTGAAAGGAAGCCTCCATTGTCTATGATCCCAGAAATGACCGACCGATGCAACTCTATCACCGCTCATGCCAAACAATCTGAGGAATCTCTCCCTCAACATGTCGTCACCCGTCCAATCATGCAGCCATAACTTGAACAACCACCCATCTTCCAACACTACTCGCATCTTCATCGTCATCTCTGGAAGCACCCTTGAAATAGCCTGCTAAAGCAAGGATGGGACACAAACACAAGCTGTCTCCAAGGAAAGCGCCACACCATAAATCTTCCTTGTGAGGCGGCACACCAGATCCTCTGAACTCCCCCAAAAATGGACCACCCACTTCGCCACCAACACCTTGTTCATATTCCCCCGATCTCACAACTCCCAAGCCTCCCATTCTCTTTGTCGATGTAACTTTGACCCAATCCCCTAGATGACACCCCTTCCTAGACTGCTTACCATATGCCCACACGAATCTCCTCATGAACGTCTTCTTCCACTCACAAATCCCAACAGGCAGTAACCACGTCGAGCAGAAGACTATCGGTATGGCGAAGAGGACATGCTTCAACAGAATCAACTGTCCACCCTTAGACAGAGTAGATGCCTTCCAGTCTGCCAGGCGGTCCTCCAGTTTCGCCATCACAGGTCTCCAATCGTAAGCACACTGGCGGCCACCCACCAGAGGAAGCTTGAGATAAGTGATAAGAAGATAGCCAGATGGGGGCATCGTAGAATGCTAGCGACTACTTACGCCTCCATCTTGGATATCCCAAATTACACCCCGTAAGATTTCTCTCTATTGACTTGAAGGCAAGATATGTCCCTAAAAGCGTCAACGATCATTTCCATGACATCCCCTTTGATAACGTGAGTAAGTGGGATGTTCTCCCGCTTAGGCAACATGGGTAAGAGCGCTTTTTTCAGCTTTTCGAACCTCCTATTATCATTAACAAATTCCTGGAACATCTCCATGATATCCCCTTTGACAACATCCCAAAACTCCCTATGGAAACAAATCGGGAAGCCATCTGGAGGAGGTGTCCCATTCGCATTGAGTTGGTACACTGCCGCCCTGGCCTCTGCCTTCGAGAAACCCCGCACCAACGAGCATGCCTGGGCCTCGGAAACACACAACATGTCCCTTCCCCTCCACCCCCATCCACCACGAGAACCCCTCCCGTTGATAGCCTCAAAGTGAGATTTGAGCGCAACTCCCACAACCTGATCCCCCTGAACCATGGAACCTGGCATGGAAAAATGCATATTTGCATCTCCCTGCTTCAGCCAGCACTGTCTGGATCACTGCCTCCAAGCCACATCCTCCTTGTCATCTAGAACAATATCCACCAAGTGCCTGCCTCTCTCATTCGCCTCATCCTCCGCCTGGGCCACCACCCTGCTTGACTGTCGTCTCAACCTGTTTTCCCTTTTGAACACTACCAACTATTTCAGAACATTAGCAGGCAGGGTGTTTGGATGTGGTCATGGGCAACAGGGGCTCTATGGACTAGTCCAGTCTCCCAGTGTTGGTGCCTCTACAGTTCCCACTGGACTGGTCTCTCCTTGTGGCATCTTCATTTTGGCCTTCCTATGCACAAGTTGTGTCATGTCCTTCCACAAATCTCCACGGGGCTTGTCGACTTGGGAAGCATCATCTCTCTACTTTCCTTGATTATCATAATCGTAACCATAGTCATTTATTTGAGCTTGTTATCTAGATATTTGATGTCCTAGTCATGTTCCTGATTTCCAAGGACATTGTTTTGATCGTGTTGCTGTGGATGATTATTTTAGACTTTCTTTGATTTTTCTGTTGAAAAATAAGTTTGAGGCTTGGTTTGTCATTTAATCTTTTATTCATGAAATAAATTCCATTTTCTCGGCTACTGTCAAGTTTATCCATCCTTACAATTCCTTAGCACATTACTGTTATATAGTTCTCCAGGTCTCTTGGCATACCATACCTTGTATGTTTACACCACTACCCAATACAAAACTATCATTTACTTGATGCAACCAAGACACTTTTGAACTAGATTCGTGATTCTTTCTCTTTCTGGGTGAAGCGGTCCTCACTGCTTGCTACTTAGTGAACCGCATGCCATCTTCTATCTTACAAGAGATGGTTCTTTTCTCGATTGTGTTTCTTGATAAGGACATGTTCTCCCCTACACCCTATATGTTTGGCTTGGTTGCTTTTGTCCTCCATCTGACGCCTGGTCGTGACAAGCTCTCTCTTAGAGCCGTCAGGTTTATCTTTGTAGGCTACTTTCGTACGCACTAGAGATATCGTTGTTTTGATCCAGTTCGACGGGAATAGTATGTTAGTGCTCTGCTGCCACTGAAATATCCTGGACCAGGGCTGTGCTCTCCACGCTCTCCTCTGCTATCATCTCGGCATCAGCGGTGTCTGGAAATGAGAGGATGGCCTGTGCTGAAGGGTCTGCCCATGCTGCCTCATCATCTGTGATCACAAAATCACAGTCCTGGTGGATGTCTAACCTGGCATCTGTCAGCTGCTCTGAATCTGTGCGGGTCTCTGAGCATGCTCTCTCTGGCTCTGTAGTCCTCGACCGTCTCTATCTGTACACTCTCGCCCTCGACGCGAAAGTATACCTTCCCGCTATCATGATCAGTCACCGCCTTGGCTGTGGCCAAAAACGGACGACCGAGGATGATGGGGGTATCGGCCACTGAATCAGGGATCTCCATGTCCAACACTACGAAGTCCACGGGGAATTTCAAGCCCTGAATAGTGACGATAACGTCTCGCAACAACCCCTTCGGCCTCTTGACAGATCGATCAGCAAACTGAAGGACTGTCATGCTCTATCTAAGAGTGCCCAACTCGAAGCGGTCGAGAAGGGCTGCCGGAAAGAGGTTGATAGACGATCCGCTATCCAATAGAGTCCGGTCGAACCTCTGCTCACTAATCTGACATCTGATATACGGGGTTCCTGAATCTGGCCTCTTGGCCGGCAGACGGTTCTGGATCGCGAAGCACGTGGCTTTCGTCAGCACATGAATCTCTGACTGGTGGTTCCTCCTCCTCCTCCTCCTGACTGTGGTCCTATCTCTCAACGATCGCTGAAGAAGGGGGATGTGCTGCAAAGCCTCCTGAAGGGTCAGCTGGATATGGAAATGATCAATCATGCTCTGGTTGAACTCCTCCTGCTCTCTCTTTTTTGGGTCTTTTTCTCTTTTCTTCCCCTTTCCCATCAGAAGGGTTCTAGGGAAGGGGACCACAGGGTCCTTCTCAGATGAAGGACTGGAATAGGTCTAGACGGCTCGACGGCCGGATCCGCACATACATCAATCACCACAGTGGGACCAGAAGAAACTAAACCTTTCCCTTTATTCAAAACAGTGTTTTGAGATACATCAGTAGAAGGAAAAACAACAACTCTCTCTGAATGAACACCGGTGGCCTCAGTACCACCACGGGCTGGCTCTGCTGGACGTTTTGCGGCCTCAATACCGCGTGCTGGCTCGGCAACTCGGGTGGCGTCAGTACCACCTCCTCGAACTGGTGAAGCGGTGGCCTCAGTACCGCCGGTGGAATCAGCATCCTTGGTGGCATCAGTACCACCATCATCATCATGAGCGGCCTCAGTACCGCTCTCCTCCTCCTCATCTGGCGCCCCGGATGTATCCTCGTGGTGTAGCTCAGACGAGGCGTCGCCGCCTGCTGGTGTCCTACCGCTCCTAAGCGTAACAAAATCAGCATCAAAAAGATCCGAAGATGTATCAACAAATGGATCACTAGGAGTGGCGTGCTCAGTGTAAGCTACCTGCTCAGATTTCCGCTTCAGGCTGTTGGGATTCGGCTCTATCTGGGTAAGAATGGCGGCCTTCCCTCTCACAATGTCCCGCATCTCCTGGCGGAACTCGTCCATCTCCCGTCTAAAGGTAGCCTGCTGGTCCGTGAGGAGGCGGGCTATGTCGTCCAAGGCGGGGCTCTCGTATGGTGGACCATGAGAGCCCGACGGGTAGCCTCTCTGGTGCTGAGGCTGCTGGAACTGGTGCTGCTGGTGCTAAGAGGGGTAAGAGGAAGGATGCTGCTGCTGGTGTGGCTGGTGAGGCTGCTATCGCCTCCAAGACTGTCCCTGCTGCTGATAGGGACGAGGAACGAAGGATGACTGCTGGTGTGGCTGGTAGACTGGGGGCTGCTGCTGCTGGTGATCCCTCTGCTGGCTATACCGCCCTCCCTGACCAGATGACTGCTGCTGGGGCTGGGTACCTCCACTCCCCCACCTGAATCCGGGATGGTCTCGTCGGATCCCAGGATGGGGACGGTCATACCAAATCCCGTTAACATCCATCAACAGCTCTGAGTCGTACTGGGCTGACGGGACTACTGCCAGAGGCTGATCCGGCTGGTATACCACCATCTGCATGTCTGGAGATGGTGGTGCATGGTAAGAGGGCTGCTGCTGTTGGTACGGCTCCGCCTGTACAAGATGAACCTGTCTAGGCTGCTGAAAGGAGCTAGAGCGCTGGGACGAGCTACTGCCGCTGGTATCACCTCGCGACTGAAGATGGGGCTGTGAAGCCGTCTGTGCCTCCTGGAGACACATGAGCTGGGTCTTCATGTCGCTCAGAGTCTGTGCCATCTGCTCCATCTGAGTGATGCCCTGGCACTGCTTCTTCTCGATCAGCTCCATCCGGTCCAACTTCTCACTGATGATACCCATATCTGCAGCGGATGACTCTGCCTGTGCTGCTGCTACTGCGGATGAACTGGATGGACCGGCGTCGACCCGTGCTATCCTCTGGTACTGCACGGGTCCTGGCTACTGCTGGGGTCTGCCCTGAGTGTATAACTGGGTCTGGGACATCACCATATAGTTCTCGGCCATCTCCTCGTAGATGGCCCAGACCTGGTCGTGATCCTTGGCAAAATAGGACCCGCCACAAGAAGCATTCACCAAGCCCTGGAGCTCTGGTGTCAGCCCGCTGAAGAAGCTCTGCACAAGGTTCGGCTTCGAAATGTCATGGTGCGGGCATCGATCTGTAAGATTACGAAACCTCTCCCATGCCTCATGGAATTGCTCGTTGGGGAGCATGGAGAAGTTGCTGATGAGGGCTCTCGCTGCATTGGTCCGCCCGAGTGGATAGTACTTGTTCAAGTACTCGGTGCGGAGCTGCTCCCAGGTGTAAACAAACCTCCCCAAATACTTCAGCCAGGTGGCTGCTCTGTCTGCTAGGGAAAAGGGGAAGGCGATCATCCTGATCGTATCCTGGTCCACCTGACGGTCGTGGATAGTTCTGCAAATCATCAGAAACTCCTGGAGGTGGAGATGGGGCTCCTCAGTAGCGAGTCCATGGAAGCGGGGGAGTAGCTGCAAAGTGTTCGGGGGGAACTTGAAGTCCCCCACGATGGCTGGAAGTACTACCCAGTGGTGCGTCAGCGTCGATCCGGGGTTGTGTAACTCCCGCATCGGTCTCTGTGGTCCTCCTGCGCGGCTGCGGCGGCTGCTGCCGCTGCGGCGGCTGCTGCGGCTGCTGCATCTGCATCCTCTGGGATCCTCGGTCCCTCCCTCCTTTGCTTGCGCTCTGCTCGCATCTGCTCCATCTCTCTCCTCATATCAAGCATGAATGCTCCCTGATCCCTCAGCTGTTGCTGCACGGTCTCTAAGGAGGCGATCAGGGTGGAGTTGATCGCGCCCTGGTCCAACACAAAGTGCTCAGGTTGTGGGCCACGGGAACGATCCTCAGAACTGCCGGCCATGGCGTCTGCAAAATCAAATGAGCCAAACTCAGGTGTTGTCAAGTCTGCTAATCTCTCCTCTGGCTCATATCTCTCAGATCCGAAAGAAAGGGGGTCGAGGGGGAACAGGGCGGAATCGTACTCGGGCTCGGAGAACTGGTCTCGACTCTCGCGGGCCAACCTAGATGAATGGGTAGACGTGTCCGAAAGCGGTGCAGCCAGAGGCTGCCTAAGAGAGCGTCTACCCATCATCGTGATCTGACGAGTAGGGCGGATGAGATCTGGAAAAACTATGATGAGCAACCAAAACCCTCTGTTCACCAACATAACACGAGCTGAAGACCGTAAAGGCTCGGTCAAATATCTTGTCCAATTTTTGAACAATCAATCTATTAGAGTGCTTACGTGACCTGTTGGGATACCCGATGCTATCCCAACCGACTGGCCCGCACGGAAGAGTCGGTAGTCAGCTGGAAATAGCACCGGAGGGCTCTACCTAGTGTGCGGGTCACTCTCTCGCGCAAGCAAACCAAACAATGAGGGGGTTGCTCTCCCCAAGATAAATTTTTAGGTGGAGTGTCTTTTAGGGTCAATAGTTTTAGCAGTCCCAATTTTATGGTTTTTCTTTTTAATTTTTTTTCAATAAAAACAAAGGCTAACGAATTTTTCAGTTTTCCTGGTTATTTAATCCAAAACAGAGGGGAGAAGACGAAAAAGTCGATGCGCGATGAAATCAATGATGCATGCAAAGATAGAAATGCGTACCTTTCCTCTAGCACTCTACATGCAAGTGATCCGCGCAGAAATTTAAAGACAGAAAATAAACTACCCTATATGATGCAGCGGTGAAAACCGAGTCCTAGATGAGCAAGTCTACTCGCAGAACCGTCTAACTGGTCACCGACCTCCAAGCCAAAGGTCGGTCTCGGTCTACCCCTCCTCTGCCCGACACATCGGGGGTATGAGAAAGCGCTTTACAGGGCAGACTACGGCACGTAGGCTACGAAGGAGATGAGTCAGTTATTTTTATTAATTAATTATTAGTAGGTCCAATTAATCGCACTATAGGAACAGGTAGATAATTAGGTGTGGGGATCCTACTAATTACGGCACAAGCAAGCAGAAAAATCCTAAGTCTAGGGGCTCGATGAAAAACCGCTGAAAACCATCAAAGGCAGTGAAAAGAAAACAAAATCGCGAGAAAAACCGTGAAAACACCTAAGGGTCCCCGAGCACGCCGATGCTCGGCGAAACAGACCTGCTAGTCAATCAAGTCCACAGTCCAAGTCTCTGAGTCCCTGTATTATTACAATAATCAATGAAAGAAAAATAAAACCTAAACTAAACCTCTCCCACTCAACTCTCTCTCGCTCTCTCCTGCGGCTCCGTACAGAAGGGAGCCGCCTCCGAGTCTCGCGGTTGCGCCGGCTTCTCGAAATCGACCGCCTCTGTCTTCGGGCCCTCGCAAGAAAAGAGGCAAGTGGTCAGACCAATAATGAGCAAATAATAATAAGAAAAATAAATGAAAATAAAATGAGGGTATATATGCAAAAATGCAAAATAAAATAAACACTCAAAATCAAACAAAAGCAAAAATAAAAGAAAAGAAAATAAAACAAAATAAAACAAAAATAAAATATAAACAAAAAGCCTCAAAAAGTCGCGAGCTCTAAAAGAGCCGCGAAAAGCCGCGAAAACAAAAACGAAAATAAAATGAAACTACTAAGCTGTGCTCCCCGACAATGGCACCATTCTGATGAGCGTCCCGACCACTAAGGTATAAGGTGCTAAACGGTCGTTGCGACCCACACGATCAGGACGGCTCGATCAAGAAAAAGAAGAGACCACCAATCAAAGAGACAATCAAATCAAAACACGAAAGCGGTCTTGCTATTAATTTAACCTGGTATAGCGACCAGGGTCGAACACAAGGAGCACGGGTTGGCCTCGCGGCCTACGAAGTAGTCAAAAAGAAATAAAAGAAAATAAAAGGAGTGTTTTTGGTGGTTTTTAAATATTTTATATTTTTTTGGATTTTTAATGTATTAAGAAAATAAAGAAAACAAGAAAACAACACACTTCAACAATTTATTTAATGCAATAAAAATCAACCAATAATTCTAACAAAAATGTTTTTATGTGTTTTATAATTTTTACTGTTTTGGTGAATTTTTGGGATTTTTCTGAGGTTTATTTAATTTTCTAAAAATGAACAAGGACTGAAAGTGTAGGTACTGTCCAGCCGAGCTAAAGGGACCTAGATAAAATATCTAGAAGCCCCAAATTAGCCTGGAGGTATTTTTCCTATATAGAGACTAAAACAAGGAAAAATTGGGCACCTAGAATATTATTTTTGGGGTTTTAATCTATTTTAGAATTTTTATGAGATTTTAAGTGTTTTGCAATTTTTAGGTATTTTAAGTAATGAAAAATAGCCAACATTGGCTAGAAAATCAAGCAAGCAAAGAAAAACAGTAAGTAATTTTTAAATGAATTTTAATATTTTTTTGTGATTTTTCAAATCGGACAGTGAAGAAAATACGTGTTTTTGAATTTTTAAAAATATCGAACAGTGTCTAAAATGTCTCCAAAATTTACAGAAAATTTTACATCATGGCAAGAGCCATGTATCCAATTTTCATTAAATTTGGAGGTGATTTGCTATTTTATTCGAAAATAGAAAGAGGGTATTGTGCATAGGGACCAAAGTGCAAATACCCGAAGTCCTAAGGGGTCTGGTGCAAATACCAAGGTAAACATGTGCGTCGCGCGTGCCTGGGGCACTCAGGGACCCAAATGCAATAAAAACTACTTCCGAGGACTATTTGGTAACAGGTACCAAAAGTTCAGGGGGCAGTCTGCAAATAACCCACGAATTAAAGCACATGCACAAATGTTTCACGCACAGGGGTATAAATGCAAATACTCAAAAGTTTTCATTCATTCAGTAACATTCAGAACTACAGGGTATAAGATGCAAATACACCAGAAAACCACGTGACGAAGCACGTGTCACACCATACACAGGGGCATAAATGCAAACTAAGTAAAGAGCGGGGTCCTCGATGCAAATATCCAAACTGAAATAAACTACCTAAAATATTTACAGGAATCAATAGTAAAGACAAAACAAGAGGGGGCCTAAGTAATATTTACCCCTTTATTAATGGAGCCGCTGGATGGATGCCACGTGGAGCATCTGACGGTGACGGGTGACTGGCGCTCCCAAGCTAAGCTCCTCGGGCGAATCCGACGGCGGAGGTTTCGCCATGTGGGGGATCGAACGGTGAAGGGCGTAGGTGGCTAACCCTCTCGCATCGGGCGGTCCAGATCTCCTCTCCAAGGATCTGACGGTGAAGGGACCTCCTCAAGTGGACGGTCGAGATGCAAACTGGAGGTCGAGGACGATCGGACGGTCGGGGAAGATGCCGGAAGAACAGTTGGCCGACGAGGTTCGCTGGCCCAAGGCGCACGCTCCAGGCCTCCTCTGCTGCTCCTGAAGATTGGAGAAGCTCCGCGATGATGCTCCGCAGCTGATGGTGGGTTCCGATGACCCAGCCGAGCCCTGGAGGGCTCCGGCGAGGTCGGCGGCGGTAGAGCTCCTGGACCGAATGGTCCAAGCCCTTAGTTGGGCTTGGATGTACCTGCAAAGCAAACCAGAAGGCTCGCGGGTCGAGGGCAAACTGCCTCGACCCGGTTAGGCGGGGTGAAGGTGGTCAGAGGGTCGATATGGGCGAGCTCCGGCGAAGGTGGGGACGGAGGAGTTCGAGCCCCAGCTCCTGTGCGAGCTGGGTTGGATGGAGGTATGAAGAAGGTGCGCGGGAAGAAGGCGAAGGCTATGGCGAAGCCTGATGGTCGAACGGAGGTCTGGGGTGATCGGAATCGGTGAAACACGACGGCGGAGCGAAATGGGGGTAACCTAAAATTAGCGAAAAAGAAAAGGCTAAGGGACTACCTGGGTGGCTGAATAGGCTGTGGGCGAGCTTGCGCGGCTCTGGGTCTTCGCCTCACGGAGCGCCGACGTCCGAGGCTCGAGCTCCAGTTCAGGGCGGAGCACGGCGGTGCTTGATCGCCGGATCAATGGAGTCGCACTCCCTCCTCGTTGCAACACCACGGGGGACGAGCTGTCACTCTCGCCTTTGCAATAGAGCTCACTGGGGGGTGGAACGAGTGGCCAAAGATAGGAAATGGAGGTGGCGGAGCTGGGATTATATATGGTGGAGGGTCCGGGAAGACAGGCGAGGGTAGGGCGATGGAGCACGCGGATCCCGAGGTAGAGGCTCCGGCGAGGTTCTCGGGTATGACGGGAAGGAATCGGACCCGAGAATTAGGCGAGGGTGAATCGAGTTTAGGCGCTAAAATAGGGGGAAGTTGGGTCGGGCGCCTTAACCCGTAGGAAGTGGTCCTGGGGGGGGCAGTTGACCGGGCGGTCAACAATCCCCTGGACCAATGGGTAGCGGCCACGTGGCTGAAATTTGGAAGTGAAAATAAGGGTAGCAAATGGCCGAATCATGAAAAAGTTAAAACATGAAATATTTTTATTTTAATTTTTTCTGTTTTTTAGTGATTTTTAATTAATTTTTTAAAGTGAAAATAAGGTGTGTACATAGTAGGGTTATATAGGTATGTATATACATAAATTAAAGATTTTAATTTTTGATTTTTAATTGTTATTTTTATACAATTTTATTCCCATTTTTTATTTTATTTATTTATATCATAAAATAAGGAATAAAAAGATATTTTTATTTTATTTTTATTATTTATATACATAGGTGAAATAAATAGGTATGTACATATATATACATAGTATATTTACAAAGTCTTTTTGGATTTTTAGTTTTATTATTTTTATTTTGTTTTTGTTTTAATTTATTTTATTTATTTACACCATATAATATAGAGTATTTACAAGATTTTTGGGAATTAATTTTATTTATTTACAAAGCTAAATAAATATAGATGTGGTGGTCTATATACATGGTGATTGATGTTTTTGTCTTCTTTTTGATTTTTATATTTTTATCTTGATTTTATATTTAGAAATATTTACAAATATTTAAAAGCCAATTTGAGTCTATTTTTGAGAGGAAAATACTTTTGTTTATTTACATAAATATTTACACACATGAGCCCCTATCTCCCTCTACTTTGGCTTTTATGTGGTCAGGCCCATGCTGAGCCCTCCCTTGGGTTAGGTTGCTCAATATTTATTCTAAATATTTCCCTCTTTTTCTTTTTAATCTTTAATCTTTTATTTTTGCACAAAAACATGCTAATTATAGGTTTTTACACAATGCATGCTTTTGGTAATTATTTCTATTTACAACTATATACATGCATTTGCAAAGGTTTTTGTAGCTAAAATATAAGAATAAAGAGTGATGAATGAGTATTCATCAATGATGAGATGAGTTGAGGTTTCACTTGGGGACTGGGGCTGGAGATTCGAGTCCATACCTTATTTAATGATGCCCAAGGATGGGATAAAGTAGATGAAGGCTTCAAGAAACCTGAGTGTCAGCAAACCCTGGCCGGTGTGTGATTAAGTTCTCATGTTATCTTTTGATATTGACCTATGTGCCAATGTCTGATGAAACTGAATAATTGTTGATCAGTGTGCGCCAACTTTGGTAAAAGCAGTGGACCTAGCCTACAAAAATAAAAGAAAAGAAATAAGAATGAAAAGATATCTCAAATACAAAGACAAATTCAAAGAGCTTCCACCAAGGCGAGCGCTCCCAACCTTTTCGAAGTGTCCACTTGGACCAAAGCTATTAGGACCAGGAGTAGGGTTAGCACCCAAAAAGCGTTCTACATCGTATAGTGTTATAATTTTGGGTATTGAAGGTATCACAAATACTTGAAAGAGACATACCACGATGTACTCCCAGGAAAACAAGTGCATATGACTCCGAGCTCTATTGAGGAACACATTGATCAACAAATAAAAAAATACATGTGTTGAGTAACGCCGCGCTCGAGAGGACCCTTGTTCCAATGTGAGGGAGAGTATGCCCTCCATCATCTAGCCTTCCATCTATATTTTCAAGTCTGGCAAACGGATGAGAAGGTGTATTGAACACAAGAAATGACTCATTCCCTGGTGTTGAGGATTAGGTCTAGGGGCCTTGGGTGACATATCAACTCGACTCTCATAATTGTAGTACACTAAATGTCATATCCTTATACTATATGTACAAATAGAGTCTGATAATTAAAGAAGTTGGATTCCTTTTGACTAGAGCATGGTTGAGCCCGGAATGCTCGAGGGAGAGCATAGTTTAAGTATAGGGGGTGATGAATCTTTGATTTAACATCACTATAGTCCTTTATTATCCTTGGAGCTTGAATAAATTAAAAGAAATCATCATTAATTCACTCTAATTGATCCTCTTCTTTTAAATATACCTAATTACCGTGTAAAAATAATCCCATTTTTGTTGGACATGCGAGCCCACGGCGAGCCATTATGCAATAAATGTTATTGCAATTCACTCCTTAATCTGAAATATAGAGTACATAGTTTGCATAATAGGTTCCTTAGTACAATTAGGGTTATGTACCATGGCCATCTTAATGATCATACAGATGTTGATTCAATTATTGAATCATAGAGGCTGGTGCTTAGATGAATATCTAATGAGTTAGATTGAGGACTCATCAAGCACTGTCAATTGATTATTAAGAGATGATCTCCAGCCTGAGTAGGAGATGGCAATCCTTTCTCAGTTAGGCTGATATCTGACCGACTTCTTGATGCAGGTCCTCTGCATAGGAATAGAGATTCGGAGGTGTCAGATTAGTTAGGTCAAAGAGTTGACTTAACGAGATCGAGATAACCAAAGTCCTATATCATATGCTGTCATGATATAGGCACACATCCTCTGACTGGAGACAGGTGTGTTACTATATGTCTGAGTATGTACATTTGGCAGACCAATAGGTTGATAACCTAATCAAGGTCTATACACCGGCGCGCTGGTGTGCATATAAGGGTATATGAGTAATACGATCTCTCAAAGGGATCATACAGGTTCACTAGTGAACCGGAAGACATGAGCTCACTCATGAGATATTGGGAAGAATCAAACTACTTGCGCACGGTCGTCTCGCTTTGGAAGCTTGACTGAATTTATAGGTTTGATATATACTTTTGGAAAGTATATGATCAAGACCTAGGTATGATATATGCTTTTGGAAAGTATATGATCGATACCAACTCCCAATGATCGAATGAGAAACTTACTGAAAAAACCCTGATGTAAACAGTATAAAGTTGATCTAATACTTCCGATTTATTCTGAGTCTTCCAGTATGCAGGATGTACAGGTATTGGGAATGCCTGAGGGTGATGTGATCATAAACGGTTGTATAACCATGACGCTTCCATTCCTAGGGAGTGATGAAACAGGTCTGGATTTTAGTGACTCCTCTTAGTAGAGAAGTAATCTGATCTTAGTCCAAGTGTTGGACATTATACTGAATGTGATTCAGATTCAATGAGAAGATTAGATTTACGGTCTTGATTTAATCAAGCATCTATGGGAGGCCCGAGATCTGGATTTGAGATATGATCTCAATATCCATGTCACTATACGTGGAACAATACAATCGCCCTATCCTTATCTCCAAGTATTCGCGGAGAAAGCGCATTATCCTTGAAAGAGTTCATGGATAATTCTATTGTTGATATATGTATCCGAGCATTGAGAAAATGGATAATTAAATGTGATTTAATTATCATGAATAATATGAATTTGATTCATATTATATGGAGAGTTGTCTTTGATAATTAAATGTGATTTGATTATCAAAGATGTAAATAATCTGAATGTGATTCATATTATTTGAAGCACAAGAGAATAAGTTATCCAATATAATTAAATATGATTTAGTTATTATGGATAAGAATAACGTGGATAGCATTATCCAATTATTCATAATATATATAAATGTGATTTATAATGTATTAGAGAGAGCTAATTGTAATTTATATGTGTTGATTAATTATTATGTGTATTGGATACACATTGTGTAATTAATTGACAATGTAAATTATATATTGTTTTGGGTTGTGAATTTGATTCACAATTTTTCCATGGCAAGATTGCAACATTCTCAAATATAATTGTGAATTATTTTTGAAGAATAAAACCCAACAAAAGTTGTTGGAAATAAATAAAGAGAGAATTTCCATGGAGATATGCAATCTCATGAATTATCATGAGATTGCCCTCCATTAGGAAAGGGGTGGGCGGCACCCATGCCCTATTTGGAATGGGTGGCCGTCCACCATGTCATACATGGAATTGTGATCTCCATGTATGTATTCTCTCCTTATTTATTGATTTGATTTAGGACTAATTTATATTTGATTTTGTCAAATATATTTTAACCTAAATTTGTTGATTTTACCAACAACAATCTTGACCATTGGATTGACATAAATCAATCTCATCCATTGATTTTATATGTCCCATGGATTGAGATCCATGGATCCCAAAACCCTATAAATAGAGAGGCATACCCATGCTCTCTCTTTACACACAATGCTTGAGAAGCATCTCTCTCTCTCTCTCTTTCTCTCTAGAGGTCAGCCCTCTCTCTCCCTCTCATGGTCGTCCACCATGGATGCCATGGAGAGGTTCTCCATCGTCGCGGCATCGTCGTTATGCTGCCCGTTCTTCTGCTCGTGGATCTCCGTCTCCTTCGGTGCGCCTCGCTCGTGAAGATGACGTCGGATCTCGTGTGTTGATATCAGGAGATCCGCCGCTTGGATCATCAACATGGATTGCGAGAAGCACGCGGTTCATCCCCGCGCTCGCAAGCGTCTCCTCCGTCGGATCGGACTTGAGACAGGAGGTCTCTTCGTTTAGAGACTTGATCACAACCACGCTTCAAGAGGTAATCCTAATTACTTGTTTGTGGTTTAGACGAAATGATCCGAGAAGTGTTCTTGGATCATGTGGTTTCATCGTATAAAATTTTTTAAATTCCGCTGCACCGAGCAACTAGTCCGACTAGTCGCTCCTCGTCGTATTCGATACGACGCTCACGCTTCCGTGATGCGCTTGAGGATCTAACCATATCCTTCAAGTGGTATCAGAGCCTTAGGTCAACGGTTTCGAATAGTGATTCGTTAACCAAGGACGACTTGGGTTCGCTAAGGTCGCGAAAGTTTTCATCGCATTTGATTTCGCAGATCTGTTTAGTAAATAAATTCGGCACTGTTTAAATTGTTTAAACACGAATTTTATACTTGGATTATGTTTCCCATTAAATAAGGAAACCATAGGATCTGAGTTTGCGTAAATCGGATTTCGTATGCTCGAGATATGGTCGTTTTAATGAACATGTATGCACTGTTGCGGGAACTGTGAATCTGAACGTGATTAAAATGTTAATTACTGTTTAGACTTGCCTCGAAATGCGTGAAACATCACTTAAGTTCTGTCCTAAATCAAATTAGCAAACTTTAGAAATTGACTTTGCTTAATTTGGATTTAATATGATTGAGATATGCCAATTTTAGTAAGTAGGGGTCACTGCTGAAATTGCTTTCCTAATCAAGAACCATGTTATTGTCAATTAATGAAATTAATTGTTAATTTCGAGAAATAATTATGAAAAATATTTGTGAAATATTAGAGAATGATTAATTCCTTAATTGACTTGGCCCCAACCAATTAGTTGATTAGATTTGATCTAAACCATAATTGGAATTACAATCATCAAACTTCTTGCTTGAATAGGACTTGGGAATTTGCCTAGCAAATTTCCTTAAAATCAAAATTATTCTGATTACTATATGGTATAATTTCGGTTGAAGAACCGATGATCATCTCAATTACAAAATAATCAATTTGGCATTATCCTTTCTCGAGGCGGATATGGTGTCTAGTCGGGGATCGCTGGTCAGCGGGTTGCAACGTATGTGGTCCGCCCCACTCCCGTCGGTACTGGCCATGATAGCGGGTAGGGCCGGAATAATGTCCGAGGGATTATGATGTATTTTTCTAATTATTAAAATACGAATTAATATGTACTTTGAGAATAATATCATATATATTCAAGCATAAAATTAAGTTTGATTGATTGAATTGGATTGATAATTAATTTAATATGATTAAGTTAATTATGTCCAATTAAGAATACTCTAATATGATTAGAGTTAATAATTCCCTTGGAAGAATTAATTATATGAATGTGATTCATCGTAATTAATTAAATTTGAATAAGAGGTGGAGGATCACATAAGTGACATCCATGGTCTCCCGTCAAAGCGAAGGGTTTCCGTCGCCAGGGATTGTATACAGGAGACGCCTGTATGAAGTGACAGCTCCTATATGCAAGCGCATCTGGATCGGACTCTTTGCTTCTCGAAAGAGTAAGGCCGTATGCGTAGTGACCCCAATACCGGATCCTCATATTATTGGGGCGATATTGGATTGCGCATAGCGAGTTCTATTCCTGTTGACGGTTGGTTCAATTAACGACGGGTCAACATCACCTTAGGGGTGGTGGGCCCGGGTGTTAAAGACCGAATTGGGAAATGCAAGTTGGACTTGCAAGGCGGAATGTGTTCTCGCTTCTCTTTATTGGAGTTGCAGTTTCTCATATTATTGGGATGTAACAAAGATAAAGAGGAGATCCCAGATCTTGTTGAGATATAATGGTAAGTATATCTCTTACATTGAAAGTGATTAAGGGAATGAACTTTCATTGTTGACATGGCAAGACAACTTTGATATAAAAACTCCTAAATCAAAGTATAATATGTGTATATATATAAATATATACCCTTATGCAAATTACTTATTTCAGATAATCCTTCATTAAACCCACTCAATGTTATACTCATTAATAACCAGTAGAATATCATGGATTGGACCCTTGATCCAGATATTGTACTTGCGATTGGACACATAATGTATGTGGTTGCAATGTGCAAGTTTCCTCATAATAATGAGAAGTGATAATTAAATAAGACAATAGGACTAAAACCCTAGGGTTTGTATGTCTCTATAAGTCTTGATCTTATCGAATGTACTTTTTGAAGTGACATGTCGATGATGATCGTAATTATCAAATTAATCCGTATAAAATCAATAAAGATATTCTGGCATACATATGTGCTCTTGACATTTAATCATGAATGACATGGTTCTCTACATCATGTAGAATGGTAGCTCTATTAGAGATAATGTATTCAAATTGTTTGAATACCTACCTGAACCGATGCTTCAAAGAGTTTAGATGGATGTAGATGATGAGTGTCATCATTCTACTGTCTATACTCTAGTCATTCATGAAGCTTCATAATATTCATATTATATGAACTTAAATGAAGCTTGTATAAATGTTGAAATACTCTTATATTGAAATTTTTGATTTTAACATAAGAGATCCTTGGTCTTGAGCAAAGGTTGCTTATAGACAAAGGGAGCGCAGTGGAAGCATGGGTTGGACCCAAGTAAGAGGTATAGTCAAAGAGTTGACTGTACTTCTGTGATTTCCATATGACATCCAAAGAGTTGGATGAATGCCAATACTGCAATAAGTTGATGTGTTGATAGTATGACTATCAAGTCTGTCTAGAACCCTCAGAAAAGGACTCGGATGGAGCATCAGTATAATCTACATATAATCATTGATATTGACTTACTTATTTGATAAGATAAAGTCTAATAATTGTATCTCAAATTTTCTAATGACACTTGCAATTGGTTGCGTATGTATTAGAAATTTGATCTTAAGGTTTATTGGTCATCCATGTTGAAAGTGATGCAAGTGTTGCAACAATTTCCATGAGATCAATAGACTTCATTTTTTCAGTGGGAGCCCTTAGTCTTAGAGAATGTCTTTATGACCTAGATATTAGAATACACTCATTGTTTATTTTCTAATTGTTGGATATAAACATGAATTCTGTAATAAATCTATCATAAAGAGTTATGATGGAGATATTTCAGATAGTAATCAAAAATCTAGTGGACTCTATTAAATTAGAAAATTAATGAATGGTTCATTAAGTTTTTTAATACTGAGAATTAAAAAGATCAATAGGAGGATAAAGATCATTTGATAATGATCTGACATCAAATTTTGGACATATGTATGTTGATGAGATCAATGGACTAGTAAGACATGAAACTTTAGATTGTCTAAAGATTCAAATCTCACATACTTGTGAATATTATATTCAAAGTAAAATGTCCGATACACCCTTCCTTGGGAAAGGTGTAAGATGTCTAGGTATTAAGGATCTCATACATATTGATGTTTGCAGATCATCTATATCATAGTATACATTATGGATATGTGATATCTGTTAATGATTATGTATGATATGAGATTTCTTCTCTTCACCTAAGAAACCTTTGAAATATTCAAAGATTTCGTAATTTTGGTTTAGAACCAAAGTTTGAAGGAAGATGAAATGAATTTAATCTAACCAAGGTAGCCTGTACCTATTAGATGAATTCAAGGAATACCTTATAGAGATATGAATATCATTCCTATCTCAATCCTCCTAATGAACCTTAACTCAAAGGAGTTGTAGGGAGATACAATTGATCGTGTGTGACATGATTTAATCAATGATTAATCCTAGCATAATTATCTCTTAAGTTTCCAAGATATATATGTAGTAGAGACTACATTATATACTTAATAAGGTTCCATGCATGTAAGCTGGAATCTAGCACTAGAGAGTGCTACTTCATTAGGAAAATAAAGGATGGTATTGGATACCTACTTTATGACCTTGAGATTCTTAAAAGATCTCATCTTTGAGAATATGATTCTTATAGGATGACTCTCTTAGGAATCAAGATGAAAATGAAGTAAAGGAACTCATTTAATCTTGAAAAGATAATGAGGCTCCTGAAATCGGAAATTAAAATAGATAATTAAAGATGAAACATTAATACCTCTTCAAATAAGTTTGAGGATGAATTCCATGTGTCAGTTAAATCTGAAAATGATCGGACTTCATGTGATGAAGCTCCTGAGGATCATAACATGAAAAGATGGATGTTAGCAATAAAAGTCTAATGTAGACTTCATATACAAGTGTTGTATATGGACCCTCGAGGATCCACCTATATGGGTCAGACCCATTAAGATGTAAATGGATCTTCAAGAGAAAGAGGGAACCTGATGAAAAGGTAGAGACCTTCAAAGCACGGTTCGTAGTCATGAGCTACACATCGAAGAGAAGACATCGCTTACGATGAGACTTGCTCTCCAGTGACCTTGCTTTAACTCATCAGAATATTGCTAACTATAGCTACACAACTTGACTATGACATCTTCATGATGTAAGTCAAGATTGCATTCCTCTATGAATACCTCTCTAAGGATATTCACATGAAGTAGCCCCAGGGCTTCAATATTGAGGAAAGCAAGGTGTGCTAGCTGAAGAACTCCATCTTTGGACTCCAATAAGTTTCTTGTAGATGGAACATAAGATTTGATGAAATCATAAATGTTGTGATAAAATCTTGATGAACCATGTGAAGCTTAGTGGGAGTGCCATTGTGTTCATCGTGCTAAATGTAGATATTATTCTAATCATTTAGAATGATATAAGAATAATAATAAGTGTTTTATAATTTGGTTGTTCCATACCTTGAGATACGATTTCAAGGATACCTCTTAGATCTTAATTCTAAAGTCGTTCAGAAGCAAAGAGAAGAGGGTATTGGGACTGTCGCATTAGTAGTACACCTTGGACTTATTCCATTTTCTGGACAATTCCAAGAACGGCTTCCTTCCCTTAAGATGTGGTAGTGACCTGTCTAAAGGATAGCACCTCAAAAGGTTGAGGAAGTGAATGCTAGAACTGCTTGCACTTGTGCATCAGTTATGAGAAGCTGGGTATATGCTAGAT
This sequence comes from Ottelia alismoides, assembly GCA_037367405.1. NCBI lineage: Eukaryota > Viridiplantae > Streptophyta > Magnoliopsida > Alismatales > Hydrocharitaceae > Ottelia > Ottelia alismoides. The sequence continues at coordinate 571,937 of JAZKJV010000408.1, forward strand.
GTGTACAAGAGCCAGATGTCTGCCATGCAGTGGGAGTAGTAAACTGTTACTAATCCTACTATGGAGATAAAACACTTGATTGCAGTAATAACAATATCTTCAAAGATGATGAAACTTAGAGATAGTGATCTCAAAGTCTTATCTTCAAAGGTTTAAGACCTTGTAGATAGTGATCTATAAGGGTCTTGACTGTAGATACCTTAGGAGATAGAGATCTCCAGGAATGAAGGTATTCTAATATGGATTATGGGAATACTGGTTATGATAATTAATAAGATGTAGTGTCAAGGACACTATAACCAACAAAATTGAGTATCGGTTGCATGAGATGCAACGTTCGCATTGGATGCGATCACTGTTACTAGGAGATATGCAAGTGCCGTAAAAGGACTTGGCGTAGTCTCTTGAGAACAGAGTGACTGATCAGCTTACCTAGCTATTTTCTAAATAGCCTATGATTGTCACATGAGTGCGGGTTTAAATGATTAGCCCATTAATGGCTCTTTGGGCTAGTGGGAGATTGTTGGACATGCGAGCCCACTGCGAGCCATTATGCAATAAATGTTATTGCAATTCACTCCTTAATCTGAAATATAGAGTACATAGTTTGCATAATAGGTCCCTTAGTACAATTAGGGTTATGTACCATGGCCATCTTAATGATCATACAACTGTTGATTCAATTATTGAATCATAGAGGCTGGTGCTTAGATGAATATCTAATGAGTTAGATTGAGGACTCATCAAGCACCGTCAAATGATTATTAAGAGATGATCTCCAGCCTGAGTAGGAGATGGCAATCCTTTCTCAGTTAGGCTGATATCTGACCGACTTCTTGATGCAGGTCCTCTGCATAGGAATAGAGATTCGGAGGTGTCAGATTAGTTAGGTCAAAGAGTTGACTTAACGAGATCGAGATAACCAAAGTCCTATATCATATGTTGTCATGATATAGGCACACATCCTCTGACCGGAGACATGTGTGTTACTATATGTCTGAGTATGTACATTTGGCAGACTAATAGGTTGATGACCTAATCAAGGTCTATATACCGGCGCGCTGGTGTGCATATAAGGGTATATGAGTAATACGATCTCTCAAAGGGATCATACAGGTTCACTAGTGAACCGGAAGACATGAGCTCACTCATGAGATATTGGGAAGAATCAAACTCTGTGCGCATGGTCGTCTCGCTTTGGAAGCTTGACTGAATTTGTAGGTTTGATATATACTTTTGGGAAGTATATGATCAAGACCTAGGTATGATATATGCTTTTGGAAAGTATATGATCGATACCGACTCCCAATGATTGAATGAGAAACTTACTGAAAAAACCCTGAAGTAGACAGTATAAAGTTGATCTAATACTTCGGGTTTATTCTGAGTCTTCCAGTATGCAGGATGTACAGGTATTGGGAATGCCTGAGGGTGATGTGATCATAAACGGTTGTATAACCATGACGCTTCCATTCCTAGGGAGTGATGAAACGTTTCTAGATTTTAGTGACTCCTCTTAGTAGAGAAGTAATCTGATCTTAGTCCAAGTGTTGGACATTAATTTGAATGTGATTCAGATTCAATGAGAAGATTAGATTTACGGTCTTGATTTAATCAAGCATCTATGAGAGGCCCGAGATCTGGATTTGAGATATGATCTCAATATCCATGTCACTATACGTGGGACAATACAATCGCCCTGTCCTTATCTCCAAGTATTCGCGGAGAAAGCGCATTATCCTTGAAAGAGTTCATGGATAATTCTATTGTTGATATATGTATCCGAGCATTGAGAAAATGGATAATTAAATGTGATTTAATTATCATGAATAATATGAATTTGATTCATATTATAAGGAGAGTTGTCTTTGATAATTAAATGTGATTTGATTATCAAAGATGTAAATAATGTGAATGTGATTCAAATTATTTGAAGCACAAGAGAATAAGTTATCCAATATAATTAAATATGATTTAATTATTATGGATAAGAATAACGTGGATAGCAATATCCAATTCTTTATAATATATTATAAATGTGATTTATAACGTATTAGAGAGAGATAATTATAATTTATATGTGTTGATTAATTATTATGTGTATTGGATACACATTGTGTAATTAATTGACAATGTAAATTATATATTGTTTTGGGTTGTGAATTTGATTCACAATTTTTCCATGGCAAGATTGCAATATTCTCAAATATAATTGTGAATTATTTTTGAAGAATAAAACCCAACAAAAGTTGTTGGAAATAAATAAAGAGAGAATTTCCATGGAGATATGCAATCTCATGAATTATCATGAGATTGCCCTCCATTAGGAAAGGGGTGGGCGGCACCCATGCCCTATTTGGAATGGGTGGCCGTCCACCATGTTATACATGGAATTGTGATCTCCATGTATGTATTCTCTCCTTATTTATTGGTTTGATTTAGGACTAATTTATATTTGATTTTGTCAAATATATTTTAACCTAAATTTGTTGATTTTACCAACAACAATCTTGACCATTGGATTGACATAAATCAATCTCATCCATTGATTTTATATGTCCCATGGATTGAGATCCATGGATCCCAAAACCCTATAAATAGAGAGGCATACCCATGCTCTCTCCTTACACACAATGCTTGAGAAGCATCTCTCTCTCTCTTTCTCTCTAGAGGTCAGCCCTCTCTCTCCCTCTCATGGCCGTCCACCATGGATGCCATGGAGAGGTTCTCCATCGCCGCGGCATTGTCGTTATGCTGCCCGTTCTTCTGCTCGTGGATCTCCGTCTCCTTCGGTGCGCCTCGCTCGTGAAGAAGACGTCGGATCTTGTGTGTCGAGATCAGGAGATCTGCCGCTTGGATCATCAACATGGATTGCGAGAAGCACGCGGTTCATCCCCGCGCTCGCAAGCGTCTCCTCCGTCGGATCGGACTTGAGACAAGAGGTCTCTTCGTTTAGAGACTTGATCGCAACCACGCTTCAAGAGGTAATCCTAATTACTTGTTTGTGGTTTAGACGAAACGATCCGAGAAGTGTTCTTGGATCATGTGGTTTCGTCGTATAATATTTTTTAAATTCCGCTGCACCGAGCAACTAGTCCGACTAGTTGCTCCTCGTCGTATTCGATACGACGCTCACGCTTCTGTGATGCGCTTGAGGATCTAACCATATCCTTCAATTTTACCATATATATTTTTATTTTATTTCCTACTAACTACTCCAAAAAATTATATTAAATATTGTTTATATTTACTTTGGCCTTTAAAAGGAATAAAAAAGATTAAAAAAATCACAAAAGGATTAAAATGGGGTATTCTTATTCATTAAAAGTAATCTCAAAATTTTTGTCATGTTTATTTAATTTATTTAGACTTTTTGTCCAACATGAAACTTGTAGATCTTTTTCAGATCTACAGCTTTTTATGTTTTGACTTTTTCCCAGTTTTGACTCCTTCCATTTATTTTGAATTTCCTTTTATTTTCCTATTTCTTGAATAAATCAATTGGGCTACGTGATGCTCTATGGAGCTGCCACGTGACCCATTCCTCATTGCGCCACCCTGCCCTCTCTCGGTATGTTTGATCCACCCCCTACCTCATCTCAACCGTTCCTCAGTGTCATGCCCTATGCTGCTAGGTCAGATCCTATGATCTAATATCAACCCTCTCTTCTCGCCTTAACCCCAACCGATGGATGGCATCCCATCTAATGGCTTGGCACCCTCCACGTCACCCTTCCTTTCTCATCCATCAGATCCCTATGCTGGACTTCATCTTAGCCGTCACCTCACGCCGCTTCCGCAACCCTTGGATTAGATCATCAGATTTGATCGCACCCATTTGCTCACACCCTCTTCTTGGCCATTGGATCGCAAGATTCAACGGCCCAGTCCTCGTCTCCCACCTCCGTTCGGACCCTCTCTCTTGCGTTCCCCTACATCGACGACCTCTCCCCTTCCTTTTCTAGCGCCTACTCTGAGAAGCCTCATTACTCACCAAAATCGCCCCCACAAAGCCCTAACAGCCATGTCCTTCGTGCAGCCTTCAAATCCCTCAAACCATGCCTTCAATCCCTCCACCCGGTCGCTACATCCTCGCCGACCTTCCAATGTAACAGTCAGACGATCACGTTAAATACTCCCTCTTCACCCACATTTACCCCCGTCCATCACTAGATGGGAGTCCACCTTAGGTCTCTCCACCTCCCCGTGACACTGGGAGGATGGATCGAGCTCCAACGATAGGATATCACCCTAATGTGTGACCCTTAGCTCCCCCAAGTCAGGACAACTCCACTCACCGTTGAGCTCCATGCTCCGACTGAGCATGTAGAGCGACGACCCTGAGATCCTCTGAACCTCAACCTAGGCTGCGACTTCCACTATATATTCTTCTCCAAACAAGTATCCCTCCTCCTTCTTTATCATGGCTTTTCTTCCTTTTATCCCTACCCACACACATAGACCCCCCATCGACTCATTGTCTCCCCACCTTCGCCTGACCACCAACATCTTCTATGGCCGTCCCTATCACCCTCTCCTTCCATCATAACCCCCATCATATCCAGGCTTCCTCCTCCACTAAAGGTGGAGGAGGACCCACTTTGGGCTTCACGTGCTTTGCCCCACCAGACCGTTATTTTATCCATTTTCTTCAGCTATCTTTACAGCTAACCCTTTAGCAGGTTAATTCACCATTGATCGGGTGCCTCGTAGGAGCTCCATTCTAGATCACCTCATCTAGTGAGCATTCACTGCCCCGCCTCGCCAGCGCCCGTCAACGCTTCCTCAACACGCTAGTTCTTTTGCAGGTGTAGAGGGGGAGCTTGGAGGAGGAGACGACCCCTCACCGGAGATCCAAAATCACATCTCAATTCGCACTGGAACACACATGCTAGGAAAAGCATTTACCATTGGATGGCGCCTCCTCGGTGTCAACACAACAGCCTAGATGCGACCACATCGTCCCCATCACAGCCACACGGCTCGGTGGAGTCGTGCCACCTCTAGGGCTCCTCGAGCTAACACGTGGCCTGAGGCACCTACACCGACCCTCGCTTGCCTCTAGGACTGAACCGTACATAGGCCATGTGTGTGCGGGCTGGGCATTTTAAAATCCTACCCTGCCAATTTCCATTAATTACAAAAGGCCCGCCTGGGAAATTTATACAAGAGCCCTACCGACTTTTCATTTATTGCATTTATGCCCTTGTTAGTGACCTTTTTTCATGGTTAACATTTTATTCTCTAAGTTTTTTATTATAATTATGCCCGTGCACTCTTTTATTCGTAACTTAAACCTACAAACTCCAATTCCAATGATTTTAATTTCACTGTGTTGCTAACAAGATTCTCTTTTTGATGGCATCATTATTTAATTTATTTAACACTTTATTTGATATGCTAATTTCTATGTATTAGTTTATCATTTGCTTCTCATTCTTATGCCATTATTAGAGTTGTGAAATATCTTCGTGCTTCAATTGATATTGAAATTGGAACCATTCATGAATATTCATTCTATTTGCATGCATCATATTTTGTAGTATATTGCATCATTTTAGTTGCTAAAAAATGAATATAAATTGCATATTTCTCCGCATGCATTGCATGACGCTTTATATTTCCTTGCATCTACTCTACATAGAAATAAAATAAAAAATATGGTATGTGTTCATTATACGCCACATTGTGTTGCATCATGTGCCACTTGAATTGTTTGAAAATCTACAAAAAAATGTTTTCTTCGCATGCATATTATACATTGTGCATCATTTTAGTTATGTATGTCTTTACATTATTTTTATGCATATTGTTTTGTCTTATATTTGTGTTGAGAATTCTATCTACATAAAGAAGACCTAGATCAATGAACTCAATCTCATTTTTAATCACTAATTTTCGATTAATTGATGAGGAGGCTCGTGTCCCTTTGTTTGACCTTGGTATGCTTGCCAAGTAAAAAATCATCACCACATATTCAAGCACGTGGTTGATTCTACTAAGATCGAAAATCGCATCTTGTACTACGATGAGACAACCAAATTAAGTAGGTGATTTTACGATTTATCAAGATTCTTGAAAGATAGCATCATTCCACGGTTCGGAATTCCAAAGATATTGATTTCAGATGGAGGCAGCCACTTCATCAATAAGGAGGTCAAGAAATTATTGAAGGAGTATGGCATCGATCATCGAGTCGCATCTCCTTATCATCCGCAGTCATATAGCCTAGAAAAGTCATCAAACAGACAAATCAAGACAATATTGGAGAAACTAGTAAGGCCAGACAAAAAGAACTAGTCACAACTTCTAGACTTAGTCCTTTGGGCATACAGAACGACCTACAAGACTCCCTTGGGCAGGTCACCCTATTGTATTGTTTACGGAAAACCATGCCACATGCTAGTGGAATTGATTCACAAATAATATGGCAGTTATATGATACCTCATCTCACAAAATGGTGGTCAACAAAGTTGGATCTAAACATACTCCTGTAATTCACAGATTACGCATACGACAACAACTTGATGTACAAAGAGAAGGTCAAACACTGGCACGTCAAGCACATCAAAAGAAAGACCTTCAAACCTGGGCAGAAAGTTTGGTTGTTTGACTTGAAGTTGAAGATTTTTCCAGGAAGATTGAAAATCAAATGGACAAAGCTGTATAGAGTCAGTACCGTGCATGACAATGGATGTGTACTGATATTAGAATTATCAGTTGATGCACAACCCTTCATAATCAATGGTCAGTTGCTGAAGCCATATTTAGAGCATGATACAACCATAGTTGACTATGTACATTCACCGTTGCAACAACTTCAGTGGAGCCGGACAATGCTCCCCAAAATATATTCGAATAACTTTTCTTATTTTCCTCTTTCTGTTTTAATTCTTCCAATTCTTTCTTTCGTGTTGCACTCATCTCATTCATCTTTACTATACTTAGGATATAATTTATCCTAAGTATGGGGGGTGAGAACATTATGGTAGTTCATTCTTTGATCCCTCGCATGTCTCCTCAACTCTTGACATTCTATCTATACATAGGTATACCTTACCCTGAGTATATGAGGAGACAAGTTGAGCCGATGCTTTGTTTATTCCCACCCTAAACCCTCACTGCATGTTGGATACAGTCTACTATACTTAGGCTTACTCGATCCTAAGTATAGGGGGACGGTCAACTTCTCATTCTTTATTCAATTGTTATAGTATATACTTACTTATACTTAATACGAGTCATGTCTTCCTTTTTCTCTCCGATCTGTGAGGACATTGCTCAAGCTAAGTATATGGGGTCGTATATACGTTATGTAACTTTAGCCGTAACTCATATTTTCGTATTTATAATAACATGGCAAATTAATAAAATTTAAACACGATAAATTATTTGTAATTATGGTTAATGCACCAGTTAAAAAAATTGTAAAATATTTGAAAATTAGTTGTAAAAGTCTTTGAAAATCTATTGACAACTTTTTCGAAGATATTTTGTAAAATATTTTCAAACATTCGTAAAAATATTTTGTTTGTAAAAATTTCCTCTCTTTGTTTGAATAAAATGTTTGGAAAATCTATTTGCTAATGGTTTGGAAAATGGTTATAAAAACACTTTGAAAAATCTATACATACTATTTGAAAAAGCATATGCAAAATGATTTTAAATTTACAAATGCAAAAATTATCTATCAAATTATTTTCAAAATAAAGTTTTCAAAATATTTGTAAAAAACTTTTCAAATTATTTTGATAACTGTTCGCATAATTCAAGAAAATAAAAATTCTTTAGAAATCATGTAGATAAAATCATGTAAATAATAACTAACTTGTGTGATTTCTTCACATAATTCTTGTATATAATAGAAGCACTCCCGTGTAAATAATTACACATACTTATTTCATCAACTCTTTAGTTTTTCAAAAATACCCACAAAATTTGCACAATAAAAATCTATAAAATTTGTATTCTTTTCAAAATTACATAGAAATTTGCAAAACTTTTCAAAAAAATCCATAAAAGTTCGAAATTAGAAAATTACTTCACAATTTTTTTTGCATTGTTTATATCATATGCATTTTTTATAATAATATAGACAAATGAGCACGTCAAAATAAAGTCTGAAGATTGGAGCTTTATATATATATAACTTAATACACTTAATTTAAGAGGAACCCAATGAGGATTGGAATTGGGGATACTTCAGCTCAACTTAAATTAATTCTTCAGCTTCCATGATACTATGTTCATGACTCAATTCAATGTATCTAAATAGAACCCTTCATATCATCTGTAACATGGGCAGAATGGTTGATTGTTAGACGTGAAGTTGAAGATTTTTTCCGGGAAAATTGAAAAGCAAATGGACAAGGATGTACATAGTCAGGATCGTGCATGACAATGGAAGTGTACTGATATCAGAATTGTCAGACGATGCACAACCCTTCATAGTCAATGGTCAGTTGTTGAAGCCATATTTAGAGCATGATACATTCCCGACCGTTGTCAACTTTGTATAAGTGATTTTTGATGATGAATTCACCGTTGCAACAACTTCAGTGGAGCCGGGCAATGCTCCCAAAATATATTAGAACAACTTTTCTTCTTTTCTTCTTCTCATTTTCATTCTTCCAATTATTTCTTCCGCTTTGCACTCACCCCATTCATCTTTCTTATATCTAGGATATAATTCATCCTGAGTATAGGGGTGAGTGCATTCTGGTAGTTCACTCTTTGATCCCTCGATTGTCTCCTCAACTCTTGATATTCTGTCTATACTTAGGTATACCTCACCCTGAGTATCGGGGGAGACAAGTTGATTCAATGATTTGTTTATTCCCACCCTCAACCCTCACTACATGTTTGATATAGTCTACTATACTTAGGCTTACTCGATCATTAGTATAGCAGGGAAAGTCGACTTCTTATCCTTTATTCAAACATTGTAGTATATACTTCCATATACTTAGTACAAGTTATGTCTTCCTTTTATCTATGATCCATGAGGACAAGCTCAAGTTACGTATAGGGGGCTCGTATATACATTGCATATACTTTAGCCATAACTCATACTTTCGTGATTTTAATAACATGAATAACTAAAATATTTTAAACACAATAAATTCTTGTAATTATGGTTAATAAAACGATTAAAAATATTTTACAAGATAATTGGAAAATGGTTGTAAAATTCCTTAAAATATCTATTGGAAACTATTTGGAAAATATTTTCAAACCTTTGTAAAAATGTATTGTTTGTAAAAGTTTCTTTTCTTTATTTGAATAAAATGTTTGGAAAATCTATTTGCAAATGGTTTGGAAAATGGTTGTAAAAAATACTTTGAAAAATCTATACACATTATTTGGAAAAGCCTTTACAAAATGATTTTTAAATTTTGTAAATGTGTGCAAAAATTATTTGTCAAATTACTTTCAAAATAAAGTTTTCAAAATGTTTGTAAAAATATTTTAAAATTATTTTTTGAACCATTTACATAATTCAAGCAAACAGATTTTCTTTACAAATCATGTAGATAAAAACCTATAAATAATAACTAATTTGGGTAAATTCTTCACCAATTCTTGTAAATAACAGAAGCACTCCAGTGTAGCTAATTGCACATAATAATTTCACTAACTCTTTAGTTTTTCAAGATCCCTAAGAAATTGTAAAATGAAGAAACTATAAAAATTTGCAAAATGTTTTCAAAATTGCATAAAAATTTGCAACACTTTTCAAAAAAATCCATAAAAAATTCAAAATCAGATAATTGCTTTATAAAAACATTTTCTTGCATTGCATATATCATATGCATTTTTCGGAATAATCTAGACAATTGAACTATTCATAATAAAGTCTGACGATTGGAGCTTCGTATATACCTTAATACACTTAATTTTAGAGGAATCCATTGAGGACTAGAAGTAGAGATAATTCATCTTACCTTGACTTAATTCTTTAGGTTCCATGAGATTATATTCACGCTAAACAGAACCCTTCTTATCATCTATCGTACATTAGAGATAATGACTTTACTGGAAACCTCACACTTAACACTTATCTCAACCCGGATGGATTGTTGAAAAATCTTAGAGTTTAACTTGGGACGATGCTAGGTCGCTTCGTCAAGGGTGGTTTAGGAACCATTAATGGGGATTGTTAAAACTGGTACTCTAGCCAACTTCTTTTGGTAACAATGATATCTAAATACTGGAGATAGATTGAGATAATGCTTCGGATGAGGAATGGTCTGCTAATGCAACTTTTTCCAAGCCCACAAAAAATGGATGAACCAAAAGATGTTATATCTGTCGGGGCACAAATAAAAATGCAGAAGCTGAACCAAGTCAAATAAAATATCCAAATGAAGCCCACACCGAAAATTCTACCAAAAAAACGATCTTCCAAATAAAGCATACTTCTTGGTGAAGACTCATTTACAATGACCGAGCTTCACAAGGGAATGGAGAATACGCTAGTCGATTCCCACTTCTTTGCCCATTCTTCTTGCTCCCAACCCCATTCTGTTGTAAAGACCAACATCACCTAATGTTAGAAGGGATTATTTTCCTCTACGAGGATGAGTTACTAGAAGAGCATACTCCTTGATAGTTCAACAGTTTTGTCTGGGAAGGGCTAAATTCACACACATGGTTCTATCACTTCAAGGTAGCAAGGGTATGCGATTGGGGGTATGGTTCTGACCAGACTGTGAAGAGAACTGGATAGTAGGATTATGGAACCTAAAGGATGTTGTGTCACACTTCATAACATAAATGCAGTACCGAACACACAATTAACCCAAGGGTCTTCTATGAGCTCCAAACTTCTACTTTATCAAGACAAGTTTAAAAGTAGAAAAATGTTCCAAGTTATTTCTTTGTCTTTTCTTTATTTTTTCTTTTATGCACTTATCGCATAAGTGTTTTCTAGGACTAGCAAAGACAAGTATAGGGGGTTATGGATCCTCATTTCATTACCTCTATTCTTTCATTTTGTCCCCATATCCCTTGTTAAATGCATGTATATATCATTAATTTGTAAAAATAAACACTCAATAATTCAAAATTAATATTGTATAAGTATAGTATAAAAGACTGCACGAAAAGATGTATTTATGCTAAAATAAAATAATAAAGAAAATAACAAGAATGAGGTGTCAAATACATTGAGTGACCCTAGCCACTGAGACCCAATCATCATGATGACTTGGTCGATAAGGAATAAAGTAAGGGGAGATAGGGTGGCTATTTGTACAGAGAATATGGTAAAAACCCTATATTAATAGGTCAATAATCATATTTTGTGACCTATTTTAGTTTCTCATTTTTACTCATCAAATCAATAAACTTTAAACATCAATTTGTACATAAAAATAAAGAGAAAAATACAAAATTTATTTCACTAAAAAATAATGCACGGTATGCTTGGGACACACAAAATAAAAAGCCATGAAGAAAACTTTGCTTGCATGTATCTTCTCTGTATTGATTCGAAATTGACAAACTCACCTTTATTTTTCATAAAATTAAACAAGATATTTAATTAAGTTGGTTTCATTCAATTTGGAATTAAAATGCAGAAGTTAGGTTCTGGGCTCCTATTGTGCACTATACATGTATATAATATTAAAAATAATTATTCTTTATATTTCCACTTTCTTAAATATTTTATAAAAATTGTAAATATTATTGGAAACACATGTACATGATTAACCTAAAATAAAATCATTAAAAATAAAATAAAATAAATAATATACCCTAATTTATGGATGAAGTATACCTATGTATTCCTATACGATATATATGCATAATTAATTAAGTACATAAACAACTTTGGAAAAACAAAATAAAAATACCTAAATATGTGTTTAAACAAGTTCTATATATATAAAATACCAAGACATAGTATTAAAATATAATATATAAATTAAAAATAAAATATATAAAATTTAGGTATATTTACCTATATATTCATCAATTAATTAACTTGTAAAAATACATAAAAATCATTATTAAATACACATTAATTTATAAGCATTTTTTACCATTTCATTAAAAATTAATAAAATCGTTTATTAATTTTATTTAAATTTACATGTCTTTTTCCCCGTTCTTTTTCCTGGTTGGTCCACGTGGTTGGTCCACGTGGACCAACCAGGATCCTTAATTTGCTGACTTCGAGCAATTACACATCTACCCTCCTCTCCGTCAAAACTTACGCAACCCCCACTTCTTTGATTTCTGTATGCCGCCTCCATCTTCCATTCCTCTCGAGACTACCACCAACTTTTAGCCATGCCATCCCTCTCCGTTGCCCATGCTAAAATCTCCACCTACCACCTTCGATCCTCTTGCAATCTCTCCATACTTTTAGCCAGAAACCACCCTTATAAATAAACCCCTCCCCATTGGACACCTCCGTTGACTCCCTGGTGATAGCATGAAGAACTCCAGCCCTTTGTGGTGTAGATAAGTGGATGTAGAGCAAGATCCAAGTTCACATGACCTCATCTCCGGTGAGCTTCACCTGCTCTGAGCTACAGAGCTCGTCGAGCTGGTAGGTGTGTTATTATTTCATGCTTTTAGTTCCCTTAGCACATATTAGGCTTAATTCCATCTTTTAGTTTTCCATTTAACATAATTTGAAAATCAAAACCGTCGGAGCCTCAAGCTCCGACACCAAATTCATTGTGTTCCGACTTGGTTCCGACCCTTGATCGCCTGCATCCTATTCCCTTCGTGATTCTCCACAAAATCCCTTTGTTCCCACTGTGATTCCGGTACAGAATCACACCACCGAAGCTCCCTCCACCGCCTTCATCGAAGCTTCCACCATCTCGCTTGTCCATTGCTTCCGCAACTTCAGTAGAGGGTCGAGGAGTTAGCCCTCGACCCCCTTGACATTTTGGCACAAGTACACGACCGTGAATCCACCTGGAGCTCCAAACCAAGATTTGAAAAGGAGCCCCATGTCGACCGAGCTCCAGGGCTCTTCTATAGCCCCATACTTTATGAAGGTGCCTGCAAGACGCACAGTGTCCTCAGGAAGACGGGATGCTCCTTCGTTGAGGAGAAGGAAGCCGGAGGTGACCATAGCTAGAGATTCAAACTCTCCGATGATGAATTCTTCCATGCTCCCCAGCCATCCTCCTCGTCGTTTGATCCAAGGTACGACCCATATCTAATCTGGGTTGTTGAGATTATTTGAAGTGAAGCCCTTCTAGGACCGCCACGTCGGCCATGTGGATCATCCTTTGTTGTCCGATAGCCGGCAATTAAAAGGGTAAATTTATTAGTAACCCCTAGCTTTTTATATTGTTAATATTTGGTCATGTAGATATTTTAGTATGTTATATAGTTTGTATAAAAATTGCAACTGGTCCCTTCAACTTCTTGTATATTACATATTGGTCCAGAGCCACGTCGACTCATGTGCACCCTACGTGAGTTGGGCATTTTGCATCTAGGCCCTTCCAGTTTGGATATTTAGGTTTAATACTTAAATTTCTAATCAATTCAAAACTTTGAGATATTTTGCATGTACACCCTCGCATTTATTTTATATTGCAAAAATACCCCTACCAGTTATGTATAAATTATTTCGTGCACTTTATTTTGGATTAAACAACCACCTTACTCCATAAATTGTGCAAAAATTACTTAATTTGTTTGAAATGATGCTTATTCATGCTATAATTTTTATTTGTCATTTCATTGCAATTTCAGTTTATTAAAAATTCTTATGGTGCTATGTATTCCCTGTTTAGATATAAAAATACAAAGAATGAAAAACACTTTTAAAAATTAAAAAAAAAACCTACTTTTTATTACCTTATTTTGTTGTTACGGAAAGAAAAACCTAAAAGTAAAAAACTTTCTATGACTAAAAAAACTACAAAATGTTTTCAAAAACCCACAAAAAAATTTCTATAACATATATTTATATAGACTATTTACTACATATACAAATTAGTTTTCAAAAAATTTAAACCTATTTAGTACTTTTAAACCTTAAAATAATTCGGTCTATTTAATTAATCCCTAATTAGGGATATTTTCGACTTTTAAAATACCTCAAAATTATAAAAAATTCTTAGAAAATTCACAGAAATAGAATAAAAATATAAAAACATTTTGTTTTTTATAAATTTTGACTATATATATCTATATTTATATATAGAACACCATATGTAGCCTACACACACATACATATATATATATACTTATTATATTTATTATTAATATTGTAAATACCTAAATATATTTTAAAACCTTTCAAAAAATAAAAATAACTATTCTTATTTATATTTTCTTATTTTTATTTACTATATAAATTATATATATGTCGTATATTATCCTTATTAATATACATAGTTATATAAACTTTATATATATATATATTAAAAAGGAAAAGGAAATAAAAATAATAAAGTAATATATATACTTGAAGATCAAAAAATTAAATATCATTAGAAACCCACAAAAATTTAAAACCTTAAAAATACAAATGATAAAATTTTCTCTTGTAGACAATAATTACTTGCCCATTCATGTAGCTCCATTTGTTCGGCATCCTACCATACTTGTCCACTATAATCATTTATTCATAGGGTTTTATAATAAATTTTGATCCACTTTGCTTTGATTTTCTTATTATCTATTGTGGGTTGATTGTTGTTTGAATCCGCGGTTCGTGACTGCTCACCTCATAGTGTTCTTGCCTTGTGCAAAACACTAGACCAGCTCGAAAAGTGGTTAACAAATTTTCAATCGAAAACCACTATAAGTGACTAATTAATTACAATGATGAATGTACAATTACTCTAAGTCAACTAGCTAACTATCTCTATTTTTAAATTCGCAGACATCTTGAATCCTTTCAGCTTGAGCTCCAAGCTCATCGCCTCTGTGTCATCTCAAACTTGCTCGGCTTCGTACCCTATCAAAACAACTTAGTGATGAACACTTAGATTGGAGAAGTCTAACATATAGCCAAGGGCCTGCGGTGTCCGATAAATAGGATCTAGAAATCATTGTATCGGTCGCTCTCACAGCTCTCGGCACCCAACTCAAGCATGTCAATCAACAATTAACCCATTGTGATGATCAAGCAATGAATAAGGTGAGATAAAATTTAGTATACCATAGCAACGAGAATAGGTACAAAATGTGATAATTAAAAAGAAATTAACAAATGTATTTTGTGTTTTATATAATTTTTTATTTTTATAGGTTTTAAAATTATATATATAGTGGTTTTAAATTTATATTTTTTATTTTATTTTTTTATTTTTTGATTTTAGTTTCTTTTTCTTTTTAATAGGTACTAAGAAGATATATAAGTATATACAATAATATGTATAATATAATTACTGTATGGGATATAAATAAATAATATATGCATAAAATCAGCAAAATACCCAGGTGTAATCATTTTATTTTTTAAGAGGGTTTTTTAAATCTTTATAGATTTCTTATTCAAAATGGTTCAAATTACATATGTATCAAGTTGATGAGTCACACTATGGAAATTTGGGAACGTGTGATCGAAAGAAGGTTGAGGCAAGTTTCCAAAGTAATAAAAAAGCAATTTGGATTCATGCCAACTCGCTCAACTATCGAAGCCATCCACTTGCTGAGGAGAACAATTGAGATTTATAGAGCTAAAAGAAGAACCTTCATGTGATTTTTATTGATTCAGAGAAGGCTTATGATGCTATCCCATAGAAGATATCGTGGAGAGTTTTAGAAAAGAGACAAGTGCACGTCCTATACATTAACCTCATAAAAGATATGTTTGACATGGCTTCATCTTGTGTGAGTGTAACATCCGGGATCCGCGTAAACCCGAACCCGAACCGAATAAGGTCCGAATAACCCAATAAAGTTATCTGACAATATTAGATAACCTAAAATGATCAATTGATCGTGAATCAAAAGTTGTTCGGGCAAAATCGATCAAAAATCGATCGCATCGTAATACGTATCGCGAAAAGTCGCGACGCAAATTCGAAAACCGCAAAACGAATCGAGACTGTCATTAGATCCGATTCGACGATATAAGACCAACGGAATCGACCGTTCGTCAATCGAAGGTCGTTTGATATTTTTAAATAACAAAATTTAATCTTAAACAAAAACTATATCCGAAAATTTCGGGGGGTTCAAAACCCAACCGAAAGTATATCAATATTATACTCATACTGATCATCATTCAGAGATGATCAAATCAAGATATTGCGCATCGAAATCTGACGCTCGATGCGTGAGAATGGTCGACTTTTAAGTTTTTCACAAAGTATATATATAATAAAAATAAAAAAAATATTTGTACAGATTTCTGTACAAGACTAAGACTGACGTTGGAAAATTTCCATCTTTCCACTTGGAAAATGGTTTTTCTACTACCTCTCCTTTCTTCTCCAAATATCTGACTGTAATTGCTGTCCAATAGATAGAACAACTGCTGTTCTTGGATTTCTGCTCAAGCCAAATTCCTTGAAGCCAAGATCAGGACCCGATGCTGCTCTCCTTATAGCCTTGCAGCTGATTCATGTCCAACATCTACTCAATTTCATGCCATATTCATCCCTAAACTTTGAGATCTAAAATGGTACCATCCTATCTCTAAGCTCTTGCTGCCATGCATGCGCCTTACATATAATTCAGAGTTCTAATGTACAAGATAGATATTCCTTGTTGTCAAGATAGATTTTCCTATTCCTTGTCTTTCATTTCTGTCCTTTGCTAAGTAAGCAAGGCTATCAAATGGAAAGACCTTATACTATCCTGTGAAGTATAAAAGAATCAAAAGAATATAATTTATTCTCATTTGAATTATAAGATCTACTATAAACTGTGGTGCTTTGATTTATAAAATTTATGTAGTTTATTAAAAGAATATAATTTTTTTCATTTGACTTATAAAGATATGTTGTATCCTGTCTGAAGTTGATATTAGAATTAAGTTTGGAATATATATAATTTTTTTCTCTACTTTTATATTCTGAATGAAGCTGCTATTAGAAATAAAAATTTTATATAGGAAATGATTCTATATCCATATATAATAAATTATTTTCTTTTGGTTAATAGAAACCAGATCTAATTACAGAATGCCAATACCTGACTTTAAGGTGATTTTAGTTGCAATTGATCAATGTGGTTCCAATTATTATAGAAAATAGGCGTGACTGTGCAGTTGCAAACTTACAACATATGTTTCTGATTGTTTGAATTGATTATCGGCTTACGTCCACTGTCGCATATTAAAATGCATATTCCATTAAGATGTATAGATGTATTAAGAAGTCTGTAATTATATCTTTACAAGTTGAACCAATTAGGATTCAAAAAAAATATAATATATCATCAGGTACATCTCAAGGATGTTGTGATTAAAATATTATCAATTGTCTAAGATGGTCAAGTCGAACAGTAGGATTTTCTTATATGGGTTAGTCAATGCAAAATGTATAGTTAATTGACTTGTCTAAAGATCAAAGTGATGATCACGATGCCTTAGAGAACTCTAGTCCTCTTCTCAAATCTCGACTTGAAATAAGAGCAACAAGGAGAGCCTCGATATGCCTTGTGACTCTTAGCTGAGAATTTAAACATGTGTCCTCGATAGAGAGACTGTTCAAACAATATCGATCAAAAGCATAAGGAGTTATGTTCCGTGCCAATGAGTTTGGTGGTTGAGAAGGGATCTTAATGTGATGGCCCAATGATCTACAACGTTGGGAAAGGGTTGATTCTTGAGACCTCCACAAGGTGTGAATCTAGTGGTCCTCAATTCGCAATGAATAGATATGGTGTGGGTGTGCAGCTCGTAGGGCCTCTACTTTTCCTTACTACTTTTATGAGAGATGACTATGAGGTGGACGTAAGATAAGTTCATGAGATGACAAGCATCTGTCATATATCACCCCTTAGTCCAATGGAGTAAAAAAATGTAGCACCTCAATGGGTAATAAATTGTTGTAAATCAAAGAAAATAAATATATGGGCCGGTCATGGTAAACCTTACACATGGCTGTGCGAGAGCACGGTGACTCTCACCTGAGCAGGAGAAAGGAAGCCCGGTTAGGGCAGCGACCGCTTAATGTGCGGGTCTAGGATCCCAGTCCTTCTTCGGTTTTTACGCGAGCTCGCAGTGTTTTTACGCCTCGTTGGGATCCCGACTATAGACCAGTTCCGCTGACCCTTGTTAGGATACCCAGGCGGGGAATCCTCAGTTTTTCAGTTTTACGTACGAGCTCGGTTGCCTGTACTAGTCGGGTTGTTTTCTAAGAGAGACTTTTCCGGGAAGTCTCTCTCACCCGTTTCAGTGGCGTAGTTTGGGAGTAGACCTATCCCTCTATTGGACCGTCCTTCCAATTAGAGGGCAAGACAGAAGAGTCATTTGTAGGCTTCTTGACCGCTTGAGTTTACTTCGCCAACAGACTTGGCGATTCTATATCCATATCATCCATATCTATATCTACATCATCTGGAGTTATATCTGAAACAATTGAAGTTAAGAATTGGAGAAGTTACGATCAAAAGTTGGGATTAGTAGGAAATGACTATTCTCTCTATCTAAGAATTTAAATAAATTAAGAGATCTTTCTAATCTCAACTTTTCCATTATCACTCACCAACGTGATCTTTGAAGAAAATGATATATATGCTTACACTCATACACTCATGAATACTCAACTACTATATAAATATGTCATATGTGGGAAATGTTGAGTTATGGGACAATCATCTGAGACGCTTACAAATAGCCTAAAAACCTTTTTACTTACGCAAGTAGATGTAAACTTTACTTATTCCACCTTTCTACTTGCTAGCTTTTGCACATATTAAATGTCTATTTATTTTTATAAGTTTTTGGGAGGTACCAGCAATTGCTGACGCTTCTTCTTTCTTAAACGCGTTTTGGCAAGCAAACAGCCTGCTATTCAGTAGCCGTTAATGCTTCCAGGAGACAAAGTATACACCAGACGGTATGGTTTATTTTGTCTCAGTTTTTGATTCACATCATAATGTAAATACTATCTCTTTTGTATCACATTTTGGGATATATGATGTAAACTGGAAGATCCTTGTACATGTTGTAAATTGATATGGAAATTAATGAAAAGAAATTTTGGTGCCATTTGTCTCTTTTATATTGTGGTTATGTTTTGGATATGAATGTCATGTGAAAGTATAACTGAGCGAAATTTTTTTCCTATTTTTCTGCGACTTGTGTGATCTCATGTGAATAGAATATTGCGAATTATGTCGTAAACGGGTACCCAGATCCTAAGGGGTTCACAGTTTGGTATCAGAGCACTTTGATATATATATATATATATAGGGAAGGTAAGGCTTAGTTTAATGCCAAGTGGTATTCACAAGAAATCCAAGTGGAGCCCTTCTCTACCTATTTCTTGCCATTTCCGTAAGTCTCCAACGAGAGGAACTCCCCCTAATCTTCTAAAAAAACCAACCCTTCCATACTGCTTCCTTTTTTAATCAATTTTCATTGCCAAAGATTAGCAACTTCTATTGCTTCTATTCAAAAGTTGCAGCCTTCAATTACAATTGGGAAGGAGCAAACTGCTGCAGTTGAAATTTCGGATCCTCAAAAGCAGAAGAAGTTGTTGTACCCTTGTTGTTGTGCATGCAAGAGCAGTAGCAGTCCATTTTTTTTCAAAAAATTAAATCTAACATAGGTACAATCCCTCCATCTAAAATGTGAACCCCTTAGGATCCGGGTACCCATTTACGCTTCTTTCACAGCATTTCATTCTCATAAGATCGCATAAGTTACAGAAAACAGGGAAAATTTTTATTTTTTTGAAGCTATATGAGAATGAAATGCCGCGAAAGAAGCGTAAACGGGTACTCGGATCCTAAGGGCTTCACATTTTTGGTATCAGAGCAGTGGTACCCTGATACGCACATTCGCGGTATTACAATTCCGATCGCATTAAGTTCTCGGATAGCGACAGTCTTCCGACTTGTCGTGAGTACGAGAAGGGAAATATGACATTCATATTCAATAACCAC
This sequence comes from Ottelia alismoides, assembly GCA_037367405.1. NCBI lineage: Eukaryota > Viridiplantae > Streptophyta > Magnoliopsida > Alismatales > Hydrocharitaceae > Ottelia > Ottelia alismoides. The sequence goes on from JAZKJV010000408.1 coordinate 591,987, forward strand.
AAATGTTACCAGTTTCATTAATTTTCATATTATATCCCAAGAAGAGAAAAGCATGTATGATAAATATCTGTCTAGGGCATTTTTATGACTAATTATGGTTCTTATATAGAGCCATGGCATCTCGACCCGGTCAGGAGATGACTGACCAGTTGGCACGCATACTGACTGCCCTCACCGACCTCCAGCAGCAGCAGGCTGCCATGCGAGGTCAGCAGGAGCAGATTTTGGCCCAGCAGACTGAGATTGCCGACATGCAGACATATATAGAGATGAGGTTTGAGGACCTATCAGATTTCACATACCATCCATCACAGGATGGGATACGACAAGATCAGCACCAGTCCGTTGAGGTCGAGCAGCCTCATCCTGATGATCCACTAGAGGACATACCAAAGCATGGAGTTGAGGAGGATGCAGACTTAGACAGGGAGCAAGACCCTATTGACTTTGCTGACGAGGGTGTACACGAGTACTCAGCTATTCACAGGCACCAGTCCATTTTCACATCCTACCAGCGTGCCAACATACCATTGTTCGAGGGCACAGGTACACCAGATGTTGTTGAGCAGTGGCTGAAGAGAGTGAGAAGGTGCTCAGGATGATTCGCGGGCCACGAGACACGTGGCTATCCTTCATGGAGTATTCATTGACGGATTTTGCCGAGAGATGGTTGGATGTTGTAGTGTCTGAGTTAGGCTAAGAGCCTACATGGGACGATTTCGAGACAAAGTTCAGAGCCCACTTCTTTTCTGCGAAATGGAAGGAGTCCCAACATCGACTTTTTGCAGAGATTCGTCAGGGGTAGATGACCACCAGAGATTACTTTATCCGATACACAGAGCTGTCACAACATACACGAGCAGCTGGCGCTTTTCCAGAGGAGAATCTGAAAAAGTTCATTGGCGGCATGCGAGAGGAGGTGCAAGAGAAGCTGGCAGGACTACACATCACTTCTATCTCCGAGGCTATCGATGCTGCGGAGAAGTTCGAGGACATCAGGGGGAGACGTTTCAGGAGCTCGTCTGGAGCAATGCCTAGACCGCGACGATCTTTTGGACCGATATATCGACCGTTTCAGGAGCAGAGGTCAGACAAACAGTTCCGACCTACAGGTTCGTCCTTCACAGGCAGTGCTCGCTCTTCTCCATCGACTACTCTAGAAGGAGCACTCGCCGGATGTGGCACAGAGTCCGCTCGACCATCTGGGTCGCAGCGAGCAGATAGACCACCTGCAGGACCAGCCCGGAGCACAGACACCGCCACTCCACCTACCATGCCAGTCCGATGCTATCGATGTCACGAGTGGGGGCATTATCGATAACAGTGCCCACAGGCTTCTGGTGAGCCTCAGCCACAACCTTCACTGTCGCAGCCTCAGTCACAATGTTCAGGGAGTTTCCGTGGCAGGAACTCCAACTTTAGGCGACCGCAGCAGAGACAGACGCAGAGTGTGGTAGGTTCCAGTGCCGCACCAGCCAGGCAGGGGCAAATACACGCAGTTACCGAGGAGCAGGCACGTTCAACGACTACTGTGGTGAAAGGTATGGTCTCAGTCTTAAGCCGACCTTTCCATGTTCTCTTTGATTCGAGTGCGACGCATTCTTTTCTTGCTTCGAGGCTACTTGCTTCTTTAGGTAGAGTCGCATAGACTCTCTCTTCTCCATATCATATCCGAGGGCCAGGTGGCCAGTTATTCATTATTTCACTGATAGTCAGGCACTTGCCCGTACTGATTGGCGGTCACGAGATGATCGCAGATTGTCTACTTCTACAGCTTGATGAGTTCGACTTGATTTTGGGCATGAATTGGCTATCTACTCATCATGCACTAGTTGACTGTTTTAGGAAGACAGTTGTCTTCAGGATTCCAGGTTTACCTGAGTTCACCTTTGAGGATACTATACAGGACTCCACCATGGAATGCATTTCAGTGTTGCGAGCTCAATGACTTGTTGATCAGGGTTGTGATTCATACCTTGCATTTGTGCGGGAGGTATCTGATCAGGAGTCGATGACATAGGACATCCGAATAGTCTCAGAATACCCTGACATGTTTCCTGATGAGCTACCAAGATTACCTCCTGAGAGAGAGATCGAGTTCGAGATCACATTAATGCCAGATACACATCCTATCTCTATGGCACAATATCGCATGGCACTGGCCGAGTTGAGGGAGCTGAAGGTGCAGTTGCATGAGTTACTTGAATTGGGATTCGTGAGACCGAGCACTTCACCTTGGGGTGCTCCAGTTCTATTTGTCAAAAAGAAGGGTGGATCCATGAGATTGTGCATCGATTACATGCAGCTGAACAAGAGAACGGTGAAGAACCGTTATCCTTTGCCACGTATCGATGATTTGTTTGACCAACTCCAGGGATCCTCGGTTTTCTCGAAGTTCGACCTTCGCTCAGGCTACCATCAGCTGAGGATTCGTGAGTCAGATATTCCGAAGACAACTCTCAGGACTCGCTATGGACATTACGAGTTTGTGGTGATGCCATTTGGGCTCACCAATGCACCTGCATCTTTCATGGATATGATGAACAGGATCTTCCATCCATACTTGGACAAGTTTGTAGTGGTGTTCATCGATGATGTGCTCATTTACTCACAGAATGAATGGGATCATGCGAATGATCTACGGACTGTCTTAAACACATTGCGGGAGTACAAGCTGTACGCCAAGTTGAGCAAGTGTGAGTTCTGGTTATCCCATGTCTCATTTCTAGGACATGTTATTTCTGGAGCAAGCATCGCAGTTGATCCTGCGAAGATAGATGCAGTTATGTCTTGGGAGCAGCCCAAGACTATCACGCAGATTCGGAGCTTCCTTGGGCTAGAAGGTTATTACAGACGCTTTGTCAGCGAATTTTCACGCATCGTCCGTCCATTGACACGATTGACGCAGAAGGGAGTTCCATTCATTTGAGGTGATTCATGTGAGCAGGCCTTCCATACATTGAAGGAGAGGTTGACTACAGCGCCTATTCTTGCTCTTCTTCAGGCACTCAGGACTATGCAGTCTACACATATGCATCTGGAGAAGGTTTAGGAGCAGTGTTGATGCAGAGAGGATAGGTGATTGCTTACGCATCACGGCAGTTAAGACCGCACGAGCGGAACTACCCCACACATGACTTGGAGTTGGCGGCAGTTGTCTTCGCCTTGAAGATCTGGCGTCACTACCTATATAGGGTGAATTTAGAGATCTTTACAGACCACAAGAGTCTGAAGTACATCTTTGATCAGAAGGAGCTGAACATGAGGCAACACAGATGGCTCGAGTTGTTGAAGGATTATGATTGCACGATCTCTTACCATCCCGGTAAGAGAAATGTGGTGGCTGATGCACTTAGCAGGAGAGCACATACAAAGGGTACAACGAACTGGCTATACACGTGGGATACACTTGCAGCTTTGAGCGATTGGCATCCTCAGGAGAGCGCATCCATTTCTACCGCCGTGCCTCCACGATACAACAGTCTTTGGGATCATGTTGTAGATGGACAGAAGACAGATCCTTGGATCCGAGATAGATACATGCGCACCATCAAGGATGAATTTGATGACTTTGTTGTGATGGAGTCTATTTTATGGAAGGCGGGACGGGTCGTTGTACCCAATGACGAATAGCTTCGTAGAGACATTTTGGATGAGGCACATAGTTCACGGTTATCTATCCATCCAGGTAGCACAAAGATGTACCGTGATCTGCATCGACATTTCTGGTGGGATGGGATGAAGCGCGATGTGGCGCAACATGTCAGCAGATGCGTGACCTGTCAGATGGTCAAGGCTGAGCATAGGAGACCGCCAGGATTACTGCAGTCTCTCCCCTTTCCCGAGTGGAAGTGGGAGAGCATTTCTATGGATTTTGTCACAGGTCTGCCAAAGACACCAGGTGGCCATGATTCCATATGGGTTGTTGTTGATATGTTGACCAAGTCAGCCTATTTCATACCTGTCAACACAACTTACACTCCATCTAGATTGGCCAAGCTGTATGTATAGAACATCATCAGACTACATGGTATACCACAAGAAGTGGTGTCTGACAGAGATTCGATATTTACATCGCATTATTGGCATCAATTCATGTCAGCACTACAGACAGAGCTGAAGATGAGTTCTGCATACCATCTGCAGACAGACGGACAGAGTGAGCGCACCATTCAGACGCTTGAGGATCTACTTCGCGCATGCACTTTGGAGTGGAAAGGGTCCTGGAAGGACCATTTGCCTTTGGTGGAATTCACGTACAATAACAGCTATCACTCCAGTATTGGCATGGCACCATTCGAAGCCCTATACGGGCGGAGATGCCTCACACCTCTCAGTTGGAGTGAGGTAGGTGATCATGCTTTATACTCCGTAGATCTCTTGGAGGAGACCGCGAGAGCTGTTGATCTTGTGAGACTGAGGCTTTTGACGGCACAGAGCCGCCAGAAGAGCTATGCCGACCGTCGGAGAAGAGACTTGGAGTTCCAGGTAATTCAATTCTTTCCTCTTCATCCATTCAATTATGACATATATAATTGTTCAACTTAATCTCATACTAATGTCATTCCTATAAATTATAGGTTGGAGATTGGGTATTTCTTCGTGTATCTCCCATGAAGGGAGTGCAGAGATTCGGTGTTCGTGGCAAGTTGGCGCCGCGATATGTTGGACCTTTTGAGATTCTGGCTAGAGTAGGGAGGGTTGCTTACCGAGTAGCACTTCCTCCACATCTTTCAGCGATTCACGATGTATTCCACATATCCAACCTAAAGAAGTATGTGCACGACCCTCGGTACATCATCAGTTATGAGAATCTAGACGTGGAGCCAGAGTTGACTTATGAGGAGAAACCAGTCCAGATACTTGATCATGCTGTGAAGAAGCTTCGCAGCAAAGAGATTCCATTGGTCAAGGTTTTGTGGTACCTTCATGGCGTAGAAGAAGCGATGTGGGAGACCGAAGCTGACATGCGGGCACGATACCCACAGCTTTTCTGAGGTAATAATTAAAACAAGCTTTTGCAATTAGATATATGTTCAAATATATGGCTGTTTTCTCTTTGAGGTTTTTATGGGTTCAAAACCCTTTGAGGTTTTTATGGACATATGAAATTCAAACAAGACACCGAATAGCCTTACCTCGAGTCCCGAGGACGAGACTCCCTTTGAGGTTTTTATAGTGAGGATACAATCTAGGAAGATTGACTATTTTGACATCAACATTGATCTGCATCAAGGTTCAACTTTGAGTCCATTCCTTTTTACTTTGATTATGGACGAGTTGACAAGTCACATTCAGGATGAGATACCTTGGTGTATGTTATTCGTTGATGATATTGTGTTGATTGATGAGACTATATATGGAGTAAATGAGAAGCTTGAAGTCTGTATACATGCATTGGAGGCCAAAGGATTTTATATAAGTAGGTCTAAGACTGAATATGTGGAGTGCACTTTTGATGGAAGAAATGGCGAAGAATATAAGACTGAATGCCTTGGTGTATGTTATTTTTTGCTCTAATCAGTAGCCTTAACCCAATCTTTAGGATTTATGTTTAGTGGAGCTCTTGAGCTCCGGCCTCTATTCTTCGCTCTCACACCCTTGTTTCGACTTGCCCATTCACCTCACTACCTTGCCCCTCCATTTCTCTGCCTATCTTCGTTTACCAACCACCCAGATCGACCTTAGATTTGGAGATCTAAGTCTGACTTCACCAATGATGAATCTCCACTTCATCACCTTTTTCTTTCATTTTGGCCTTTGAAACCCTAGCTACATGCATGTAAATAGCATTGTTTGTATAAATTAGCATTCATTATTTATTGTATAAATATTGTATAACATACATTTTTAAAGACAAAATAAAAGAATAAAGAAAAAAAGAATAAGAAATAAAATCTAAAAGGTATTTTATGACCCTAAACCCCGAGATCTAGGCATATTGATGACTGGGTCGACAAGGAATTAAGTAGGGGGATATAAGGGTCAAAAACACAATAAAATCCCTAATTTTTACCCTTCAATAGTACATTTTTGGGGCCTGTTTTATTCTTTATTATTTATACCTCAAATAAAGAAACTTTGTACTAAAAGTTATTGATAAAAATATCTAGAAAAATACAAAATTAATTTCACACAAAAATAATATACAATATACTTTTTATACTCAAAATAAAAAGCCAAAACCCAAACTTCCCATACTCATATCTTCTCCATATGATCAAAATGTATTAAAATCACCTTTAATTGTATATGACTTATAATAAGATATTTAATGAAGGTGGTTTCACTTAATTTGGAGTTAAGATGAAAAGGTTAGGCTTTGGACCCCTATTGTACGATATATATGTATATAAATAAAAAGAGGAAATTATTCTTTTATTTATTTTATATTTTTATACCCTTGTAAATATTATCTATATTAAATTAAAATATAAAAATAAGATAAACCATAAAGAAAACAATAAAAAATACTATACAAAATACATAGATGAATATACTATACTCATACCTATATATTTATACCCCTATTTATTCAAGTGTACAAAATACATCAAAAAATACATAAAAATATATTTGTGTATATTGAAATAAGTATAAATATAAAAATATGTATATAAAATAATAAAATGTAAAATACAAAATAAAAATAAAATACATAATATATAGGTAAATGTACATATGTTTATACGACTAAAAAGTAACATGTATTAAATTAACTTATAAAATTACCAAAATTCATATTAAAATACTACAGAAAATAAGAAACACTTTTTATTTTATAATTTAAATTTAATCAATTCATTTACTAATTATTAATGATTTTACAAATAATTCCAGCTAGCTTTTTCCTGGTTTGTCCACGTGGACCAGCCGGATTGCACCATCAGTTGACCTAGGTCAACTCTTGTCCCTAAGACTAGGCGTGTTAGAACCATGCTGTGACCCGACCTTTACCTTTTTTCCCCATCTATAAAAGCATCGATTTGGGTTGATTCCTTCTCCACTTTTTCTCCTAGATTCTCCACCTATCACACTCCATCGTCTCCTCGAGGATTGCTCTGCTGAATCGAGCTAGACACCTTGATCTTCCAACCACCTCGCTCGCATGTACATAACCATCTCCTCCTCTTTCCTTGAATTTTTGAATCCTTTTTCCCTTGCATCTTCTCATTATCTTGCACCCAAAGGCTTGAGCCTCATGACAGGAACCTCGCCAAATAGTAGGAGGATCGAGGAGGCAGTGTAGAGGGTGATTCCACCATCTTCGACGAACATCGTCGTGAGGTACCCCCATCTCGTGGCCAACATTGCTTGAGATTTATTTTGATCTCTTTCTAGGTAGATTAACATATTTTATTTCCCGTAAGTAGCTTTAGTTTTAATTATTCATAATAGATTAATAATCAAATCTTTGTAGTTCGCCGGAGCATCACTCCGATGAACCCTCCATTGTGCTTCCCCATGTTCCTGACTCGCCTTCTGCCACCATCTCTCTCCCCATTGCCTTCTTTACGCCTCGCCTACTTCCATTCAACCTGATCCTTCCTGGATCAGGGTCATGACACTCGACCTCCTCCATCTGTTGGAGTAGTCGCTGCTACACCTCGCCATTACTCCATTTCACCATCTGACGGGACGAGGCAGTTTTCCCTCGACATTAGTTTCTTCTTGTACAAGTCTTGAAGCCTCCCACTCCAGCTAGAGTCAATTTTGAAGCGTGGGAAGAAGTCCAGGTCACCTATTCTTCCCCGACCTCTGTGAACTACTTTGGCAGTGCTCGGAACTTCTTGAGCCCTCTAATTTCTAGAGGACACCTCCAGGAATCTTTTGGGTCATTCTATAGCAGTAAAGGATGCCGGAGGGAGGAGTTAATGCTGATCGAAGCTCTCCCATGGAGAGTTCATTGCGTTTTTTGCAGATGCCTTATGTGTCGTTCGATTGAGGCCAAGCCCCAGATTATACAAGAAGCATTGGATTTTGTGCAGCTCAATCATTGATCTCCATCCGGAGATCTAATCCCAGCTATCGCTTCCCAACCATCATCGACCGTTCAATGCCCACGCACGTGGATAAGTGAGCGATCTTCCAAATTTGATCAGGCGTAATTTACACCTTATACCCTCGATTTCTTGTCTTTATATTTTAGTCATAAAATTGCTTAATTAACTTACAATTTGTGTGAAAATTGCAAGGGACACTCAAAGTTTATTTCATATTGCTTCCGTGTCCTGGCCACATCACCTCACGTGTCATCCCACATGATGTGGCAATTTTACATTTAACCCCTTGCGGGTTTTGTAATTTCGATTTAGTATTTAAAGTTTTAATATAAGTTGTAGATTTTTGGATGCGTTGTAGCCCTCACATATATTTTTAATTGCATATATACCCTTGCCGATTCATTAATTTTTATGGTTGTTTTCTATTTATTAAAACTAACATGCATGCTCAGTAAAAATATGCAAAATAGGATTAGATGCATGTTAGCATGTACTTTCACGCCACATAATTAGATTTTCAATTTAGCCATTTTCCTATTCATTAAAAATAAAAAATAGCATGGAAAGTCTCTGTTTGCAGTAAAAGACCATAAAAATATAAAACCTGCTTGAAAAAATCAAAAATATATTATTCATTATTGTATTTTGTATCTCCAAAACAAAAATCCCTAAAAAGTTAAAAAGCTCCAACATACTTTATAAAATATAAAAAATCATCAAAAATTCCAAAAATATTTATTTCTATTTCAAAATTTTCTATATATTTTTTATTATACATTATTTGATATGGAGAAGTTTTGTTTTTGTTATTTTTAATCTCTAAATCAATTCAACCAATTTATTTTATCCCTATTTTGAGATTTTTTTACTTTAGGAATATATAAAAGTTAACAAAAAAATCAAAAAATAGTATAAAAGTTATAAAACCCCAAAATATTTAATTCAACAATTTTTTGTTATTTTGGTTGTATTTATAATTATATCACCTTATATTGTATATATATTCCTATATTATACATTTAAAAGAAAAAGAAATTAAAAATCAGAAAATATAAAAAGAAAATAAAAATTACAAAATAAAAAATACTAAAAAAATAAAAATTAGAATCCAACAAATATATAATTAAATTCAGATAAAAAACAATAAAGATAATAGAGAGGAACAATTTTTGCATTTATTTGCCCAATCTATCGTTTGCTCCATGTGTTTTACACTCTACACATACTTGCACCTATACATGCATTTATAGAGTTATAATAAATTTTAACTCCATAATTTTATTTGCATTACTATATTTTATTTGTGGGTTAATTGTTGATTGACTTAGGATTTCTTGTGGGTCGTCTTAGCGACAATTTATCTTAGCTTTCTTTGAGGATATCTTCTTATCCGTATAGAACTCCAATCATCAGCCACCCTCCGTCAGACTTAGCCATCTCCTCCATTCATTCATTTGATATTCGCCAATAAAAGCCATGACCTCCCCCATCACATCACAAATCTTCCTAGCTCATTTACAGGTGCTGAAGAGCCCTTTTTTGGGCTGATCGTACCAGGAATGACTCCCATGTCTTCCTTAGGACTCAAATGCTCTAGAGCTCGATTAGCGAGCTTCGAACCCATCTGAAGCTGCTAGGAGGTGCGGAATGATGGCAAGAGCGTGAGGAGAAGTCAGTAGTGCTCCGGGTACCGGGATGAGCAAGCTTCATCGAATCTAAACTTGCCAGCGATGAGTTCATCTTCTGTTCTTCCAGCTTCGTCCCCTACCGCTCAATCGATAACAGAGATCCAGGAGGAGCAATAGATCCAGGAGGAGCAATAGACGTCCGATCTGAAGCACTAGAAACTATCGGATCTCATATGAGATCTAATCTTAGACGTCGAAGACGAAGCGACATTGCACCGTGAAAATTGACATGCGTCGAAGTGGGAGATCCAGAGCCGTACGATCACGTCCTTTTGGGGGGTAATTTCATATATACCACTACCTTTTGTTTTATTTCCTTTTAGTCATGTAATTATTTAAACTAGTTTTATATTTTATGTAAAAATTATAAGGGGCCCCTCAGACTATTTGCATATTACTATTAGGTCCTTGTCAGCTCAGCCTACGTGGTTCTGCATGTGAGCCGGGCATTTTGCATATGTACCCTTGTTGTTTTCATAATTGGAATTTAATATAAAAAATATATTTAGTAGAAAGTTTTTGGTAATTTTTCATTGTGCCCCCTATCTTTTGTTTTAATTGCAAAAATACCCTTATCGGCAGCTTGTATTTTTTCCTTTTGTATTTCTTTTTATATCAAATAGCTTATGTGCTCCAAAAATTCTTAAAAAATAGGTGTTGATGCATGATTAACCACTGATTAACTACAATTTTCATTTTCCCTTTTCATGCATTTAATATTTATTAAAGTTTATTTAGATCTATTTTATTCCCTATTTGACTTAAAAAATACAATTCATTTATAAAATAATATTTAAATATTCCAAAAAAATAATAATTACTTGTTATTATATTTTGTACCTCAAGACCAAAGATCCCTAAAAATAGAAAAATAAAATTATTAAAAATTAAAAAGCTCTAAAATACTTATAAAAATCATAAAAAATCTTTCAAATTCCAAAAATATTAATTTATATTTGTATTGTTATATATACATATTACTATATATTAAAATTGATTTTGAGAAATTTTGTGCCTTTGTTGTTTTTAAATCTCAAATCAATTCAATTTATTTTAAAGTCCCTGATTTTGTATATTTCAGACCTTAAAATGCCTAAAAGTAGCAAAAATCCTTGAAAAAGCACAAAAACATTAATATATATATATATAAATATTTTATTTTGTAATTTTTGATTTCATGTAGCCATATTTATAATTAGGGTAAAATGGGCTTGTCCTTAGGGGTAGCTAACTTAGCTCCCTCGCCCCATTTTCCCCATATTTTTTTGTTTTTTTAAATAAAACCGTTAAATTCATTATTACATCCTTATATTATGTCATTCAAGTTTCGTTGAGAAACAGAGACTCCTACGGCCTCCATCCATATAGGGTCAATTTAAAAAATCATGCAACCGTTAAAAAATGACTATCTGGATGGAGGCCGTAGGAGTCTCTGTTTCTCATGAAACTTGAATGACATAATATAGGGATATAGTTACGAATTTTCATAATTTTATTTTTCAAAAAAAAAATATAGGGAAAATAGGGCAGGGGAGCTAAGTGAGCTACCCCGGGGCAACCCCATTTTCCCTTATAATTATAATATCCTTTTTATTTTTTTAAAGGAATTAAAGTATTTATGAGGTATTTAGAATAATTAATAGTAATATTAATTTATAAATACATATATATTATATACAAATAATAAAATTAAAATATAAAAAATAATAATTTAAAATATATAATAAAGAATAAATAACATTTAAAAACCCACAAAAACATTAATTGATTGATTAATTGAGTGGATATTGTATAATTACTCATTATTATTTATTCATTATTCATATAAATAATAATTAGTGCTACCACGCATTGTTCCCCCTGTTCGACACCTAGAATACTTGTCCATTATACATATTTATTTCTGGGTTATAGTAAATATTGATCCACATCAGTTGTTTTCATTGCTTTATATATTTATTGTGGATTGATTGTTGAATTACTTCGACTTTCGTGAGTGGTCTCAATGATAGTGTTCTCGCCTTGTATGATAAAATCAGAGCCTTGCAAAAGTTGAGTTTTCAGTGACAGCTCCCAAATCTGATTGATTAAAACAACGATCAACACACAAATGAAATAAATAAAGCAATCGAAGCATGTGAAATGTAGATCAAAATTTATTCTACCCTACAATAAATGTGTGTATAGTGACAAGTAGCACAGGGGTCGAACAAAGGGAGACAAGTCGGTGTAGCATGTATATTATTTATAAATAAATAATGAATAATTAATATAGGTATTTGTAAAATATTCACTTAATTAATTAATATTTTGCTGGTTTTTTGTTTTTATTTATTTATTTATTTATTTTTATTTTTATTTTTTTCTAATTTTCTAATTTTTAATTTTTTTCTTTTAATATAATATATATAACTATATATTTATAATATGTATAATATAAGTAATATATATAATAAATATAATAAATATATAAAAATGAGAAAATACCAAAAAAATACAGTCCTTTTTATTTTTTATGAGATTTAAAATATTTAAAAGGCATTTATAATTATTAATAGTAATATTAATGGGATTTTTACCTAGCAGACCCTATAAACTTTGCCAATTACCTCCATTTTTGAAACAACCTAATTCCCCCCTCGACCCCGTAAACTTGCCAACTCTTACCCCATGAACCCTCCAGGTAATCTTTTTGAAGCCCGTGGGGGTTCTTGGGGTAATTTTTAGGGTCGATGGTGTAATTATGTTATGCAAAAGGTCGTAGAGGTAATTTAAAAAGTTTATAGGGTCTGTCGGATAAAAATCCCAATATTAATTATATATAAGTATATATAGGTATACTACACAATATAGGGTGTTATGATTATAAACATAGCTAAAAATATTCAAAAATTGCAAAATAAAATAATTTTGATTTTTTTTATTTTTCTTCTATTTTTTATGATTTTCAAGAATTTTTGTTGATTTTTAGGTATTTTTAAAATCTAAATACACAAAATAAGGGACTTTAAATAGACTGAATTGATTTGAAATTTAAATATAAAAAATAAGTTCAAAATTTCTCAAAACTAATTATAATAGGTAGATAATATATATATTATATAAACTATTATTTTTTGATTTTTCAAAAATATTTTGAAAATATTCTAGGGTTAGCAAGGGTTTGCTAATTTTTGGGGTTCTTTTTATTTTTTGTGATTTTTAGTATAAAGCTATAAAATATTGTAATAAATAGTAGGTATTTTTTGGAATTTGTAGCAGAGGTTTTATATTTTTTGGTATTTTCTCAGCTAAATGGGAAAAAATAGGCTCCTAAATACAATTTAGTAATTTGAAAAATTAGTAAACAAACAGATCCAAGCACATAGCATGATTAAGCATTTAATGAGGCATGTCCACTATTTTCCCCATCATTAAAAGCACATAGGAGCTATTTTTAATAATAAAAACAAAATAAATGAAAATACCACGCAGAATAGGGACTTATATGCAATTATAAATAAACTTTAGAGCATTACATAACATGTCCAAAGAGTTTAAGGGGTTACATGCAATTATTACAATTAAAACATGCATGAGCACATGTTTAGTAGGGGCTAGATAACAAATAAAATAAATGACAAGGTTCTGCATGTAAAATAGTCGATTTAATTTACATTACACGTGCAATATTTAAATGCCTAAATTTGACCTAGCTTATCTAACACCTTCGAATCTCTATTCATATGAAGAGGACCTGCATCAAGAGGTCGATTAGATACCAGTCTGTAGAGAAAGGATTGCCATCTCCTTCTCATGCTGCAGATTATCTCTTAACAATCATTTGACTGTGCTTGATGAGTCTTCAATCTAACTCTTTAGATATTCATTCAAGCACCGACCTCTATGTTTCAACAATCGAATCAACAACTGTATGATCATTAAGATGGCCATCGTACATAACCCTAATTGTACTAAGGGACCTATTATGCACATTACTCATTCTTCATTTCAGATCAAGGAATGATATTCACAATAACATTTATTGCATAATGGCTCGCCGTGGGCTCACATGTCCAACCTCAGCGAACGGTGAGGAAGGAACCTTGATTCACTTGGATCCATGTAGAATCCAAGGGGAAATCGATGGATTTAGACGGAGAACGTTATAAGAAATGAAGTTGGGTGGAATCGGACAGAGAAACTATCAGAGTACCGGTGAAATCAACCTAGAGCCCATGCTCCAGGTTTAAGAAGGATTTGGGTTTAACCTAAATCTAATATTTAAAACTTAAAACTACATACGAAAATGAAACCCATGCTAACTCATTACATGGGAAACAGAGACCAAGGGCCTCAATTTGGCATGGGGGATAAAGAAGCAGGACCACTGGTGGAGTTCCTACGATGCTTGAATGTTCCTCCTCCAAGCTTCCTCCTCACTGCCAGTCGGCTTCACGGGCTTCCTATCACCAAGCATGAGTCCTAGGCTACAATCGAGGGACTAAGAAACATGGAAGATGGATCAATAAGCCTAAAAATGGCAAAGGAGGCAGATTTATAGGCGAGAAGAGATGATGACTTGATCACGAAATTGCGGGTGATTTCTTGTTAGTGCGATCAAGCTAGGGCTCTGGCGAGTTAGAGGGATGATTGGGTGTGAGGTTGCTGAAGAAATCAGAGGCTCTCGAGACTCCAATCAAGGAAGAAATTTTGGCGAAGGAGGGCGCTCGTGACATCTGACAAGGGTCAGAGAGGGAGATGTATAGTTGACCCTAGGTCAACGAACGGAAGGCCCTGATTAGTCCACGTGGACCAACCAAGAAAAAGATAATAAAAAATCATTTGTAAATTCAGTAAAAAATTAAATGAATTAATTAATTTTTGGTTATAAAATAAGAATGTTACTAATTTTATGTAGTATTTTTAACATATTTTTATTTATTTTTCAAGGTTATATATTAGAAGTTAATATTTACATATATAATTATAATCAAATATACTTATATTTTAGTGTTTTATATCAAATTTGTAATATATTTTATTAATTTATATAGGTATTTTCTATATTTTTGATTTATTTTTATACACATTTAGATATTTTTATTATATTTTCTAAGTTTATATGTATACTTAGTAAATTATGTACATGTACATTATATGTATATACATGTATATTTCATCTATTTATTGAGATGAATTATTTATTTTGATTTTATTTCAATGGTTTTAATTTATTTTAATTAGGGTTGTGTTTCACGTAATATTTACAATTTTATAAAAATACAAGAATTTGAAAATTACAAAGAATAAATATATTGAAGAAAATATACACGTATATTACATAATACGAGCCCAAAACCAAACTTTTGTATCATAGCTCCCAATTAAATGAAACCACCTTCATTAAATAACGTACTAAAAGTCATATACAACTAAAGGTGATTTTAGTCCATTTTGATATGGTATGGAGAAGATACAATATGTGAAGTTTTTATTCTGGCTTTTTATTTTGTGTCCCGGGCAAAGTGTGCATTATTTTTCTGTAAACTCAATTTTGTATTTTTCTTTATATTTTTATCTATAATATTCATTCAGAGTATTTTATTATTTTAGGTGTAAAAATAATTAAATAAAATATGTGCCAAAAGTAATATTTGAGCAGTTAAATAATGATTTTGTACATAGTTTTCTATGTATTTTCTATATAGTTCTTCTGCCCCTATGATAATCAAGATTTTGTGAGGGTCTAAAGCAGTCCACACAAGGCGGGACCACAGTGTCGCTGAGCGACCGCTCACGAAACCTCAATTAATCAAAAATTAACCCACGACAATCAAGTCAAGCAATGAAAATAGAGGTGGAATCAAAATTTATTATAACTACACAAAAATGTGTATAGTGTGCAAGTGTATAGAGGTCGAACACAGGAAGCAAGCAAGATAGAACAAGCAAAAATGTGCAAAATGTGATTGTGATCAAGTGCCTACAAGCAAGAAAAATTTTGTGGGTTTTTAGTTTTATAATTTTTATTTGATTTTTGCTTTTTATATTTTTTATATGTTGCTTTTTAATTTCTGATTTTTAACTTCTTTTTATAATTTATATTTTTTATTTTCTTTCTATCTAAATAGAATATAAATAAAGTAAGAGAAGAGAAAGATGGAGTATTTATAAAAATAAAGAAAAGTGCTCAAAAATTAGGAAATCAAATGTTTTTAGTCTTAGATGTTTTTGTGATTTTTAGATATTTTCTAAATTTTTTTGGTATTTTTAAAAGTCAAAATACTAGAAAACAATGAACTAAGCTAGTGGCCGAAATTAAAATGAGGGTTAAAAATAACAAACAGTATCCAAAATTCCTCAAATTAATTTTAAATCAAAGAGAATAAATCAGAGAAAATATAGAAACTGAGTTTGCATTTTTAGAATTTTTTTCTTGAATTTTTTAGATTTTTAGGAAGATTTTTGGAGTTTTCTAATTTTTAAGGTTTTCGTTTTGAAATTTTTAATGATTTTTGGATAGGAGTTAAAAGACACTAAAATAGACTAAAGGTAAATTTTTTAGAATTTTTAAAAGAGTTTTTATAATTTTTAGGTATTTTCTAATGCATATAATGCTGAAAATACATGTTTTTATTTTTAATAAATACTAAAATGCAAGAAAAATGCAAAACAAAAATATGACGAGAAAGAACAAGTAAACATGAGCTTAACCTGATTTTTTGGTGATTTTTAGCAATTTATAGATGCATGGAATAAATAGAAACAACAAAAAGAAATTACACTACTAGCCGGGGTATAAAATAAATAAGCAAACATCTAAGGGCTACAGTGTAATTTCTCCACAAAAATTATAACTGATAAATTAATTTCCAGGTCCGAACACAAATAACTCAACTCACAAGGGCACGCCTGCAAAATACCCAACCCGCACGTGCTTCACACACGCCTGGAAAGGACTGAAATGTAATATCCAAAAACTCCAGGGGCTGATATGCAATTTACCCAAAAATATTACACGTAATATAAAAGTTCCTGGACTCATACGAAATAAAAGAACCCGCAGGGTGTCCAGTGCAAAATCACCACCACCCCTCGTGCACAGATCACGTGAGGTGACGTGGACTGGACCTAAATGCAAATAAATAAAGTTCGGGGGCCTAGATGCAAATGTTACAAAAATATTTAAACCGCAGAGGAAAGTTTATGGATTGAAAATAAATACAAAAACTCTCAAGATGAAAGATGCAAAATACCCAAAGAGTGGCGATCCAACGGTGGTGGAGAAGCCACTTGACATGTGGCGTGATCTGGACGGCCGATGACGCTTCGCGGATGGACGGAGGTGATTAGATCCCTTGGCTTGATCTGACAGTGGATGCGCGGGAGGATCCAACGGTCGACGTGCGGCTGGACCTCAGGCTTCGATTCGACGGCGCAAAGGGGCGGAGCAAGAACAGGGGAGGAGCACCAGCGAGGCGAACTTCCCCGAGCTCAAGCTCTGACCTCTGACATTCTTTGGGCTTCAAAAATGGCCTGGATGCTCCTGTCGGCTTCCTCTAGGTGCTGGTGTGTCCAAAATGCTCCGGTGACAGCCAGAGTTCGCTGGAGACGACGACGGAGCAGGGGAGCTTCTTGGGTCTCCGGCGAGGGTCAAAACGACCCTCCAGGCTTCTTGTTACGCTCCAAGTGCCTGCAGAAAGAGTGAGCGGGTCCAAGGCAAAATGCCTGGATCCTGCGGAGGTGGAAACATGGCGAGGAGCGGCGAAACGATGGGTGGCCGGAGGTGCACTCCGGCGAGGGTACGATTTGGGGGGATTTAATGGATGAAACGCGAAATTACTTGGGGGTTTTACTCCTAATGCTATGGCGAACACAATGCAAGGAAAATAAATGGAAAACAAGGACCTCAAAGGGATGAACCTGAGGTGGAAGTATACCTCGACGCCGGTGAAAGGCGGAGGTGGTGGAGCCGCCTCGGGCATCGCTCGACCGGCCTAAAGCTCAGGAGAGGAAGCTGTCACCTTCCTCGAGCTCGTGGGCATGAGAGAAGGAGCTAAGCCTATGGAAGAGGGGTTCAAACTCAGCTCGAAAGTCGGAGGGTCAAATATGAAGGTTTGACATTGTGGCTCTGACGCTCCAAAGGTCGAGGAAGATAACTCGAATCGCCTCTCCTCGGCCCTATGAAAGCCTTGGGCGTGAAAGAGTAAGGATCGAGGAGCAAAAGTGCTGAAGAGATCGACAAGAATGGATGCAAGATTTGACCTAGAAATATTTGCCAAATCGGACAAAAAAACTAGGTCTGACGCATGGCAGGGGGGAAGGACGACCAGTTGACCCGCCGATCAACGTGGGTTGGCAACCCTAAACCAGGAAAATCCCTGATAAAATATTTGTAAATTCAATAAAAAATAGAAAATGAATTATTAATTCTTGGTTATCGAATAGAAAATGTTTATTGTTTTATAAGGTATTTCAATGTGATTTTTAATTATTTTTATGAGGTATAAAAATACTTTTCAGCCTATATAGGTACATATATCTATACATTTCGATATTTTGTTTTTATTTTATATATTTAATTTATTCATTTTTGTTTATTATTTTATAAATTTATGGAATATTTTTATTATCTTAAATATATTTTTATTTTATTTTTCTGAGGTACTTTGTACACTTAATAAAATATAAGAATGAATTGTATAGCTATGTATACATGTATTACACCTATGCATGCTTTTTACACAAGTATTTTATTCTATATTTTCTTTGAGTTTTTATTCTGATTTTAATGTACATATATATTATAAATAATATTTACAAAATTATAAAATATGAAATTATAAAAATAATGAATAAATAATAAAATGAATATTTTAATCTGTACAAGTATACAAAGAGGGTCCAAAACTCAACTTTCAAACCGTAGCTCTGCCAAACACGAAACCACCTTCATTAAATAGCTTGTTTTAAATTATATACAATTAAAGGTGAGTTTGACACATTTCGAGCTTTTATTAGGGAGATACAAGTCTGGGAAGTTGAGATTCTGGAATTTTATTCAGATCATAACTTTTTATCTGTACATTATTTTTGAGTGAAGTCAATTTTGTATATTTATTTAGTTAATTATCTACAACTTTCATGTACAAAGTTTCTTTATTTGGAGTATAAAAATGGAACCAAAAATAGGTCCCAAAATGAATAAAGAATGAATAAGATAAATGGGTATGTGGCCCTTATCTCCCCCTACTTTACTCCTTGTCGACCTATTCATCTCGATGCCTAGGTCTTGGGGTTTTGGGTCATAAAATATTTACAATATTTTATTCCTTTTCTTTTCTTTTATTTATTCTATAATTTTGGCTCTAAATACAGTATTTTATACATTATTTACATGCACATGCATGGATGCTAAGATGTTGGAATTAAGGGTATTTACATGCAATTGCCAGGGTATTTGAGGCATAATGATAGTATAAAGATGATGAAATGTGGATTCATCATCCCCCTATACTTTGCCTTTGCTAGTCCCTAGCAAACACTTATGCAACAAGTGTAGAAAAGAAAAACAAAGAAAAGAAAAGGAAGAAATTTGGATTTAGTTTAATTATCAAACTTGTCTTCACAAAATCAAAGTTTGGAGCTTAAGTCGGACCTTAGGAATTTTAGTGCGGGTGGAACCTTAATGAGAACCGGATTTGAAATCCAACAGTCCATAAGAATCCCAAAACTCTGCTCAAGTCTCCTCAATAGCCAGGTCGGAAATATCTCAACTCATACGTAAACCCTTACGACTATGCATCTCACTCGTACAGGGTAAGTGATGGTGGCTCTCCCCAACTAGAATGACAAAGAGATTGACTTCTCCAGTATGACAACCCAATGATTCCCTAATCCAATAACTCCTTCCTCGAGGAGCGGGGTATTCCCTTCTATGTTCAAGTGGCAACCAACTCAAGAGGAGGGGGTGAAGAGAAGAATGGACGGTAGCCAGTGTAGCTACCTATCCTAGGATACAAGACAAATGTAGTCAAGTCATCCAGCTGCAGTCTCATATGATATGACTTTGGAACTCAAGCTTGCTTATTGACTTTACAACATATGTACATACTTTACATGCATTTATTTTTGTACAGGCCTGACCATTTTTTTTGAAATACTATACACAACAGCATTTACATAGGGAGTTTTTCCTCTTGAGCCAGTAGACTAACCCTCTTTTGAAGCTTTATCGCAACGCACACTCTCCTGTCTTTAGAATTCCTCATCACTGGACGGGTTGGGGTGCACTTCCCTCCTTAGAGGAGGACAAGTGTTTCCACTTGTGTGCGTCTCATACCGGCAAATCCAATCCCCTAACTACTCCAACTGAGTTGAGCCATGTGAAAGGTGCATGTGTCCAAGTTAGGTCATTATCAGCAAGAGTCGTGCGTGTGCTTCGAAATACTCTACTTAGGCAGTCAAGAATCCATTGAACCAAGTCTCGTGATCCTCAAAGAATTAAGTCAACTAGACCTGAAGTACCTCAAACCCAGTTCCTATAAGGTTCCTGTTATTAGGTAGATTTTTAAGGTCCAATCAAGCTCCAATCTCCGGATTTTACTTAGACTCGTTCAATTATTAAACTCAATCCGAAAAATTCTAATGATATGTGAATGATGTGCAGAAAATATTTTTGTGATGCAATTTTCAAGATTTTGAACTTTTTATGGATTTTTGAAAAGATGACGCATATGCATTTTTTGTATTTTTAAAAAGATTTTTCAAATGTTTTTGATATTTTAATTTTGCAAATGTTTTTTTGGGATTTTTGAAAACAAAAAGATTTTTGGCTAAAAGCTAGGTACAAATATTTACACGGGAGTGCTTCTCATAGTTCCAAGAAGTGGATTTTAAGAATTTTACAAGGGTAAGTGGTCAATTTTATACATATATGAAGGATTTTGGTGTGATGTATATATTCCTCAACTTATTTGAAAAGTTTTTTTCAAACAATTTTGAAAACTATAGTCCAAAATAATTTTTACAAACAATTTTACAAACATGTACACACATTTGAAAATCATTTTGCAAAGGTTTTCCAAACAGTATATATAGATTTTTCACATATTTTTGCAACCATTTTTCAAACCATTTGCAAATTATTTTTCAAACATTTTATTTCACACAAAGAAATTAAGTTTTATACAACAACATAATTTTACAAAGGTTGAAAATCTATAACAAAACATTTTCAAAATAGTTTTCAAAAGATTTTTCACAAAGATTTTCAAACTATTTTTCAAACATTTTGCAAAAAAACATTTTCACCTGATTTATTAATCAGTAGATACAAAAAGAATTTTGAGGAATGATCACATCTTTTTATTAGGAATCTTTAATGAATTTAATTAGCCATATTATCAAGAAAATACGAAAGTACGAGTTATGGCTAAAGTATATACACAATATATATGACCCCCCTATACTTAGCTTGAGCTTTGTCCTCATAGATCGGAGAGAAAAGAGAAGACATAACTCGTACTAAGTATAAACAAGTCTAAAGAATAAATAAATGAATGAATAAATGAACGAATGAGAAGTTGACTGTCCACCCTATACTTAGGATCAAATAATCCTAAGTATAGCAGACTGTACACAAAGCAGGGAGGGTCAAGGGTGGGAATGAACAGATCATACTCAGATTGTCTCCCCCTATACTTAGGGTAAGATATCCCTAAGTATAGGCAAGAAGAGGAGACAATGAAGAGGATCGAAAAGAATGAACACCCGGGGTGCACACCCCCTATACTTAGGACAATGTATGTCCTAAGTATAGAAAACTGTCTACAAGGGGCGACACCTTTTTGATGCAAAAAGAAGAAAGAAAAGGAAAAGAAGAAAAGAATAGAACGCAGCTCAATGTGTGTACCCCCTATACTTAGGACAAAGTGCGCCCTAAGTATAGAAAAATCAAAATATGAAGACGGGGTAGCAGACATAACAGAAGAATGAAAGAATGATATAGACAGATGGATCTATACAATGGAAGATGGAAGTGATCACCATGTATGAGATGCAAATGATAAGAGTCAAAGAGTACATCTCATACCAGAAGAATGGGGGCTACATCAACGGTCGGCGGATCATGATCTAGATATAGCTTCAGGCGTTGATCGTTAACACGAAAGATAAAGGAAGATGACGGCTCGGATATATCAATACTACCATTGTCATGTACCTTCCTGACCACATACGAACCTTTCCACTTACTCTGTAACTTCCCTGGAAATAATTTCAGCCTGGAATCAAACAACCATACACGCTGATCGGGCTCAAACTGTTTATGGCTGATATGAGAATCGTGCCATATATTCACTTTTTCCCTTATACTGTAGGCTGCTAGAAAAAGGTTGTATCTCTCAACTCCTCCAGGGCTGCCAACTCTGCTTTCCTATGTTCTCCTATACTCTCAGGATCCAATAATAACTCAGTGACTACCCACAGTGACTTGTGCTTGATCTCCACTGGTAGATGGCATGGCTTGCCATAGACGAGATGAAAGGGAGATGTCCCTAATGGAGTCTTAAAGGAAGTCCGATAGACCCACAAGACCGAGTCCAAAAGCTGTGACCAATCCTTTCGGTCTGGGCGGACAACCTTCTATAAGATAGTCTTGATCTCCATGTTCGATACTTCAGCAAGACCATTAGTCTGAGGGTGATATGGCGTGGCAACACGATGGTCAATGCTGAACGCATCTGCGAGGGCCCTAACCTTGCCATTGATAAAGTGGGACCCCCGTGTGAAATCAGAACTCCAGGTACCCCGAATCGTGAAATGATATTTTTCCTCAAAAAGCGACATACGGTCTTAGCATCTGCGGCTCGAGCGGGGATGGCCTCAACCCAACGGCTCACATAATCCACAGCAAGCAAAATGTACTCAAACCCCTGACTCTTAGGAAATGGGCCCATGAAATCAATACCCCATGCATCAAAAACCTCACAAAAGTGAATGGGCTGCATGGGCATCATGTCTCTCTGTCCGCAAGTACCCATCTTCTGACAGTCAGTACATCTCTTCACGAACTCATCTGAATCCTTGAAGAGAGTAGGGCACCAAAGGTCGGATTGGAGCACCTTCTGTGTTGTCCGTCTCCCAGAATGATGTCCTCCTACCTCAAGCTTGTGGCAGTAGGTGAGGACGCTATGCTGCTCTTCTTGAGGAATGCACCTCCTTCAGATGCTATCCCCTCCTTCATGATAAAGGACGGGATCCTCCCGATGACAAAACTTGGCCTTCATCAGGAAGGTCTCAAGTTTCTGCTTGGGCCAACCTTGTGGGACCATCTTGGCAACAAGATAGTTCACAATGTCGGCATACCATGGGAGCGAGGTGATAGCCAAGATCGCTTCATCTGGAAAAGTCTCAGTAATAGGTACGCTGGCTCAGATTCCTCAAGGTTCTCTAAATGGAAGAGGTGATCCGCCACCACATTCTTAACTCCAGGCTTATCCTTAATCTCAATATCAAACTCCTGGAGCAGAAGGATCCATCTAGTAAGGCGAGCTTTGGCATCCTTCTTGGCCATGAGGTACTGGATGGCGGTATGATCTATAAAGATAGTCACTCTAGATCCGAGAATATATGATCGATACTTATCCAAAGCAAAGACTACGACTAGCATCTCCTTCTCTGTCACAGTATAATTCCGATGAGTGACATCCAAAGTCTGGTTGGCGTAGTGAATGGCATACGGCAATCCATCCCTCCTCTGTCCAAGCACAACCCCTACGGCAAAATCAGAAGCATCCGTCATGATCTCGAATGGGAGAGACCAATCGGGTGGCTGAAGGACAGGAGCTGTGACAACCATATTCTTGAGAGTCTCAAAGGACGCAAGACACTTATCATCTACAATGAACTCGGTGTCTTTTGTCAGCAAATCAGTGAGCGGTCGGGCAATACGACTGAAGTCCTGAATGAACCGTCCATAGAAACCAACATGCCCCAGAAAAGACCGTAATTGACGCAGGTTGGACGGTGGATTGAGTTTTCTAATGATATCCACCTTGACAGGATCGACCTCCATGCCCCTGTTGGAGATGATATGACCAAGGACCGTCCCTTGAGTCACCATGAAGCGACTCTTCTCCCAAGACAAGACAAGGTTGACCTCTATACAACGTTGAAGCACACGGTCTAGGTAGTCAAGACAAGCATCAAACCCATCGCCATAGACCGAGAAGTCATCCATGAAGACCTCTAAATAGTCACCCACCATGCCCGAGAAGATGGACTACATGCACCATTGGAATGTCGCCGGGTCGTTACACAAACCAAAGGGCATCCGTCTGAAAGCATAAGTACCAAACGGACAGGTGAATGTCGTTTTCTCCTGGTCTTCGGACGCAATGGCCACTTTATTGTAACCGGAGTACCCGTCAAGAAAACAATAGTAACTCTTCCCACCTAGCCTCTCGATAATCTGATCAATGAATGGCAGTGGGAAATGATCCTTCTTGGTGGCCTGATTCAATCGTATGTAGTCCACACAGACCCTCCAAGAAGTGGGTACTCAGGTAGCTATCTCCTCTCCAGACTCGCTCACAATTGTAGTGATACCCGTCTTCTTGGGTACCACATGTAATGGACTAACCCACTTGGAGTCGGAGATGGGGTAGATAAAATCGGCGCTCCACCACTTCGATATTTCCTTCATAACCACATCTCAAAGATTCAGGTTCAGCCGTTGATAACACGGGTTTGGAAAGGGTCTAAATATCTCACACAAGGCAGAGACAAGAGTCGTTGCGGCGACCACTCACGAAACCTGTATTAGTCAACAATGAACCCACAATAGTATAAATCAAGCAATGAGAAACAAATGTGGAGTCAAATTTATTTTAACTCTACAAGAAATGTGTATAGTGCAAGTATGTAGAGTGTCGAACTCAGGGAGCAAACATGATAAATCAAGCAAAATGCCAAAAATGTGATTGTGATGCGTGTCTACAAGTATGCATTTTTTTTGTGGGTTTTTAATTTTTAGTTTTTTATTTAATTTTTAATTTTGTATTTTTGTATTTTGATTTTAATTTTCTGATATTATATTTTCTTTTTATATTTTATATTTTATATTTTTTCTTTTTCAATAACTAGAATATAAACAAAGTAGGAAAAAGAAAGACAAGGTATTTATAATAATAGGTAAAAATACTCAAAAATCAGGAAATCAAGTGTTTTTGGTCTTTTTATGATTTTATAATGTTTTTATGTTATTTGGAAATTTTTCTGAATATTTTTGGTATTTTTAAAAGTCTAAATACAAGAAAACAGTGAATTAAACTACTAGCCGAAATTAAAATAGGATTAAAAATAGAAATCAGAGTCTAAAAATCCTCAAATTAATTTTAAATAAAATAGAATAAATCAGAGAAAATTTAGAAACTGAAATTGGATTTTTAGGATTTTTTAGTTTTTTTATGAGTCTTTAGGGGTTTTCTAATTTTAAGGTTTTTGTTTTGAAATTTTTAATGATTTTTGGACCGGAGTTAAAAGACACTAAAATAGACCTAAGGTAATTTTTTTGGGATTTTTCAAGGAGTTTTGATTTTTTTTGGTATTTTTTAATGCAAACAATAGCAAAAATGCATGTTTTTGATTTTTAATAAATATTAAAATGCAATGAAAATGCAATACAAAAATATGACGTGAAAATACTATGCAATAGGAGCTTATACTGATTTTTGGGAATTTTTGGAGTTTTATAGATGCATGCAACAAATAGTAGAAACGACAAGAAACTACAAACTAGCAGGGGTATTCTAGTAATATGGGAAAAATACAGGGGGCACAATGCAATTTTCATGAAAAATATACAACTGAATATTGCAGTTAATGGACTAAAAACAAATTTCAGAACTCGCAGGGGTGCCCTTGAAAAAACACCAAACTCGCGTGCGTACGCACGCGCACCTAGCAGGGGTATGGATGTAATTCTCAAAAATATGGGGCTGAAATGTAAAATCTCCACGAAATATATAACTACATAAAATGTTTCTGGACCGATTACAAACACCCAGAAGCCCAAGGGTATGCTCGCAAAATTACCCCGAGCACACGTGACGCACATGGTCAGGTGAGGATCAAAATGGAATATCCAAAAACTCTGGGGGTTATTCGCAATTTCTACAAAAGTTTTAAGACAACAAAGGAAAGCTTAAGCAGTAAATACTAATTACAAAAATGGCGGGGGAGAAATGTGCAAAATACCCCGCACGTGGCGGATTGAACGGACGAAGATGCTTCATTTAACCACGTGTCGACGATCCATGGCTCGATACCCCTTCGCCCACAACGACTGAGAATAGACGTGATTGAATGATCGGATGGCTGGGGGAGATCTGATCAGACGGCGCTGGAGAAACCTGGAGATGGGGCTCGATCGAACGACCGTGAACCCCCCTGCAAGAACAGAGAAGAACACGACCTCCGACGAATTACAACTGACGCTAGGGCGCTGCTCCGACCACTGTCTTCGTCGCAGAAGGTCTCCTTCGACTCCTGGAAGCTTCCCCGACCCACCAGTAGAGCCAAAAAGGCTCGAGGAACACCGTTGCTCTGTGGCGAAGTCGAGAACGAGATGGCGGCCCAGGTAGCTCGTATCCTTCAGATTTGACCCTCCAAGGGGCCCTTTTAGCTCATGCGACATGCAAAAATGGTTAAGAGAGGCGAGGGCAAAATGCCTCGACATCCAGTGGGCACGAACGAGGGACGAGCGGAGATAAGAAGGATTGCCGGAGCTTGCTCTGGCGAGGTGTGTCGATTGTGCGAATCGATCGATGAAGGTCGGGGATGAAGGTCGCAAATGGATCCTACGAGTACTGTGAATAAAAGAAGCAAGGAAAAGAGGACAATAAACACCTCAAAGGATTGAATCCTGAGGTAGAAAGTACCTCGACGACAGGGTTCGCCGGAGGTGGTGGAACTCGCCCAATCCGCGTCGATCCTCCGCCCTGGATGGCTCAATCTGGAGCTGTCACCTCCAGCAAGCTGTGGCGCAAGGAAAGTGGAGGATATTGGACAAAAATGGGGTTCAAAATCGAAAAGGAAGAGGGGGTAGCGTTTTGAAGAGTTGATGGATGGGCTCCAATATCGAGGGGTATCGGGCAGTGCAATGTTCCAATCCTCGAGACAATCATCGGGCGAGTATGCCTGACGAACGAGGAGAAAAATTCCAGAAGGACTCGATCCCAAATAATGAAAGATGCGATCTCCAAAATTCGTCAAACAAGACTCAAAATTGAGGTCTGACGGGCACAGGGCTAGGGCTCAGAGAGTTGACCCGCGGGTCAACTTTCCACGCCACCTGGTTGGTCCACATGGACCAACCAGGAAAAATCCCTGGAAAAACAATTAGAAATTCATTAAAAAATATTAAACATTTTTATTATTTTTAGGTTATAAAATAAAAATGTTTATAAGCTTATAAATTATTTTATTGCGATTTTTAATTATTTTTTAGAGGTATACAATTATAAGTTACATTTTTAAGCTTGTATAGGTATACACATCTATATATTTTAATATTTTTATTTTTATTTTGTGTATTTAATTTTATTATTTTTGTTTATTATAAATTTATAGAATATTTTTATACACTTAAAAATATTTTTATTTTTTTCTGAAGTGTTTTGGATATTTAATAAAATAGAAGTAGTAAGGACATAGATGTATATACAAGTATTATACTATGTATATTATATACAGGTATTTTATTTTGTGTTTCTTTTGTATTTTATTCTGATTTTAATGTACATAAATATTATAAGTAATATTCACATAATTATAAAAATATAAAATTATGAAAATAATGAATAATAAATAAAATGAATATTTTAATCTGTACAAGTATACAATAGGGGTCCAAAACTCAACTTTGAATTCGTAACTCCGCCAAATGCGAAACCACTACCATTAAATAGCTTATTTTAAATTTTATACAATTAAAGGTGAGTTTGATGCATTTGGAGTTTTCATTTGAGAGATACAGGTCTGGAAAGTTGGGATTCTGGAATTTTATTCAGATCATAACTTTTTATCTGTATATTATTTTTGAGCGAAATCAATTTTGTATTTTTCTTTATTTAATTATCTACAACTTTCATGTACAAAGTTTTTTTATTTGAAATGTAAAAAGAGGAACCAAAAATAGGTTCCAAAATGAATAAAGAATGAAGGAAATAACATGTATTTTTATTGTATTTTGACCCTTATCACCCCCTACTTTATTCCTTGTCGACCTATTCATCGAGATGCATAGGTCTCAGGGTTTCAGGTCATAAAATATTTACAATATTTTATTCTTTTTCTTTTCTTTTATTTATTCTATAATTTTGGCTTTAATTACAGCATTTTATACACTATTTACATGTACATGCATTAATGCTAAGATGCGGGAATTAAGGGTATTTACATGCATTTGCTAGGGTTTTTGAGGCCAAAATGATAGAATAAAGATGATGAAATGTGGATTCATCATCCCCCTATACTTTACCTTTGCTAGTCCCTAGCAAACACTTATGCAATAAGTGCAGAAAAGAAAACAAAGAAAATAAAAAGAAGAAATGTGGGTTAAATTCAATTATCAAACTTGTCTTCACAAAATCAAAGTTTGGAGCTTAAGTCGGACCTTTGGAATTTTAGTGCATGCGGAACCTTAATGAGAACTGAATGTGAAATCCAACAGTCCCAGAGAATCCCAAAACTCTATTCAAGTCTCCTCAATAGCCTGGTCAGAAATATCTCAACTCATACGCACACCCTTACCTATGAATCTGACTCGTACAGTGTGAGTGATAATGGCTCTCCCCAACTAGAATAACAAAGAGACTGACTTCTTCAGCATGACAACCCAATGATTCCCCAATCCAATAACTCCTTCCTCGAGGAGCGGGGTATTCCCTTTTTGTTGGACATGCGAGTCCACGGCGAGCCATTATGCAATAAATGTTATTGCAATTCACTCCTTAATCTGAAATAAAGAGTACATAATTTGCATAATAGGTCCCTTAGTACAATTAGGGTTATGTACCATGGCCATCTTAATGGTCATACAGCTGTTGATTCAATTATTGAATCATAGAGGCTGGTGCTTAGATGAATATCTAATGAGTTAGATTGAGGACTCATCAAGCACCGTCAAATGACTATTAAGAGATGATCTCCGGCCTGAGTAGGAGATGGCAATCCTATCTCTTTAAGGTTGATATCTGACCGACCTCTTGATGCAGGTCCTCTGCATAGGAATAGAGATTCGGAGGTGTCAGATGAGTTAGGTCAAAGAGTTGACTTAACGAGATCGAGATAACCAAAGTCCTATATCATATGCTGTCATGATATAGGCACGCATCCTCTGATCGGAGACAGATGTGTTACTATATGTCTGAGTATGTACATTTGGCAGACCAATAGGTTGATGACCTAATCAAGGTCTATACACCGGCGCGCTGGTGTGCATATAAGGGCATATGAGTAATACGATCTCTCAAAGGGATCATACAGGTTCACTTACTGAACCAGAAAACATGAGCTCACTCATGAGATATTGGGAAGAATCAAATTCCATGCGCATGGTCGTCTCGCTTTGGAAGCTTGACTGAATTTGTAGGTTTGATATATACTTTTGGAAAGTATATGATCAAGACCTAGGTATGACATATGCTTTTGGAAAGTATATGATCAATAACAACTCCCAATGATCAAATGAGAAACTTACTGATAAAACCCTGAAGTAGACAGTATAAAATTGATCTAATACTTTGGGTCTATTATGAGTCTTCCAGTATGCAGGATGTACAGGTGTTAGGAATACCTGAGACTGATGTGATCATAAACGATTGTATAACCATGACGCTTGTATTCCTAGGGAGTGATGAAACGGGTCTGGATTTTAGTGACTCCTCTCAGTAGAGAAGTAATCTGATCTTAGTCCAAATGTTGGACATTGATCTGAATGTGATTCAAATGCAATGAGAAGATTAGATTTGCGGTCTTGATTTAATCAAGCATCTATAGGAGGCCCGCGATCTGGATATGAGATATAATCTCAATATCCATGTCACTATACGTGGAACAAAACAATCGCCCTGTCCTTATCTCCAAGTATTCGCGGAGAAAGCGCATTATCCTTGAAAGAGTTCATGGATAATTCTATTGTTGATATATATATCCAAGCATTGAGAAAATGGATAATTAAATGTGATTTAATTATCATGAATAACATGAATTTGATTCATATTATAAGGAGAGTTATCTTAGATAATTAAATATGATTTGATTATCAAAGATGTAGATAATGTGAATGTGATTCATATTATTTGAGTACATGAGAATAAGTTATCCAAATAATTTAAATATGATTTAATTGTTATGGATAAGAATAATGTGGATAGAAATATCCAATTATTCATAATATATTGTAAATGTGATTTATAAAATATTAGAGAGAGTTAATTATAATTTACATGTGTTGATTAAATTATTATGTGTATTGGATACACATTGTGTAATTAATTGACAATGTAAATATATGTTGTTCTGGGTTGTGAATTTGATTCACAATTTTTCTATGGCAAGATTGCAATATTCTCAAATATAATTGTGAATTATATTTTGAAGAATAAAAAGCCAACAAATGTTGTTGGAAATAAATAGAGGAGATTTTCAGGGAGATATGCAATCTCATGGATTTCCATGAGATTGCTCTCTCCATGGAAAGAGGGGGGCGACACATCATTCCTATAAGGAATGTGTAGCCGTCCACTTTGGAAGGTACATGGAGATGAAATCTCCATGTATCTTCTCTCCTTATTTATTGGTTTGATTTGGATTAATTTTTATTTGATTTGTCAAATATATTTTGATCTAAATTTGTTGGTTTTACCAACAACAATCTTAGCCATTGGATTGACATAAATCAATCTCATCCATTGATTTTATATGTCACATGGATTGAGATCCATGGATCCCAAAACCCTATAAATAGAGAGGCACACCATGCTCTCTATTTTACACAACACATCTCTCTCTCTCTCTCTCTCTCTTCTCTTTCTTTCTAGAGGTCAGCCCTCTCTCTCCTCCCTCTCATGGCCGTCCACCATGGATGCCATGGAGAGGTTCTCCATCGTCGCGGCATCGTCGTCATGCTGCCCGTTCTTCTGCTCGTGGATCTCCGTCTCCTTCGGTGCGCCTCGCTCGTGAAGAAGATGTCGGATCTTGTGTGTCGAGATCAGGAGATCCGCCGCTTGGATCATCAACATGGATTGCGAGAAGCACGCGGTTCATCCCCGCGCTCGCAAGCGTCTCCTCCGTCGGATCGGACTTGAGACAGGAGGTCTCTTCGTTTAGAGACTTGATCGCAACCACGCTTCAAGAGGTAATCCTAATTACTTGTTTGTGGTTTAGATGAAACGATCCGAGAAGTGTTCTTGGATCATGTGGTTTCGTCGTATAAATTTTTTAAATTCCGTTGCATCGAGCAACTAGTGCGACTAGTCGCTCCTCGTCGTATTCGATACGACGCTCACGCTTCCGTGATGCGCTTGAGGATCTAACCATATCTTTCAAGTGATATCAGAGCCTTAGGTCGATGGTTTCGAATATGATTCGCTAACCGAGGACGACTTGGATTCGTTAAGGTCGCGAAAGTTTTTATCGCATTTGATTTCGCAGATCTGTTTAGTGTAATTTTTCGGCCATGTTAAATTGTTTAAACACGAAAATAGCACTTGTATTTTGTTCCCCATTAAATAAGGAGACCATAGGATCTGAGTTTGCGTAAATCGGATTTCGTATGCTCTAGATATGGTCGTTTTAATGAACATGTATGCACTGTTGCGGGAACTGTGAATCTGAACGTGATTAAAATGTTAATTACTGTTTGTACTTGCCTCGAAATGCGTGAAACATCATTTATTTCTGTTCTAATCAAATTAGCAAACTTTAGAAATTGACTTTGCTTAATTTGGATTTAAATTGATTGAGATATGCTAATTTTAGTAAGTAGGGGTCACTGCTGAAATTACTTTCCTAATCAAGAACCATGTGATTGTCAATTAATGAAATTAATTGTTAATTTCATGAAATAATTATGGAAAATATTTGTGAAATATTAGATAATGATTATTTCCTTAATTGACTTGGCCCCAATCAATTAATTGATTAGATTTGATCTATATCATAATTGATATCACAATCATCAACTCTTGCTTGAATAGGATTGGGAATTTGTCTAGCAAATTTCCTTATAATCAAAATTGTTTTGATTAGTATATGATATAATTTCGGTTGAAGAACCGATGATCATCTCAAGTACAAATTAATCAATTTGGCATTATCCTTTCCCGAGGCGGATATGGTGTCTAGTCGGGGATCGCTGGGGTAGCGGGTTGCAACGTATGCGGTCCGTCCCACTCCCGCCGGTACTGGCCATGACAGCGGGTAGGGGTCGGGATAATGTCCGAGGGATTAAGATGTATTTTTCTAATTATTAAAATACGAATTAACACGTACTTTGAGAATAATACCATATATTCAAGTAAAATCAAGTTTGTTGATTGAATTGAATTGAAAATTAATTTAATATGATTAAGTTAATTATATCCAATTAAGAACACTCTATTATGAATAGAGTTATTATTTCCCTTGGAGGAATTAATCGTAATGAATGTGATTCATAATGATTAATTATAATTTGAATATGATATGGAGGATCACATAAGTGACATCCATGGTCTCCCGTCAAGGCGAAGGTTCATCGCCAGATATTATATGTGGGAGATGCCTGTCCGAAGTGACAGCTCCTGCATATGATCCATTTAGATCGGGCTCGTCGCTTCTCGAAAGAGTAAGGACGTATGCGTAGTGACCCCAATATCGGGTCCTCATATTATTGGGGCGATATTGGATTGCGCATAGCGAGTTGTATTCCTGTTGACGGTTGGTTCAATTAATGACGGGTCAACATCACCTTAGGGGTGGTGGGCCCGGGTGTTAAATACCGAATTGGGAGATGCAAGTTAGACTTGCAAGGCGAAATGTGTTCCCGCTTCTTTTTATCCGAGTTGTAGGTTCTCATATTATTGGGATGCAACAAAGATAAGGAAGGAGATCCCAGATCTTGCTTGAGATATAATGGCAAGTATATCTCTTACATTGAAAGTGATTAAGGGAATGAACTTTTAGTGTTGACATGGCAAGAGAACTTTGATATAAAAATTCCTAAATCAAAATAAATTATATATTTATATAAGTTTATGCAAATTTCTTATTTCAGATAATCCTTCATTAAACCCACTCAATATTATACTCAATAGTAACCAATAAAATATCATGGATTGGACCCTTTGATCCAGATATTGTATTTGCAGTTGGACACATAAGGTATGTGGTTGCAATGTGCAAGTTTCCTCATAATAATGAGAAGTGATAATTAATTAAGACAATAGGACTAAAACCCTAGGGTTTGTATGTCTCTATAAGTCTTGATCTCATTGAATGTACTTTGGAAGTGACATGTCGATGATGATCGTAATTATCAAATAATCCTTATAAATCATAAAGATTTTCTGGCATACATATGTGCTCTTGACATTTAATCATGAATGACATGGTTCTCTGCATCATGTAGAATGGTAGCTATACAAGAGATGATGTATTCAAATTATTTGAATACCTACCTGAACCTATGTTTTAAGAGTTTAGATGGATGTAGATGATGAGTGTCATCATTCTACTGTCTATACTCTAGTCATTCATGAAGCTTCATAATATTCATATTGTATGAATTGGATGAAGCATGTATAAATGTCGAAATGCTCTTACATTAAATTCTTTTGAATTTAACATAAGAGGTCCTTAGTCTTAAGCAATGGTAGTTTATAGATAAAGGGAGCGCAGTGGAAGCATGGGTTAGACCCAAGCAAGAAGTATAATCAAAGAGTTGACTGTACTTCTGTGAGTTCCATATGACATCCAAAGAGTTGGATGAATGCCAATACTGCAATATGTTGATGTATTGATGGTATGACTATCAAATCTATCTAGAATCCTTAGAGAAGGAATCAGATAGTACATCAGAATAATCTACATATAATCATTGAAATTGACTTACTTATTTGATAAGATAAAGTCTAATAATTGTATCTCAATTTTCTAATGACACTTGCAATTGGTTGCATATGTATTAGAATATTAGAAATTTGATCTTAAGGTTTATTGGTCATCCATGTTGAAATTGATGCAATTGTTGCAATAAATTCCATGAGATCAATAGACTTCATATTTTCAGCGGGAGCCATTAGTCTTAGAGAATGTCTCTATGACCTAGATATTAGAGTACACTCATTGTTTATTTCTAATTGTTGGATATAAACATGAATTCTGTAATAAATCTATCATAAAGAGTTATGATAGAGATATTTCAGATAGTAATCTAACATCTAGTGTACTCCACTAAATTAGAAAATTAATGAATGGTTCATTAAGATTTCTAATACTGAAAATTAAACCTTTAAAGATCAATAGGAGGATAAAGATCATTTGACAATGATCTGACATAATGTTTTGGACATATGTCTGTTGATGAGATCAATGGACAAGTAAGAGATGAAACTTTAGAATGTCTAAAATTTCAAAACTTGCATACTTATGAATATTGTATTCAAAGTAAAATGTCCAATACACCCTTCTTTTGGAATGGTGTAAGATGTCAAGGTATTCAGGATCTCATACATATTGATGTATGTGAATCATATATATCATAGTAAACATTATGGATATGTGATATCTATTGATGATTATGTATGATATGAGATTTCTTCTCTTCACTTAGAAAACTTTGAAATGTTCAAAGATTTCACAATTTGGTTTAGAACCAAAGTTTGAAGGAAGATGAAATGAATTTGATCTAATCAAGGTAGCTTGTACCTATTAGATGAATTCAAGGAATACCTTATGGAGATGTGAATATCATTTCTATCTCACCCCTCCTAATGAGCCTTAACTCAATAGAGTTGTAGGGAGATACAACTGATCATGTGTGACATGATTTGATCAATGAATTAATCTTAGCATAATTATCTCGTAGTTTCCAAGGTATATATATATATGTAGTAGAGACTACATTGTATCTTTAATAAGGTTCCATGTGATTAAGCTGGAATCTGGCACTAGCTACTTCGTTAGGAAAATAAAGGATGGTATTAGATACCTACTTTATGACCTTGAGATTCTTAAAAGATCTCATCTTTGAGAATATGATTCTTATAGGATGACTCTCTTGAGAATCAAGATGAAAATGAAGTAAAGGAACTCATTTAATTTTGATGGGGCTCCTGAAATAGGAAACTGAAATAGATAATTAAAGATGAAACATTAATACCTCTTCAAATAAGTTTGAGGATGGATTCCATGTGTCAGTTAAATCTGATGATGATCGGATTTCATGTGATGAAGCTCCTGAGGATCATGACATGGAAAGATGGATGTTAGCAATAAAGTCTAATGTAGACTTCATATACAAGTGTTGTATATGGACCCTCGAGGATCCACCTATATGGGTAAGACCCATTACGGTGTAAATGGATCTTCAAGAGAAAGAGGGAACCTAATGAGAAGGTATAGACCTTCAAAGCACGGTTCGTAGCCATGGGCTACACACCGAAGAGAAGACATCGCTTGCGATGAGACTTGCTCTCCAGTGACCTTGCTTTAACCCATCAGAATATTGCTAACTATAGCTACACAACTTGACTATGACATCTTCATGATGTAAGTCAAGATTGCATTCCTCTATGAATACCTCTCTGAGGATATTCATATGAAGTACCCCAGGGCCTCATGGATGAGGAAAGCAAGGTGAGCAAGCTAAAGAACTCCATCTTTGGACTCAAATAAGCTTCTTGTAGTTGGAACATTGGATCTGATGAATTCATAAATGTTATGATTTCAGATAGTATCTTGATGTACCATGTGAAGCTTAGTGGGAGTGCCATTGTGTTCATCACGCTGAATGTAGATATTATTCTAATCATTTGGAATGATATGAGAATAATAATAAGTGCTTTATAATTTGGTTGTTCCATACCTTGAGATACGATCCCAAGGATACCTCTTAGATCTTAATTCTGAAGTCGTTCAGAAGCAAAGAGAAGAGGGTATTGGGACTGTCGCATTAGTAGTACACCTTGGACTTATTCCATTTTTTTTCTGGAAAATTCCAAGAAAAGCTTCCTTCCCTTAAGATGTGGTAGTGACCTGTCTAAAGGGATAGCACCTCAAAGAGTTGAGGAAGTGAATGCTAGAACTGCTTACACTTGTGCATCAGTTATGAGAAGCTGGGTATATGCTAGATGTGTACAAGAGCCAGATGTCTGCCATGGAGTGGGAGTAGTAAACTGTTACTAATCCTGCTATGGAGATAAAACACTTGATTGCAGTAATAATAACATCTTCAAAGATGATGAAACTTAGAGATAGTGATCTCAAAGTCTTATCTTCAAAGGTTTAAGACCTTGTAGATAGTGATCTATAAGGGTCTTAACTGTAGATACCTTAGGAGATAGAGATCTCCAGGAATGAAGGTATTCTAATAAGGATTATGGGAATACTGGTTATGATAATTAATAAGATGTAGTGTCAAGGACACTATAACCAACAAAATTGAGTATCGGTTGCATGAGATGCAACATTCGCATTGGATGCGAGCACTGTTACTAGGAGATATGCAAGTGCCGTAAAAGGATTTGGCGTAGTTTCTTGGGAACAGAATGACTGATCAACTTACCTAGCTATTTTCTAAATAGCCTATGATTGTCACATGAGTGTGGGTTTAAATGATTAGCCCATTAATGGCTCTTTGGGCTAGTGGGAGATTGTTGGACATGCGAGCCCACGGCGAGCCATTATGCAATAAATGTTATTGCAATTCACTCCTTAATCTGAAATAAAGAGTACATAATTTGCATAATAGGTCCCTTAGTACAATTAGGGTTATGTACCATGGCCATCTTAATGATCATACATCTGTTGATTCAATTATTGAATCATAGAGGCTGGTGCTTAGATGAATATCTAATGAGTTAGATTGAGGACTCATCAAGCACCGTCAAATGATTATTAAGAGATGATCTCCAGCCTGAGTAAGAGATGGCAATCCTATCTCTTTAAGGTTGATATCTGACCGACCTCTTGATGCAGGTCCTCTGCATAGGAATAGAGATTCGGAGGTGTCAGATGAGTTAGGTCAAAGAGTTGACTTAACGAGATCGAGATAACCAAAGTCCTATATCATATGCTGTCATGATATAGGCACGCATCCTCTGACCGGAGACAGATGTGTTACTATATGTCTGAGTATGTACATTTGGCAGACCAATAGGTTGATGACCTAATGAAGGTCTATACACCGGCGCGCTGGTGTGCATATAAGGGCATATGAGTAATACGATCTCTCAAAGGGATCATACAGGTTCACTTACTGAACCGGAAAACATGAGCTCACTCATGAGATATTGGGAAGAATCAAATTCCATGCGCATGGTCGTCTCGCTTTGGAAGCTTGACTGAATTTGTAGGTTTGATATATACTTTTGGAAAGTATATGATCAAGACCTAGGTATGACATATGCTTTTGGAAAGTATATGATCAATACCGACTCCCAATGATCAAATGAGAAACTTACTGATAAAACCCTGAAGTAGACAGTATAAAATTGATCTAATACTTCGGGTCTATTCTGAGTCTTCCAGTATGCATGATGTACAGGTGTTAGGAATACCTGAAGGTGATGTGATCATAAACGATTGTATAACCATGACGCTTCCATTCCTAGGGAGTGATGAAACGGGTCTGGATTTTAGTGACTCCTCTTAGTAGAGAAGTAATCTGATCTTAGTCCAAATGTTGGAGATTGATCTGAATGTGATTCAGATGCAATGAGAAGATTAGATTTGCGGTCTTGATTTAATCAAGCATCTATGGGAGGCCCGCGATCTGGATATGAGATATAATCTCAATATCCATGTCACTATACGTGGAACAATACAATTGCCCTGTCCTTATCTCCAAGTATTCGCGGAGAAAGCGCATTATCCTTGAAAGAGTTCATGGATAATTCTATTGTTGATATATGTATCCGAGCATTGAGAAAATGGATAATTAAATGTGATTTAATTATCATGAATAATATGAATTTGATTCATATTATAAGGAGAGTTATCTTAGATAATTAAATGTGATTTGATTATCAAAGATGTAGATAATGTGAATGTGATTCATATTATTTGAGTACATGAGAATAAGTTATCCAATATAATTAAATATGATTTAATTATTATGGATAAGAATAATGTGGATAGAAATATCCAATTATTCATAATATATTATAAATGTGATTTATAATGTATTAGAGAGAGTTAATTATAATTTATATGTGTTGATTAATTATTATGTGTATTGGATACACATTGTGTAATTAATTGACAATGTCAATTATATGTTGTTCTGGGTTGTGAATTTGATTCACAATTTTTCTATGGCAAGATTGTAATATTCTCAAATATAATTTTGAATTATATTTTGAAGAATAAAAAGCCAACAAAAGTTGTTGGAAATAAATAGAGGAGATTTTCAAGGAGATATGCAATCTCATGGATTTCCATGAGATTGCTCTCTCCATGGAAAGAGGGGGGCGGCACATCATTCCTATAAGGAATGTGTGGCCGTCCACTTTGGAAGGTACATGGAGATTTCATCTCCATGTATCTTCTCTCCTTATTTATTGGTTTGATTTGGATTAATTTGTATTTGATTTTGTCAAATATATTTTGATCTAAATTTGTTGGTTTTACCAACAACAATCTTAGCCATTGGATTGACATAAATCAATCTCATCCATTGATTTTATATGTCACATGGATTGAGATCCATGGATCCCAAAACCCTATAAATAGAGAGGCACACCATGCTCTCTATTTTACACAACACATCTCTCTCTCTCTCTCTCTCTCTCTCTCTCTCTTTCTTTCTAGAGGTCAGCCTCTCTCTCCCTCTCATGGTCGTCCACCATGGATGCCATGGAGAGGTTCTCCATCGCCGCGGCATCGTCGTCATGCTGCCCGTTCTTCTGCTCGTGGATCTCCGTCTCCTTCGGTGCGCCTCGCTCGTGAAGAAGACGTCGGATCTCGTGTGTCGAGATCAGGAGATCCGCCGCTTTGATCATCAACATGGATTGCGAGAAGCACGCGGTTCATCCCCGCGCTCGCAAGCATCTCCTCCGTCGGATCGGACTTGAGACAGGAGGTCTCTTCGTTTAGAGACTTGATCGCAACCACGCTTCAAGAGGTAATCCTAATTACTTGTTTGTGGTTTAGATGAAACGATCTGAGAAGTGTTCTTGGATCATGTGGTTTCGTCGTATAATTTTTTTAAATTCCGCTGCATCGAGCAACTAGTGCGACTAGTCGCTCCTCGTCGTATTCGATACGACGCTCACGAATTGTGATGCGCTTGAGGATCTAGCCATATCCTTCACTTTTAAGTTCAAGTGTCAACCAACTCAAGAAGAGGAGGTGAAGAGAAGAATGGACGGTAGCCAGTGTAGCTACCTATCCTAGGATGCACGACCAGTGTAGTCAAGTCATCCAGCTGCAGGCTCACATATTTGACTTTGATGCTCCAACTTGCTTATTGACTTTACAACATATGTACATACTTTTGCAGGCATTTTATTTTTTTATAGGTCTGACCATTGTTTTTTGAAATACTATATACAACAGCATTTACATAAGGAGTTTTTCCTCTTGAGCCAGTAGACTATCCCTCTTTTGAAGCTTTATCGCAATCCACACTCTCCTGTCTTTAGAATTCCTCATCTCTGGACGGGTTGGGGTGCACTTCCCTCCCTAGAGGAGGACAAGTGTTTCCACTTGTGTGTGTCTCATACCAGCAAATCCAATCTCCTCACCACTCCAACTGAGTTGAGCCATGTGAAAGGTGCAGGTGTCCAAGTTAGGTCATTATCAATAAGAGTCGTGCGTGTGCTCCGAAATACTCTACTTAGACAGTCAAGAATCCATTGAACCAAGTCTCGTAATCCTCAAAGAATTAAGTCAACTAGACCTGAAGTACCTCTATCCCAGTTCCTATAAGGTTCCTATTATTAGGTAGATTTTAAGGTCCAATCAAGCTCCAATCTCCGGATTTTATTTAGACTTGTTCAACTATAAAACTCAATCCGAAAAATGCTCATGCTATGCAAATGATATGCAGAATGCAGAAAATATTTTTGTGATGCAACTTTCAAGCTTTTGAACTTTTTATGGATTTTTGAAAAGATGATGCATATGCATTTTTTGTATTTTTCAAAAGATTTTTCAAATATTTTAGGATTTTAATTTTGCAAATGTTTTTGGGATTTTTGAAAATAAAAAGATTTTCGGCTAAAAACTAGGGTAAGAATATTTACACGGGCATGCGTCTTATATTTACAAGAGGCGGATTTTAGGAATTTACAGGGGTAAGTGATCAATTTTATAGATATAAATATATAATGGATTTTGGTGTGATGTATATATTCCTCAAACTTATTTGACACATGTTTTTCAAAAAATTTCGAAAACTATAGTCTAAAATAATTTTTATAAACAATTTTACAAACATGTACACACATTTGAAAATCATTTTGCAAAGGTTTTGAAACAGTATAAATAGATTTTTCCAAAAGATTTTTGCAACCATTTTTCAAACCATTTGCAAAGCATTTTTCAAACACTTTTATTTCACACAAAGAAAATCAAATTTTCAAACGAAATATTTTTACAAAGGTTGAAAACATGTAACAAAATGTTTTCAAAATAGTTTTTTTAAAAGATTTTTCACAAAGATTTTCAAACTATCTCTCAAACATTTTGCAAAAAACAAATCACCTGATTTATTAATCAGTATATACAAAAAGAATTTGAGGAATAATCACATCTTTTTATTAGGGTTTTAATGAATTTTAAAGAATTATTAGCCATATTTATTAGGAAAATACGAAAGTACGAGTTATGGCTAAAGTATATACGTAGTATATACGACCCCCTATACTTAGCTTGAGCTATGTCCTCATAGATCGGAGAGAAAAGAGAAGACATAACTCATACTAGGTATAGGCAAATCTAAAGAATAAATGAAGAAATGAATGAACAAATGAATAAACGAAGAAGTTGATTGTCCCCCAATACTTAGGATCAAATAATCCTAAGTATAGCAGACTGTACACAACGCAGGGAGGGTCAAGGGTGGGAATGAACATATCGTACTCAGATTGTCTCCCCATATACTTAGGGGAAGATATCCCTAATTATATACAAGAAGAGGAGACAATGGAGAGGATCGAAATAAATGAAAACTCGGGGTGCACACCCCCTATACTTAGGACAAAGTACGTCCTAAGTGTAGAAACTGACAACAAGGGACAGCACCTTTTTGATAGATAAAGAAAATAGAAAAGGAAAAGAAGAAAAGAAGAAAAGATAACAACAGATGAAAGAATGATATGGACAGATGATCTATACAACGGAAAATGGAAGTGATCACCATGTATGAGATGTAAATGATATGAGTTAAAGAACACATCTCATACCAGAAGAATGGGGGCAACATCAACGACCGGCGGATCATGATCTAGATATAGCTTCAAGCGCTGACCGTTAACACGAAAGGTAGAGGAAGATGACGGCTCAGATATATCAATGCTACCATTGTCATGTACCTTTCTGACCACATATGGACCTTTCCACTTACTCTGCAATTTCCCTGGAAATAATTTTAGCCTGGAATCAAACAACCATACGCGCTGATCGGGCTGAAACTGTTTATGGCTGATGTGAGAATCGTGCCATGTCTTCACTTTCTCCTTATACTGTAGGCTGCTAGAAAAGGTTGTATCTCTCAACTCCTCTAGGGCTGCCAACTCTGCTTTCCTCTGTTCTCCTATACTCTCGGGATCCAATAATAATTCAGTATCCAAAGTGACTTGTGCTT
Organism: Ottelia alismoides; assembly: GCA_037367405.1. Classification (NCBI taxonomy): domain Eukaryota; kingdom Viridiplantae; phylum Streptophyta; class Magnoliopsida; order Alismatales; family Hydrocharitaceae; genus Ottelia; species Ottelia alismoides. Next base: position 633,737 of record JAZKJV010000408.1, read on the forward strand.
GATTTCCACTGGCAGATGGCACGGCTTGCCATAGACGAGACGAAAGGGAGATGTCCCTAATGGATTTTTGAACGAAGTCCGATAGGCCCACAAGACCGAGTCCAAAAGTTGTGGCCAATCCTTTCGGTCTGGGCGGACAACCTTCTGTAAGATAGTCTTGATCTCCCTATTCGATACTTCGGCAAGACCACTAGTCTGAGGGTGATATGGCATGGCAACACGATGGTCAATGTCGAACTCGTCTGCAAGGGCCCTAACCTTGTCATTGATAAAGTGAGACCCCCGTCTGAAATCAAGACTCTAGGTACCTCGAACTGTGAAATGATAGTTTTCCTAAAAAATCGACGCACGGTCTTAGCATCTGCGGCTCGGGCGGGGATGGCCTCAACCCATCGGCTAACATAATCCACAGCGAGCAAAATGTGCTCAAACCCCTGACTCTTAAGAAATGGGCCCATGAAATCAATACCCCATGCGTCAAAAACCTCACAAAAGTGAATGTGTTGCATGGGCATCATGTCTCTCTGTCCGCAAGTACCCATCTTCTAACAGTCAGTACATATCTTCACGAACTCATCTGAATCCTTGAAGAGAGTAGGTCACCAAAGGCCGGATTGGAGTACCTTCTGTGTTGTCCGTCTCCCATAATGATGTCCTCCTGCCTCAAGCTTGTGGTAGTATGTGAGGACGCTATGCTGCTCATCTTGAGGAATGCACCTCCTCCAGATGCTATCCCCTCCTTCATGATAAAGGACGGGATCCTCCCAATGGTAAAACTTGACCTTCACCAGGAAGGTCTCAAGTTTCTGTCTGGGCCAACCTTGTGGAACTGTCTTGGCAACAAGATAGTTCACAATGTCAGCGTACCATGGGAGCGAGGTGATAGCCAATATCACCTCATCTGAAAACGTCTTAGTGATAGGTGCGCTGGGCTCAGATTCATCAGGTTCTCTAAGCGGGAGAGGTGATCCACCACCACATTCTTAACTCCAGGCTTATCCTTAATCTCAATATCAAAGTCCTGGAGTAGAAGAATCCATCTGTTAAGGTGTGCTTTGGCATCCTTCTTGGCCATTAAGTACCGGATGGTGGTGTGATCGGTAAAGATAGTCACTCTAGATCCGAGAATATATGATCGATACTTATCCAAAGCAAAGAGTACGGCTAGCATCTCCTTCTCTGTCACAGTATAATTCCGCTGAGCGGCATCCAAAGTCCGGTTAGCGTAGTGAATGGCATACGACAATCTATCCCTCCTCTATCCAAGCACAGCCCCTACGGCAAAATCAGAAGCATCCGTCATGATCTCGAATGGGAGAGACCAATCGAGTGGCTGAAGGACAGGAACCGTGACATCCATATTCTTGAGAGTCTCAAAAGACGCAAGACACTTATCATCTACAATGAACTACATGTCTTTCGTCAACAAATCAGTAAGCGGTCGGGCAATGCGACTGAAGTCCTAAATGAACCGTCGGTAGAAACTGACATGCCCCGGAAAAGACCGCAATTAACGTAGATTGGACGGTGGATTGAGTTTTCTAATGATATCCACCTTGGCTGGATCGACCTCCATGCCCTGTTGGAGATGATATGACCTAGGACCGTCCCTTGAGTCACCATAAAGTGGCTCTTCTCTAAAGACAAGACAAGATTGACCTCTATGCAACGCTGAAGCACACGGTATAGGCAGTCAAGACAAGCATCAAACCCATCGCCATAGACCAAGAAGTCATCCATGAAGACCTCTAAACAGTCACCCACCATGTCCGAGAAAATGGACAACATGCACCTTTGGAAAGTTGCCGGGGCGTTACATAGACCAAAGGGCATCCATCTGAAAGCATAAGTCCCAAAGGACAGGTGAATGTCATTTTCTCCTGGTCTTCGGGCGCAATGGCCACTTGATTGTAACCGGAGTACCCGTCAAGAAAACAATAGTGACTCTTCCCAGCTAGCCTCTCGACAATCTGATCAATGAATGGTAGTGGGAAATGATCCTTCTTAGTACCTGAATCAATCGTCTGTAGTCCACACATACCCTCCAAGAAGTGGGCACCAGGGTAGCTATCTCCTCTCCAGACTCGCTCACAAATGTAGTGATACCCGTCTTCTTGGGTACCATATGTAATGGACTTACCCACTTGGAGTCGGAGATGGGGTAGATAAAATCGGCGCTCCACCACTTCAATATTTCTTTCATGACCACATCTCAAAGATTCAGATTCGGCCGTCGTTGAAACTCACGCGAAGGCCTAGCGTCCTCCTCGAGATAGATGTGGTGGGAGCACATAGCCGGACTAATCCCCTGGAGATCAGCTATACTCCATCCTATCGCCTTGCGGTTTCTTTCAAGAACCTCCATCAGACGAGATTCTTGCTCTACAGTTAAACCTGCTGAGATAATAACTGGGTGCATATCTGGCTCACCCGCAAGGAATCTATATTTCAGCGACTGCGGCAAGGGTTTCAGTTCTGGACAACTGGGAGGTGGCAGATCTGGCTTCTGATATGTTTGTGTAAAAGCTACCATGTCTGCATGTGAGAACTCTTGTTGTGCATGAGAATCTGACGAAGGGAACTTTACTGAATCTTCTATGAACTATACTGGCTCACACTCCGTCCTAGCTATCAGCTCAGAAGGAATCAGACACGGCAAATAATCATGAAAATCATCCCAATCAATGTCTGAATCCAAGGGATCTGAACTAGAAGAACAAGACTGAAAATCTACCTCACCACTTGTCCCACAACTGTCAGCCTAAAAGGTATCCTCGTCCAGGGGTGTGCTCTCCAGGCTCTCAACTGCCATAAGCTGTAAATATTGTGAATCTGTAGGTAAGGCGAGGGTCTGTGCTACGGGATCTGTCCAAATGGATTCATCATCTATCATCACAAAATCACACTCCAGGTAGATGTCTAGCTCGGCCTCTATCATATGCACGACATCACTGGATTACTCTGAGCATGCATATTCTCTAGCTCTGGTCTCCTCGATCGTCTCTATTTGTATGATCTCGCCTCTCTACACGAAAACATACCTTCCCACTATCATGATCGGTCACCGCCTTGGCTGTGGCCAAGAATGGGCTTCCAAGTATGATGGGGGCATCGATTACGGACTCAGGGATCTCCATGTCCAGTACAACAAAGTCCATGGGAAATTTCAGGCCCTGAATGGTAACGACCACGTCTCTCAACAACCCCTTCGGCCTCTTAGTCGACCTATAAGCAAACTGAAGGACTTTCCTGCTCCTAAGTAGAGGACCAAACTCGAATCGGTTGAGTAAGGCTGCCAGAAGAAGGTTAATAGAAGAGACGTTGTCTAATAGAGTACGATCAAACTGCTACTCCTGAAGCCCGCATCTGACATAGGGAGCTCCTGCATCGGGTCTCTTGGCTGGCAATCGGTTCTGAATGGTGCAGCAAGTGGAATGAGTGAGCACTTGGATCTTATCTCTGTGGTTCCTCCTCTTCTTGCGGACTGTAGTTTTCTCTTTCAAGTTCTTTTTGAAGAGGGGGATGTGCTCAAGTGCTTCCTGTAGAGTCAGCTAAATCTGGAATCTATCAATCATCTGGTTGCTGAACTCTACCTGTTGGGTATTTTTTGGATTTTCTCTTTTAGTCCCCTTCGCCAAGCGGAGTGCTTCGGGAAAGGGGATGGTAGGGGCCTCCTCAGATGGAGGATTAGGACGAGGTTCCTGCGCCTGTGAAGGAATAGAATCCATACCATGATCATCATTCAACAAATATGGATCTGAAGTGTAAACAGATACCTTTCCTTTATTCATTTTTTGGTCTTTTTGTTACCACAGTCCTGAGATACAAAAGGTGGCAACACTACATGTGGGAGCTCATCAAAAGTAGAAGTGGTGGCCTCAGTATCACCAACGGCATCTGACTTTGCGGCATCAGCACCGTGCTCTGGCTCTGCATCAAAAATGGTGGCATCATCGCCACCGTCTGCACCGGGTATCACGACGGCCTCAATACCGTCATTTGGATCTCCATCATTGGTGGCATCAGCACCACTGTTATCAACATCATCAACGGCATCGGCACCGCTATCCTGTTCATCTGGCGCTCCTGATTCTTCGTGTGGCTATCACTCAAATGAGGCGCCGCCGGCTGGCATTCTACCGCTCCTAGTAGTCACAAAATCAACATCATATAAAGAAGACATGTCACTCAAATAATCACTAAGAGAAGTATCCTTTGTGAACTGTACCTGCTCAGACTTCCTCTTCAGATTATTTGGATTTGGCTCAATCTGAGCTGGTATGGCGGCTTTGCCTTTGATGATATCCCTCATCTCATGCCGGAACTCATCCATTTCCTGCCGGAAGGATGCTCGTTGTTCAGAAAGCAAGCGGGCAAGGTCATCTAGAGCTGAGTTCTTAAAGCCAGGTGCTTGAGAATCGGAAGTGTTCCCTTGCTGGAAATGAGGCTGCTGCTGGTGGGAATAATGCTGGTTTGGATGGGAGTATGTCTGTTGAGGCTGCTGACGCTGCCTCCACTGCTGTCCCTGATAGGTGGGACGAGGACCATGCTGGTACTGCTGGTGGGCATACTGGGGCTGATGCTGCTGTTGGCTATTCTATTGTCCCTGAGCCGGAGGCTGCTGCTGGGAATAGGTCCCTCCGGTGGTCCATCGGAATCCTGGGTGATCACATTGAATCCCGACTAGCTGTGGGTACCGATCGTACCATATCCCATTGACTTCCATCAATGGCTCCTGCTCGAAGGATGGTGGAGGTAGAACTGCCAGTGGCTGATCAGACTGATAGACCACTATCTGAGTCTCCTGAGATGGTGGCTGCGACGGGTAATACTGTAGTTGTTGGACCGGCTCTGTCTGAATGTGGTTGACCTGGTAGTGCAAGACAGAGGGCTGGGTTGAGCTTCTACTGCTGGGATCAGCTCGTGACCTGGGAGGCTGCTGAGTAGACGTTTGTGCCTCCTGGATGTAAAGAATCTGCATCTTCAGGTCACTCATGGTCTTGGTTATCTGGTCCATCTGGGCCAGTCCCTACATCTGCTTCTTCTCGAGGATCTCGAGATGGTCCAACTTCTCACTAATGATACCCATGTTGGCGGCGGCTGATTCAGCTTGGGTTGCGGCTGCCGACGGAGTATGAGGACCAACATCGATGCGGGCGATCCTCTGAAATGATCTCGCTCCTTGGGGGGGCTTCTGTTGTGTGTAGACTCTGGCTAGGACCATGACCGTCGAGTTCTCAAACATCCCTTCATAAATGGCCCAAACATCGTCTTCACCCTTGGAAAAGTACGAACCACCACAAGAGGCTTTTACAAGCCCCTGCAGCTCCGGTGTCAGCCCACAAAAGAAACTCTGAACCAGATTGGGCTTGGATATATCATGGTGTGGACACCAGTCAATGAGCTCTCTGAATCGATCCCAAGCCTCATGGAACTGTTCATTAGGGATCATTGTGAAATTGCTGATCATAGCTCGTACTGTGTTAGTCTGGCCAAGCGGATAATACTTATTCAAGTTTGCAGTTCGGAGTTGTGCCCAAGTGTCGACGAACCTCCCCAAATGTTTCAGCCAGTAAGCGGCTCTATCAACCAAAGAGAGTGGGAAGGCTATCATATTGATGGTGTCCTCAGTCACCAGCCTGTCATGAATTGTACTGCAGATCATTTCAAATTCTTGTAGATGGAGGTGTGGCTCTTCGGTTGCCAGCCCATGAAATTTAGGCAGTAGCTGAATAGTGTGTGGGCGAAGCTCGAAGTCTCCATGGATGGGAGGGAGTCGGATCCATCGATGAGTGAGGGATGCTGCTGAATTGTGCAACTCTCTCATAATTGTCTGCGGCGGCCTCTCCTGGTTAGGTTCTCCTCCCTCGCCTGTTGCTTCTGGTATATCACCGCCACTGCCCCCAGGTCTGTCTTCTCTTCCTTCTCGCATATGCGCTATCTCCCTCATGAGGTCACCCATGAATACTCCCTGGTCTCTGATCTGTCTTTGCATAGTCTCCATGGATGCTAACAATGAGTTGTTGATGGCAGCTTGGTCGTATAAGAATGGATGGTGTTCCTCCTCATCTGGGTGTTCTCCTCTGTCTGCCATTTATGGACTCTCTGAAAAGGCAAAAGAATCCATCTCAGGTGCCGTCAAGTGATCTGAGCTCTTTGATGCACTAAACTCTGAAACACTTGGATTGATGGAAGGAGAAGGGTGGTCGAGGGGGAACATGGTGTAAGTGAACTCAGGCTCGGAGAGTGGGTCTGGACTCCCTGAGGTTGTCCTAGATGAATAGTGAGGAGTGCTGGATAGCGGTACTGCCAGAGATGGCCTAAGAGATCTCCTTCCCATCATCATGATTATTGAGAAGAGTGAGGTTGAGAAATAAAGAAAGGAGGGAGGGGAAAACAAAATTGCGCACAATTGTGCAGTGTTTTTGATCTTGACCTTAATTCAACTAGCAAATCAAACACAAAACAAGGGGTTCACCAACTCAACGTGTGAAGCCGTGAAGGTTCGGCTTTTATCTTTGTAGTTTTTAGATTGAATTCAGGCAATTATCTTTCAATGAGTCCTTAGAGCGCTACGCCTATAGGAGAGAGAGTACTACCGGAAAAGAATCACGTACTTGTCCTCCTCCTGTGTAACATGTAGTCTGCGCTATTTGAGGTCCTTGTAACCCTTCTTGGATCCCTACTCAGCCAAAGAAAAGAGGGAGGAAGCCGATAGGCAAAACCGATACTTCAGATCTCGCTCGCAACAGAATCACCCATGAGCGTGCAAGACCCTACTCGGACGCAAGACGATGAGACAGACACCCCCGTGAAGGCGTGGCCTATGCTCGATACTTCGGACAAGGTCGATGCTCTACACAATAGAGAGTCATCAATGGTGACCAAGCCCTACTCGTCTACGTACGATAGTAGCGCCAATACTTCAGAAATTCAGGCGATACACAAGGTAGCCACAGACTGGGTTTTGGGCTCTAATCCTTACGAAGCCGCTCTACTCACTTGGAAGGAGACTTCCCATGCAACCTGAATACAAGTGAGGGTATTACTTACCCCAAGTAATGAGTCCAATTAACCTATTTTATTTAGGTCAAGCTTTCTTTAACAGTCCCTTTTTTAATTTTTTTGGTGTTATCACTTGTTTTGAGTCAATTCAATACAAGCGCCTAACGATTTTGTATTTTTCTTTGATTCCTATTTGATCCAAAAATAAAGGAAGAAGAGTCGGAAAAGCAATGCAAGGCGGCACCAAGATGGAAATCTCACCTTTGTGTCTAAATGATGAATGCAAAGATAGAAGACTTACAGTGCCTCCCTGCTCTCTCCATGCGGGATGCAAAACATGAATTTACAAACCTATGCTATATGCCGATATGCACACAGAAATCATCCTAAGCAGGTAATTTCTAGCGTGAAGAACCACAAGTCGGTCACCGATCTTCAATCCAGGAGTCCGATCTAGGCTCACCCCTACTCCTCTCGACACATCGAGTTCAGGAACAACGCTTGGCAGGGTGGGCTCGCGGCACGAAGGCTCGAAGACGATGAGGCGATTGTTTACAGTTTTAAAGTAAGTCCAAAATGCACTATAGGTACATGCAAAGGTTGTTGGGTGTTTGGACCTAATTTACTCGATCAAGCAAGCCTAAAAACTAGGGGCTCATTCCACAAAAGTAAAGAGCAATAAAACAAAACCGAAAAATGACAAGCGGGAAAACCGATGAAAACCGCGGTGAGCCCCCAAGCGAACAATCACATGGAAATTAGGCCCGAGTGTCCGAAGTCCAATGTACCTGTATTATTACAAATTAAGAATGTCTCTCTCTCACAAAAATAAATCACTATCTATCCTCTCTCTCAACTCCTCCTGCTCTCTCCTGCTGACTAGGCTAGAATAGCCGACTCCGCCTCCCAAGGATGCACCGGAACCCCTAGGCAATCCTCCTCGATCCGCGGTCCTTCGCAAGAAGACAAGAAAGAAAATAGTCAGATAGCTCACAGATAGATATCAAAAATAGAGAGATCAAGTAAAGCAATAATGTAGAAAATCAAACACAATCACTCAAAAACACGATCTATACGTTGTTGCTCCCCGGCAACGGCGCCATTTGATAACACGGGTTTGGCAAGGGTCTAAATATCTCACACAAGGCAGAGACAAGAGTCGCTGCGGTGACCACTCACTAAACCCGTATTAGTCAACAATGAACCCACAATAGTATAAATCAAGTAATGAGAAACAAATGTGGAGTCAAATTTATTTTAACTCTACAAGAAATGTGTATAGTGCAAGTATGTAGAGTGTCGAACTCAAGGAGCAATCAGGATAAATCAAGCAAAATGCCAAAAATGTGATTGTGATGTGTGTCTACAAGTATGCAATTTTTTGTGGGTTTTTAATTTTTAATTTTTTATTTAATTTTTAATTTTGTATTTTTGTATTTTGATTTTAATTTTATGATTTATATTTTCTTTTTATATTTTATATTTTCTTTTTCAATAACTAGAATATAAATAAAGTAGGAAAAAGGAAGACAAGGTATTTATAAAAATAGGTAAAAATACTCAAAAATTAGGAAATCAAGTGTTTTTGGTCTTTTTATGATTTTATACTATTTTGTGATTTTTGGAAATTTTTCTGAATATTTTTGGTATTTTTAAAAGTCCAAATACAAGAAAGCAGTGAATTAAACTACTGGCTGAAATTAAAATGAGGATTAAAAATAGAAATCAGAGTCTAAAAATCCTCAAATTAATTTTAAATTAAAGAGAATAAATCAGAGAAAATTCAGAAACTGAAATTGGATTTTTAGATATTTTCTTGGATTTTTTAGATTTTTATGAAGTCTTTAGGGGTTTTTTAATTTTTTGTTTTTTGTTTTGAAATTTTTAATGATTTTTGGATCAGAGTTAAAAGACACTAAAATAGACCTAAGGTAATTTTTTTGAGATTTTTCAAAGAGTTTTGATATTTTCTAATGCAAACAGTAGCAAAAATGCATGTTTTTTATTTTTAATAAATATTAAAATGCAATGAAAATGCAATACAAAAATATGACATGAAAATACTATGCAACAAGAGCTTATACTATTTTTTGGTAATTTTTGGAGTTTTATAGATGCATGTAATAAATAGTAGAAATGACAAGAAACCACAAACTAGCAGGGGTATTCTAGTAATATGGGAAAATCCAAGGGGCAAAATGCAATTTTCACGCAAAATATACAACTGAATATTGCATTTAATGGACTAAAAACAAATATAAAAACCTGCGGGGGTGCCCTTGCAAAAACACCAAACTCACGTGCGTACGCACACGCACCTGACAGGGTATGGATGTAATTCTCAAAAACGCGGGGCTGAACTGTAAAATCTCCACGAAATATATAACTACATAAAATGTTTCTGGACCGATTACAAACACCCAGAAGCCCAAGGGTATGCTCGTAAAATTACCTCGAGCCCACGTGACGTGCACGTGGTCAGGTGAGGATCAAAATGGAATATCCAAAAACTCTAGGGGGCTATTCGCAATTTCTACAAAAGTTTTAAAACAACAAAGGAAAGCTTAAGCAGTAAATACTAATTACAAAAATGGCGGGGGAGAAATGTGCAAAATATCACGTACGTGGCGGATCGAACGTCCGAAGATGCTTCACTTAACCACGTGTCGACGATCCATGGCTCGATACCCCTTCACCCGCAACGGCTAAGATTAGACGTGATGGAATGATCGGACGGCTGGGGGAGATCTGATCCGACGGCGCTGGAGAAACCTGGAGATGGGGCTCGATCGAACGACCGTGAACCCCCCTGCAAGAACAGGGAAGAACACGACCTCCGACGAACTTCCACCGATGCTAGGGCGCTGCTCCGGCCACTGTCTTCATTGTGGAAGGTCTCCTTCGACTCCTGGAAGCTTCCCCGACCCACCAGTAGAGCCAAAAAGGCTCGAGGAGGACCGTTGCTCTGTGGCAAAGTCGAGAACGAGATGGCGGCCTAGGTAGCTCGTATCCTTCAGATTCGACCCTCCAAGGGGCCCTTTTAGCTCTTGCGACTTGAAAAAATGGTTAAGAGAGGTGAGGGCAAAATGCCTCGACCTCCATGGGCACGAACGACAGACGAGCAGAGATATGGAGTCTCGCCGGAGCTTGCTCCGGCGAGGGGTGTCGATTGTGCGAATCGATCGATGAAGGTCGGGGATGAAGGTCGCAAATGGAGCTTGCTCCTACGACTACTGTGAATAAAAGAAGCAAGGAAAAGAGGACAATAAACACCTCAAAGGATTGAATCTTGAGGTAGAAAGTACCTCAACGATGGGGTTCACCAGAGGTGGTGGAACTCACCCAATCCGCGTCGATCCTCCGCCCTGGATGGCTCAATCTGGAGCTGTCACCTCTAGCAAGTTGTGGTGCAAGGAAAGTGGAGGAGACGGGACAAAAATGGGGTTCAAAATCGAAAAGGAAGAGGGGGGGTAGCATTTTGAAGAGTTGACGGATGGGCTCCAAGATCGAGGGGTATCGGGCAATGCAATGTTCCAATCCTCGAGACAATCATCGGGCGAGTATGCCTGATGAATGAGGAGAAAAATCCCAGAAGGACTTGATCCCAAATAATGAAAGATGTGGTCTCCAAAATTCGTCAAACAAGACCCAAAACCGAGGTCTGACGGGCATAGGGCTAGGGCTCAGAGAGTTGACCCGCGGGTCAACTTTCTACGCCACCTGGTTGGTCCACGTGGACTGATGAATACCCATTCATTACTCTTTATTCTTATATTTTAGCTACAAAAACCTTTGCAAATGCATGTAGATATGTGTAAATAGGAATAATTAGCAAAAGCATGCATTGTGTAAAAACATATAATTAGCATGTTTTTGTGCAAAAATAAAAGATTAAAGATTAAAAAGAAAAAGAGGGAAATATTTAGAATAAATATTGAGCAACCTAACCCAAGGGAGGGCTCAGCATGGGCCTGACCGCATAAAAGCCAAGTAGAGGGAGATAGGGGCTCATGTGTATATATTTATGTAAATAAATATAAAAATATTTTCCTCACCAAAAATACACTTGTAAATACTTGTATATATTTATAAAAGATAAAAACAAAATAAAAAAAAGTTAAAAATCAAAAAGATTAAAAAGACCTCTTTATCATGTACATATATCACATCTATGTATTTATTTAACCTTGTAAATAAATAAAGTTATTTTCCAAACTTTTTGTAAATATTCTTTGCTATATATTGTAAATAAATAAAATAAAAAGAATCAAAACAAAAATCAAATAAAAATAACAAAATTAAAAATACAAAAATACATTGTACATATACCTTGTATATAGTTGTACATAACTATTTATTTTACCTATGTACACAAATAATAAAAATAAAATAAAATCCCCTTTCATTCCTTATTTTATACTATAAATAAATAAAATATAAAATATGAATAAAATTGTACAAAAATAATAATTAAAAATCAAAAATCAAAAACCCACATATTGTATATATACCTATATATAGCTATATAATGTAAATACTTTATTTTTATTTCCAAAAATTAATTAAAAATCACCAAAAAATAGAAAAAAAATAAAATAAAAATAGTTTGTGTTTTGAGTTTTTACAAAATCGGGCCATAACTACCTTAATTTTGAGCTTTAAAATCCTGCCACGTGGCCTGACCCCATTGGGTCCTGGGGGTGTTGACCGCGCGGTCAACTGGCCCCCCCAGGACCACTTCTCACGGACTCGAGCATCGGACCCATCTTCTCGGATTTATACCCGCTCGACCCGATTGCTTATCACCCAAACCCCGGCTCCGTTTTGCACCTCCCGCATCCGACACCCTCGCCGGGCATCAATCTCGGGATCCGCGCGCCACCGTGACCCTACCCGAACCTTTCTTCCCGGACCCACCAGCATATTTAAGCTCAGCTCCGCCACCCATTTCATGCATCTTTGGTCATTCCCCTTCTTCCCTGTGAGCTCCAGAGCGATTGCCCGAGTGACAGTGAGCATCTCCACCTGTTGCAGCGAGGCGAGGAGGAGGTTTCCACTGATCCGGCGATACACCCGCCGCAGCTCCGCCCCGAGCAGGAGCCAGAGCCTCGGACGTCGACGCTCCTTGAGGCGAGGATGCAGAGCTGCCCAAGCTCGCCCCCAGTCGACCCATCCACCCAGGTAGACCTGTAGTCCTTTCTTTTTCTCTAATTTACGATTAGCCCCAATTCGCGCCGCCATCGATTTTCGCTGATTCCGACCGCCTCACACCTCCATTCGATCATCGGAATCCACCATCGCCTCCGCCTTCCTCCCACGCACGTTCTCCGCACCCCCGTTCAACCCAGCTCGCACAGGAGCTGGGGATTCGAGCTCCGGCGAGGGGACCAACCAGGAAAAATCCTTGGAAAAACAATTAGAAATTCATTAAAAAATATTAAATGATTTTATTATTTTTAGGTTATAAAATAAAAAATGTTTATAAGTTTATAAATTATTTTATGGTGATTTTTAATTATTTTTAGAGGTATACAATTATAAGTTACCGTTTTAAGCTTGTATATGTATACATATCTACATATTTTAATATTTTATTTTTATTTTGTGAATTTAATTTTATTATTTTTGTTTATTATAAATTTATAGAATATTTATATACACTTAAATATATTTTTATTTTATTTTTCTGAAGTGTTTTGGATATTTAATAAAATAGAAGTAGTAAGGATATAGATGTATATACAGGTATTATACCTATGTTTATTATATACAGGTATTTTATTTTGTATTTTTTTTGTATTTTTATTCTGATTTTAATGGATATAAATATTATAAGTAATATTCACATAATTATAAAAATATAAAATTATGAAAATAATGACTAATAAATAAAATGAATATTTTAATCTGTATAAGTATACAATAAGGGTTCAAAACTCAACTTTCAAACTGTAGCTCCGCCAAATGCGAAACAACCACCATAAATAGCTTATTTTAAATTATATACAATTAAAGGTGAGTTTGATGCATTTGAAGTTTTCATTTGCGAGATACAGGTCTGGGAATTTGGGATTCTGGAATTTTATTCAGATCATAACTTTTTATCTGTATATTATTTTTGAGTGAAATCAATTTTGTATTTTTCTTTATTTAATTATATACAACTTTCATGCACAAAGTTTATTTATTTTAAGTGTAAAAAGAGGAACCAAAAATCGGCCCCAAAATGAATAAAGAATGAAAGAAATAACATGTATTTTTATTGTATTTTGACCCTTATCTCCCCCTACTTTATCCCTTGTCGACCTATTCATCGAGATGCCTAGGTCTCGGGGTTTCAGGTCATAAAATATTTACAATATTTTATTCTTTTTCTTTTCTTTTATTTATTGTATAATTTTGGCTTTAATTACAGTATTTTATACACTATTTACATATACATGCATGAATGCTAAGATGCGGGAATTAAGGGTATTTACACGCATTTGCTAGGGTTTTGGAGGCCAAAATGATAGGATAAAGATGATGAAATGTGATTCATCAGCCGTCGCTGGGACTCACGTGACGGCCTAGCGTCCTCCTCAAGATCGATGTGGTGGGAGCACAGAGCCGGACTAAGCCCCTGGAGATCAGCTATACTCCATCCTATCACCTTGCGGTTTCTTTCAAGAACCTCTATCAGACGAGATTCTTGCTCTCCAGTCAAACCTGCTGAGATAATGACTGGGTGCATATCTGGCTCACCCGTAAGGAATCTATACTTCAGCGACTGCAGCAAGGGTTTCAATTCTGGACAACTGGGAGGTGGCAGATCTGGATTCTGATATGTCTGTGTGAAAGCTACCAGGTCTGCATGTGAGAACTCTCGCTGCGCATGAAAAATCTGACGAAGGGAACCCTGCTGAATCATCTATGAACTGTATTGGCTCGCACTCCGTCCTAGCTGTCGGCTCAGAAGGAATCAGACATAGCAAATAGTCATCAAAAACATCCCAATCAATGTATGAATCCGAGGGATCTGAACTAGAAGAACAAGATTGAAACTCTGCATCACCACTCGTCCCACAACCGTCAGCCTAAAAAATATACTCATCCAGGGGTGTACTCTCCAAGCTCTCAACTGCTATAAGCTGTAAATATGATGAATCTACGGGTAAGGCGAGGGCTTGTGCTACTGGATCTGTCCAAATGGATTCATCATCTGTCATCACAAAATCACACTCCTGGTGGACGTCTCGCTCCTCCTCTGTAATCTGCTCAATGTCGTTGGGCTGCTCTGAGCATGCTGGTTCTCTCGCTCTCGTCTCGTCGATCGTCTCTATTTGTATACTCTTGCCCTCAACGCGAAAGCACACCTTCCCACTATCACGGTTGGTCACAGCATTGGTTGTGGCCAAGAATGGACGTCCGAGTATGACGGGGGTATCTGTTACCGACTCAGGTATCTCCATCTCCAATACAACAAAGTACACGGGGAATTTCAGGCCCTGAATGGTAACGACCACGTCTCTCAACAACCCCTTCGGCCTCTTAATCGACCTATCAGCAAACTGAAGGACCGTCCTGCTCTAAAGAAGAGGACCAAACTCGAGTTGATCGAGTAAGGTTGCTGGAAGGAGGTTGATAAAAGAGCCGTTGTCTAATAGAGTACGATCAAACTACTGCTCCTGAATCTCGCATCTGACATAGGGAGCACCTCCATCAGGTCTCTTGGCTGGCAGTCTGTTCTGAATGGCAAAGCAAGTAGAACGGGTTAGCACATGGATCTCATCTCTTCGGTTCCTCCTCTTCCTGCGGATTGTGGTCTTCTCTCTCAAACTCTTTTGGAAGAGGGGGATGTGCTCAAGTACTTCCTGTAGAGTCAGCTGGATCTGGAATCTATCAATCATCTGGTTGCTGAACTCTACCTGTTGGGTCTTTTTTGGATTTTCTCTTTTATTCCCCTTCACCAAGCGGAGTGCTTGAGGGAAGGGGATGGAAGGGGCCTCTGCAGATGGAGGACTAGGAAGAGGTTCCTGTGCCTGTGAAGGAATAGAATTCATACAATGATCATCATTCAACACATATGGATCTGAAGTGTATACAGAAACCTTTCCTTTATTCATATTTTTGTTCTTTTTGTTGTTACCACAGTCCTGAGATACAAAAGGTGGCAACACAATATGTGGGAGCTCAATAAAAGTAGAAGTGGTGGCCTCAATACCACCAATGGCATCTGTCTTCGCGGCGTCAGCACCGCGCTCTGGCTCTGCATCAAAAATGGTGGCCTCATCACCACCGTCTGCATCAGGTATCACGACGGCCTCAACACCGTCATCTGGATCTCCATCATTGGTGGCATCAGCACCACCATCCTCAACATCATCAAAGACATCAGCACCGCTACTCTGCTCACCTGGTGCTCGTGGTTCCTTATGCGGTTGTCGCTCAGATGATGTGCCACTGACTGGCATCCTACCGCTCCTAGTAGTCACAAAATCAGCATCACAAAAAGAAGGCGTGTCACTCAAATAATCACTAGGAGAGGTATCCTCTATAAACTGTACCTGCTCAGACTTCCTTTTCAGATTGTTCGAATTTGGTTCAGTCTGAGCTGGTTTGGCAGCCTTGCCCTTGATGATATCCCTCATCTCCTGCCAGAACTGATCCATTTCCCGCCGGAAGGATGTCTGCTAGTCAGAAATCAAGCGGGCAAGGTCATCTAGAGCTGGGTGCTCAAAGGTAGGTGCATGAGAACCGGAAGTGTTCCCATGCTGGAAATGAGGCTGCTGTTGGTAGTGGGGAGGATGGGAGTATGTCTGGTGAGGCTGCTGACACTGCCTCCACTGTTGTCCTTGATAGATGGGACGAGGACCCTGCTGGTACTGCTGGTGGGCGTACTGGGGCTGCTGCTGCTGGCTATTCCGGTGGCCCTGAGCTAGAGACTGCTGCTGGGATGAAGTGCCACCAGTGCCCCAACAGAATCCGGGGTGATTGCGACAAATCTCGGGCTGCTGTGGGTAACGGTCGTACCAAATCCCATTGACTTCCATCAATGGATCCTGCTCAACGGGGGGTGGTGGAAGAACTGCCAGTGGCTGATCCAGCTGATAGATCACCATCTGAGTATCCCGAGATGGTAGTGGCAGTGAGTAGTGCTGTAGCTGCTGGACTGGCTCTGCCTGGATGTGGTGAACCTAGCGGTACGAGGTAGAGGGCTGGGTGGAGCTGCTACTGCTGGGATCAGCTCGTGACCTGGGAGGCTGCTGAGTGGACGTATGTGCCTCCTGGATGTAGAGAATCTGCGTCTTCAAGTCACTCATGGTCTTCGTGATAAGGTCCATCTGGGCAAGACCTTGACTCTGCTTCTTCTCGAGGATCTCGATGCGGTCTAACTTCTCGGAAATGATTCCCATGTCTGCATCGGTGGATTCAGCCTGAGCTGCGACTGCTGACGGAGTGTGTGTACTAGCATCGATGCGTGCAATCCTATGATATCCTACTGCCTGTGGTGGAAGCTTCGGCTGTGTGTAGATGCGGGCTTGGGCTATGACTGTGGAATTCTCTGCCATACCCTCATAGATTTCCCAAACTGCGTCATCTCCCTTGGAGAAGTAAGATCCACCACAAGAGGCATTGACAAGCCCCTGCAGCTTTGATGTCAGCCCACAAAAGAAGCTCTGAACTAAGTTGGGCTTGGATATATCATGATGTGGACACCGGTCGATGAGCTCTCTGAATTGGTCCCAAGCCTCATGGAACTGCTCATTTGGGATCATTGTGAAGTTGCTGATCATAGCTCGTGATGTATTGCTCCGACCGAGTGGATAATACTTGTTCAAGTACTCGGTCTGGAGCTGTGCCCATGATGTGACGTATCTCCCTAAGTGTTTCAGCCAATAGGCTGCTCTGTCAGCCAATGAGAATGGGAAGTCAATCATCTTGATCGTGTCCTCGTCCACCAGTCTGTCGTGAACAGTGCTGCAAATCATCTCAAACTCCTGCAGATGGAGATGAGGCTCCTCGGTGGCTAGCCCGTGAAACTTGGGCAATAGCTGGATAGTCTGCGGGCAAAGCTTAAAGTTCCCAACAATGGGAGGAAGCTGAATCCATTGGTGAGTGAGGGTTGCGGCTGGGTTGTGCAATTGCCTCATGGTCATCGGCGGCTGCCTCTCTTGGTTAGGTTCTCCTCCTCCACCTGCTGCTTCTGGTATATCGCCTCCACCGCCCTCAGATCTGTCATCTCTCCCTTATCGCATCTGCGCTATCTCCCTCATGAGGTCACCCATGAAGACTCCCTGGTCTCTGATCTGTCTTTGCATAGTCTCCAGGGATGCTAACAATGAGTTGTTGATGGTAGCTTGATCATATAGGAATGGTGGTGGTCTCTTCTCATCTGTGTGTTCCTCTCTGTCGTCCATGTCTTGGGTCTCTGCAAAGGCAAAAGAACCCATCTCAGGTGCCGACAAATTATCTAAGCTCTGTGTTGCACTAAACTCTGACGCTCTTGGACTGATGGAAGAAGAAGGGTGGTTGAGGGGGAACAGGGTGGACGTAAACTCAGGCTCGGAGAGTGGGTCTGGACTCCTCGAAGCCGACCTAGATGAATAGTTAGGAGTGTTGGATAGCGGTGCCGCCAGAGACGGCCTAAGAGATCTCCTTCCCATCATCGTGATTATTGAGAAGAGTGAGGCTGAGAAATGAGGGGGGGGGCAAATTGCGCACAATTGTGCAGTGTTTTTTATCTTGACCTTAATGCAACTAGTCAATCAAACACAATACAAGGGGTTCACCAACTCAACGCATGAAGCCGTGAAGGACCGACTGTTATCTTTGTAGTTTTTAGATTGAATTCAGGCAATTAATCTTTGAACGAGTCCTTAGAGCACTGCGCCTATAGGAGAGAGAGTACTGCCAGAAAAGAATCACGTACTTGTCCTCCTCCTTTGTAACCTGTAGTCTGTACTTTTTGAGGTCCTTGTGATCCTTCCTGGATCCCTACTCAGCCAAAGAAATAGAGGGAAGAAGCCGATAGGCGAATCCGATACTTCGGATCTCGCTCGCTACGGAATCACCCGTGAGCGTGCAAGATCCTACTCGGACGCAAGACGATGAGACAGACACCCCCGTGAAGGTGTGGCCTATGCTCGATACTTCGGACAAGGTCAATGCTCTACACAATAGAGAGTCATCAATGTCGACCAAGCCCTTCTCGTATACGTACGATAGAAGCGTCAATACTTTGGAAATCCAGGAGATACACAAGGCAGCCACAGACTGGGTTTTGGGCTCTAATCCTTACGAAACCGCTCTCTCACTTGGAAGGAGACCTTCCCATGCAACCTGAGTACAATTGAGAGCTTTGCTCACCCCAAGCAATGTGTCCAATTAGCCAATTTTATTCAGGTCAAGTTTTCTTTAGCAGTCCCTTTTTTAATTTTTTTGGTGTTATCACTTGCTTTGAGTCAATTCAATACAAGCGTCTAACGTTTTTGTATTTTTCCTTGGTTCCTATTTGATCCAAAAACAGAGGGAGAGAGTCAAAAAAGCAATGCGAGTTGGCACCAAGATGGAAATCTCACCTTTGTGCCTAAATGATGAATGCTCAAGTAGACTTACAGTGACTCCAGCTCTCTTCATGCAGGATGCAACGCATGAGTTTGTAAACCTAATCTATATGTTGTATGCAATCCGATGAAATCGCCCTAGGATGAGGATTGACTATTAGCGTGAAGAACCTTTTTCAAAATTTGACTAAGTCCAAAGAGTCGAGACTATAGGTGCATGCAAAGTTAATTAAGATGTTTGGACCTAATCTTACGCCAATCAATCCTAAAGCTAGAGCTCAATCACACAAAATAAATAAAAATGAAATCAGAAAACAAATAAAAAGAAGTGATGAAAAACCGCGAAAAAGCTAATGGTGAGCCCCCAAGTGAACAATCACTTGGAAATTAGGCCCAAATGTCCAAGTCCGAATGTACCTGTATTATTACAAATAATGTTTCTCTCTCTCACAATTAGTTACATAAACAATGCAGAAAGTAAGGAGCCGATCTAAAAAATTTCAAAGTTTCCTTGTGCGCGGGTAGAAGGCTTCACGTGGGTGCCCAGGTGACTAGGAAAAGCCGCCTCCCTCGCTCCGTGGTACCTCACACAAAGATACAAAGAGGGTGGTTAGATTGCTCAAAAATATAAGTCAAATATAAAGCAAATAAAAGAGGCAATAATTGTGAACAAATAATCACAATCAATCACAAAAATATGCCCTATACGTTGTTGCTCCCCGGCAACGGCGTCATTTGATAATCGAGATTTGGTGAGGGTCTAAAGTAGTCAAAATCAAATGTTTTTAGTCTTTTTATAATTTTTAGATGTTTTTTGTGATTTTTAGATATTTTTCTGAATTTTTGGTATTTTTAAAAGTCAAAATACTAGAAAACAATGAACTAAGCTATTGGACAAAATTAAAATGAGGGTTAAAAATAACAAACAGTATCCAAAATTCCTCAAATTAATTTTAAATCAAAGAGAACAAATCAGAGAAAATAAAGAATCGAAGTTTGCATTTTTAGGATTTTTTCTTGAATTTTTTAGTTTTTTAGGAAGATTTTTGGAGTTTTCGAATTTTTGGGGTTTCGTTTTGAAAATTTTAATGATTTTTGGATAGGAGTTAAAAGACGCTAAAATAGACTAAAGGTAATTTTTTTTAGAATTTTTAAAAGAGTTTTTATAATTTTTAGGTATTTTCTAATGCACAGTACTGAAATACATGTTTTTGGTTTTTAATAAATATTAAAATGCAAGAAAAATGCAAAACAAAAATATGGCAAGAAAGAGCAAGTAAACATGAGCTTAACCTGATGTTTCGGTGATTTTTTAGCAATTTATAGATGCATGGAATAAATAGAAACAACAAAAAGAAATTGCACTACTAGCAGGGGTATAAAAGTAAATAGAAAAACATCCAAGGGCCACAATGTAATTTCTCCACAAAAATTATAACTGATAAATTTATTTCCAGATCCAAACACAAATAACACAACCCGCAAGGGCACGCCTGCAAAATACCCAACCCCACACGTGCTTCACACGCGCTTGGGAAGGACTGAAATGCAATATCCAAAAATTCCAGGGCTGATATGCAATTTACCCAAAAATATTACACATAATATAAAAGTTCCTGGACTCATACGAAATAAAAGAACCCGCAAGGTGTCCAGTGCAAAATCACCACCACCCTACGTGCACATATCACGTGAGGTGACGTGGACTGGACCTAAATGCAAATAAACAAAGTTCGAGGACCTAGATGCAAATGTTACAAAAATATTTAAACTACAAACTAAAGTTTATGGATTAAAAATAAATACAAAAACTCTCAAGGCGAAAGATACAAAATACCCAAAGAGTGGCGATCCAATGGCGACGGAGAAGCCGCTTGACACATGCCACGATCTGGACGACCGATGACGCTTCGCGGATGGATGGCGGCGATTAGATCCCTTGGCTTGATCTAACGGTGGATGCGCGGGAGGATCCAACGATCGACGTGCGCCTGGAGATCGGGCTTCGATCCGACGGCGTGGAGGGGCGGAGCAAGAACAAGGGAGGAGCGCCGGTGAGGCGAACTTCCCTGAGCTCAAGCTCCGACCTCCGACGTTCTTTGGGCTTCAAAAATGGCCTGGAGGCTCCTGGCGGCTTCCTCTAGGTGCTGGGGGGGTCCAAAATGCTCCGGTGACGGTCGGAGTTTGCTGGAGACGACGGCGGAGCTGGGGATCTTCTTGGGTCTCCGACGAGGGTCAAAACGACCCCCAAGCTTCTCGTTACGCTCCAAGTGCCTGCAGAAAGAGTGAGAGAGTCCAGGGCAAAATGCTTGGACCCCACGGAGGTGGAAACGCGACGAGGAGCGGCGAAACGACGGGTGACCGGAGGTGCACTCCGGCGAGGGTACGATTTAGGGGGATTTAATGGATGAAACGTGAAATTACTTGAGGGGTTTTACTCCTAATGCTATGGCGAACACAATGCAAGGAAAATAAATGGAAAACAAGGACCTCAAAGGGATGAACCTGAGGTGGAAGTATACCTCGACGCTGACGAAAGGCGGAGGTGGTGGAGCCGCCTCGGGCGTCACTTGACCGGCCTGAAGCTCAGGAGAGGAAGCTGTCACCTTCCTCGAGCTCGTAGGCGTAAGAGAGGGAGCTAAGCCTATGGAAGAGGGGTTCAAACTCGGCTCAAAAGTCGGAGGGTCGAATATGAAGGTTTGACATTATGGCTCTGATGTTCCAAAGGTCGAGGAAGATGGCTCGAATCGCCGCTCCTCGGCCCTAGGAAAGCCTAGGGCGTGAAAGAGCAAGGATTGAGGAGCAAAAGTGCTGAAGAGATCGACAAGAATGGATGCAAGACTTGACCTAGAAAAATTCGCCAAATCGGATAAAAAAACTAGGTCTGACGCATGGCAGGGGGGAAGGACGACCAGTTGACCCGCCGGTCAACGTGGGCTGGCACCTGATTGGTCTACGTGGACCAACCAGGAAAAATCCCTAATAAATTATTTGTAAATTCAATAAACATAGAAATGAATTAACTAATTCTTAGTTATTAAATAGAAAATGTTTATTATTTTATATGGTATAATAATATGATTTTTAATTATTTTTATGAGGTATAAAAATACAAGTTACCTTTTTCAGCCTATATAGGTACATATATCTATACATTTCGATATTTTATTTTTATTTTGTATATTTAATTTATTCATTTTTATTTATTATTTTATCAATTTATGGAATATTTTCATTAACTTAAATATATTTTTATTTTATTTTTCTAAGGTACGTTGTACACTTAATAAAATATAAGAATGAATTGTATAGGTATGTATACAGGTATTATACCTATGTATGCTTTTTACAAAAGTATTTTATTCTATGTTTTCTTTAAGTTTTTATTCTGATTTTAATGTACATATATATTATAAATAATATTTACAAAATTATAAAAATATAAAATTATAACAATAATGAATAAATAATAAAATGAATATTTTAATCTGTACAAGTATACAAAGAGGGTCCAAAACTCAACTTTCAAACCGTAGCTCCGCCAAACACGAAACCACATTCACTAAATAGCTTATTTTAAATTATATACAATTAAAGGTGAGTTTGATGCATTTCGAGCTTTTATTAGGGAGATACAGGTCTGGGAAGTTGGGATTCTGGAATTTTATTCAGATCATAACTTTTTATCTGTACATTATTTTTTAGTGAAGTCAATTTTGTATTTTTCTCTACAACTTTTATGTACAAAGTTTCTTTGGAGTATAAAAAGTGGAACCAAAAATAGGTCCCAAAATGAATAAAGAATAAATAAGATAAATGGGTATCTGGCCCTTATCTCCCCCTACTTTATTCCTTATCGACCTATTCATCTCGATGCCTAGGTCTCAGGGTTTCGGGTCATAAAATATTTACAATATTTTATTCCTTTTCTTTTCTTTTATTTATTCTATAATTTTGTCTCTAAATACAGTATTTATACACTATTTACATGCACATGCATGGATGCTAAGATGATGGAATTAAGGGTATTTACATGCAATTGCCATGGTATTTGAGGCCAGAATGATAAAATAAAGATGATGAAATGTGGAATCATCACCCTATCTTCCCTATTTTATTCCTTCTCAACTAAGTCATCATGATGATTAGGTATCATGGTTTAGGGTCACTCAACACCTATGGTATTTCATTTTTATGTTTTCTTCCTTTATTTTTTTATTTTGGTATTAAATCATGTAGCTAGGGATTTAAGTCCAAAAGAAAGAACAAAGGTGATGAATTACAGATTCATCACCCACCTATACTTGCCCTTGCTAGTCCCTAGCAAACACGTATTACTATAAGTGCAGATAAAGAAAAGAAAAAGAAAGAACTTGGATTGATTTTAACTTGTAAACTTGTCTTCGTAATATCAAAATTTGGAGCTCAGTTGGACCCTTAGATTTTTAGTTTAGTCGAAACCTTGGTTGGGAAACAAACTTGGAACACAACAACCTTCAAGAACCACGAAACTCTGCTCTAGTCTCCTCGATAGCCATGTCAGAACAAGTCGATGTCATACGTAGTCCCTTATGACTATGAATCTATCTTGTATAGTGTTAGTGATATGTAGCTCCTCTCAACTGAGGCTGTAAAAGTTAGTCGTTGCCAACATGGTGACCCTAATTCTCCAATCCAATAACTCTTTCCTCTAGAAGCGAGGCATTCCCTTCTAAATCCAGGTACAACTATCTCAAAAAGAGGAGTTGGAGAAGAGAATGGGCGGTAGCTAGTGTAGATACCTATCCTAGGATCCTTAGTCAATGTACCAATGTCATCCAGCTGCAGGCTCACATAGGTCTTTGACTTTGAATCTCAATCTTGCTCATTGATTATATACATATGCTCTGACGGGAATTGATTTTTTTATATTATCCATCTATTTTTTAGAGTTTTTGATTTTTGCATTTTTAAAATACTTTATACATCATCATTTACATATAAAACTTTCCTCCTTAGCCATTAGACTATCCCTCTTTTGAAGCATTATTTCAACCCACAACATCCCTTCCTTGGACCTCATGGCTACTAGATCGGGTTGGGGTATAATGGTATGTGACTTCTGACATTTCCATTGGCTTGTGTCTCTTGCCGGCAGATCCAACCCTCTATCACTTCAACTGACGTAGCAAAGTATAACCAGGGCCTTCCGTTTGTTGACATATGGTCACATATCCTAAGTATGAAAATGAAAAGGCACGAACTATGGAAGTAGTCAGGTCAAGTCTGTACTATGAAGTATCTCTTGAATCTACCTTCCACACTAAGATGTCTATGGTATAATATCGTGGATGTCATCAACACATTTCTATGCACAAGAAGAGGGAGCTCTGAGGTCTATGATATCCAAATCTTCCTCCCTGAAGAGGAATTCTCAGGTCTTAGTCTCGTCCATGATAAAACAAACCTATTTGATATCAGCAGATAGCTCATAGTCCTCAAGGTCGGCTAACACGGGTACACTCTCATCAGATGTGGGTCTCTGATTTGTGATGGGTGCAATGATCAAGATGCTCTCATTGTTAGAACAAAAGCGTACCTCCCCAGATCCATAATCAATAATGATTCTCGTAGAGGCAAGAAAGGGTCGTCTCAGGATGATTGGAGAGCGCTCCATGGGGATGGATGTCTTCATGGGAACTACAATAAAGCAATAGTGAATCTCATGTCCAAGATATGAATGATGACGTTCTCAATAATACCCCTTAGTCTCTTTATGGATCCATCGACGAAATGACAAATCATCCTGATTTTCTTGAGAGGCCTAAGATGAAGAGACTGTACCGAGGAGAAGCGTATTATATTAATCGATGCACTACCATCAAGGAGAATATGATCACACATGTGGTTAGAAATGGCACATCTCACTAGGGGTGTACTAGTGTCCCCTTTCCTATAGAGTGGACAGTGGGTGATGGCATGGACAGTGGCCATGGTGAGAAGGTGCCGCTCGGATCTGCTTCATCACTTTCTTTTCTTGGGTGGAGATGTAGATAATTGGATGATGGAAATTTGAAGTGGGACCTCAATGATATCATGAATAGTTGTCACCACTTCTGAATTGGTCAACATTTTTTTAAGATTTTCTATCTCTTTCATACAAGGGAAGAGGTAATCATCATCTACACAAGGATAACTAAAAGTAGTCTGTATGGTGTCATCCTTGGGGGTGGAGAAGGTGGTAATTGCGGTGTTGTGTGTGGGGGCAAAGGATATGGCAAGGGAGCCCTCTCCTTGCAAACCGACTCGGTTAGGTATCTCCGCATTCTTTTTGTATTTTTATATAATTTTCTTTTTCTAGCTTTTTGGGTGATTGCAAGCCCTTATATGTGTCCTCCAGTGAATCTGTGGCATAGGAAAGTGAATTGTCAGTATGGCTCTTATTTATACTAGTTAGGTCATCTATCCTCCGCTTCATTTGCTCCACTACCCATGTCATAAGAGATGACTCTAACAGCTCAGTCTCGGTGGGTGAGATGGTGGGGAATGTGATGGTAGTGGTGGTGGGTATAGATCAAAATTCGATGCCTGATACTGTGGATGAGGCAGATATGTAAAAAAAGAAAAATCAAGAGAAAAGTCCTGATAAAATGGAGGTGAACTGACTGGAGAGTAGGAAGATATGTGAAATCTGGATAAAAATAACTCCAGTCATCCATCTACGAAACAGAGGGCGGGGATCGGGAGATCACGATGGTCAAGTCAAGGTGTGCAATAAAAAGACGCAAATGCGTAGAGAAGATCGAGTATGCACATAAACAAACACAAATATAAACAAAAAAACCCATAAATTCATCAACTCAACACAATGATGACTGTAAAAGTTTGGGTTTTTCTCTTGTCCAATTTTAGAGTTAGGTGAGAAAACAAAATATTTACAAGCTTATAGTTGCAGTCACCTAGAGTGTTCTGTTTTAGTTAACGATGCATACCAACTAGAACACCAGGACAACTTCATCTAACATCTGAGGCAAGTGCTTCCAACAATAACAAGGCCCAAGAGCCGACCCAAGCGCTTAAGCCACAAGTCCAGGGATGGGGCTCTATTCATTATGTATACATACCTCAGTCTAAATGCAACATGTGTACAAGGAGTGGGTTACTCCCCCTCTGTACAAGGAGTGGGTTACTCTCCCTGACAATTGTGCCATTTATTTATTCACAGAAGAAGAGTGAGGCGGTCATACGCTCCACACAAGGCATGAACACAGTCGATGTGGAGACCGCTCCCTAATCCGAGTGATTAAAATAACAATCAACCCATAAATGAAATAAATAAAGAAAACATATGAAATGTGGTTGAAAATTTATTATACCCTATAATAAATGTGTGTATAGTGACAAGCAACATAGGGTCAAACACAAGGAGACAAGTCGGTGTAGCATGTATATTATTTACAAATAAAATATGAATAAACAATATAGGTATTTGTACAATATTCACTTAATCATTTAATTAATGTTTTGTGGGTTTTTTTTATTGTTAATTATATATTAATTTTTATTTTTATAATTTTTATTTTTATAATTTTTATTTTCTTTATATAATATTCTGTTTTCAATTTTCTTTTTATTTTTAATATACTATATATATGTAATATATATAATAAGTGATATATATAATATATATATATATATATATAAATCATAAAATACCAAAAAGTATAGTCCTCTTTATTTTTAAAAAGATTTAAAATATTTAAATGATATTTATAATAGTTAATAGTAATATTAATTATATATAACTATATATAGGCATATTATACAATATAGGAGATGAATATGTGATTCATCATTCTAAAAGTTGAAAATAGAGATTTGTTCCCGAGTAATTAGATGCATATTTCTACTTATATTGCATAATTAGCATTCATGCATGCATAAATAATATATGCATTTTAGCATTCATATTTGCATTAAATAAGGAGCCAAATTCACTTGTAAATATTCACCTGTATATTCACCATATTTCACCTATTTGTATATATTTTATACTAACTCCAAATCCAATAAAGCTAACTCTATTGTGTATATATTACTAACACTAATAAAGGAAAAATATCAAAAAATACTAACTTGTAAAATTGACCAATAAAACCCCAATCCAAGTTTGAAACTAGAAGCCTTAAAATGTGCATATCTCTCTCATACAACCTTCGAATTAGGTCTACTCACTTTTAAGTAATATACATTCAAAGATCTTCGAAACAAGACCAATTTCATTAAAATCGGAGCTCGTATGCAAAACTTGGATTTTGGGCCCCAATTGTATATTGTACATATTGACCGTTTTACCCTTCATTTTATCTTTTTATTTTCTTAATTATTAAAAATCCAAAAAATTAGATTAAGTTGTAAATATTCTTTTTATATTTTCTCTATTTTTATTTGATTATTCTCTTATTTAAAAATGACAACAAAATTACAAAAGATAAAATGTAGTATTTTTAACTATTAGGCATCACCCAAAAATACATTTGTACAGGTGATTTTATTTGATTTTCGACCCTTCACGAAAGTTGTAGATCTCGTCGATACGATCAATTTTTTGTTGACCACTTTTTGATTTGACCTCTTTTATTATTTCTTTTCGATTTTTCTTTGCATTTAGTTGTGGATTTTTCTGGGAGCGACACGTCGCAGCTCTTGGAGCCGTCACGTGTCGCCTCCTCATTCACCCACTTATGCCACCTCCCTCCTTCATCCTGGGCCGTTGGATGAAAGGGTATTTCATCAAAGGCTGAGTCTCTTCTCTTCTCTCTCTTTCTTCCTCTCTCTCTCTCTCTACAAACTCTTTCTTCAACCTCCCGTTACTTGCGGGAGAAGCTCCAACCCACCTTATGCACCTTCCCTCTCGATCTCCCTCTTCTGCCGACTACGTGCGCCATGCCATCACTCTACTCACCTCCAGTCCATGTCTCTCGCAAGTCACGATCACACTCCTTCACTTTCTCCATCTCTTTTCCAACTTCCTCCTCCTCCTCTTTATATTCTCCTCTCCTCCTTCATTCATCCCCATCCGCCTACTGCGAGTGAGATCCTCGAGCTCCCTATCCATACTCAGTGACAGTGAGCGTGAGACCAAGGTTGAGTGAAGACGGTCCCTTCGGCGATATCCAAGGGATCGAGGTCCCTTGCCGCAGCTCAAGCGTGAGCTGCTCGAGCTCTGCATCGCCGCTTCATCGAGCAAAGATCGGAGACTCCAGTAAGAGCCTCATCCCCAGGCATCCGACTCCATCTCCAGGTAACTTTTTATTCTTCTCCATTCATCCCCTATTCTTCTTTCTTCTACATCCATTTCATCACTCCTAAATCTATCCTCACCCACTCTCTCTCTCTTCGAGTTAATCATCTTTTATTCATCGATTCACCAAAATTTACGCACTTCAACGAATAAATCACACGTTGCGATCACAACGGTGATTTTTATTGATTTTTTGGACTTGTTTTCATGAATCAATTAATGGCACATTTGAGCATGGTAAACAAATGCATGCCAAAATAGGGGATATTATAAAATCCCCTGTTTTTGCCTTCCCCCACGTTCTCTCTTCTCCCGCCGACCTCAGCTGCATCGCGCGCCCGCCACGCGCGTCCTCCTGCTCCCCTCGCCGCAGTAGAGCCTCCTCGACTCCGCAGGCACCTGCGGTCGAAGGTCTCGACGACAACAACAACGATCCATCCTGCAGCCCGTGCGTATATTCCCACCACACCGTCACCTTGCGCCGTCGTGCGCCACCTCCAGCGCGCAGCTGCGCCGTGCGGTCGTGAGCCCAGCCCCCTCCCTCACACGTGGAGGTCTCCACGAGCTCCAATCGCAACTCATTGGTGTAGCCCTCATCCTTGATCCTCCACCTCTCGCCGTGTGTCGACAGAGGTGGAGGTCGTCAGTCATCCACGCCTCCCCTAGCTGCACCAGCGGCACCCTTTCGTGCCACATCTCATAGCCTCGAAGAGCAACCCTCCAGCATCCAACTGAAGCTCACCCTTCGTACGCCTGCCTCTAGTTGAGCTCGACACCTGCGAGCACCAGTTGCACGCCCACGTGTGGTTTCCTGAAGGTGACCCAGCGCCTTAGTCACGTGGTTCCGCAGACCCCCTGCCTGCGTGCACCACCCAGATCGATGCTCCTCCACGCGGCGTTCCTCTCCAGCGGCTCCCGTGTGGCCAGCCAACGCTAGTGCGGCCACGCGTGCCCAGCTTGCCGCCGCTCCCCACACGCACGTCAACACCAGCTCATCGTTGACCCCAGCGCACCACCACCTCGAGCAGCCACCCTCTACCGCAACCGCTCGACTGGTCGCCCGCACCTTCAGCTCCTCCTCCTTGGGTCCATCGAAGAAGGAGGGGTGAACACCTCACATGCTGCACCACCTCCATGGGTAACATTTGCACACAAGCCCTCGAAGATTCATCCTATCACGCACAGCTCCAACCCCCAGCCAGTGCACATGTAGGGCATGTGCACCCTTGGAAGATTTGCACAAAGGCCCTCGTGGGTATAGATAATTGCATGTAAGTCCTGTAAGCATATTTCTTTAATCAATTTTATTTATGTATTGCATTTACATCCATGTGTTTGCACAATCATTTAAACATTCATTTAGCCTCATTTTTAAATTCCAAAAATTACATCTTGTAGAATATCTTATGCTTTATCTTTGTTAATGCTTGTCGAATTTTTATGAGCAATGCTTTATTTAATATAATTCATTTTTGGAGAAAATAGCATATTTTGCCCACTGTCTTTCATTAATGGATTATTAAATTAATCGATGCTCTAAAAATTGCGAGAAAATCATAATAGGTAGAGTCTAAGTAGTTCTACATAGTGCTTAAAAATCGCATCATTCGCACGCATATCTAGGTAGCAATAAATTAATTGGTGATTTGAGTAATTCATTTTTAATTAATTCCTCACTTAGTCTTTATAGGAATCAAAAGTTGGTCTGGATGTCTCTCAGATAGATCTATCTAGGATAATTTAGTTTCTGAAAAATATTGACGTTTGGTATTTATTAAAATTAAAATTGCAAAAATCACCCTGCATTCATCTTTAATTCATAATAAATTCATAAAGTGTCAAAAAATCCAAAAAAATAGTGTTGCTTAATTTCATTGTATTTCACCTTGTGGCCAAGTTTCATAATTGTTGGACTTAATTTGACTATATTTTCTGATATAACTTGTAATCTGGCCTGAAAACTGCATGTGTCTTTTCTGTGCTGCATAAAATTGCTAAAAAATATCAAAAAGAATCTTCTGAAAATCCGACCTCTGAATTAACATAAAATTTTACCTAAGGAGACAACTGCCTCCCTGAGTTCAACCTTGGGCTTGCCCAAGTAAAATAAATTTGTTGCTCGAGATTAATTGACATTGATTAAAAGTGGTTTTTGATTAATCCGTATTACCTGACTACAACGAACAATACGGCAATAATTTGACCATTAATTTGATTAAATTAACAAGAGTAGTACGGATGCTGATCAAAATGGTGCCGTTGCCGGGGAGGCACGGCTTAGATTAATTTGTAGTTAACTTTGAGTGACTGATTTTCCATCCCCGGGTAGTCTGACCCCCGGTTTCCTTGTTAATATTTTTCTGTCATTTAATTTTTGAGTATTTTTGTATCATCCTCTATCTGACCTCAATTTGTTTTTGTGTGAGGAACACGAGGAG
The DNA here is from genome assembly GCA_037367405.1 of Ottelia alismoides. NCBI lineage: Eukaryota > Viridiplantae > Streptophyta > Magnoliopsida > Alismatales > Hydrocharitaceae > Ottelia > Ottelia alismoides. The sequence continues at coordinate 664,009 of JAZKJV010000408.1, forward strand.
TCGAAGATGCTTCGAGGAGCTTGTATTTTTGAATTTTTTGAGTGATTTGTGAGGAATTGTAATATTTCCTTTTTCTTATTTTTTATTTTTGCATTATTTCCAGTGGTTCCCGTTTGGGTTCTCGTGTGTGTAAATATAGTGGAACCGTGTCCCCGTGTGATGTGTGGATTGAATGTTTAGACTTGGCTTGCACTAGCGGCTCCTCGAGCCACTCTAGGATTTGCTTGTGCTCGTAATTTCTTTAGGACCACACATCACTTAAAAGACGCACTTAGACCGCAGATCTAGTCAAATCAAACCTGTGCTTCACTCGCTAATAGAACTGCTTGTCTAGGAGAGGATATTGTCGTCTGCATTTGCATGTAGTATAAAAGTTTTCAATTCTATTTTGTTCATGCATTAAAGCGAAGGGGTCACTGTAAGTATTCTTCACTCAGCATACGCATCATTGATTTTTCGTGCATCGACTTTTCTCGATTTCTCTCTCTTGGTTTTTCAAACTTAAGTAAAAGGAAATTGGGACTGGATGACAGATGTGCTGTGTGGATTGGACTAAACCAGTGAAAACTTAACTTAAAATCGGAACTGCTAACATTATTGACCAAAAAAATCAATAAAATCGGATATTCTGCTTGCGGAAGATTAATCCCTGACCTTGTTTTCAGGCTGAGTGAGGGTACTTGAGTTTGTGTGAACACCTTAAGGCAGAGCCCAAATCACTGCCTTCCATATCACGTTCCGACTAATCCTAGCAAATATCACAAGTTGAATTATCCAGGTTCACTGACTAGTACCAAGTAGCCTCCGCCTGTCTCAGGTAGATGGGGTGAAATTGCGATTCTTCACGATAAGTTGTCAGTAACCCCCCTGGGGTGAAGTTTCGACCTTGTCAGCCTCCGCCTACTTGCAGGTAGATAGGGGCAGGTCTTTGAATCCATCAACTTGGGATAGGAGCGAAGAAAGGAAGGACCGTCGGTATCTTAGGTGATAGGTTAAACAGGGAAGACGCGTCCGGCTTTGAGCCGACTTCCCTATAGGTCGCGTAACTCCTTGCTATCTTGCTTGAAAAATCACACTTAAAATCAACCAGATTAATAGGACTCGGATTAGGGTCCTTCACCGTGTTGAGTGTGATAATACATGGTTTTGATTGAAGTGCTTGCTTCAGATAGGAGTAAAATCCTATCTTCACTTAGAAGCCCCGATTCTTCTTGCCAATCCAAGATGAGTGACTGGGAGGATATCGACTCCTTATTCGCCAATCTCTCTCTGAGCCCCCCATGAATTTCATCTTCACTGGCCCAACCGCAACTTGGACCAACCAGAGCTCATGACCCTCTTGAGTTCTGTATCCCTCACACCCAGGGTAGTTACTCTCAAACCAACCCTTTCCTCTCCTATGAGCTTATCGAGGAAGACCATCGCCTCGGTAAGAACCCTTTCCTTGATACGTCCTCTAACCGAGACCACTTCCATTTCCCAGGACTAGAGGACACAATACCGAAGAAGAACCCTGAAGAGGAGGAAAACAGAGAGGACCCGGTGATTCAAGTCTTAGCCCGGTTGGCTAGAGCCGAACAACTTAACACAGAATAACAGCTAGACTGGGATAGGTGATCGAAGCTGAAGGAATACACCGACCGATGGTAGATGCCAATAATCCAGCAGATAACGAGATATATAACTGGGTAGTACCTGAGGTTCCCCTTGAGGCATTCGAATAGAAGCCCCACTTCCTGAGCTTGCTGTCGAAGTTCAATGGAAATGTGAACGAAGAGCCATACACCTTCCTCAAAGACTTCGAGCTGGTTTGCAACAACCTTGGTCACCCTAGGGTTGGGCAGGATTATATTAGGCTGAAGGCCACCCCATTTGCCTTAGGAGATAAGGCAGCTCATTGGTTGAAAAATCTCGGGGTGATATGTACAACCTAGATGCAGTTCAAGGACCTTTTTCTGAAGAAGTTCTACCCACTCAGTATGACTAATCAAATGAGAACCAAGATCGCTAGCTTCTCCCAGGGAACCACTAAACCATTCCATGAAGCATGGGATAGGTTTAATGACCTCATTCAGAAATGCCCTTTCCATGGTATTTCAAAAGCGATCTTAGTCCAGACCTTGTTCTGTGGCATGATGCAGGGGTTAGTCAGTGCCACATGTGGAGGAAGTTATCTGAACAAGAATGAAAATGTTGTATGGGAAATCTTGGAGCAGATGGCAGAAACATGCAGGTCACAGGCCACCAGGGCCTATCAGTTGTCTCCATTAATCTTATCCGATGAGACAATTAGGAGGACTGCAGCGAATCTGATAGAAGACCTCATTTCCTGGCATGGGGATGATAGCTGACAAGTTAACCATGGTCGAGCAGATTCACAGAAGGGTCACTGACCTTGAGTCTCTCTTACGTCTGCCAAAAGAAGTGGAGGAACTTACTGAGAAGGTAGCCAAGATAAAGCTACCTACCCCTTCTGCACCACTTGTACCTGTACACCGAGTCCATCTTGTACAGAAGCATGCACCGGGGCCTCAGAGTGGCTGGGTAGAGGAGCAATCTTACACCCAGCAGGACCATCATGCACCCCCACAAGTGGAGACAGGATACGAGGAGCCTCCGCAGGTGTTCGAGATCAACGAGCTGTGGTACAGCCATGACCCCGTCGACAGACAGTCGGGGACAGGGAACGGTCAGCCTCACCGACCTTCCCTAGCTTACCAGGAAAACGGCTCTGTCCCTGCACCGCGCTTTTTTCAGTCCGGGCCCGAACGAGGGTACCAGCCTCAGCACCACCACGAGCAGCAGTGCACGTTCCACTCGGACCAGTAGGGCCCGTCACCATCCCATCAGCAACAGCAGTATCGACATGGCCAGCAGGGCCAATACAGGACCCCATCCTCAAGTCAGCATCAACCAGCCCAGCCTACTGAATTGGAGTCCTTCAACTTGGCGATCCAGACCCTGACTGATAGGGTCCAATAGATCCAGAATCACTATCTGGATATGAGAACCGATCTAAACTGCGTTTCTCGTACCCAGGACCAGCAGATGGTGCCAAAGACCCCAATTCCCGCCCAGGTTCAAGCCAACCCCAATAGCTTTACTCAAGGCCAGAACCGACCATGAGCTCAGGTATACTATTCGGATAATTCTTTATCTGAACATGAGATCATTTCGTACGATAATGTAAACCATATGTCCCTCAGGAGCGGAAGGACAGTAATCGTACCTGATCGGGCACGAGCACCGGATTAAGAAGCCAGCAAGTCTCTACCTGAGGAGAACTTGGAGGCAGAGGAGCAACAGCACCACCATTACCACCACCGGCAGAAGGAGAGGAATTCTAAGTCCTCAAAGAAACAAGGGAACCGTACCAGTAGGGAGCCCACTGAAACCGATGAAGAGCCCGCACCGCCATCTGAGGAGGACATTCCAACAGTCGCGGAGGATGCATCACCGGTTTTGCAGCAGCATTTTTCTTTTCGTCATAGTCAGAGTCTGAGTCAGTTTCAGAGTTCGAGTCCTGTACATAACTCAGTTCCCACTTTGAATGAAAATCTTTCAGTTTCAGAATCTGAGTTGGAGTCAATAATCCCTTTCCCCCAAGCTCTTAAGGGTGTAAAGAAGAAAAGTAAAAATATTCAAAAAGATGACCCTGAGATGGCAGAGTTTTGCAACAAACATATCAAGGTCACAATACCCTTTGTCAAGTACGTGGAAATGACACATGCGTTTCAGAAATACCTTAAGGTGAGATGCACACCTACTAGGGTTAGCAGGAAGACCAAAAGTTATGTTGAGAAACACGTCCTATCATTAGCCATGACTTGCACAATAAAGAACTCGTTTCCAAGGAAATGAAGAGACATGGGTGCACATTATGTAGTGAGTCATGTTGATGACACTACGTTTGCATGCACTCTCCTAGACAATGGATCCTCAATCAATTTAATGCCCACAACCCTCTATGAGTGGCTTAATCTCGGACCTCTTAGGAAATATAGAGCCCTCCTTCAGTTCGCTGATAAATCAACCAAGAGGTCCCAAGGATAATTGAGGAACGTTGTCATCAAAGTCGAGGGTCAAGAATACATGGTGGACTTTACCGTCTTGGATATGGAAACCCCTCGTAATTAGAGAGATTCCCAGATCATACTAGGCAGGCCCTTCCCTAGGACAGTGGGGGCCTTGTTTAATTATAAGATTGGGAAGATCCAGTTCCAAACTCCAGGCGGAGATGAGGAACTGGAGATGAAGCAGACCATATGGCAGAGACCAGATTCCGAATCCAGCATCGAGTACTCTTCATCTGAAGCAGACTGCATTCACGTAGACACTGTTGGGCCATGGAGACAGAACCCAACCATCACCGATGAGTCCCTTCCCTCTGGAGAAGATCTTGTGCATGAATCAGTTTGCAGGTCCTTAGAAACGAGTACATCTCAGAAATTGCATCACCCTACATCTTCGATGACTTAGAGGCCCAGTTGGGCCTGTCAGTCCTTCCCTCTTTAGGACAATCAGAAGATGATGATGATGAGTAAGACGTGGCTTTTGCCGATTGCATGGAGACCTTTTACGATCCGACTCCAGAGCCGAATGAATTGGTGGCATCAAATTCAGAGACAGATCCAGCTACTACCAGCACTGAACCAGATTTGATTGAGCCAGACTTCCTCGATGATCACACATTACCTGAGCTCAAACCCTTACCCACAACACTCAAATATGCCTTCCTTGCGGGTCAAGAGAAGAAATTTCCGGTCATCATCAGTTCGTGATTGACTGAGGAGCAAGAATCTCGCTTGCTAGAGATCCTGGAGAAAAACCACAAGGCAATAGGCTGAAGCATTTCCGATCTCCACGGGATAAATCTCGCTCTGTGTTCGCACCATATCTACTTGGAGAAAGAAGCTAAACCCTCTCATGAATTCCAACGTCGTTTGAATCCAAATTTACGAGAGGTAGTGAAGAAGGAGATAGAGAAATGGTGCAACGCGGGTTTCATTTATCCCATCTCCGACTCTAAATGGGTAGCCCCGATCCATGTTGTCCCTAAAAAATTGAGGATTCAGACAACCACCAACGAAGACGGAGAGGAGATCGTGACGCGAGTGCCCACGTCGTGGCATGTCTGTGTGGATTACAGACTCCTGCATGCTGCGATGAAGAAGGATCATTTCCCCCTACCATTCATTGATCAGATCTTAGAGCGACTAGCGAGGAAAGAGTTCTTCTACTTCTTGAATGGGTTCTCGGGCTACAATCAAGTAGCCATAACTCCGGAGGATCAGGAAAAGACAACGTTCACATGCCCCTTTGGTACCTATGCTTTCAAGCGCATGCCCTTTGTTATGCAATGCTCCCGGTACTTTTTAAAGGTGCGTAATTGCTGTATTCGCCGAAATGGTCGGCAAATTCCTGGAAGTCTTCATGGACGACTTCTTGGTCCACGGCGATTCCTTTGATTCATGTCTTAGGAATCTGGACCGAGTCCTCAAACGTTGTTGTGGGGTTAATCTGGTGCTCTCCTGGGAGAAAAGTCACTTCATGGTGATGGAGGGTATTATGTTGGGGTACGTCATCTCCAAAAGAGGAATGGAGGTTGACCCTGCCAAGGTGGATGTGATCAGACGACTCCAGCCACCAACCAACGTTAAACAGTTGTGATCATTCCTCAGGCATGTCGTATTCTATCGGAGATTTATCAAGGATTTTTCTAAGATTGTCTGACCGCTAACTGAGCTTTTAGGCAAGGACATGGAGTTTATTGTTGATCACAAATGTCTTGAGGCCTTTAAGCTGTTGCAAGGAATGATCATGGACGCCCCGATCCTACAAGCTCCAGATTGGTCTCTACCTTTTGAGATCATGATGGACGCATCCGATTTTGCTGTTGGGGTCGTGTTAGACAGAGAAGGGATGGCATCCCGTTTGTAATACACTACGCAAGCAAAGTGCTTGATACCGCTCAGCATAACTATACAGTTACGGAAAAGGAAATGCTTGCGATGTTGTTTGTCTTTGACAAGTTCAGATCTCATTTAATTGGATCCAAGATAATTGTGTTCACTGACCACACAACACTACGATACTTAATGGAAAAGAAGGATGCGAAGGTGCGTCTTCTTAGGTGGATTCTACTTATCTAGGAGTTTGACTTGGACATTCGTGATAAACCTGGAAAGAAGAATGTAGTAGTTGATCATCTCTCCCGTCTCGAAAATCTTAATACTTCCAAAGATTCACCGATTCGAGACTCCTTCCTTGACGAGTCATTTTTTTGTCGACTCACTCCCATGGTATGCCAATATCGTGTACTATCTTGTCTCCAAGAAGGTTCTCGAAGATTGGCCCAAGAGCCACATAGACCGACTCAAGTCGGATTCTAGACATTACCATTGGGAGGATCCGATCCTTTTCTTTGAAGGATCGGATTGTGTCTGGAGACGGTGTATTCCTCAGGAGGAATACTAGAGTGTCCTTTCTATATGCCGCAGCTTGGAGGCAGGAGGACACCACTTCGGGAAGAGGATCGCATGGAAGGTACTTCAGTGCGGCTTTTACTGACTTACTCTGTTTCGCGATACCATCACCTTTGCGAAGTCGTGCCCAGTATACCAGAGAATGGGAGGAACCGTTGGTTCCAAGGATGAGATGCCTACAGTCTATCATCATTTGTGATGTCTTTGACGCCTGGGGCATCAATTTCATGGGCACATTCCATATTAGCCACAGATTCGAGTACATCCTTCTTGCGGTAGATAACCTGTCCAGGTGGGTGGAGGATATCCCAACCCGAGCCGCATACAGCAGGACTGTCTGTAAATTCGTTAGAGGCCATATCATCTCTAGGTTCGGGATCCCAAAAATATTGATATCAGATAGGGGTAGCCACTTTGTAAACATAGACGTGAAGAAACTCTTGAAGGACTATGGCATCGAACACCGTGTCGCTAGCCCTTACCATCCACAGACTAATGGTATGGCTGAGGTGTCGAATAGGGAGGTGATAACTCGGATTTTGCGAGGGTCAAAATAGTCCACACAAGGCGTGACTACAGTGTCGCTGAGCGACCGCTCACAAAACCCGAATTAATCAACAATTAACCCACGACAAATAAATCAAGCAATGAAAGTAAATGTGCGGAGTTAAAATTTATTATAACTCTACAACAAGATGTGTATAGTGCAAGTATGTGTAGAGGTCGAACACAGGGAGCAGACAGGTAGATCGGGGCACAAGTGCTCAAAAATGTGTGAGTTGTGATCAAATGCCTATTATGCTATTTTTTGTGTGGGTTTTTATTCTTATTTTAATGTACATTATTATTATAAGTATTATTTACAACATTATAAAAATATAAAAATATAAAAATAATGAATAAATAATAAATTGAATATTTTAATATGTACAAGTATACAATGAGGGTCCAAAAGTCAACTTTCAAACCGTAGCTCCGCCAAATGCGAAACCACCGCCATTAATTAGATTATTTTCTTCTATATACAATTAAAGGTGAGTACACTGCATTTGGAGTTTTTATTTGTGAGATACGGGTCTGGGAAGTTGGCATTCTGGATTTTTATTCAGACCATAACTTTTTATCTGTACATTATTTTTCTGTGAAATCAATTTTGTATTTTTCTTTATTTAATTATCTACAACTTTCATATACCAAGTTTCTTTATTTGATGTATAAAAAGTGGAACCACAAATGGGTCCCAAAATGAATAAAGAATGAATAGAATGTATCGGTATTTTATCTGTATTTCTGACCTTATCTACCCCTACTTTATTCCTTGTCGACCTATTCATTAAGATGCCTAGGTCTCGGGGTTTCGGGTCATAAAATATTTACAATATTTTATTCTTTTTCTTTTCTTTTCTTTATTCTATAATTTTGGCTTTAAAAACCGCATTTTATACAATATTTACATACATATACATGAATGCTAAAATGCCTATATTACGCCTATTTACACGCATTTACTAGGGTTTTTCAGGCCAAAATGATAGAATAAAGATGATGAAACGTAGATTCATCATCCCCCTATACTTGCCTTTGCTAGTCCCTAGCAAACACTTATGCAATAAGTGCAGAAAAAGAAAAATAAAGAAAAGAAAAAGAAGAAAGATGGACGAAATTTAATTGTCAAACTTGTCTTCACAAAATCAAAGTTTGGAGCTTAAGTCGGACCTTTGGAATTTTAGTGCGGTCGGAACCTTAATGAGAACCGAATTTGAAATCCAACAGCCCTTGAGAATCCCAAAACTCTGTCCAAGTCTCCTCAATAGCCAGGTCAGAAATACTTCAATTCATACGCAAACCCTTACGACTATGAATCTGACTTGTACAGTGTAAGTGATGGTGGCTCTCCCCAACTAGAATGACAAAGAAACTGACTTCTCCAGGACGACAACCCAATGATTCCCCAATCCAGCAACTCCATCCTCGAGGAGCGGGGTATTCCCTTCTAAGTTCAAGTGGCAACCAGCTCAAGAGGAGGGGGTGAAGAGAAGAATGGACGGTAGCCAGTGTAGCTACCTATCCTTGGATGCAAGACCAGTGTAGTCAAGTCATCCTGCTGCAGGCTCACATATTTGACTTTGGAACTCAAGCTTGCTTATTGACTTTACAACATATGTACATACTTTGCAGGCTTTTTATTTTTGTACATGCCTGAACTCTTTTTTTTTTTGAAATACTATTTACAGCAGCATTTACATAAGGAGTTTTTCCTCTTGAGCGAGTAGACTATCCCTCTTTTGAAGCTTTATTGCAACCCACAGCCTCCTGTCTTTAGACTTCCTAATCACTGGACGGGTTGGGGTGCACTTCCCTCCCTAGAGGAGGACAAGTGTTTCCACTTGTGTGCGTCTCATACCGGCAAATCCAATCCCCTCACCACTCCAACTGAGTTGAGCCATGTGAAAGGTGCAGGTGTCCAAGTTAGGTCATTATCAACAAGAGTCGTGCGTGTGCTCCGAAATACTCTACTTAGGCAGTCAAGAATCCATTGAACCAAGTCCCGTGATCCTCAAAGAATTAAGTCAACTAGACCTGAAGTACCTCAAACCCAGTTCCTATAAGGTTCCTATTATTAGGTAGATTTTAAGGTCCAATCAAGCTCCAATCTCCGGATTTTATTTAGACTTGTTCAACTATCAAACTCAATCCGAAAAATGTGAATGCTATGCAATGCTATGCAGAGAATATTTTTGTGATGCAATTTTCAAGGATTTTGAACTTTTTATGGATTTTTGAAAAGATGATGATGATGCATATGCATTTTTTGTCTTTTTCAAAAAGATTTTTCAAATGTTTTTGGATTTTAATTTTGCAAATGTTTTTGGGATTTTTGAGAAGAAAAAGTTTTGGTTGGAAACTAGGTTAAAAATATGTACACGGGAGTGCTTCTTATATTTACAAGAAGTGGATTTTAAGAATTTACAGGGTAAGTGGTCAATTTTATATATATATAGTGGATTCTGGTGTGATGTATGTATTCCTCAAACTTATTTGACACAAGCTTTTCACATAATTTTTGAAAACTATAGTCCAAAATAGTTTTTACAAACATTTTACAAACATGTACACACATTTGAAAATCATTTTGCAAAGGTTTTCAAAACAGTATATATAGATTTTTCACAATATTTCTGCAACCATTTTTCAAACCATTTGCAAATCATTTTTCAAAAATTTTATTTCACACAAAGAAAATAAATTTCACACAGGTTGAAAACATGTAACAAAATATTTTCAAAATAGTTTTCAATAGATGTTCACAAAGATTTTCAAACTATTTTTCAAACATTTTGCAAAAAAACATTTTCACCTGATTTATTAATCAGTAAATACAAAAAGAATTTGAGGAATAACCACATCTTTTTATTAAGAATTTTTAATGAATTTTAAAGAATTATTAGCCATATTTATTAGGAAAATACGAAAGTACGAGTTATGGCTAAAGTATATACGTAGTATATACGACCCCCCTATACTTAGCTTGAGCTATGTCCTCATAGATCGGAGAGAAAAGAGAAGACATAACTCGTACTAAGTATAGGCAAGTCTAAAGAATGAATGAATCAATGAATGAGAAGTTGACCGTCCCCCCTATACTTAGGATCAAATAATCCTAAGTATAGCAGACTGTACACAACGCAGGGAGGGTCAAGGGTGGGAATGAACAGATCGTACTCAAATTGTCTCCCCCTATACTTAGGGTAAGATATCCCTAAGTATAGACAAGAAGAGGAGACAATGGAGAGGATCGAAAAAAAATAGAGAAACTCGGGGTGCACACCCCCCTATACTTAGGACAAAGTACGTCCTAAGTATAGAAGACTGTCTACAAGGGGCGGCACCTTTTCGGTAGATGAAGAAGATAAAAGAGGAAAAGAAGAAAAGAAGAAAAGAGATATGAAGATGGAAGGAAAGATCGTGAGAATGTACACATCACTCCCCCTATACTTAGGGTAAAAGAAGCCCTAAGTATAGGCGACAACAGGAGTAATGAAACGGAACGAAGAAAGAGCACTCGGCTCGTTCACCCCCTATACTTAGGACAAAGTACGTCCTAAGTAAGGCAGACACGAGAATGGGTGGACGAACAATACGGAGAAGAGAGAACAGAGGCACACAAAAGTGAATATACAACAGAGATGGATGTACAGATGATCAAGAGGGTTGAAAGCGAACCTTCTTGCGGGACCGCTGAGGAATGGATCTGGTGTGATGCAGGTCGACATCGGGGTCCACAGTGGACGGAATCCGATCAGGGTCGACGGGGTGTAAGTCCTCAGTGGCCCTAGGGTGTGAAGGCACAGACGGATCAGTGAAAGAAGTGCGACTAGGTCCGGCCTTGGGAGGCTCGCTGATATCAAAGTGGAATGGGACGAACTCATCATCATCGGAAGTAGTGTACTCAGAGTCGTCCTGCGAGGTCTCGTCCAGGTCAACATCAAAAGGCACGAACTCATCGGTGGAAGTAGTCGAACTCTGGTCGTCCTCTATAATCTCAACCGGATCATCTTTCTCATCAAAAGGCCCGAATTTCCGAAGAAAAGCAACAAAATCAAATTCGGCCTTAGTCTCATCAGTATCTACATGGACAGGAGCGGACTCATCAGTGGAAGTAATCAGAGCATGTCCGTCCTGTATAGTCTCTAAATCTGCCCTCCGCTCAATGGTGTCAATCGTGTAGATCCCGCGGATGTCATCAACACAACGCCAAGTCCCAGAAGAAGGAACGTCGAGGTCCATGCTTTCCGAGGTTTCCTCAACCGGGAGGAATTCTCGGGTCTCAGTGGAATCCAATAGACAACAAAATTCTCTGATAGTATCATCAAGGTCATGGTCCTCGAGGTCAGCCAAGATAGGTGTGGGCACATCAGGTGCAGGTCTCTGGTCGACAGTAGGTGCGGTAATCAACACTTCGCTCTCGTCAACAGGACGGAAGCGAATCTCTCCTGATCCATAGTCGATAACGACCCTCGCAGAGGCGAGGAATGGTCGTCCCAGGATGATTGGAGAGTGCTCCCCTGTGGAGGTCTCCATGGGCAATACGACAAAATCAACAGTGTAGCTCGTGCCCTGAATCGAAATGACGGCGTTTTCAAGGATACCCTTCGACCTCTTTATTGATCCATCAGCAAACTGTACGATCATCCTGGTCTTCTTGAGAGGCCCTAAGTGAAGAGACTGTACCAACGAGAAGGGTATGATGGTAATCGAAGCACCGCCGTCCAGGAGAGTGCGATCACTAGTATGGTCAGAGATGGTGCAAGTGATGAAAGGTGTAGCTGTGTTCTTCTTCTTAGGAATGGGACGATGTGAGATGGCATGGGAAGTGGCCATGGTCAAGATATGACGCTCAGATCTACTCCTCCGCTTTCTCTTCTTGGGAAGAGGAGCAGATAAATCGGTCATGGCCTGCTGAAGTGGGGCACGGATAATCTCATGTATGGTGGCCACCACTTCGGGTTCAGTCAACATTTTTTTGAATTTTTGGACCTCCTCCATACAAGGGAGGAAGTCGGAATCAGCATATACACGAGGCATGCCAAGAGCAGTCTGTACAGCGGCATCCTCGGGGTCAAAGGTGGGACTAGATGTGAATGGATGTGTGGTCCAGGGTTCCGGCAAGTGGCACCTCTCCTCATAGTCTGACTCAACCAAAAGTCTCCCAATCTCTTTTTGAGTTTTTAAATTTTTCTCATTTTTTTGTATTTTTGGCGATTGCAAGCTCTCATGGAAATCCTCGAGTGAACCCATGTCGTCAAATGGTGGAATATCATGGTCGCTCTTATTGGTACTAGTGAGGGTGTCAATCCTCTGTCTCATATGATCCATCATCTGGGTCAAGTGCTCAAGGGTGGACTCCATGAAAGGTGACTCCAGCAGCTCAGTCTCGGGTGGATGTGAAGGTGGAGGAGGATAATATACAGGTGGAGGTGGAGGTGGGTGTGGGTAGAAATCCGAGGTCTGATACTGTGGCTGAGGCGGATATGTACAAAAGTCAGGAGCAAAGTCCTCCTGGAAAAAAGGAGGTGGACCAGCTGGAGTGAGCGAATGATCCGCAAAATCCGGATAAAATACGCTCCAGTTAGCCATCTCGAAAACAAAAGTAAAATGATCGGGAGAGCACGACGGTCAAGTCAAGAGAGTGGAGAAGAAGGCGCAAATGCGCAGGGATGATCTAGGACACACAAACAATTACAGACAAAAATGAAATAAATCAAACCCTCAATTCACCTACTCAACTCAATAGAGACCGCAAAATGCGGTCTTTTAATCTTGTCTGTTTTAGAGTTAGGTGAGAAGTCAAAGAATTTCACACACACTTAGGGGGATTGATGGGATTTGGGCACTAATCCTTAAGGTGTGCGCGAGCAAATAAAAGCGAAGACAACGAGGGGATTACTCACCCCAATACAAGATGTTTTATTTTTGATCGGTTTTAGGGTCCCAATTTTATTGATTATCACTTTTTTGGATTTTTAATAAGAAATGCACGATCCTATCGGGGATTCAATTCCTTTGAGCACCTACGTTAGCAAAATCAGAGGGAGAGTCGGAAAAGCAATGCAAGCGTCAAATCAATGATGGATGCTAAAGCGTAAATGCTCACCTTGCCTCCAGCACTCTACATGCAAGGATGCTCAGCAGAATTGAAACCTATCTATATGCAAATGCAAGCCGATGAAATCGCCCTAATTTTCAGAAATTGCTATTATCGTGAAGAACCACAAGCTGACCACCAATCCTCAACCCTAGAGTCCGGTCTAGGCTCACCCCTCCTCTGCTCAACAAATTGAGGGTAGGAGAAAGCGCTTTGCGGGGAGAGCTCGCGGCGCGACGGATTGAAGGTGATGATCAACTATTTAAATTTGACTAAGTCCAAACGCGACTATAGGTACATGCAATGTTGATAAGATGTTTGGACCTAATTCTACGCAAGCAATCCTAAAACTAAGGGCTCAATCACACAAAAGAAATAAAATCGGAAAACAAAACAAAATAAAAAATGCGAAGAAAACCGTAAAAAGCCGCGGTGAGCCCCCAGGTGAACAGACACCTGGAAGTTAGGCCCGAGAGTCCTGAATGTCCGAGTACCTGTATTATTACAAATAATAGTCTCTCTCTCACTACAAATTACAAAAATAAATGCAAGGAAATAAATGAAACAACTAAGGTGGAGCTAGGTCTACAAAAATCTCTCCTCGTCTCCTCGGTGCTAGGCTGGCAGAAGCCGGCTTCACGTGGGTGCGTAGGCGCCTAGGGTGGAGCGCCTCCCTCGATCCGCGGTTCCTCGCATAAAGTCAACAAGAGAGTGGGTTAGACCGATCAAGCGATATATCAAAAATAAAGAAAATAAAATAGCGAAAAATAAAAGCCGCGAAATAGACAATAAATCACAAACACAAACAAGACCCGAACTACGCGCTATTGCTCCCCGGCAACGGCGCCATTTGATAACTCGGATTTTGCGAGGGTCAAAATAGTCCACACAAGGCGGGACTACAGTGTCGCTGAGCGACCGCTCACAAAACCCGAATTAATCAACAATTAACCCACGACAAATAAATCAAGCAATGAAAGTAAATGTGCGGAGTTAAAATTTATTATAACTCTACAACAAGATGTGTATAGTGCAAGTATGTGTAGAGGTCAAACACAGGGAGCAGACAGGTAGATCGGGGCACAAGTGCTCAAAAATGTGTGAGTTGTGATCAAATGCCTATTATGCTATTTTTTGTGTGGGTTTTTATTCTTATTTTAATGTACATTATTATTATAAGTATTATTTACAACATTATAAAAATATAAAAATATAAAAATAATGAATAAATAATAAATTGAATATTTTAATATGTACAAGTATACAATGAGGGTCCAAAAGTCAACTTTCAAACCGTAGCTCCGCCAAATGCGAAACCACCGCCATTAATTAGATTATTTTCTTCTATATACAATTAAAGGTGAGTACGCTGCATTTGGAGTTTTTATTTGTGAGATACGGGTCTGGGAAGTTGGCATTCTGGATTTTTATTCAGACCATAACTTTTTATCTGTACATTATTTTTCTGTGAAATCAATTTTGTATTTTTCTTTATTTAATTATCTACAACTTTCATGTACCAAGTTTCTTTATTTGATGTATAAAAAGTGGAACCACAAATGGGTCCCAAAATGAATAAAGAATGAATAGAATGTATCAGTATTTTATCTGTATTTCTGACCTTATCTACCCCTACTTTATTCCTTGTCGACCTATTCATCAAGATGCCTAGGTCTCGGGGTTTCGGGTCATAAAATATTTACAATATTTTATTCTTTTTCTTTTCTTTTCTTTATTCTATAATTGTGGCTTTAAAAACCGCATTTTATACAATATTTACATACATATACATGAATGCTAAAATGCCTATATTACGCCTATTTACACGCATTTACTAGGGTTTTTCAGGCCAAAATGATAGAATAAAGATGATGAAACGTAGATTCATCAGGAGGTGAAAACTATATTGCAGAAGCTTGTCCGCCCAAACAGAAAGCACTGGTCTCAGATATTGGATCAAGTCCTATGGGCTTATCGGACAGCTTACAAGACACCGTTAGGAACCTCCCCATTCCGGATGGTATTCGGAAAACCGTGCCATTTGCCTGCAGAATTAGTGCACAAATCAGAATGGACAATCAAGAAGGTCAACTGGAACACACACTTAGGGTAGAAGCAGAGAGAAATGGATCTGAATGAGCTTATGGAAGTCAGAAATCGAGCATACGACAACAGTTTGGTGTACAAGGACAAGGTGAAGCATTGGCACGATAGATATATCAGACGAAAGACCTTTGCTCCTAGACATAAGGTATGGTTGTTCAATGCAAGGCTAAAATTCTTTCAAGGCAAGTTGAAGTCCAAGTGGACGGGCCCATTCATTGTCCGTACAGTGCATGCTAGTGGATGTGTTGAGATCTCAGATCTCGCAAATGACGCACTGGCATTCCTGGTAAATGGTCAACTATTGGAGCGTTTTGTCGAATCCAATGAACAGTTAGTCCATGTTGAGGAGATTGTATTCATGTGCGAGACAGGTTCAGCAGATACACATAAAGCCGCGTATGAGACCTTGTAGCAGTAATCTCTTGCCATCAGCAACATCTTGAAAGATTCAGACCGCGACCCTTGTATATATTCATCATTCCTGTACATTCTACCCCTCCCTCCCGCGACTCTAATCACTCACCCCAACTTCATATATATCTCCATCTACGACTATACTTAGGATGACCAGATCCTAAGTATAGGGGGGTGAGTCACTTGAGTCTGTTCACTATACATCCTCCGAATCACATCGGTCCTCATACTCACTCCAGTCTTATACTTAGGCAAGCCTGAGCCTAAGTATAGGGGGAACCGATGCCCACTCTATATATATTCATCCACTTCTCCTCTTGACCTCGTACGCTCCATTTTTTATCTTCTGCTACACTTAGGTTTCCAAGAGCCTAAGTATAGGGGGGCATGACGACTTCTATACATTTTCGCTCCTTTGGCTCTCTTACACTTAGCACGAGCTATGTCTTTATCCTTGCTTTCCGTGCTCTGAGGACATAGCACACACTAAGTATAGGGGGGCGTGTATATATTACATATATACTTTACCCATAGCTCGTACTTTCGTGTATTTTCGCGTATTTTTGTATATATTATGCAATAATTACGAGATGGGTAAAATTGGAGAATTTTTTTGTAAAATACACTTGCATAATCTAAAAATTGTTGTAACATAGGAGGTATACCAAAGTTTTGAAAAAAACACAAAAAATAGGCTTCTTATTTACTCTTGCACATCATCTCTGCATCTGAAAAGAAAGAAAGAAAAAGAGTCTTGCATTCCATTCATCTACATTGCATGTCATCTACATCTCATCTGCATATTTTGCATATGCAAGGTGAAAAGCTAGTGGGTTCTGAACCAAGTTTTGAGTAGATGATGAGGAGGGACTTGATTTGACCTTAATCCACCTAATTTCAAATGAACCTTATAGGAACTGGAGTTAAGATTTTAGGTCAAGTGACTTAATTCTTTGAGTCCCCAACTCTATGTTCACATGTCATCTTAATCAGTCTAAGTAGAATATCTCGTGCACACGCATGATTCTTTTAGATAATGACCTAACTTGGACAAGCACAACGCACATAGCTCTTCATTGATGAGGTGGTGAGGAGGTAGAATCCTTTAGGTTGGAGTAGCACACGGGTGGAAACATTCGTCCTCCTCTAGGGAGGGTAGTGCATCTCAACCTAGTCTGGTGGTGTTGACATCTAAGGACGAGATGTTGTGGGTTGCAATAATGCTTCAAAAGAGGGATAGTATACTGACTCAAGAGGAAAAACTCATGATGTACATGTTGTACCTTGTATATAGTTCGAAAAAAAGAAAAAAAAGAAAAAAAATGCAAAAACTCCAAAAAAATCAGACAGGTCCAAGTGAAAATAAAATACCTATCGGAGTATGTATATTAGCAAGAAGTCTGCAGCTGGATGACTTGGCTACACTAGTCAGGCATCCTGGGATAGGTAGCTACACTGGCCACCATCCATTCTTTTCTCTACCCCCTCCTCTTGAGCTGGTCACACTTGAATTTAGAAGGGAATACCCCGCTCCTCGAGGAAAGAGTTACTGGACCGGGTAATTAGAGTTACCTTGTTAGAGGAGGCTATTTCTGAGCCATTTCTGGTGTGGAGAGTTACATTTCACTTACACCGTACAAGTAAGAATCATAGTCATTGGAAATTTGCGTATGAGGATTTGTTCTGACCTGACTATTGAGGAGTCTTGAACAGAAGACTTGTGGAACTTGAAGACTGTTAGGTCTTAAGTTCAGGTCCCAATGAGATTCCACCACACAATTAATCCAAAGGTCGAGTCAAGCTCCATTTTCAACTTTTGTTCATGACCTTGGTATGGAACCCAAAATCAGTTCACTTGTGCATTTCATTTTATTTGCTAGGGGACGAGCGAGGTTTAAGTATAGGGTGTTGATGAATATGTGATTCATCACTCTAAAAGTTGAAAATAGAGCTTTGTTCCTGAGTAATTAGATGCATATTTCTACTTATATTGCATAATTAGCATTCATGCATGCATATATAATATACACATTTTAGCATTCATATTTGCATTAAATAAGGAGCCAAATTCACTTGTAAATATTCACCTATATATTCACCATATTTCACATATTTGTATATATTTTATACTAACTCCAAATCCAATAAAACTAATCTATTGTGTATATATTACTAACACTAATAAAGGAAAAATATCAAAAAAATACTAACCTGTAACATTGACCAATAAAACCCCAATCCAAGTTTGAAACTAGGAGCCTTAAAATACGCACATCTCTCTCATACAACCTCCAAATTAGGTCTACTCACTTTTAAAGTAATATACATTCAAAGACCTTTGAAACAAGACCAATTTCATTAAAATCGGAGCTCGCATGCAAAACTTGGGTTTTGGGCCCCTATTGTATATTGTACATATTGGTCGTTTTGCCCTTCATTTTATCTTTTTATTTTCTTAATTATTAAAAATCCAAAAAATTAGATTAAGTTGTAAATATTCTTTTTATATTTTTTATCTATTTTTATTTTTATTTTTCTCTTATTTAAAAATGACAAAAAAATACAAAAGATAAAATGCGGTATTTTATATCTATTAGGTACCACCCAAAAATACATTTTGTACAGATGATTTTATTTGATTTTTGGCCCTTCAAGAAAGTTGTAGATCTCATCCAGACGAACAACTTTCATGTTGATCACTTTTTGATTTGACCTCTTTTATTATTTCTTTTTGATTTTTCTTTGCATTTAGTTGTGGATTTTTTCTGGGAGCGACACGTAGCAACTCCTGGAGCCGCCACTTGTCGCCTCATCATTCACCCACTTATGCCACCTACCTCCTTCATCCTGGGTCGTTGGATGAAAGGGTATTTCATCAACGGTCGAGTCTCTTCTCTTCTCTCTCTTTCTTCCTCTCTCTCTCCAAACTCTTTCTTCAACCTCCCGTTACTTGCGGGAGAAGCTGCAACCCACCTTCTGCACCATCCGTCTTGATCTCCCTCTTCTGCCGACTACGTGCGCCACGCCATCACTCTACCCACCTCCAGTCCATGTCTCTCGCATGTCACGACCACACTCCTTCACTTTCTCCATCTCTTTTCCAACTTCCTCCTCCTCCTCTTTATATCCTCCTCTCCTCCTTCATTCATCCCCATCCGCCTACTGCGAGTGAGATCCCCGAGCTCCCTATCCATACTCAATGACAGTGAGCATGAGACTAAGGTTAAGCGAAGATGGCCCCTCCGGTGAGATCCAAGGGATCGAGGTCCCTTGCCCAACTCAAGCGTGAGCTGCTCGAGCTCTGCATCGCCGCTGCATCGAGCAAAGATCTGAGACTCCAGTAAGAGCCTCATCCCCAGGCATCCGACTCCATCTCCAGGTAACTTTTTATTCTTCTCCATTCATCCCCTGTTCTTCTTTCTTCTACACCATTTCATCTCTCCTAAATCCATCATCACCCACACTCTCTCTCTTCGAGTTCATCATCTTTTTTTCATCATCTTTTATTCATCGATTCACCAAAATTTTCGCACTTCAACGGATAAATCACAAGTTGCGATCGCATCATTGATTTTTATTGATTTTTTGGACTTGTTTTCATGAATCGATTAATGGCACATTTGAGCATGGTAAACAAATGCATGGCAAAACATGGGATATTGTAAAATCCCCTATTTTTGCCTTCGCCCACATTCTCTCTTCTCCCGCCGACCTCTGCCGCATTGCGTGCCCGCCACGCGCGTCCGCCTTCTCCCCTTGCCACAGCAGCGCCTCCTTGACTCCGCAGCCACCTGCGATCGAAGGTCTCGACGACAACAACAACGATCCCTCTTGCAGCCCGCACGTATATTCCCACCACACCATCACATCGCACCGTCGCGCGCCACCTCTAACGCGCAGCTGCGCTGCGCGGTCATGAGCCCAGCCCCCTCCCTCCCACGCGGAGGTCTCCACAAGCTCCAGTCGCAACTCATTGGTGTAGCCCTCGTCTTTGCTCCTCCACCTCTCGTCGTGTGTCGACGGAGGTGGTGGTCGTCAGTCGTCCACGCCTCCCCTAGCTGCACCAGCGGCACCCTTTCGTGCCACATCTCGTAGCCTCGCAGAGCAACCCTCCAGCATCCAACTGAAGATCGCCCTTTGCATGCCTGCCTCTAGTATTGAGCTTGACACCTGCGAGCACCAACTGCACGCCCACGTGCGGTTTCCTGAAGGTGACCCAGCACCTTAGTCGTGCGGTTCAGCAGACCCCCTGCCTGCGTGCACCACCCAGATTGGCGCTCCTCCACACGGCGTTCATCTCTAGCGGCTCTCGCGTGGCCAGCCAATGCCAGCGCGGCCATGCGCACCCAGCTCGCCGCCTCTCCCCATGCGCACATCAACACCAGCTCGTCGCCGACCCCAGCGCACCACCACCTCGAGCAGCCACCCTCTGCTGCAACCGCTCGACAGGCTGCCCGCACCTTCATCTCCTCCTCCTTGGGTCCATCGAAGGAGGGGTGAACACCTCACGTGCTGCACCACCTCCCTGGGTGACATTTGCACACAAGCCCCCAAAGATTCATCCTATCATGCACAGCTCCAGCCCCCATCCGGCGCACATGTAGGGCATGCGCACCCTTGGAAGATTTGCACAAAGGCCCTCGTGGGTATAGGTAATTGCATGTAAGTCATGTAAGCATATTTCTTTAATCAATTTTATTTTTGTATTGCATTTACATCCCTGTGTTTGCACAATCATTTAGACATTCATTTAGCCTCATTTTTAAATTCCAAAAATTGCATCTTGTAGAATATCTTATGCTTTACTTTGTTGATGCTTATCGAATTTTTATGAGCAATGCTTTATTTAATATAATTCATTTTTGGAGAAAATAGCATATTTTGCCCACTATCTTTCATTAATGGATTATTAAATTAATCGATGCTCTAAAAATTGCAAGAAAATCACAATAGGTAGCGTCTAAGTAGTTCTACATAGTAACCAAAAATCGCATCATTCGCACGTATTTCTAGATAGCAATAAATTAATTGGTGATTTGAGTAATTCATTTTTAATAAATTCCTCACATAGTCTTTATAAGAATCAAAAGTTGTTCCGGATGTCTCTCAGATAGCCCTATCTAGGATAATTTAGTTTCTGAAAAATATTGGTGTTTGGTATTTATTAAAATTAAAATTACGAAAATCACCCTGCATTCATATTTAATTCATAGTAAATTCTTAAAGTGTCGGAAAAATCCAAAAAAATAGTGTAGCTTAATTTCATTGCATTTCACCTTCTGACCAAGTTTCATAATTTTTGAACTTAATTTGACTACATTTCTGATATAACTTGTAATCTAGCCTGAAAACTGCATGTGTCTTTTCTGTGCTGCATAAAATTGCTAAAAAAATATCAAAAAGAATCTTCTGAAAATCTGACCTCTGAATTAACTTAAAAATTTAGCTAAGGAGACAGTTGCCTCCCTGAGTTCGACCTTGGGCTTGCCCAAGTAAAATAAATTTGCTGCTCAAGATTAATTGACATTGATTAAAAGTGGTCAATAGGGTATTGTGATTATAATTATAGCTAAAAGTATTCAAAAATTTATAGTAAAATATTTTTTTGTTTTTTATTTTTCTTCTATTTTTGTGTTTTTTCATGATTTTTTCCCTGATTATAGGTATTTTTAAAGTCCTAAATACACAAATTCATGGACTTTTAAATAGGTCGAATAGATTTGAGATTAAAAATAATAAATGAGTTTAAAATTCCTAAAACCAATTTTAATATGTAGATAATATATATATAGAATATAAACAAATATTTTTGGATTTTTCAAAAATATTTTACAGTTTTTTAGGGTCAGTAAGGGTTTGCTTGTTTTGGGGGTTCTTTTTAAATTTTTTGATTTTTAGTATGTAGTTATAAAATACTATAATAAACAGTAGGTATTTTTTTGGAATTTTTAGCAAAGGTTATATTTTTGGTATTTTAGACAGGGAAAAATATGCTCCTAAATAAAATTTAATAAATAGAAAATTTAGCAAGCATCCAGATCAAAGAACATAGCATTATTAAGCATTTAATGAGGCATATCAACTAGTTTTCCCATCATTAAAATCATACAAGAGACATTTTTAATAATTAAAACAAAATAAATGAAAATACCAAGCAGAACAGGGATCTATATGCAATTATAAATAAACTTTAGAGCATTACATAACAAGTCTGGAGAGTTTAAGTGGTTACATGCAATTTTTACAAACTAAAATGTGCATGAGCACGTGCTTGGCAGGGACTGGATAGCAAATAAATGACAAGGTTCTGCACGCAAAATAATCGATTTAATTTGCATTAGATGTGTAATATTTAAATGACTAAATAATATACAGAAGTCAACGTGGGTCCGGTAAAATATACCCATCATCATCACGCGAAAGGACAGTTGGGAGCGCTCCACGTCACCTAAACTTAGTCAGATAGTGTAGCTGGGGACCGCAACGCTTCACTTCAAACTCAACGGTGGAGACTAGATCGGGGGGCAACCTTGATCCAATGGTACATGAGTCCTTTGAAAGAACACTAAGAACACGGGTATATCTTAGCTTCGAACTTTGAATACTCTGAGCTCCGGCCATGAATCGCCTTGCCGATGGGTTCTTCATGTTGCTGGGGATCTCGCGTATCATTAGGTGAGCAAAAATGAGGCCAGGTCTCCACAGATGGGACCTAGGGTTCCTTGAATTTCAAGTGGCCTGGACCTGATCTAGGTGTTAGATCTCCACTTCAAGTTCCTTCTTTGCTCACAGGACCTGCATCAAAAAGATCAAGCTGCTCAAGACAAAGCGTCTCGACCCATTTTGAAGCTAGATGCATGAAGGAATGAGTGGGGAAATAGAGCTCCGACGAACAATGAGGAAGGAGCCTTGATTCTCTTGGATCCGTGCAGAATCCAAGGGGAAATAGATGGAGTTAGGTAGAGAACGCTATGGGAAATGAATGGAATAGGGTGAAAAAATGGTTAGAGTACTGGTGAAATCAACTTGGAGCCTAAAGTCCAGGTTAACGAAGGATTTGGGTTTAACCTGAATCTACTATTTGAAACTTAAAACTACTTATGAAAACAGAACCTATGTTAACTCATTACCTAAGAAATGGAGACTAAGGGTCTTGATTTGGCCTGGGGGTATAGCGGCAGGACCACCGACGGAGTTCCGGCGATGCTTGGATGCTCCTCCTCCAGTTTTCCTCCTCATTACAAGTCATCTTCACCGACTTCCTATCACCAAGCACATGTCCTAGGCACGAATTGAAGGGCTAAGAAACAAGAAAGATGGATCAAAAAGCTCAAAAATGGTGGAGAAGGCGGATTTATAGGTGAGAATAGATGATGACTTGATCATGGGATTGCAAGTGATTCCGTGTTCGTGCGATCAAGCTAGGGCTTTGGTAAGGAAGAGGGATAATCGGGCGTGAGGTTGCTGAAGAAATCAGAGGCTCTCGAGCCTCCAATCAAGGAAGAAACTTTGGTAAAGGAGGGTGCTCATGTCATCTTGACAAGGGTCAGAGGAGGAGATGCATGCATCCTCCTTATGTATAAAGTTCATGATACTCGTTGCTCTTGATAAAATGTAGCTCATATCGTTTCATGTAAAAATCTGATCATTGCTCAAATTCAACATTGTCATAGGATCGTGCTGCTAAAATCACTTATCTTGTGCAAGGCAAGCCAATATCTGATTATAAGTATTTACACCGATGGGAACTTGGTAGCATGTCTTATGTCAAGCAAGTTGGTTATAACTCAGGCGCACCACTCAGAGAAATATTACAAATATAAACAAATATTTAAAATGCATGCACGTGTATTTGTATGTATATGTATGTACATATAACTGCGTATGTAGATGTATGTACACATATTACAAGTAAAAAACATGTCTTTGATTTTTTACCTGCAACTTGTATGTAAATGCCTAGCAAAATCCTTATACACATCTTAGATTGCTTCTCTTGACGACGACTCATAGATCATATACTTCCCTACATAGAGAAGCAAAAGTGACTTATCTAACATCGACGATATCAAACATAGGTAAGCTACTCGTTCGGTATGCATGTTATCCAAGAAATATTGACATGAACGTGGCAATACCTAATCCAATATTGTGTTAGAGTCTGCCACAAGCTGACAAGAAGTAACCAATTATATATCTTTTCAATGGATATAAAGGCCCGATAAACTAGAAAACATAGTCGGATTGATGGAGTGGTATGCGAAGAACTAGAAGTTCAGGGACTTAGTCAGCCTGATACATAGTTGTGGTTCTTTTTTTTCAACCTATTGAGAGAAGAAATAACAAAATAAAGAAGATGCATGTGTGTGTGTTTCTTCTTAGTTCCTTAGTTAATAATCTTTTATTTTTAGTTAATAATATTATATATTTATTCTATCCTTATCTTGTTGCTTAATACCCAATATGGACTTCGACTTTGATTGTGCTCTTCAAAGACTTTATATTATGATTCCCTCATTCGACCTCAGTTGTTTATCTTGAAAGGACAACGTCCCCTCAAAGACCCACAATATTTTGGTGAGTGTTCTTTTTAGCAAAATAATTGAGGATATGGAGGTGGAATCTAACGTCTGTTAGACAAAAGGCAGTTTTTCGGTGTCTTCAAGCTGATCATGCCAAGATTTTCTCCTTACTTTTCCTATTGACAGACTCATACTTCACATGTCACCGGTGGAGTACCGCAGTATCCTCAGATATCATCTCATGATTCTGTTATTTCCAGCTGATGAGATAGGTCCAGTCTGTCGCAACACATGCTTAGATAATTTTGGTGATCATGCAATTCATTGCAGGGAGCTTTCGGGTTTTAAGTACAGTGATGATCTTGTTAGAGACGTTTTATTTGATGTACTCAGACGTGCATGTATTGCTACTAAGAAAGAGGCACCTGTGAACTTTTTAACTGATCCACATGAGGGAAGATTCACACTTAGACCTGTTGACATTTTGATTTTTTTTTGGGTGGATCGGAGGAAAACATGCTTGTGTAGATTTGACAGGAGTTTGTCCGTTGGTGGGGTTGAAGAGTGGGATCTTCACAGCAGGGCATGATGCCCTTAAAGCTTCTTCAGCAAAGGCGGTGAAGCATGATAAAGCATGCACGGAGAATCAACATGCCTTCATACATTTTGGTTTTGATACTTTTGGTTTCTTAGTGTAACGAACTCGATCGTCCAAGAATGATGTGAAAGCGAGAACTCAGCGGACATTTCGGGATCGTTACTCATAGCACTAATCATAACATAAAAGCAGTAAATAATGTACCTAAAAAAATTTCCTTTCCATATTATTAATAAGGACATGAGTTCAAGAGTTCCTTAAATAAACTAGATGAATCACAACTACGATTTCCTTATTCCAGTGGGCATAAAGACGTCCTCCCAACAAAACGCAGGAGATCCATACCGCTCCTACTTCTTGAAGACTGTGTCGTCTCCCTTAAACCGCTAATGGTCTAATCCTCACGTTCCCCTGAAAAAAATTAGTAAAACATGTTATGAGCATAACGCTCAGTATGTGCCGAGTTGGGGTCAAGCCGGCTAGCGTAGAAAACAAGTCACAAAAGTCATAGTCATATAAATCATAAATCAACTTATTTAATGCATATAACTAAATTTCTTCATAACCATGAATGACATAACATATTTGCACATATACCCTAAGTTTTACCATATTTGCATGTATGCCCATAATATTCATATAAATTACACATATGCACTTTTCAATAACATAATTGCAAATGTACCCTTAAATTTACCATAAATGACAAATATGCACATACCATTGGCATAAATTTCAAATCTATCCATAACATTAACATAGGTTTCATACTTGCACTTAACTTTAACAGAACTTACACATAAGTCCATAACAATAACATAATTGCATATATGCACATGATATTAACATATATTGCATATATACCCATAACATTTTTCATGTTTAGAGTGGTCTTGATTGTTACTTCTTAGGCGGCTTTGATGGCTTTGATGGCTTACCGCCGGCACAAGCGGTTCATATCAATACATAACATGACAGTGTAGCTACAACTGTAGAGGACTTATCTTTTGCCTCACGCCCCCGGAAGGCGTTGGCCCTTTAGGCCCTTACGACCCCTTAGTTCGAGTCGGTGCCAACAATCTTAACTTGATGTTTAGTAGCATGGTATCTTCAATAACCAATAGAGGCATTGCATAATATTTATAGATTCATGGATGATATTCAAGAGTCATATATCTAATTGTTATCCGATAATACATTGCATAATACTTGTCGTATATAAATCGAATTGTTTTGCACAGGTAAGTTGTTTACAAGAAGAAAGTGGATCGTTTTTTTTTCTGAATAATTAAGATTCTAATCTTTAATTACATACGGTGTAAACCAGTGGTTTGGAAGCTAACATGTAATTCAAGTTATGGGTAGCAATCTTCACCGGGGAAAACAACTTGTAAGGTAAATATTTCGAAACATGCGAGATGTACAACTTATCTTAATCCATTATACCATACCGTATATAAAAAAGTTATTCATAACAATAGTTGTAATCGGTAACAATCACATGAATAGTAGTTGACGTAATTATCACATTTTTTTAGATTACAGTAACAGATATTTCATCTCTATCGATCTTCGAAGTAGTTTTCACATACAGAGTAAAGCAATAAAAGTATAAAATAAGGAATATGGATATCTATCAATTTTCTCCCTTCTTGTACTTAAACTACCCCACATCATTGTTACATAAGGAATAAAAGTGTCTATCATGTGAGGTTACGGCATCAAAGGAATTATATGCTTCACTAATTTTGCATGTCAACAAAACTTAGTCGTACAAAATTGTGCGTCATCCAATTTCATACCTTATTAAAAGATGTTTGTGGAGTTAAGGCCTCGGTAGTATTAATTAATATCATCAAGAGGATGTTTTCAGAAATTACATTCATACTTTTTTCACCCATATGGATATCAAAGTTGTAAAGGTATTCACTATCATAGACGTACAAAAAGAATTGGAAGGCACTCGTCAATTCGCGTTAAAACTTCCCTAAGAGGTCGACATATACATCACTTAACGATCCTATGTGTTCGACACATACCTCGTCCATGCAAGAAATTCGTCGACCAAGATTCCACCAATCCAGACCGTTTTCGACGACGACGTTGCTCCTCCAATTTTGTCGGATCAAAACTCCATCTTGACGGAGAGTGTTGTCGATGCTGAATTCGGAAAAGACGCGACGAAAGAATCTCGTCGTCGACTTTTCTCTCTCTCTAGATTCTCTCTCCCAAAGGCAATGTGTGGGGAGATCATTGGAGTCCCATGATATTTATAGACATAATCAATGAGATAATTGATAATAATAAATTGGACTTAATTAAGAGATAAAGAAACAACTATCTTGAGTTGTTGGCTATTTTATCTCCTTTTATTTTATCCTATATTATCTTTAAAGGTGACATGATTTAGATTTTTTTTACCCTATTATATTAAAAGAAACCATCCGTTACAATCTACCCTCCTTAAAGAAATTTCGTCCTCGAAATTTATACTGAAAAAAAATCATTTACCAAAGAGATGCAGATAATGTTGACACATTTCATCCTCAATCTCCCAAGTCGCTTCTTCCCTCTGATGGTGCTGCCAGAGTACTTTGACCATCGGAACTATGCGATGATGCAACCGATGCTCCTTACGATCTACGATACGAACTGGTCTTTCTTCATATGTCAGATGCGGCTGATTGTCCGGAACTTCATGCTCGATCACGTGCGGTGGATCGGGATTATACTTCCTCAACGTTGATACATGAAAACATCATGTAACATGGAATAATGAGGTGGAAGAGCAACCTGATATGCTACTTCTCCTACTTTCTTTATTATCTCGAAAGGTCCCACATATCTAGGACTCAATTTTCCCTTTTTGTCAAATCATACTACTCCCTTGGTAGGGAAAATCTTTAAGAACACATGATCACCTACCTCAAAATTCAATTCCCGCCTTCGACAATCAGCATAAAACTTTTGTCTACTCTGAGCGGCTAAAAGTCTCTTCCGAATTACCTCCACACCCTTCGTACAAACTTAGACTAATTCAGGTCCCAATATGTATTTTTTCCCAACATTGCTCCAGCACAACGGGGATCTACAAGGTCGGCCGTATAATGCTTCAAAAGGAGCCATCTTAATGCTTGCATGGTGGCTATTGTTATATGCAAATTCAACCAAAGGTAAATATCGATCCCAATTTCCAGCAATGTATAGCGCACAAGCTCTCAACATGTCTTCTAATGTATAGATTTTTCTTTCGGACTGCACATTAGTCTGAGGATGAAATGATATGCTGAACTTCAAACTATACCCAAAGCATCCTGCATACTTTTCCATAATCGAGAGGTATATCTCGTGTCCCTGTCTGACACAATCGATACCAGAACACCATGCAATTTCACTATCTCATTCACATATAATTCAGCAAGCTTCTCTGTAGACTGATCTAAACGAATGGGTAAGAAATGTGCCGACTTAATCAATCGATCAATAATCACCCAAATTGTATCAAAGCGACCTTTATTTGTCTTTGACAATGCGGTGATAAAATCCATAGTGATATGCTCTCATTTTCATTCAGGGATCTCTAGCGATTGCAAAGGACCTGAACGCTTCTGATGCTCAATCTTTACTTGTTAACAAATAAGACACACAGATACAAATTTTGCAATGTCCTTCTTCATCTTAGGCCACCAAAAATTCTGTTGTAAGTCTTTGTACATTTTTGTAGTGTCGGGATGAATGGTATACATGGACATGTGAGCTTCTTCAAGAATTTCTTGCTTTAATTCACTATTATCAGGAACCCACAGTCTATTATGGAACCTCAATGCTCCATCGATCCTGATTGAGAAATCAGATCCTTCTTTTTGAGAAGCGGTTATCGATCTTTGAAGATCATTATCAACCTTCTGAGTCAAAATAACCTTCTCTACCAATGATGAGTGGATCTTCAACCCAGCCATAAGAACTCTAGTATTTCTTTCAATAAAAGAGTTTCATTCCTCTAAATCTTTCATTAGCTGCCATTGTAATTTCATACATGCGACCTTCCCTTCATATTTCCTACTTAGAGCATTAGCAACTGCATTTGCCTTTTCTGGATGGTAGTCAATGGAAAGATCATAATCTGATAGAAACTCCAACCATCGCCTTTGCCTCAAATTTTGTTCCTTCTGAGAGAAGATATACTTGAGGATTTTGTGATCAGTAAATATCTCAAATTTCTCTATATAAATAATGACGCTAAATTTTTAGCACAAAAATTACCGCTGCGAGCTCTAGATCATGCGTCGAATAATTTCTTTCCACTTCCTTCAATTGCTGAGAGGCGTATGCCACAACTTTCCACGCTACATGAGGACATATACCAAACCGGAGCCTGATGCATCAGTGTAGACCACGAATCCACCACTACCCGAGGGTAGCGTGAGAACATGAGCAGTCGTCAATCTTTGCTTTAACTCTTGAAAGCTTTGCTCGCACTTCTGAGACCATTCAAACTTTACATCCTTTCTCAACAATCGAGTCAATGGTAGGAGGATCCTGGAAAAAAATTTGAATGAATCTCATGTAATACCCTGCCAATCCTAGAATACTACGGATTTCTGAGACATTCTTAGGTTTAATCCAATTTAAAACCTTATCTACCTTTGTGGGGTCCACGAAAATACCTTTCTTAGACACAACATGTCCAAGGAATGCAACTTCTTGAAGACAAAGATGCACTTGGATAATTTGACATAAAGCTGGTGTTGTCGCAGTGACTCAAGAACTAATCTGAGATGCACTCGGTGTTGTTCCATATCTTGTGAATAAAGTAAGATATCATCAATAAAGACAATCACAAACTTGTCCAGGTGTTCTCGGAATACCCTATTCATCAACTCCATAAATGCAGCAGGCGCATTTGTGAGGCCAAAAGGCATCACTAAGAATTCATAGTGCCTGTATCTCGTCCTGAATGCTGTCTTTGATATGTCTTCGTCCATGATCCTGAGCTGATGGTAACCGGACCGAAGATCAATTTTGGAGAAGACCGCTGCTTGCTGCAATTGATCGAATAAATCATCAATGTGAGGTAGCGGGTACTTATTTTTTATGGTGACTTTATTCAACGCTCTGTAATCAATGCAGAGTCTAAGGGATCCGTCCTTCTTTTTCATGAATAAGACAGGAGCACCCCAAGGAGAAACACTTGGTCTCAAGAACCCTTTATCTAATTGTTCTTGCAATTGCTTTTTCAACTCCTCCAACTCAACAGGAGCCATTCTGTAAGGTGCCTTAGAGATGGGTGTCGTACCCGGTAATACATCAATAGTGAAGACAATCTCCCTTCTAGGTGGAAGACCTGGGAGGTCATCTGGAAAAACATCTGGAAAGTCTCGTACGACGTCCAAATCCTCAAGTTGCACCATAGTGGGTTTTGTACTTATTATGCTAGCCAAATAGGCCATGCACCCAGTAGCTATCAATTGATGTGCTCTTATGGCTGATATAATCATCTGATCTCTCCTTTTGCCTCCACGAATGACCAATTCTGTCATATATGGTTTATTAAAAACCACCTTCTTTTGCCTGCAATATATGGCCGCATAGTGCTCCCAAAGCCAGTCCATACCCAGAATAACATCAAAGTTATTCATCTGTAGTAATACCAATTTGGCTGGTAGATTGTGTCCTTCAACAAGGACAGGCACGTCCACCATGTAGGTTCCCAAAGTAGAGTGTTCACCCATTGGTGAAGTCACACTAAGTGTATATGGAAGTTTAATAACTGCAAGACTCAATTTGTTGGCGAATCGATGAGAGATAAAAGAATGCGATGCACCAGAATCAAATAAAACATAGCTCAAATGATCCGCAATAGAAAGAGTACCTTCCACTGTGGCGTGTCCATCTTCCTCCTCTCCTGAAGGTAGAGCGAACACCCGTCCTTTGACGTGCTTCTTTTGATCTCCAGAATTCCGTTCCTTCTTCTTGGGACAATCTCCAATAAAGTGCCCCTTCTGTCCGCAAGCCAGGCAAGCTCCTGTAACCTTATAGCATTCTCCCGTGTGCCTCCTATCGCAGTGAGGGCATAGAGGATATATTGGTTTATCTTTCGTGGCATTCTTGATTCTGGGCTTCTTTCCTTTATCCTTATCATGCTTACCCTTCTTATTGTCGGTAGAATGTGGACGTTTTCCACCACCTTGTTGTTGGATTCTTTTATAGGCTGAGTCGATCTCCACGGCTGTTGAAACTGCATCCGAAAAAGTCCGAGGGCCTCGAGTGAGCACCTTCATGCCCAAACCTGAATTCAAGCCTTCGACAAATTTTCTAGCACGTTGTCTTTCATTTTCGCATATTCCTTTTCCGTACTTTTCCAGCTCTTGGAATTTGGAAGCATATTGCTCAACGGATAAACTCCCTTGTCGAAGCTCAATAAATTCCAGCCTCTTTGCATCTCGAACATGCTGAGGAATGTAACGCTCGGTGAAATGTTCCTTAAAGTCCTTCCATTCGATGGTGGTTTTATCAGCAAAGTGTATGCTTTTACAAGAGGTTCACCATTCTTTCGCGTTGTCGCGTAGACAATAAGTGCCAAATATCACCTTCTTCTCCCCATGACAATCGGTCACCTCAAAGGCAAGCTCCATTTCCCTCAACCAATGCTCAGCTTTATCCGGCTCAGATTCTCCTCGAAAGATAGGTGGATCATGCTGAATGAAAGTCTTCAGGGTCAATCCACTAGAACCATGTCCTTGGCGCTTTTGCTGCTGAGCCATCATGGTCATCAATTCAGACATTTGACGTTGCATGTCCATAGCCATATCCTGGGTAGATGAAGAGTCACGATCTCCGTTCGCCTCATTCCCACGACGAGGGGCCATCTGAAATGATGACATGTGAAATTTATGGTCAAAAGCCTATATTTTCTAAAACTAGTGGATCTAAGTCTATTTTGGTCGGATATCTTATGCCCAGAGGAACTCCTGCTCTGATACCACTTGTAACGAACTCGATCGTCCAAGAATGATGTGGAAGCGAGAACTCAGCGGAGATTTCGGGATCGTTACTTATAGCACTAATCATAACATAAAAGCAGTAAATAATGTACCTGAAAAAATTTCCTTTCCATATTATTAATAAGGACATGAGTTCAAGAGTTCCTTAAATAAACTAGATGAATCACAACTACGATTTCCTTATTCCAGTGGGCATAAAGACGTCCTCCCAACAAAATGCAGGAGATCCATACCGCTCCTACTTCTTGAAGATTGTGTCGTCTCCCTTAAACCGCTAATGGTCTAATCCTCACGTTCCCCTGAAAAAAATTAGTAAAACATGTTATGAGCATAACGCTCAGTATGTGCCGAGTTGGGGTCAAGCCGGCTAGCGTAGAAAACAAGTCACAAAAGTCATAGTCATATAAATCATAAATCAACTTATTTAATGCATATAACTAAATTTCTTCATAACCATGAATGACATAACATATTTGCACATATACCCTAAGTTTTACCATATTTGCATGTATGCCCATAATATTCATATAAATTACACATATGCACTTTTCAATAACATAATTGCAAATGTACCCTTAAATTTACCACAAATGACAAATATGCACATACCATTGGCATAAATTTCAAATCTATCCATAACATTAACATAGGTTTCATACTTGCACTTAACATTAACAGAACTTACACATAAGTCCATAACAATAACATAATTGCATATATGCACATGATATTAACATATATTGCATATATACCCATAACATTTTTCATGTTTAGAGTGGTCTTGATTGTTACTTCTTAGGCGGCTTTGATGGCTTTGTTGGCTTACCGCCGGCACAAGCGGTTCATATCAATACATAACATGACAGTGTAGCTACAACTGTAGAGGACTTATCTTTTGCCTCACGCCCCCGGAAGGCGTTGGCCCTTTAGGCCCTTACGACCCCTTAGTTCGAGTCGGTGCCAACAATCTTAACTTGATGTTTAGTAGCATGGTATCTTCAATAACCAATAGTAGTTGACGTAATCGGTAACAATCACATGAATAACGATAGTTGTAATCGGTAACAATCACATGAATAGTAGTTGACGTAATTATCACATTTTTTTAGATTACAGTAACAGATATTTCATCTCTATCGATCTTCGAAGTAGTTTTCACATACAGAGTAAAGCAATGAAAGTATAAAATAAGGAATATGGATATCTATCAATTTTCTCCCTTCTTGTACCTAAACTACCCCACATCACTGTTACATAAGGAATAAAAGTGTCTATCCTGTGAGGTTACGACATCAAAGAAATTATATGCTTCACTAATTTTGCATGTCAACAAAACTTAGTCGTACAAAATTGTGCGTCATCCAATTTCATACCTTATTAAAAGATGTTTGTGGAGTTAAGGCCTCGGTAGTATTAATTAATATCGTCAAGAGGACGTTTTCAGAAAGGGATATTTACCCAGCAGACCCTGTAATCTTTCGAAATTACCTCTACGACCTTTGAAACATCGTAATTCCTCCCACGACCCCGTAATCTTGCTAACTCTTACTCTACAGACCCTGTGGTTAACTCTCATCCATTAAGTCGTTAAAGTTAACCAGATTCTGTTATCTTCTTGTACATTATGCCTATTTTATCTATCAAATTTACAATAAGTGCCACTCCCTCTCCCTCCCCCTGCTTAGCCTCCATTGCTCCCCCCTCTGTCTCAACCCACTGCCCCCGGCAGCCAACCCAGCACTCCCCCCGCCCCCGACAACCGCCAGCTCCCCCAGGTCGAGGACGGATCCAACCCAGCACCCCCACCTCGACGGTCGCAAGCTCCCCCGGGTCGAGGATGGATCCAACCCAGCACCCTCTACCCCCGCGATGCCTCCCCGCGCAGCAGCCGGCAGCCGCGTCGAGGATGGACCCAACCCAGCAGCCCCCACCCCCCGCCCGCCTGCTTCCTGCTCCCGGCGCTGTTGGCATTGCTCGCCCGTTCGGGTTGCTCCCTCTTCATGGATGCCATCTTTTTGGCGAAGGATTGTTTCAGGCCTTTCTTGAATTACCCACCCATGAAGGCGCTTGGATTCATCTTGCTCAATGCTTCAGGAATAGGCCCCTCGAGGATATTGTTGGACAGATTGGCCTTGATACCGCTATGCCGGAACTCGGGTATAAAGCCATCGAAGGCATTTTCCTGCAGCATCAGCTCCGTGAGCTTGGCGAGCCTACCCAGCGACTCCGGGATCGCACCGGAGAAGCGGTTTCTGGCGAGGTGCACCTTGTTCAGAGAGACCATAGGCGTGAACGTATCGTCGGGGATGTTGCCGGAGAATTTGTTCCCGGAGAGGTAGAGCGTGCGCAGGCCGACGAAGCCGGCAACGTCGGGCATCCGCCCCTCGAAGTCGTTGTTCATGAAGCTGAGGCTGCGGAGGGCGTGCAGCTGCGTAAGCGGGCCGATGTCGAGGTTGCCGGAGAGGCTCATGTTCTCGAGACGAAGTTTAATGACATTGCAACCGGGGCCGCAGAAGACGTCGGTCCAGTTGGAGTGGCATCCCACGCACGTGGGGGTGGCGTCGGAGTGCCAGGTTTTGAGGACGCCCCGGTTATCGACGATGCTGTTCTTGAATTTGAAGAAGGGCATCGGCGTCCCTGACAGGGGCGGCGAGGGCGGTAGCGGAGGCGAGGACGAGGACTAGGACGAGCCGCATAAGGGGCCATGAGGAGCCCTTTGCGGCCATGGGTGGAAGGCGCTACTTAAGAGATGTCCCAGTCCTAGTTGTAGGGGTGGATGGGGGGAATGGTATAATGGAGAGGGAGGGGGTGCTCCGAAAGGGTGGAGGAGCCCTTCCCCGCGTCGTGATGCCTCCCCTTTGAAACCCCAAACCCAGCTCCCCCCTCCTGCGGAACCCCACCCTCGCGATGCCTCCCCCCGCCGCGATGCCTCCCCCACCACCCCTCCCCCCCGCGCCGCGATGCCTCCCCTGCGAAACCCCAACCCAGCTCCCCCCTCCTGCGGATTGAAGCCCCTTCCCCTCCTCCAGGACGTCAACACGTGCTCGTCCCTAGTCCTCCCCCCGACCCTCGCCGATTTTGAAGCTCCTCCCCATCTCTCTTGTTCAGGTGGAACGCCGCCACCGCCACCTCCTCCCGGTCAGGTCGAGACTCGTGAGGAGGGTGGAATTTTTTTTCTTCTCTTGCTTGATTTCTAGCCGTCCGATCTCGGATTGGTTAGATTAACTCGCTTCTAACTCAAGGAAGTTAACTCTAGATGTATCAATTTAACGGTAGGGTTCGTAGGGTAAGACGGAGCAAGATTACGGGGTCGTGCGAGGAATTACGATGTTTCAAATGTCGTAGAGGTAATTTCGAAAGATTACAAGGTCTGTTGGGTAAATAACCCTTTCAGAAATTACATTCATACTTTTTTCACCCATACGGATATCAAAGTTGTAAAGGTATTCACTATCATAGAAGTACAAAAAGAATTGGAAGGCACTCGTCAATTCGCTTTAAAACTTCCCTAAGAGGTCGACATATACATCATTTAACGATCCTCTGTG
Source organism: Ottelia alismoides (assembly GCA_037367405.1). NCBI lineage: Eukaryota > Viridiplantae > Streptophyta > Magnoliopsida > Alismatales > Hydrocharitaceae > Ottelia > Ottelia alismoides. The sequence continues at coordinate 699,332 of JAZKJV010000408.1, forward strand.
TTCGACACATACCTCGTCGATGCAAGAAATTCGTCGACCAAGATTCCACCAATCCAGACCATTTTCGACGACGACGTTGCTCCTCCAATTTTGTCGGATCAAAACTCCATCTTGACGGAGAGGGTTGTCGATGCTGAATTCGGAAAAGACGCGACGAAAGAATCTCGTCGCCGACTTTTCTCTCTCTCTCTAGATTCTCTCTCCCAAAGGCAATGTGTGGGGAGATCATTGGAGTCCCATGATATTTATAGGTATAATCAATGAGATAATTGATAATAATAATTTGGACTTAATTAAGAGATAAAGAAACAACTATCTTGAGTTGTTGGCTATTTTATCTCCTTTTATTTTATCCTATATTATCTTTAAAGGTGACGTGATTTAGATTTTTATTCTATTATATTAAAAAAACCATCCGTTACACTTAGCACCAGAAGCTGTTGAGCTTTTAAAGAGGATCTAAAAAGTGATGAACAATAATGTGATAAGTCCTAAGTTTATGGATGTAGTATTTAGGAGGACTGGCTTTGCAATTCAATAAGGACTAGCAGCGTAACTTGTTGCATGCTTGTCTCATGTTTCGGTGTAAACTTCTCTTATGAATATAGAGATAGTAAAATCATTATAAATTATAGCTGCTATAGTTGACATCAATGTATTGCACTAACTGCCAAGGTTGTATATATAGCGAGAGGATCCTTTATTGTGCAACAGATATCTACTATAACCCGGGAGTGTTCCTGAGCTGCTCGATTGAGATCGAGTGGAAATCATGGGTTTTGTGAACCTTTACCATGTGAACCACTCGATCGAGCAGCTCGGGCACACTCCCGGGTTATAGCAGATTCTTGTTGCACAGCAGAGGATCCACTCCCCTACATATATTGGATCAAGTGTGTCAGTGTGCCAGGGAATGCGAATGACTGGTCACACTTAAACACCCAGGACATCATGTACATTATCGTTGTACTTGTGCATGAATCACATCAATTATTAGATCTTGCAATGCTTAATTCTTGCAGATTTGATATAGTTATTAAGACATGCAACATCGCTCTTCCCAGAGGCCAAGGGCACCAAATACGGAAAGGAGTTCGATCGAGCTTATCTTCAACAACACACACTCACACAAGTCGTGGGTACTATATTTTCATAGTTGTCTCATCTTCAACACCATGCACTCACATAAGTAATTCATGTTTACGGTATCTTCATAGTTTTTGCTTTTCGTATTTGTTTAACCACTACAACAAATTATATTTATGGCGGCGATTAAATAACAACAACAATTTTTATCTGTCATGATATTTGCAAACTTATCAATATAGTGACATTTATATCTATTCATCGCAAATTAGATTGGAAATAACAACGATTTTATGTATTCATCACTAACTATATTAATAATAGCGATGAGTTTTTGATTTCATTTTATATTATAACAACGAATAAATCGTTGTTAATATTTTATTAAAAATAAATATACTAGGGCTTTTATACTAGTCGATGTGAGACGGGGAGAGGAATGCCATGCATAATAGCTACAGTACACGTAAATTTAAAATGTTATTCCCAAACATTATCCACACATTAAGGTTATTCTTAAAGCACAGTTTTTAAACATTAACGAATCCTATGTAGAAATCAATTTAACGAAGGATTTATCTGGCAATGCAATATTTCTTTGCCCAGAAAAAACCAGTTCCCTAAGAGTTCGTTTGGTTGCAGGGTTGGGCAGGGTTGGGTTGGGTGGGGTTGGGGTACTAATCGAATTGAATACCTTCGAATCCACCAGGATTCTGATTCAATTCATTATAAAAGTTTCGAATCCGATCTTGGACCAGATTTCAAACAAATTTACTAACTTAAATTCAGATTCAATTCATTTTGACTTTCGAATATTCCAATTCGATTCATTTTATTTCGAATTTGAAATGTTAATTGATGTTTTAGAGCCTATATAAATAAAATTATATGGAGAATAATATATTATAAATATTCAATAGTTCTAATTTTGAAAGTATATTACTAGTATAAGTTGAAAAGAAAACTATAAAATCAAAGAAAATATCAAACCAATACAATACAATGGATAAAAGTACTTAATTATTACAATTATTATGTGTCTTTTACAATCTAAATATACTCTTTTTTCTATGATGAAGAAATGTATAAATGCAATATAATTATATGAGTCTATCAACGAGACAACATATCATTGACGCAAAAGTTGAACACATTATAATTACCATTGTATGTTAAAGCAAGACAAGATCAAATTTATATAGAAAGTTGATGCAAATTAATGTTATTATCTGAAATAATGGGAATAGTAAAAAATAACTTAGTAAGATAAAATCTCTTCATTAAGTGTGAAGATCTTCAATATCAAAAAACTTCGTGAGGATCTCCAATATAAAGAAATTAATCCATGAAATTGAAATATATGAATTTTTGATGTACAAAGAACAACTGACATTATGGTGAGAAGAACATGTATATTACTCATTTAATGATAAATGTCACCTTAACAATGATAATCATCATGGATTGCCATGTAAGAAAAATCAAAACAACAAAAAAAGCAAAAGAGATATATCTAGATAAATTTTGAATCACGGTAAATGTTAAGGAGGAACTCAAAATAGTAAAACCATCAATTTCATTTGTTAGGAGAAGGCCACCATCATCTATCATGGGTCTTTAGGCTCTTTGGTAGATAATGAAAGGGGGAATGAAAAAGACGGTGTAAGGAATGTGGGAATATGAAATAAATGTGTGGATGTGGATTTAGAATAACAATCTTAAACATTTGATATTTCCTATTAGATTTTATGACTAATATTTTTACTCATTATTATATCAATATTTATTCTATAATTTACAGGATTATAAATACATATATACATACATATTAAATTGGATATGGCTTAGAGTGCTTTGCATTCATTTAATACCTCAAAATTTCAAAAATAGCATGCTAAGATTGATTATTGTACTTATACATAGTAATCATGCCTAAGCTATTATCACTAGGCTAAAATAAGAAGTAAAGATAGGACTTTAGATATTGTGTATAGTTGATGTATGAAGGGCCCCCCGCCCACGTCTCTAACTCATAACATAATTTGTAGTCAAACCACTTGAATTAGTTATAAAGAGGAAAGGAAAGAAATTGGGTCTCATTTGGAGGGCCTAATCTTGCATATATATGTCATGTATTAGAAAGTCAAGTCTATGTAGCCTAGCTGTGTGAGAGTATGGAAATCATAGCGGTGAATGCTGGACATGATATCAATGGAGCCTAAATATGATTATAAGTTTAAAATTGACCACTTATTCACTATAGTAAGTTGGTTTGAGAGTATCTTTAGTTGCTTGCACATGTTATGCTTAGCGATATAATGCAAATGCTAAAACTTTAATGTAAATTAAATGTAGTAACTTTTTAATACATATTCACATATTCTTTTCTACATCTATTTACTTACAAATGAATTCGAATAAATACATGTTAACATTTTGATGTAAGTATTTATAATTCCTTGGACAAGAATATTCAGAAAAGATCATAATCGACCCAGAGTGGTTACATGTATGTAAATATGTACGTATTAAATGCATGCATATGTAAGTACTATGTGTGTGTATATATATGAATACATTGATACATACGTACATACATACATATATATATATATATATATAAACATCGAATCGAATCGAATTATTATCGAACGAATTAAGGTTAATTCAGATTCGATTCATTAGGGAAACGGATCCGCAAGTTAAATTCAAATTCAATTCATTTGGTTTCGAATCGAACTTTTTCCGAATTTTTATCGAACGAATCCTAATCGAATTCGAATGATTCAGTTCAATTAGCAGCCTTACGTACTATTCATAGGGGTACCCCTCCTCACAGTTTACTATTCACCCAGCCCAACCCAACCCAACCCAACCCTGCAACCAAACAAACCCTAAGACCCCGTTCGGTTGGGGGATTACCCCCACTTTGGGTGGGTAACCCCCCAAAACCCTCACTTTTGACCCACTAGTGGGGCCCACTCCCTTCCCATAAAAAAAATTATATATTATACCATATAATCTAAAAATCATAAAATGCTCAACTTCTACCCACTATTCCAAATTTCAATACAATCACATCACAACAACCACCCACTTTTTCAAAATTCAATACAATCATATCATAATAACTACCAACTTTTTCAAATTCCAATACAATCACATCACACAAACCCTCCCAACACTTAACCCACCAACCAAACACACAAACACAAATCCAGATTATCCTCCACAGATAACCCACGAACCAAATGCACCCTAAGCCTTCACCTTTGACTTTGAATAGGTTAGTAAGTAGGGATGAAAATGGTCGGATACGGATACGAATATAGGTGTTACAGTATCCTCATCTTTTTTAAAATCCGGATACGGATACGAATATGAATATCACACGAATATATAAAATGTAAAATCATATCCTCAACGAATACAAATGCAAAACGAATATTGGTAATTCGGATACGGATATATGACAAACAAATATGAATTAGTATACGAATGTTATACATGTCTAAATTAATTAAATGCTACAAACATTTTAGATTCGTAGTTATATAAAAAGTATAATAAATATTTTAATAATGAATATGTACATAAAAAATCACTAAATAATAAAATAACGTAAAGATATAATCAAATAATAAAAGAAAGCATATCAAACTTCCTTATTTGTATACCATGTAAGTATTGATATTATCCAGAACATTCGTATCCATATTCATATTCATATCCTTCAAAAACGAATATTCGTATTCATATCTTCAAAATTTTCAACATTTATATTCACATTCGTATTCGTCAAAGTTGAGGATATTATATTCATATTCATATTCGTACCGTATTCGTATTCGGCGAATGTTGGATATTTGCATTCGTATTCGCATTCGTATTCGCTAGATAAAAGAAAATGACATCCATATCTTCTATTTGACAAATGCGAATACGAACGGATACGGATATATTTGTATTCATTTTCATCCCTATTAGTAGGTGTTCGTTTACAAGTTATAATCCCAAAACGTGCATGTCGGCTAATTAAGAAAGGGAAGAATAATGAAAATGTAAGAAAGGAAAAATAATACATTTCCTTTGCATTAATCCTGTTCCCACTTTCGATGATGAGCGCCTTCTCGTTTCTTATCGCTATTAAATATCCCATTTCCCTCCATATTTTCCGCCTCCCGCCTTCTTTCTTGTCAATAAAAAGACATCATTCCTCCTGCCACTCCATCCCTCCCAGTCCCAGTGCACTGCCCTGCTGGTTGTTACCACTGTCGCACGTGCTTGCTGCCTCTCGAATCAACTGCGGCTGCGCTCCCGCATCCGTCTCCAGGTGTAAGTAATCCTTATCTAACATTTTAATATATCTTCATATCAAAGTTTTTACGAGCGGATCATGGTTGCACTTCATTATTTATATGATAAAAAACCGGGCAGGGCAACTTTGAACATCTTAGCTGTAAGTTGAAACGACACTTGCTTTTTGGTTTTGTATAATTGATGAACAATAACAATATTTAGATTTTTTTACAGCATAAGATCTCTGTGGCCTGCAAATAAAAAGTAGCTTAAAGGAAACCGCAATATTGGAATGTAATAAGACTGTTTTTTTTCTTTCTATTTCTATTTTTAACTCCGCTTGCGACAACCACCTCCTTAAGCTTATCATTTGCCACCGATATTCCTCCACAAGTCTACGGATTTTCCATCATTTGAATTATATTTGATCAAATCATACGCTCTGTGAAATTGATCGCGAAGTGAATACCATTTTGATTAAATTTTGTATTGTATTTAAGATAACTTGGCAATTTTTACTCGTTATTACCTATCCATAGATGACGAGAACCTTCTTATATGAAGCTCCATGTAAGTACGAAAACATCGTTATTACAATATTTATGGTAAAGTATTTACAATTCCAATCCTATGACATCAATGCGGCGCAATTGAACCGGCTGCTGAGAGATGCCATTTTCCAGACCTGGTGGCGTAAACTATGGAGATTTATTAAATCAATGCGTTTAATTGGCATGCAAACACAGATATTCATTTTGGATAGTGGATGGCTCCAAGCATGTTCGAATATTTATAACTAACTTATGTTTCGATATTTATATCTCCACGGATATCAATGTTTATAATTATTTAAAACATCATTTTATCATTGCAAGATTAATTAATATTCTTTTATTGGCTGTGCCTATCTAGTTAATAATCTCGTATCCGTCATGGCTCCTTGCAACGTCAATGGTTCCCAACTCTCTTCCGGCTCCTCCTCCCGATTCTCCCCCCGCATCTCGCAACCGCAGGAGGGTAACACTAGAAAACCCAATCCGATGAAGCGACGGTGGACGAAATTGCAAGAAATTGCTCTCCTACGTGGTCTCGTCGACCTCAATCGGAAGGGTGAAATCACCACAGACGCCATGGAGACGCTTCGCCATATCGACAATCTCGTCACGTTCAGCACGAAACAACTCAAGTCCAAGGCTCGTCATGCAAGAGATAAGTTTAGGCGGAAGCAAGCGATGGGTGGACAAATTAGGAACAAGCTTTTCCGCAATCAACATGATGCCGATCTCTATGAATTGTCCGCCGAGCTCTGGGGCGGTGACACCATTCGTTTGCCCGACGACCTTCCCAATCCGATCAATGCAGAGGAAAAACGTACAGCCATAGATGATATCCTCGAATATGTGAGCGACTATGTGAACGTCAACAAATTCAAAAAAATGTTGGAGGCTAAGAACTCAGACGATGTTATCGCTTATGCCAACAAAATGAAGACGTGCTCTGCCAAGAGAATAAAGCTCGCCAAAAAAATTTTAAAGAATAAACATGAAGATAGAGCGTGGGCAGAGGAGTTTGATCAAAATATTCTTGAGCTCTTAACTTTGTATAAAGAGGCACAAGCCTGATATTGTATTGTTTTCATATCATTTTTCTTAGGAGTTTGTTTTTATTCCATGCTCACTTGTTTCTGTAGCAACAACTTTAAAAAAGTGCTCGTATATCCAAGATTATGGCAATATTTCTAGTATGTGATTTTAATTTGGGATTTTTACTCGGCAGACCTTATAATCTTTGCCAATTACCTCTACGACTTTTGAAACATCGATATTCCTCCCCTGACACCGTAAACTTGTTCCGTCTTACCTGCCCTACCGTCAATTTTAACTTTATTTGAGTTAGTTGCTTGAGTTAGTCTTCAGTTAATCTAACCAGAGGAGAATTTGACGGTGGATCTTCCTCCTCCCCATCTCCTTCTTCAAACTACTCCCCCTCCCTCGAGCTCCCTCCCATCGCCCTCGACTCTGCCCCCTCCCTGCTCATCATCAGCTGCCCCCTCCCCCCCCCCCCCCCCCCCCGCGCAGCCTCCACGTGTCACTCCGGCACGACGCCCGACCTCACGACCCCGTGCTAAGCCCGCAAATACACTGCTGGGACTCTGTCGCCTATGCCGTGCTCCTTGACCGCAGGAGATCGTGCGCTGCCATACGCCGCTCTCCGTCCTCCATCGCGCAATTGGTGATGACCCAATCGGCAACATCTTGCTTTCTGTTAAAGTGAAGGGCTGTTGTGGTGTCACATTCTCATCGCTCGCCTCCCCGGTGCCCATCGACCCTTCTCCTCCGCCGCAGCAGAGGCACACCGGATGTTCGTATGCACCATGTTACGACAGCGACGATCAGCTTGAAGAGGTTGTCCAACGCATTGATCCGGAGGGGTTCAATGTTACGTGCCACCCGTGGTCGTGGATCAAGACCCAGGAAGCCGAGTTCGCACACGTGATGAGCACGTGCATGCTTGAGCGGTGGAGCATCTTGCGGATAAGAAGATCCAAAGCATCGATTCAGATCCACTTTTAGAGGATCGAATGGTGTAGAATAAATCTGGAAATGGATTTGTTCTTCCCTCTTTCGCCTGAAGCGGTGATGAGGCGGCGATGACTCGATGCGGAGGAGCTTCTCAACGATACTTCAGGACTAAGTGTTGACTTGTTCTCAGGTGATGGATCACAATTAGATGCTTCAATGAGCTGTTCTTCAATGATACTTTGTTGTTGCTCAGTCGGATCTCCACATTTGGTCGCTTGACTCGAATCTCCTGATGGTGCGAATCCAATGCTTCAGTTGAGGACAATTCAAATTCTCAAGTCTGCATGCTCCAAGTCTTCATCTTCCGATTGATCAAATGGGTCTCCATACGTGTAGAGCTCTTCTGATATGATGGTCAGACACCTAGAGGTGTATGAATCTCAATCGGACATGGGGATCTTATCTCCGGTGAAGTCTCTCGATGTGCTTCAATGCTTCACTTCGGGCATCGAACGCGGGGCAGCAGGGGAGGCAGGGCTTCGACCGGCACGGGTGTGGGGGGAGCAGGGGAGGTAGGGTTGGGGCTTCGGGCGGCACGACAGGGACCGCGGCTTCGAGGAAGACGGCGGGGAGGGGCGAGGGCCGAGGGTGTGGGGGTGGGAAGGATGTGTGGAGGAAAAAGAGGGGGAATGGCATTGAATTTAAAATTGACAAACAAAATGGGTATAATATAAATGAATATGACGGAATCCGGTTAGTTTTAACGGGCAAATGGATGAGGGCTAACCACGGGGACTGTAGGGTAAGGGTTAGCAAGTTTACGGGGTCGAGAGAGGAATATCGATGTTTCAAAGGTCGTAGAAGTAATTGGCAAAGATTATAGGGTCTGCCGGGTAAAAATCCCTTTTAATTTTGTTGCTTTGTGAGTTCGTTGTTATTTTTATGTGGATTGTTTGTATGCAGCTATATTTCATGTTCGAACCAACATCGTATTCGACATCGCAAAGGGCGAACAAAGCGGATCCCCTGATGTATTGCGGAGGTATGTTGTTATTGCTGGAGCCGCTCGATCATGATCTCGTGTGCCACCAAAGGGCCTCCAAAACCAGATTTCGTGTGAACCGCTTGATCTTTATCGAGGTGGGCTCTGGGTTGTACAATAGACTCTACTGTACATCAGAGGAGTCGGTCTAAAGGATGAAAGCAAAGATTGTTTTTGCAAGTTGTTATCATAGGCTCCTAACTGCAGTGCCTGACGAGTTCGAGCTTGCAGGAAATTAACATTCCGAAGAATTGAAATTGCCATTCAAAAGGGATTGACGGAGCAGCTTGTTGCCTGTCTCCCAACAGTTTCTTTGTAACATGTACTGTTTTTTTATAAGGTTGAATATGAACAAAGATGAATTGAAGACAAAAAAAGTAAAGGTTTGAATTTGCAATCCACTGAGTAAAGTAAATCAACATTCCAATTCAGTAAAGGTTTGAATTTGCAATCCATTGAGTACAGTCGGAAACGATCTCGTGAAAGGACTTTCAAACAAACAAATCATCTCCTGGAAGACATGTGTATGTAATTCTTTTTTAGTAAAAATTGATAGCTGCAATAACTTCGGCAAACACGTTTTGGGTTTATTTTTGAAGACAAGAATAAGAGAAGAATCCTACAATTTCAAATATTAGCATCTCGATCTGTGAAAAACATGATATGCAAACGGAGCGGTCGTGAGGTCTTACAAAGCGAGACCACAATCGTTGAAGTGACCGAACGCGACACTAGATGGATTTAACAATTAACCCACGGGTAATGGTAAAGCAATGCAATAAGTGTAAGGAGTTAAAATTTATTATAACCCAGATAAAATGTGTATACTGCGTAAGTAGTCTGGGTGACGAACACATGGAACAGACAGGTGTAGCGACTACTAATTATTTCCAATTAATAGATATGTGTATATATAGCTGCTATTTACTTTGTATATTTTTGTGAATTTTTCAATATATTTAATTTTAGGGTTTTTATCACTTGTGCCTTTCTGAGATATCACAATTTCAGTAAAGCCCCTATCTTTTTGGTAATATCAGTTGTGCCCTCAACTTCTAGTCGTTTTATCAGTTGTGACCCTTGGGTTAGTTGTTGTCCATCCACAGTGCAAATAGACATATATGTTTTTGGAATATTTAAATAGCTTTCTATTTTTTTATTCTTTTATTTAGATAGGGAATAAATAGCTCTTGAATGATTTTTAATAAATAGGAAATGCAATGAAATGATAAATAAAAATCATAGTGTGAATGGGCACATTTAAATCATATGGTATAATCTTTCCACAATTTTTCAAGTACGGGAGCTATTTAATCAAAAATAAAAGATGCAAAATTAGGTATAAAATACTAACATGGGCATTTTTGCAATATAAACAAAGTATAGGGGTTGCGATGCAAAATACCAAAAGTTGCGAATTGACAAACAAATTTTATATATTAAAATGAAATAAAGAGGCTCGAATGGGTATCTTTGTAAAATGCCCAACTCACGTGACGGACCACACAAGCTGAGCTAGTGTGGACATAAGAGTAATATATAATAAACGTGGGGATCCTCTTGCAAATTATACACAAAATATAAAATGTCTTTAATTATTTGTAGGACTAAAATAAAACTAAAAAAAAGCAGGGCATACTATACAATTACCCCCTAAAGACCTGGTTTTCGGTGCGTAAAAAGTCTGTTATTAAGCATTGTTATGGACACACGCAAAATTGAGATAATCAGATAATTTTTTTATTCAACCACAGTCCACATATATTAAAATAGGTACAGAGCAAGTAGAGGATCAATCCACAAAGACAGACATTTTACGCAAAATTTTAATCTATTTACACCCAAATGAAAATCCTATTTTTCTTTTTATTTCCAGAACTCTAAAATGCATTATGAAATTAGATTCGATGCAACACAAGGATCGCTCTGAAATTTTTTGGGATTTTTTTGGATTTTTATGCTATTTTTGGTGATTTTTTGAAAGTGTCCAGGGTATTGTGAATTTTTCAGAAACCTGAGGGCATGAATGTAAATAAAAAACTTTAATAAGGATGAGACTGTAATTAATGAAAAGTTACCGGAAATGAGCAAAAATTACCAATAAAAGACGTTAATGGAAAAATTGCATATACTATAAAAACTTTGAAGTAATTGCAGACAGCTTTCTGAAGGGCTGTAAAGTAAATAAGAAAAAGTTGAATAAATGAAACGCAAATTACACATAATATAATAATAGAAAAATGAGAATCTTGCAGAAAATTGATAAAGGTTTTAAGAAATTGCAATAAGGTCCAAAATAATCTTAAAAAATCCAAAACAAAAGCTGAATAACGAAGGGGTCCCCTTCCCTCTTCCTGGAAGGATCGAGCGGCAAGGGGGTGACAAAGGGCAGCGAGGTGACAACGGCGAGGCGACGCGTGGCTGTCACCGGGCGTAGGAGGTAAGGGCGGAGGCCGATGATATGAGGCGGTGGCGGAGTTCGAAGGTACACGGGGCTTACGCCACTGGATATGAGGCGCCAATTGGATATCCTGGATTGACAATTGTATTTCCACTACATCTTTTTCCATTTTGGTTAACGGAGCACCACATGATTTGTTTAAAGGTACACGGGGCTTACGCCAAGGGGATCCCCTTAGCCCTCTCCTATTCACGATCGGAATGGAATCTCTCACCTCTTTAATGGATTCTGCCACCATTGCCGGTCGTATTCAACCTATGGGGAGGGATCGAAACTTGGCCCCCACACATCTTATATATGCAGACGATTTTCTTATCTTCTGTAAAGGTTCCTCTCACTCTCTTATGGCCGTTAAAGACATTTTGGAAGAATTTGAAGCCGTCTCGGGTCTGAAATTCAATCCTAAGAAAAGCACGATTTTTAGACCTAAGCTCACGCGCCTGGATTTTGCTATCACCTTGCGCATGGGCATGTTGCAACAAAACCTCCCCACCAAGTATCTTGGCCTCCCCCTAACTTCTTGCTTTCGCTCTGCGGACTCCAGGTTATTGGAAGATCGGATAAGACACCTTACTAATGGCTGGAATTCCAAGTGCCTCTCCATGGCGGGGACGTGCTCAGCTACTCAATTCAGTGATTCGTGGGATCTTTCTATACTGGTCTGCGGGAATCCTCCTTCCGGTTACTGCTACTCGTCGCTTGGATGGGTTGTGTGCCCAGTTTCTTTGGGGGCGCAGACGGCATGATCTCGCCTGGATGAGGCTTTGCCTCCCTAAGCGGGAGGGGGGCTTGGGACTAAAATCGTTCGTTGATTTGAGGTCTGCTATGGTTGCTTCGTGGACTTGGAGATTCCTCAATGCCGGTACCTCTATCTGGGCTGATTTCCTTCGTGCTAAATACCTCCCTAACACCTCTTTCTGGGATTGCAACCCCTCCCACAACTCTTCAAGGATTTGGAGGGATATGTTGGCTGGTAGAGAGTCGTTGTGTGCGGCTATCCTTGGCGACTTCCCTTCCCCTATTTGGTCCGTCTCACCTGGTGGCTTCTCCTTCTTAGGCGCTTTCGATCTTCTTCGACACCGGGATTCTCCGGTGCCCTGGTTCCCGGTCATTTGGGATAAGCGCTCACCTCCCCGTTGTGCGACCACTCTCTATAGGGCCTGCCTTGGACGCCTCCCTACTCTAGACAGACTCAAGGTCTTTGGTTCGAGCCTTCACGAGCTGTGCTACCTATGTTCTGCTGAGCTGGAATCGCACGAGCATCTGCTGGTTTCCTGTCCTTATTCTTCGACGATTTGGCATGGTTCTTGTTCTGGCACTATCTCTTCAAGCTCCCGCTTCGAACCACCTCGAGGATATCATCTCCTGGACCCTCAACATTGCCAATCCCAAGATCAGATCCAACACTTCTACCCTTTTGGCGTTGGTGGTTTGGCATATCTGGCGTGAATGTAACCGCACTTGGTCCTCTTCTCGCTGCCTCCCACCTCAGCGTGTCATTGATGAGATTTTATTTTGCTTTAGGCATCTTAAAACGGCTTAGTTAAGGTTTTGGCCTTCTCTGTGCCATACGCTTCCATGTTGCCTTGAGCATCCTTGGCTATTTCATTTAGCCACATTTTTGTATGTAATTGTTTTGGCCCTTTTTGAAATATATAGTTTACCTTATCAAAAACAAAAAAGAAAGAAAACGATGTGGGCCCATTTGTTCACCTGCACGTTCAGAAATAAATCAGAAAATTAACGGTGGGGTGTTGTTTTCGTGGCAGAGATACATTTCCTTGTGGGGCCCACGAGTAAATATTTTGGGAATTTAAAATCGTGTAAGGGCAAGAGGAAATAAAATTGTCCATGCATATTACATCACTAGTAGGGAGCCCGTGCTTTGCACGGGCAAATCTTTACAAAAGAAAATGTATATGTTATGTACTTTGAAGAGTTGTATTCTTTATATAATCTATTAGTTTAATTAATAATACGGAAATAAGTTATTATGCTTGGCAGAATTAATTTATACTGTAATAAAGGATTGATAAAGAAATGGCAATTCGAATGGTATATTTTTTAAAGGAGTCGATATAATATGTACCATTAAATTGTACAGGTTATAAATTTCATATCTACTAATAGACTGTGAAATGTAAGGAAATGTATGAACTTTAATAAGGTAATAAGTGGGAAAATCTTGTGTTTCAAGATTGAGGTGCGATTGTCGTAATTACTATTAAAATAGTTTGAAACTGTGGTGGCTTGCATTTGATTTTTAGCTGTAACTGTGAGAAGAGTATGTATGGTAAAAATTTCGGCAGCAATTCCTCTATATTATAGATCTCCCAAACGCAAACCTGTATAAGAAATATTATTACAGGCATTTTATCCTAACCATCACTTAGTTTAACAAATAATACTATCAGAGTAGGGCAAGTTCCAAATCATGTCTAAGTAACAGCATACCTTTTTCTCACATGATTCCATATATAAAATGAAATGGAAATCTGTTCACTCTCACATAAAGGAAAACAAATCCAAGCATTATCCAGAAGGATCTCGATATTAAAACTGAAGCGAAAAAATGATCTCAAGGCTGTAGCACAACTGGCAGATGCGTTATTATTGGTTAGATTAGACGTGTATTCGTGCAATACTATGCAAGGCAACTGTTGCATGGTGAAATTATGGTGCAGAATTGATCATACAGGTTATCTGTCTGGTGGAAAGGACGAGAGGAGCTGCTCGAGCAACAGAGCCGCGAACACAAAAAGCCATATTCGATGTGGCTTTAGCAGTCGTGAATCCTCTGCTGATTGTAATGGACATATATAAGGATCTGTATATTATAGATCTCCCAAACGCCAAACTGTATGAGAAATATTATTACAGGCATTTTATCCTAACCATCGATTAATTTAACAAATAATACTATTAGAGTAGGGCAAGTTCCAAATCATGTCTAAGTAACATTAATAATTATAGAGCAGAAGATAGTCCATACATTTTATATACTATATGTTATCAAACAAAAGAAATTCTCTTATATATTACAAAGATACCATATGAACAACTGATACAAAAGTAACTCAAAAATGTCATTTAAAAGTAGCATGCATATGAGGCAAAGAGTAGGTGCTTTGGTAAAAGATAAGTCTGCATATTTTGACATAAGGGAACTTGTATGAGTGATCAATTAGTACCTGCAAGAGAAGAGGTAGGTAGTTTACTATGTGAAAGTGTAGAATGAACTATATGGTAGTAGTAGTAGTGCATTGCGTGAATAATTGTTACCTGTGATAGTTGCTTCTTCTTTTTCTGTAGGTGTTGATTCGTGCATGCATTCCTCGGCTGTGATTGCTGTGAAGTCCCCTCTGCTTGCATAGAGAATGTTATTTTCGGTCACACGTATTTTGAGAATGTATTGTTTTCCTACTCGAGGAGCGATAATTTTTTCAAGCAAATTTTCTGAATGTTCCTGCATAGAAGGAAGAGTGGAAGGTAATATTAATGTATGTATGCATTTATATGGATAAGTATATATGTGTGTGTGTATGTTTCTGTTTGTACGTGTGTTTTATGGATGTGTTTTTCTTTGTACCTTTTCAAGTAGATCGTGCAGTTCTGTAATTGAAATTGCAAGAATTTTTTCCGCTGTATCAGCAAAAGCAGTAATATATGCGGTTGTAATTGCATCATTGATTTCTGCTTTAACTCGCATTCTGTATATAGAAGTAAAATTATATAAATATATTTTGGCTTGGATGGGTATGATTGCAACAAATATGTTACCTTGGTAAGCATTTTGGTTGATGTGTTCGACAGGTGTAACAGTTTTCAGTTTCATCCAATCGATATGTACTGTAGCATATGTTACAGCAATCATACCACGGTTTGATGTTGGTGAAGATATTCATAATTTTTGCTTTCGTAGTATATGTTGAGAACTGTATAAATGGTAAAAAATGTACACATTTTATATGTAAAAAGAGCATAGTGAGCATTGAATAAAAATGGGGAAGAAGTGTGGAGTAGACTTTACCTTTTGTGGTGAAGTATTACATAAGTGTATTATATTGTCAAGTGAAGTTATGATGTCTCCTGTACCCATGGCCATATGGGAAGGCAACAACTGAATTTGTTGGAAGTTGTTTGTGTAAGTAGCGGAAAACCTGAAAGGAGAAATGGAGATAGCAATAATTACGAATATCCTACAAGTGGGAAAAAATGAATTGTAATTATGTTGAAGCAAGGATTGGAAACCATGATGCAAGATTTGCAGTTTCTTCAATGCCTTGAGGATTGATTTCAATTTTTGAGAAGCCAGTTGTCGAAAGGCAATATAATCCTGAATAGCAAGTTTCCATTTTACGTTTAAAGGGTAAATGTTTTCTATACGATGAGAAGATAAAGTAAATGAGATATATACCTTGGTATAAGGAAATAGACAAATGTGCAGCAAATAGTATATCTTTATTTTTTATTGCAGCACGAAGCATATCATCAGAAGTGACGGCTAACTTCCCCCAAATTGTTATTGTAGTCATGCAGTTACTGTATATGATAATGTAATGAAGGTTATGCATATGTAATGCTTATCTGAAATAGTAATTTAATGTGTTTACCTATCGTCAACGATCATGACAGTTGATTTTTGTTGAGAACTCCCTTGGCGAGTTTTGATGGTTGCCGTGTTGTGTACTTCAGTAATAACTCCTATCACATCTAGCAGTAGAAATATAGAATAGTTAGAAGAAAGGGTTGGAAGTACAAGCTAAAGCAGGAATTAAATGATATGTAGGAATAATGACATGTAAGATATTTGCTATTGTACGTATCAATGTTAATATAAAATTTAGAAATGAGTGGATTATAGTAGGCGGAAAATCTACTTTGAAATGTAGCATTGTAGTATTTTTCATGAGTTTACTGAGGAGAAATGAGTAAAAAAACACAGTATTAATGGTATAAGGAATGAAACTAAAGTTCTAATAAGATATGAAGTAATAAGTTAGGTGGTTGAGAAGCAAGAGATTTTTTCCTTCTTAAAGCTACCATGAACATGTAAGTAAGGTTGAACGACGCAATTTTTACGATCAAAGTTGAATTTATGAAAGAGAAGGATAATGGAGTACCTATAAGGGAAATTCCATTCAGTTCTATAGTATGCAGGTCTTTAAGTGAGACGAAGTGATGTTTGATACGCGGAAAGGATGGATCATCAGGAAGGTGTGTCATGGATTTGCTCTTTAAAATCATTTGATAACGATGATTGACTATTCGATGTTTCCTTCTTGCTTCGTAAAAGTCAACATTCGAAAACAAATATATGTTACCGACTTCAAGTTTTGTTGCCCACTTCTGCAAGTCAAAATCATAGACAGATCCTTGCATTTCTTGACCCTATGAAAGAAATGAAATAAAAAATAAGTGTTATTTTAAGAAATAAAGTAAGAGTAAAAGTGCATCAAAGTAATTATCAATATCAGGGAGATACCTTTTCATCAATGACAATGAATGTCAGCGAGTTTCCATAGTTTGGTCCAAATAATTGGCCATACCATAAGCTGTTTACTCGAACCCTATATATTGCATTGTAACAGTTAGGGTGCGCCATATTGAGTGTGATGGTTTTACGATAGGGATATTTCTCTTGAGTTGGTGGTTTGTTTGATACATCAAGTATTTCCTTTCCTTTGCATGTACTTGGTTTTTGTGCTAGGCTTTCATGAATACTTGTAGCCGCATCATCTAAAAGCAGGAGGAGAAGTTAGTCCAAATGAGTACCTATAATTAAGAAGTTTATGCTAAGCAAGTGTTGGAAATTTACCATGAATTGTTATGCCAGCAGATTTCCGTTTATTGAACTCGTGCATTACCTTATGTTTTTTTTTGCAGGGGCCCATCATAAATTCTGGAGCCTTTTGCATCTGACACTTTTTCATTCGATGGGATGAATGAATCTACACATCATATACAACTATAAGCATGAAGCATGTAATGCATGAACAAATTTATTACAGAAGTATATAGATGAAATAGTGTAAGCTACCATGAAGAAGATGTTATTACTTCTTAAGAGAAAGAGAGAGAAAGAGTATATGGAAGCGATGAACTTACATTGAAGAAAATGGCGATATTAAAAGCAAAATTCCCGTAGAATTTCTTGGAAGACAACATTTCTAGTGTAATTGGACGGAAATTCATTGTTACTTGCTAGTAGTATCTTTAAACCACTTCGAGATGTAACTCTGGATAGAGCAACGTAGAGTTGACCATGGCAGAAAACATGAGTTCTTAAGGAAAGACCAACGTGCTTTAATGTTTGGCCTTGGCTTTTATTAATGGTCATGGCAAAAGCCAACTTTATAGGGAATTGTCTACTTTTCAGTGTGAAATTTGCTCCAGTTTTTGAAGTGAGTAAATCAATTCTTGGTATGTATACGCGTCGGCCAGTATAGTCCCCTGTTAATATTTCGGCATCTATTACTCTTTGTTGACAGTCTTTAACAATGAGACGAGTGCCATTGCACATGCCAATGGATTGATCAATATTTCGTAATAATATGATATGGGCACCAACTTTTAGGCGAAGGATACCTGGTTGTAATTCAGCAAAATTAATGGAATTCAAGTATTCAATAGAATATTCAATGTCATTGCATGCTTTTGTTTCATCTGAAGTTAATGCTTTGTCAAAACTATAAAATACAATTTCATCTGCAGGTAGCCTCTTTAGAAGCAAGTCATTGATTTCGGCGACATCGATATTTCTTACAGCCAAAATTATGCGCTCTTTAAAAAATGTTGGGTCACAATAATTCTGTAAGATATCTTTGTAAATAATGTCTATCAGACCAACCAATCCGAGGCTAGGATCAATCAGTATATCAGGTGGAATGTCTATATAGGAGTATCCACAAGTATCCCCAGTATTTGCTACTTTATGATTGTCACGACCGATATCAAGGAGCCAGTTTGCAAAGTGAAGTTCATTTGGATCAGAAGTATTGGAATTGCCTGCTAGGCGCATATTTTTTGTAAGATACAATATTTGACACTGCTTCCAGAGATAGCTCTTTGTTAAAGAGGAATCAACAATATCATCTCGGTTTCCTTTTGGAATAACTGGAAGTATCTGTCGAAAGTCACCTCCAAGGACTACTGTGAGACCACCAAAGGCATAATTGGCAGCATCAACTCTAATAGTAGATAGCAAGTCTCTGCAAGTTCTGTCAAATGCTTCAAATGAAAATTTATGCATCATTGGAGCATCATCCCATATGATCAATTTCGCACTACAAATGAGTTTTCCAAGTTCTGACTGACGAGTTATATGACATGTTGTTGAGTCATCCAGGTGAATGGGTATCTTGAATCTAGAATGTGCAGTACGACCACCGGGAAGTAGCAAAGAGGAAATACCCGAAGATGCAACTGGTAGTACAATTTTTTTCAAAGAACGAAGTCGAGCAATTAGTGTTCGCCATAAGAAAGTCTTGCCAACACCACCACTTCCGTGTACGAAGAAGAAGGAGCCGACATTGTTATTACATGAGTTAATAACTTTCTCATAGATTATTCTTTGTTCTTCATTTAAGGAGCAGAATAATCTCATGAACTCTACTTCCTCAAAGTTGACATCATACTTTGTTTCTTCTACAATCAATCTATTGACACAATCATATAATATGTCATTACTTGCAGTAGGCATAGAGAAGTCTATGAGAGATTTCCCATTTTTATTCAAAATTGACTCAAGGTGAATTAATCCCTTCTGTTGTAAGTCACTATCAAGCAACACATGATTTATTTGGTCATTATCATTTGCATGTCTTCGTTGAAAATCATCTGTGAAGTTTCGCCAGTATTTGTTCCAAATATCTCTCGGATTTATGATGGTAGTTCTTATCAAAATGGAAGCAAATAAGTGTCTCAGCTGCCAACCAGTTGCCCAAGATGATGCATCTTCTATTGCGTATGTCCATTCATCATCATCATCAAGAAATCCATGTTTCTGACATGCTATTTTGAAGCTATCATATATTATTCCATTGACTGAGCGCAGATCAGCATAACTTGTTGCCCCTGGAATCCTAAGTAATAACATTCGTAAGTAAAACAATTCTCCAGATGCAAGTTTTGCGGTTGGCAGACGACCTATGCATTTACCACGACTTCGAACAACCCATTGTTTTTTTTGTGAATACCAAACATAAAACTGTGGGAATTGTACGTAGGTGAGTTTTCTTGATTCAATAGTAGTTGTGTTTGTGGCGAACCATTCTGTCAACATTGTTCGTTCGGAAAATGTATTCTGAACTATATTTTGCAAGTTATCATCATCATGGAAGAATATGTTTTGTTGTCCAGGTAAGTGGTAGCATAATCTTTGGACAGCAGGATTTCTATTGTGTAATCGAAAGTCGAATATTCTCCAGGAAGCTTCAATTGCAGAAACATACCTTGCATTTAAATACTAACTAATTTCATCAACTTCTTTGTCAGATTTTTCAAATGAGAAGCTTAACTTATCGAATCCTTTGTAGACATATTTGAATAAATAGTTGATTGCCTGAAGTTGGTTACAAATTTCTACATTTATGTGAGCATCATACTTCGTAACTAAGTCAAGATTGTGTGGAACAATCCATCGATTGTCAATAGTAGCACCTTTGATATTGATTTTTCTTCCATCATCACGTCTTCTGTAGATAATGTACCCCTCGTTATCCAAAATTGTCGAGTCGTTGAACTTTTTGGGTAAAATTTTGAGCACTTCCCATTCTTCATGCATGGACAATTCAAATTCAAGAGTCCACATGGACCATGTACTAAGCATCGTGCAACAATTTCATAAGCATAGCGATCAGAATTTTTGTCTGGGATCTCAGCCGAAACTATTCTATTTATAGCTCCAAAATCACGAATTTTATATTTTTCATCTAAAGTAATAACCATGTGCATGTGGGGAAGGCCACGTTTTTGGAACTCTATAACAGATAATTCTGCAGAAGATATTACAAAGTCAGCGGACTATGTGCTAAGTAAATGGATGCATTGAAGAAGGTATAAGGAAACATGGTCAACCTGACTTGACTTTTCCGAATAACTCTCGCTTAACAATATCATCTCGCAGCTCTGCTTGTTTTAAATTGAAAACTCTGGCAATTATATCAGGTCGATCTTCAGGAGATTCACACCCACTAAGAGTGAGCATATAACGGATTTCCTTCCAGTTAGGATTGCAAGTGAAAGTTAAGAAGATACCAGGTGTCCCAGCCCAAGCACATAATGCCATTGCATCATAGTAATTTTGTAGCATGTTACGAGGACCGCCGGTAAAAGATGATGGTAAAATAATTCTTTTTCCTACACTTTGTGCTTAGAGATCACCGGAGGAAGCAGCTGTGCAAATATTTAGGAAGGTTTCACTTCGTACTTTCTCTTGATTATGTCGAAACCAATTAAGTCGACTTTGTTCTATGCATGCGAACGCATCAACAATAAATTATTGCAGTAATCTACCACCCCTCATCAGTGCAGAACCAGCTTCAATGGGGCGGTATTGAAGACGATAAGAGTAAAAGTTCATCATTGAAATAGATGAAGGACTTAACATACTCTGAGAAGTATTACGATGTAAACCTAATCTCCAACCATCTTCGCCATAAGGGAAAATAATTGGGTATTGTAATGGCATATAAGAAGGATGCAATTCATTGATTTGATGGAAACCATCATTGTTTTTGCAAACAAGAATATCACGGGTTGTTGCATCTTCTTTTCCTTCTCCAACAATTAACATAGCAATTTCATCTCCATAAGGTATACAATGGTTCGAGTTTCTAGAATCTAAATTTTTTAGTTGTAACTGACATTCCTCATTTTCCTGTAACCATCTATTCACCTTCTTGAAGATACGAGCGTATGGGTTACATTAATACATCATATATTGTAATTCAACAATCAATGATTCATGGACATCAGTAGCTGTAGAGTTGGTTCGAAAGGCCCGACAACGATTTTCTACTTCGTTACGGGTATCAAAAACATAGAGTTGTGCGTAACATGGTACATTTGACTGGGAAGGTAGCAATGATCCAATTCAATGGTAGAGCTGGCCGTGTATTCTATAACAGTATGGTCCTTTCCCATCATTAACATTTGCGTCAATGGAAGTCCCAATGGAACTAAAGCAGAAGCAATTATTGTATTGGAGTATATATTTTCTGAAGTGACATGAGTAAATATGTTCACCATTTAGTAGCGAATTTAATAATGGAGGGCTTGTGCTAGAAAAGGGAGATTGATTGTCCCATTTAAGCAACATATATGGAATGTTGGTTCATGTATCCTTGATCTCTTTCTTTTTTCTCCTGACCACATAATCGCACCACATTTAGCACAACAACAATCTGGCGGCCCAAAGTCCCATCGAGTGGAAAATTTTCCTAAAGTAAACATGAAAGAGTTTGTTATGTGAATGTATCATAAAGTGAAGAAGGTATCATAGGTGAAGGACCTTACGTTTTCTAGTGAAAGTAAATGTATAGTCGTTGTCCGAGCGAGAAGATAATATTTCTGAGTAGTTTCATTAAAATATGTGAGAAGAGGAAGTGTCAAGAAGCATCAAAGAAGTAACAAAAGTAAGAGCTAAATTTATGAAAACAATACGTGTATTTTCGAGCAGTAAATTTATTGGTATCGTAATGTATGAATTGAGTACCTTCAAAAGGAGTCTTCGAAGTAGTAGCCCGGTATCTTGCTGATAAGGAGCAGCATAAATTATTGAGAGCATAATAAAAGGAAGTTGCCAAGTACGATTTGGGAGTAGTTACCTGTTTTAAGGAATGTTCTTAATCGTTTTGGTGATCCTTGAGCTGATATTTTAAGGAGGCAAATAATATGTTAGCGTTGTTCAGGAATATTTGTAAAATTTAGAAAGGAGAGACGCATGAGTTATTACATATATTACTTAATTTTATCAGACGTACATGCAACTATTCTGATATTGCATGGTCGATCTAATTTATGATCTTCTAATGTATACCGCATGAATGCATTTTATTAAAGAAAGAACTGACCTTAGGACAATAGCGACAACAAATGAAGTGGAAATATACGATTGCTTTTATACCACTGAAAGTCTCATTTCTATCGTAGTGAAGACAATATTAACTAATTAAAGGTCTCTCAAGAACTTGCCGCGAAATTTGCTATCTATTACCAGTTTTTCACTTTATTTAACATGTTTATAATATATAGAGATTTTATCAGTTGTGCCCCTCTGAGATATCGCAATATCAGTTATGCCCCTATCTTTTTGGTAATATCAGTTGTGCCCCTGACTTCTTGCCAATATTTCACTTGTGCCCCTCAGAGGGGCATAACTGATAAAAGATTTTTATCAGTTATGCCCCTCTGAGGGGCACAAGTGAAATATTGGCAAGAAGTCGGGGGCACAACTGATATTACCAAAAAGATAGGGGCATAACTGATATTGCGATATCTCGGAGGGGCACAACTGATAAAAACCCTAATATATATGTCCCAGAAACATAAGTTCTCTACGGTATGTTCTTTATGGTTATGTGATTAACATAATTTGTCATTCGGAACTCAGTGAGCTTAGTAGCATAAACATACAGACTTGCGGCAACAATTTCTCACCTCTAGGAATGTAATATGATTGTTGTGAGAACATGGGCAAAGGAATGGGAAAGAGTAATGAACGCTTTCACGAAGGCGTTCATAATGGGGGTAACAAACCCTATTTTGTAAATTTGGATATGCTAGTAGTATAGGACACATATCGAAAGTTATTACTTTGGATATAATTGCCTTATCAACATCGACATTGGGATTGCAATGAAGTAATTACAGGTGCTTAATGAATAAGCTAACATCAAGTCAAATGGGGTACAATATTTAAAGGTATATTTACGATTTGTGGAAAACAAAATAGTATGCAATGGAGATTAGTGTAAGCAAATGGGGAAGTTCCATACTAATTTAATCATTGGCATGATTCATTGAACGTGTAATAACATCACGATATGTAAGGTAGTAAGCATTGGTTAGTAAGCAGGGAAAACTTCAATAACCATTGGTATATGGTAATAAATTACAATACCATCACACGAAGTGACAATCGCAGGGGTATGGGGTTTTGAGATCGCCGGTAATGATGGGTTGATCAACCCAATAGGAGCGAGCAAAGAAGGGTCTTCCGAACTTGCCGATGTTGTCGTCCTATTCAGCTCAAGGGGAGCAACATTCAGTGGATCTGAAAATGAAGTAAACAATATATTCAGCATATGTTACATACAAGGTTTCATGAATAAAGAAGACAGTTGCATAGGTTTGCTGATTAGATTGATTAAATCAACATTAAATAAATCTTGCAGCACGAGAAGCATATAGAGAGAATATGCGTTGTAGTAGGTTTCATGAGGGAAGAAGGTATTATGTATTCTATTTATTTGACATATGTTATATTGCTGGCAAAAATGGACTGGGTATATATGGTAGTCTTGCATGAGTTGTGAGTGTCCTTCTTGTAGTCGCCAAACGGAGCGAGAGCTCTGGATCGTGCAATCAAATTCGTTATGAATTTGCTGTAGAAAGATTGACACTACGGGGGGGGAGTATTGGGCTAACGCTCTTTAATATATAGGACCGTGGATCGGAGTATCAAGTTATCCGAAGGAAGACAAATGGTAATTGGAGTATGGGATTAACTGCTCATATATTTGTTGTGATTGATGCTGCAAATTGCTTTTAGAAATCCATTTTATACATCTAAATAGTCTTTGATACTACGGTTGACAATCGCAGCAACTCACGGAGTGCCCGCTGTTGCCAGAAGTTCTTGGAAATGTATCTGTATTAGAGAGCTTCATGGGGTCGAGTGCATCACCGCAACTGCACGAAGCTCTCGTGCAAGCCACTCGGTGTCGTCGTTATTGTTATAGCAATAGGAATAATCCAAGAAAAAGACAGGAAAATGAATTGCTCAGTGACGAAGATACATGTGACAGTAGTGATTAGGAAAGACAGAGTAGGGAATACGAATTCCTACTTATAGTTCTTAATAACTTTATCCTTCGCTTCTGTTAGCCCGTATTTTATAATGTCTGAATTCTGCAATTAACAAACACTTTACGATTACATCATAGTCAAGGTTACCCATCAACTATCAAGCAACCTCGTTATTATTATATCTTGAGTTCCCACGTAGTGTTGGCTATGTACATTTTTTTTTAAAATATGAAGGTTTACAGTGCGTATATATCAACGCCATCATAGAAAAACAGTCTTTGAACTATAAGATTTGTTTTGACATGGTTTAGGAAGACATGATCAACTCACTACTTTTAAAGAAATTTTTGTAATATTTCAGGCACGATATAATCCGTGGATTTTTGTGTATTTTACTTATAAAATAATTATGAGAGTAACAGTGTAATATGAGGTATTGGTACGAGTTTATGTGCAGATCTGGTCAGGAAGAAGCGCCTCCCGTTCTCTCTCTAAGATCTGCCCCCCTCTCTCTGGAATTCGCTCTCGCAATGACGCAAACAGAGCAAGAAGATGTAAGTCAGCTTCAAAATTTGTTCTCCTTAAATCAGTGGACCATGCGTATATATCGTCGTCATCATAGAAAAACAGTCTTTGAACTATAAGATTTGTTTCGGCATGGTTTAGGAAGATATGATCAACTCACTACATTTAAACAAATTTTTTTAATATTTCAGGCACGATATAGTCCGGGGATTTCTGTGTATTTTACTTGTAAAATAATTATGAGAGTAACAGTGTAATATGAGGTATTGGTATGAGTTTATGTGCAGATCTGGTCAAGAAGAAGCGCCTCCCGTTCTCTCTCTAAGATCTGCCCCCCTCTCTCTCTCTGGAATTCGCTCTCCCGATGACGCAAACAGAGCAAGAAGATGTAAGTCAGCTTCAATTTTTTTTCTCCTTAAATTAGTTGACCATGAACTCGCATGTCAGGTTTCCATCGGAAATTAGAATCGTATATGTAGAAGGATTAGTGGAAGTACGGAGGCCAGAGGATATATAGTTTGTATTTAGTGGAAACATTTGGAAGGAAATTTGAGAGGAAGTAAACATATCAGCGAACCTACTTGAGATTGAGCCCGATGTGATCGTCGCATCCGAAGAACCGGGCATGACTGCTGGGAGTGGGTTCATTGAGTCGAAAGAACCAGGCATGGATGATCGGGGAGCGTTTGTGAATCTCCGCAGGAGTGAAGAGCGTTAGTTCGGATAAGGCATGCTGTCGTGGGGGCATGGCATGCAAAGCTGCATGGGGTGGGAGGTTCGGATATTGGTCACGGCATGCAAAGTTGCATGGGGTGGGAGGGTAATTGGATTCGAAAAAAAAATATCGTTTTGGGATTCTTCCGCAATTTTTTCCCATATTTCGAGATCCGAGACGTGACATTAGGTGTTTCCTATGTCAGTTCTCTTCTTGATTCCTAATATACATCTTCTCCTCTTCTTCTCCCTATTTCTCTCCTAATCTACACATCGGTTCTTTTTAGATGTCTTCTTCGCTTCGACCTCTGGCGACATCTCTTTTCTTAGTTGTTGTCTCTTTGTGTTCCGTCTTTGTGGCCTTCTCTTTTGGCACGTCTTTTTTATCTTTGGTATTCTATCTCTCATATCTCTAGCAATCGAGAAGTTGCTTTATTTTTGCTTTGATTGGTTGTTGCTTTTTTGTAAATATATGTTGCTTGCAATGTTTGTGCGGCAGGTATATGATTTGTTTGTTTCGATAATTCCTAACTTCGTCCCGCATTATTCTCCTTCACTAGTCTATGTGATATTATAATGTCTGTGTGACAGGTGTATGATTTGTTTGTTTCAATAATCCCTAACTTCGTCCCGCATTTATCCTCCTTCACTAGTCTATACGATTTTATTCAGTTTGAACTGTGGTGACGTCTCCTCTCTTCAGTGGTTTCCCCCTCCCTCTTCCAGTATATCTTTGTGATCTTTGGTACCATGTGGAAGCTGATTTTTCTTATTCTACACATTCTCTTTAAGATTGATAGGTAGTTTATTACCGGAATGTATCTGTTTTGAAAGATGTACTTTCTCGTGTATGGTCATCCTTTGGATTTTATCCTTTTTTGCTTTGTAGGAATTTTGTTATATGTTAAAATTTTGAATATATTTTTGCTGACTGGTGTACATTTATGTTTGTATCCAGTAATAATTATAAACATTGGACGATAGAGTCCGTATCATCTTTCTACTTATAGATGAGAATACATCCATTTAGTATGGTGGAGATATGCATATTTATATGTTTTCAAAGTGAAGGTACTTTTGATATTAATGGTCCTCCAATCGGCTGGAGGAGGGAGGGTTGGCATTAAGTATAGTTCTAGAAGCGGTCTTTGGAAGACATTGAATTTCCTGTTTTGCTTATATGTATATGTTGGCATGTTGTTTAATAGTGCTTCACTTTTTTTTAATGTTGTTGTTATGTTATTCTTTGTTAAAGATTGATTTCGTAAGATATGATAAACCTGTATCTCCAATCCCATGTTGAGCTCCATTTACGCTTTGCATGACTTTTGTTATCTATTAATTTTTTGAGTATATTTATGCTGATTGTTGTATGTTTGTGTTTTGTATCTGATAATAACCATAAACATTCAATGATAGTTTTAACTGTAAAGGAGTTTGCATTGTCTTTCTGCTCATCGATGATAATACTTCCATTTAATATGTTAATGGTAGTGCATATATGTTTTGAAAGTGAATGTACTTTTAGGATAAATTGTGCTCTAACCAGATTAAGGGGATGCATTTTTGGCCATTATCTCCCCGTACTTTATTCTTTATCGACCAACTTAATTTTTAACCTGGTTTCGGGGTTTAGGGTCATAAAATATCTTTGATATTTTATTCTTTTTCTTTTCTTCTCTTTATTCTATAATTTTGGCATTAAAAATCTTATTATTTACACAATAAATGTAATGAATCATGAGTGCTATTTTGTACAAATTGATACTATTTACATGTATTAGGTAGGTTTTTAAGGCTAAAATGATAGAATAAAGGTGATGAAATGGAGATTCATCACCTCATACTTGCCTTTGTTAGTCCCTAGCAAACACTTATGCAATAAGTATAAAAAGAATTAAGAAGAAAAGAAAAAGAAAGAATAAATAAAATTGATTTGAATTATTAAACTTATCTTTACAAAATCAAAGTTTAGAGCTCAGGTTGGACCTTGATATGAGAGTGTGCGTGGAACCTGGTCGAGAACTAAATTTAAAATACAACAGGCTTAGAGAGTCACAGGATTCGGTTCAAACCACATCAATAGCCAGGTCAGAACTACCCTACTTCATACGCAAACTCTTATGACTATGAAGCTGACTTGTACATTGTAAGTGATAATGGCTCTCCCCAACTGAAATGACAAAAGAGCTGACTTCTCTAGAATGACAACCCAATGATTCCCCAATCTAGGAACTCTTTCCTCAAGGAGCGGGGTATTCCCTTCTAAGTTCAAGCGGCATCCGACTCAAAAGGAGGGGTGGAGAGAAGAATGGACGGTAGTCAGTGTAGCTACCTATCTTGGGATGCATGACTAGTGTAGTCAAGCCAGCATGTTGCATGCTCACATGGTATAACTTTGGTGCTCAAGCTTGCTTATTTTCTATACAACATATATACATACTCCGACGGGCATTTTATTTTCAATCAGGTTTGTCCACTTTTTTAAAGTTTTTTTCAACATACTATTTACAACAGCATTTACACAAGGAGTTTTTCCTCTTGAGCCAGAAGACTATCCCTCTTTTGAGGTATTATTGCAACCCACACTCTCCTTTCTTTAGACGCATGGCTACTGGATCGGGTTGGGGTGCACTTCTCTCCCTAGACGAGGACGAATATTTCCACTCATGTGCATCTCAAAAAGTTCTAGTTAGTCAGTTGAGGTGACTTGAACCCAACCTTGAGTCTCAAAGAATTAAGTCTGAATAGACCTGAAGTACCTTAAATCTAGTTCCCCAAAAGATTCCTGTGCAGTTAGGTGCAGTAAGGTCCAACCAAGTTCCAATCTTCGACTTTATTTAGACTAGTTCAATCATCAAGCTCAATTCAAAAAGAATATGAATGCTATGTACAATGA
This sequence comes from Ottelia alismoides, assembly GCA_037367405.1. NCBI lineage: Eukaryota > Viridiplantae > Streptophyta > Magnoliopsida > Alismatales > Hydrocharitaceae > Ottelia > Ottelia alismoides. Next base: position 727,912 of record JAZKJV010000408.1, read on the forward strand.
TGCAAAGAATGATGCAATTTTCAAAAAGAATTTTAAAATAAAAAGAATTTTTGCACACAAAAATATGCACAACTATTTACACGGATGTGCTTCTTTTATTTATTTACAAGAGTTAAGAAATTCCAAGAATTTACATGTTTTTTTAAAAAATGTTATATATATATATATGTACAATTAGTAAAGAATTTTATTTATATTTATTTATCTTTACTTAAATATGCATTTATTCCTCAAATTTATTTGCAAATAATTTTCCAAACTATAGTTCAATATTTTTTTGCAAATATTGACAAACATTTGAAAGCCATTTTGCAAAGATTTTTCAAACAATATATATAGATTTTTCAAAATATTTTTACAACCATTTTCAAAACTTTTAGCAAATAGGTTATCAAATCCTTTTATTTCACACAAAGGAAATAATTTTAATAATACAAATAATTTTTACAAAGGTTGAAAATATTTCACAAAAAGTTTTCCAAACGGGTCACACTATTTTTCAAATTGTTTTTTTTTGATGCAATATTTTTCAAATTGTTGTGCAAAAGTATTTTTAACATGATTTATTAATCAATATATACAAAAAGAATTTGAGGAATTAAAATGCATTTTGTTAATAAATATTCAAAGTAGAAAAATGTTTTTGATATTTTTAGTTTTGCAAATGTTTTTCGTGATTTTTGAGAACAAAAGGGTTTTTGCTAAGAAAATAGGTACAAGTATTTATACACGGGTTCATCTTATATTTACCAGAGTTCAATTTTAAAGAATTTATAGGGGGTACATGATCACTTTTGTAAAGAATTTTAATATGGTGTGTATACTCCTCAAACTTATTTGAAAATCGTTTTACAAAAGCTTTGAAAACTATAGTCCAAAATAATTTTTATATACTATTCTTTCAGACCTTTACACGCATTTGAAAATCATTTTTCAAAGGTTTTTCAAATAGCATATATAGATTTTTCAAATAATTTTGCAACCATTTTTTAAACTATTTGCAAATCATTTTTCAAATATTTTTATTTCATGCGAAGAAAATAAATTTTGTAAACGAAATATTTTCACAAAGGTTGAATACTTTTTATAAAATATTTTCCAAATAGTTTTTCAAACGATTTTTCAAAAAGATTTTCAAATGATTTTTCATATATTTTACAAAAGTATTTTTACCTGATTTATTAATCAGTATGTACAAAAAGGGCTTGAGGAGGTATAAGCTTGTTTTTATTAGCAGATTTCAGTGAATAATTTTAGCCATGAGTATTATTTCCAAAATACAAAAGTACGAGTTATGGCTAAAGTATATACACAGTATATACGACCCTCCTATACTTAGCCTGAGCTATGTCCTCATAGGTCGAAGAGAAAAAGAGAAGACATAACTCGGACTGAGTATAGAAAAGTCTAAAAATAACGAATGAAGGAATAACTGAATGAGAAGTCGACCTTCCCCCCTATACTTAGGATCAAATAATCCTAAGTATAGCAGACTATACTCAAAGCAGGGAGGGTCAAGGGTGAGAATGAACGAATCGTACTCAGGATGTCTCCCCCTATACTTAGGGTAAGAGATCCCTGAGTAAAGAGAAGAAGAGGAGACATGGGAGAAGATCAAAGAGTGAAACTACACGGAGTGCACACCCCCTATACTTAGGACCAAGTACATCCTAAGTATCACAAACTGGAAAAAAGGTGTGATACATAGAAGACACACACTTTTTTTAATAGAGAGAAGTTGGAAATGAAAAGAAGAAAGATAAAAAGACTTGAAGGAAAAGTTTATGAGTTGTGTTATCTGAATCTTTTGATACAGCTACTGTTGCGGATGTGTCATCAAAGTGCAGTACTTGGATAGAGTCAACGACGGCCAAGAAAGTATCATGCTCGAGGTAAGGCTTCAAGAGTTGACCGTTGACGACAAATGATTGTGCGTCAGGAGGCAATTCTCATATTGCAATGCTGCTATTGTCACACACTTCTCGAACTTGAAACGGCCCTATCCATTTGTTTTTTAATTTACCCGAGAAGATCTTCAACTTTGTATTGAATAGACACACTTTTTGTCCAGCTTTGAAGGTCTTTCGTGTGATGTGCCGGTCGTGCCAGCGTTTCACCTTCTCCTTGTACATCAAGGTGTTATCATATGCATAATCTCAAAATTCCAGGAGCTTGTTTAGATCATCTTTTCTTTTCTGACCACTTCTTTGTGAGTCTAGATTGCAATTGTTTATAGCCCATAAAGATTTGTGAATTAATTCCATGGGGCAGATGGCCTGGTTTCCCATATACAAGACGGTAGGGTGACATGCCCAAGGGAGAGTTGTAAGCGGTTATGTATGCCCATAGAATGGAGTCCAAAAGTTGGGACCAATTATTTCTATCTGGCTTCACAAGCTTCTGGAGGATAGTCTTCATTTCTCTGTTTGATAACTCTGACATGCCTTTGGTATGAAGATGGTAAGGAAATGTGACACAGTGATCGATATCGTACTCCTTCATGAGATTCTTGAACTCTCTGTTTATGAAGTGACTACCCCCGTCTGATATCAGTATCTTCGAAATCCCGAATCGTGAAATGATGTTCTATTTCATAAACCGACAAACTGTACGGTTGTCTGCGGCTCGAGTAGGGATAGATTCAAGCCAGCGACTCACATAATCAACGGCAAGAAGGATGTGCTCATATCCCTGACTATTGGGGAAAGGTCCCATGAAATCGATGCCCCAAGCATTGAATACGTCCACTATTTGAATGATCTTTAGGGGCATTGAATCTTTGGTTGTGAGGGTGCCTTTCAATCTTTGATAATCAGTACATCTTTGACAAAGGTTGCTGCATCCTTAAATAGTGTGGGCCACCAGAGGCCACACTAGAGTAATTTGTTGTTGTTTTGTCCTCAGAGTGATGTCCACAAAATTCGAGCAAGCGATAAAGCTTGAGGACATTATGACACTCCTCCTGAGGAATACACCTTCGCCAAATGCAATCCGCTCCTTCCCTGAATAGAAGTGGGTCTTCCCATTGGTAAAAATGAATAGTGGACAAGAATTTGTCTTTCTTGGTTTTCGTCCAATCACGTGGAACCACACTAAATACGAGGTAGTTCACAATATCGGCATGCCAAGGGAGTGAATCCATGGCTAAAATTGATTCGTCTGGAAAGGTGTTTGTGATGGGTGCACTACTCAGAGGAGGCTCTTGCTGCTCAATTATGGAGAGGTGGTCTGCTACCACATTCTGAACTCCAGGCTTGTCCTTGATTTCCAAATCAAACTCCTGGAGGAGAAGGATCCATCTGATCAGTCTGGGTTTGGCATCCTTCTTCCGTTGTAAGTATCAGATAGTAGAGTAGTCGGTGAAGATGGTGACTTTTGATCCAAGAAAATAGGATCTAAACTTCTTAAAGGTAAATACAATTTCTATGTCACAATATAATTTCTCTAAGCTTCATCTAATGTTTTGCTGGCATAATGAATGGCATAGGGGGCCTTATCTTTCCTCTGTCCTAACACATCCCCAACTACAAATTCTGACGCATCTGTCATGATCTCAAATGAAAGAGATCAATCCGGCAGCTGTAGGACTGGAGCTTGAGTGATTAGCTCCTTCAGTTGATTGAATGAAGGATAACATGTTGATCAACATTAAACTCGGTCTCCTTGCACAGTAATTCTGTAAAAGGTCGGGCAATGCGGGTGAAATCACAGATGAAGCTTCTGTAGAATCCCACATGCCCTAGGAATGACCTCACATTCTTCGTTGTCTGAGGTGGCTCCAGATTAGCAGTCACATCAACCTTTGTCAGGTCGACTTCCATGCCACGTTTGGAAATGACGTGACACAATACAATCCCTTATATAACCATGAAGTGGCTTTTTTCCCATGACAATACAAGATTGACTTCACGACATTTCTGAAGTACTATGTCCAGGTGCTGAAGACAAGAATTGAAGCTGTCACCATAGATGGAGAAGTCGTCCATAAACATCTTGAGAAAACTACCTACCATCTCGGCAAAAACTGCAAGCATGCATCTCTGGAAGGTCATAGATGCGTTGCACAATCCAAAGGACATTCTTATGAAAGCCTAGGTGCCAAACAAGCAAGTGAAGGTTGTCTTCTCTTAGTCTTCTGGGGTGATTGCCACCTGGTTGTACCCGGAGTACCCATCCAGAAAGCAAGAGAACTCCTTGCCAAGCAATCTTTCTAAAACTTGATCAATGGAATGCAAGGGAAAGTGATCATTCTTTGTTGTTGCATTAAGATGGTGATAATCAACACATACGTGCCAGGATGTCGGTACATGAGTAGATATCTCCTCTCCTCTGTCATTTTTAACCATAGTAAGCCCTGACTTCTTTGGAACTACGTGCAAGTGGCTTACCCATTTTGAATCGGATATGGGATAAATGAAGCCTACGTCACAACATTTCATGATTTTCTTTCATGATGATGTCCCTCAGATTTGGATTTAATCTTCTTTGAAATTTGCGGGAAGGCTTGGCATCTTCTTCCAGGTAAATGTGGTGTCAACAACGCATGATTTATCCCGTGAAGATCTGAGACATGCCAACCAAGTGCCTTGTGGTTTTTCTCTAGAAACTCGAGAAGTCGAGATTCTTGCTCTGGAGTCAGCCTGATGATGATGATGACTGGATACATATGGTTTGCACCCACAAGAAAAGCATACTTTAGGCCTACAGGAAGTGGCTTGAGTTTTGGTTCTAATCTAGCCAACTTATCGGTTACTTCTGAGACAGTGCTAGTGGTGGGATGCGCTATTCGGACTTTTGCAGAGTTGCCGGCCTCAGTGCTCTGTAGAAATCCTGATAATGTGTTGAACGGATCGGTGATGGGATCATAGTATTCGGGCTAGAGTGAATCACTGGAGTTAAAAAGATGCATCATCAAGTTTTACTATGTCTCCCAAGTGTCCTCGGAGCTTGCGTCGGTTGTGCTTTCTAGGTCCTCCTCTAGAGAGAGGATTTACTGTGTCCATGGATCATTCAAGGACAATTGTGTATCTCTGATTTCTATAATGAAGTCACAGTCTGCTTCATACGTTGTTGCATGTCCCTTATCAGTTACGACTTTGGGCTCGCTAATCATGTCTATGGTAATTCTTTTGTTACCCGAGCTGAAGGTGATTTTGCTAGACCCATAGCCAACCATGGCTTCTGAAGTGTGCAAGAATGGTTGGCCTAGGATGATAGGAGTTTGGAGTAAGGATGTGGGTGAGTCCATATCAAGGACTACAAAATCAACTGGAAACTGCATGTCCCACACCTTCACCACAATGTCTTCCAAAAGACCTCGAGATCGCTTGATGGATCAGTCAGTGAACTGAAGGATCATACGTGTTTGCTTGAGAGGACCTAACTCAAATTCTTGCAGTAATGGTGAGGGAGGAGGTTGATGGAAGAACCGCTGTCAAGCAGAATTCGCTCGAAGTCTTGATCGAAAATCTTGCAACTAATTAGAGGTGCTCCTTTGTCTTGCTTCTTCTGTGGGAAGTTGTTGATGCTGCAACTGTGGCCATGGTGAGAACGTGGGTTTCTGTTATTTCGTGCTGGGCGACGCTTGCTTGTACATGCCTCTTTCAAACCTTTCTTTACAGCTGACATATACTCCATGGCCTTCATTAATGGAATCTCAACAATCAAGTTATTAAGAATGTCCACAATTCCAGGATCAGATAATGTACTTTTCTTTTTGCATTTTTTGGATTTTTCTATTGCTTAAGGAAAAGGAATATCTACATGACTGGAATTAGAAACAGAGTTTTTATCTACAACAAAATCCTTGTCCACAATATGTTGTACATCCGGGTCACAAAAAAGAGTACAATCTAGAAGCTGAGGTGCTGGTATTAGTGGACATGCAAAAAGTGGGGCCTCTGCTCAGTCAGCTAGCATAGGATCGGTCGCGGCTGGCTGCTCCTCCATGGCTGGCACAACTTCACTTGAGCGACGATCATCTTTTTGGTCTTTTTGCTTTTTCTGATTTTTTGTTCTTTTTGGTGATGGAGATGGTGGTGGATGGCGGCTGGAATGGCTCCTCCTTCTTCTTCTTCCTCACCCGCCCCTGTAGCTAGCACGGTTGGTGCAGAAGATGACAATTCACCTGAAGCTTTATTCTTCCCCTTGTTTGTGGTAGGAGGGGGAATGACTCTACCGCTCTTGGGAGTGATAGCATTAGATAAAATAATAGCACAATCATCTGACTCTACAGGAATAGATGGGACATCACATTCTACATGCTCTCTTTTCTTGAAGATGTTGGATTAAGCTTCGATCTGAGACGGTATGGTGGTTTTCATGACGATTATATCATCTAACTTCCTTGCCATATCTACTAGTCCTTTGACAAGCTGGGCCAAGCAATCAAGGGTTGGGTTCATAGGATTCGCCTCAGAAGGTTCAGCGGGCGGACCACGTTGATGCTGAGAGTGTTGGGGCTGAGGCAGTGACTGTCGGTGGTGATGAGGTGGTGGAGGAAGCTGATATTGATGGTAAGTGGAAGGAGAATAGTTCTGGTATTGTGGAGGTGCGACAGCCACATACTGGTGGTATGTCTGTGGCTGACAGTATTGCGACTGCTGTTTTTGCCGGTGTTGCCTCCATTGGTTGTCGTACTGCGGAGGCTGGTGATAGTGTAGCAGGGGTTGTGAGGACTGCCCAAAACGACCACCCTGTGGTTGGTGGTATTGCCGGTTGGCTTGTTGCTGGCCCTGAGGATGCCCGATAGGACGGGCTAGCTATGCATCATTACTCCAAACACCATTAAATTCTTGAATCAAGGGTGGTGGTAGGAAGGCTGGATCTGATGATGGAAGGAAGTCTGGCTGGTAGACAACCATCTGCTCCTATGATGAATCTTGTATTCATTATGCTAAAAATCAATTATTAAAACCCCTGCTTAAATAAACCAATAAAAATCACCAATAATTCCTCATTATTATCATGTATTATATTGTATATATTTAACATATAATTACTGTATTTAATTACTTTGTAATTATTTTATTATTAAAAACCCATGAAAAATAGGTTGATTAATTGTCTATAATTTCCTAACCCTTAAAAGAACTAAAAATATACAAAAACAACTCAAAACCAAAAAGCATGTATTTTTTAACCCTTAAAAATACCCCCAAAAATACCTTTTGTACAAATAACCTCTTTTAGCATTTATCCAACATGAAACTTGTAGATCTCATCGAGATCTACAACTTTCATGTTTCGACTTTTTCCTAATTTTGCCTCTAACTATTTCTTTCGTATTTTTCTTTGTTTTTATTATTTCAAATTTTCTAGTGCAGCCACGTGGTGCCCTCTGGGCCACCCACGTGACTACCTTCTCTTCTCGCAACTCGTCATCCCTTCAGACCGTCTGATCCTCACCCGTTCACCTCCATCTCTACCGTTCATCAGTTGCTCCACCTTAGCCGTCCAATCTGATCATTGATCAGATCTCAACTGCTTCTTCCTGCCTAACTATCGGCCACTTGATGCTCTTCCATCCCATGGTCCTCCTCGTGCCACATCAACCATCCCATCCTATAGTCAGATGTATCCCTTGATCTGATCACGACCGTCCACCCGTGCATTAATCTCCGTTACTTGATCAAGATCGGGGATCTGATCTTCACCGCACATAAGCACCTTCCTCCTCCCATACGACTCACCCCCGTCCTTATGCCTCACGATCCGGTCTCCCCCCTCCATTTTGGCTCCTACTCCAGCCACCATCCTCCCTCGTAACGACCACCTCTATGTAGACCTAAGACCCACCATCCTTGCAAGCCAACCTTCATTCCACCTCCATTACTCCCCCGCCTTCACTCCTCCATCAAACCCCCCAGCCATCACGTAATGAACCTCCGCCCCCTTCTATAAAATCTCTACCCAACGCCCGTCACCATCATCCACCATTCACGAGGGTCGCAGCCCAGCTCCCTCTATCCTTCGGTGACAGCGGAGGGCGGTGTCGAGGTGACGACGACCCGGTTCCTCTGATGTGATCCATGGCACCTCGCCATGAAAGCTCCACCACCACCGGCGGTAGCTCAAACTCCGTGCATGGCTGAGCACACAGGGCGATGACCCTCGAGCTCCAAGGAGCTCAATCACAGGCCACCTCCTCCACCAATGGTTCCCTCCGATCAGGTCCTCTTCCCCTTTATTTCTTTGATTTATCTCCAAATTTTTCCGTCGACCACCTTCTTCATCACCTGCACCTGACCACCTCCTAAGCTTCGCCCCCAATCACTCATCCACGCCGACCCCCATCCCTTCTTCAGAACCACTCCGCTCCGACCATGGCGGTGAAGCTTCCTGGTTGGAGGGTGGTGAAACAAAAGTGAAGTTGGTGGTGCGATGGAGAAGGATCGAGTGGTTGTTGTCGAAGCAGCTCAACGGCATGAAGCCGGAGCAGAAGCAGCTCGCATGAGGGCTACAATGGCCGTGAGGGCCGGATCTCGCCAAGTCGAAGGTGAAGGGGTGGTGCTGTCACTGACGTCCCTCCTATGTGTACATCTATCAATGGATGACTGGGAAAGGGGAGATGGAATTTCTTAAATAACAACGGGGAGGTCGTGTTGCGAGGAGCGGATTTGATTCAGAGATTAGCGGTTGACGAGGAAGTGATTGATTAGGTAGGAGGTCGGCGATGGCCGATTAGGAAGGGGCTGAAGATTGGGGGCTGACGACGATGGAGTTTGGTGGGATCAGATGGCGATGATGAGATTACAGGAGAGGATCAAAGGCAAGATATGCGCACGGTGGTGTACCTGAAGAGGAAAGGTAGTGAGCGGCCATAGAGGGCAGGCGACATGCGAGATTAGGGGGGTGGTGGTGCCTCCCAAAAGGGAATGCGGGGGAGGAGATGACGAAGGAAGAAGAGGAACCTTGGCCGTCTGATCGACCGAGATCAGACGGTTGAGGCAAGGCCACGTGGAATTTTAATTTTTTATTTTAATTTTTAATTTTGTTATAAAAAATATGAAATAAAGGTGAAAAATGAGTGACATGTGGTGGCTCCAGGAGCAGACACGTATCAACTCTAGAAAAATCGAAATTAAAAGAAGAAGAAAAATCCAGGATAAATTGCAAACGACCTCGGATATAAAAAGTTTCTTCACAAAAGTTGCTTGTCTCGATGAGATCTACAATTTTTATGGAGGGATCAAAACCAAAATCAGTCATGTGCACCAAGTGATATTTTTGGGGTACTCTACGTACATTAAACACCTTGATTTTTGGGTTTATAATTTTGTTATCATTTTTAAACTAGATAAAAATCCGAAAAAATATAATAAAATCAAAGATAAATATTTATACATTAATCTATTTTTTGGATTTTTATTAAGTAAGAAAAAGAAGAAATAAAATAAAATACGAAAAATAACAACTTTCGTACAGACGATCAGTGAAGACTCGGACTCAGTTAGTTTCTTTGATTTCAAGCTCATTTTGGGTTTGGATTTTTATGCATTTTAATAAAACTTTTGTCAAATAAAATAAATGAAAGAGAAATAAAATAAAATGAGTTAATTATGTACATAAAATAATAAGTCAAAATTAGGTAAAATACAAAATGTACAAAAAAGGCCCAAAACCCAACTTTCACGTATGAGTCATGATTCAATTGAACTTGGTCTTGTTTTAAAGGTATTTGAACGTACATTAGTTTAAAAGTGAGTAGGATCAAATTGGATATTGTATACAGAAGATATCAATGTTTTAGTCTGGAAATTCTATAATTAGGTTTTGAGTTTCTGGTCCACTTATTTATGTTAGTGATATTTTTGTATTTTTCATTTATTCTTGTTAGTATTATGTACATAATGGAGGTGATTTCAGGTCAGCTGAAGTTAGCATGAATTAACTAATAATCAGAAAAGTTAGGCCATTTTATATGTCAATTGGACAGGGATTTTTGGCTTCTTATTTTATGCAATTATGAGTGATAAAATGCAATTATTATCTATACATGCATGAATGCTAATTATGTAGAATAATGGGTAAAATATGGATGAATTTTGGGGAACTAAGATTAATTAATGTCTTTTAGAGTGATGAATCTGAGATTCATCAATGGGCGAGGAAGAGGAGGCAGCGCAGGCATTGGTGCGGCGAGCGGCCATTGGCTAAAGAGGATGGGTGGAGGGCGACATGGTTGGAGGATATAGATGGCACTGACGTCAGCGCTGACGCTAGTGCCCTTTATATTTTTATATATTTCATTTCAAATGCTGGCGCCGGCCTGACGTCAGCTATTTCATCGTCTGGCATTTTTTTCATTTTTTTGCAAATGAAGTGCTAATGATGGAATATTATTTTATTATTTTTTTAATTCCTTTTATGATGAATAATATGTATTTTTGGATGATTTTAAATACAATGAACATGAAATCATGAAATGGAAATTATGCGATAAATCCAGAAAAATACAACTAATTACACATGATTTTTGCTCAATGAATGGTATAAAAACATGATAAATCATAGATTCATCAAATACAATGTTCGTAAGTTGGTAAATTACAGATTTCCAGAAAATCCAAAGGTCTGTCTTTTACCAGTTTTTTGATCCTATCAACATATACATGTCCAAGTCTTTGATGCTAGACCATAATTAAATGAACTACATCCTACGTTGATCGTTTTGGGGTTTTAATATTACTATTAATATTAATGTTATCAATGATATTGAGATTCATGATACATTCATGCATGTTCGATTCATAGAGTCCGCCTGTTGTTAGAGAACCATATGTTATAAAATTACCATAACAATTTATGATAAATTTATTACAACAAAAGGAAAGTATATCCATAACAAACAAGCTTAGATACATATAGTAAGTTCCTTCTAACATTCGGTACATAGAGACAATTTCTAATGTCTTCGACTCTCCCACCGGATAATGATAGTCTACAGGTTCCGATGGTGATCACTGTAACATTTGCATCAGATCCCATCTAGATGACTATCTCCCCTTCATAAATATTTCTAATGTGTCCTGAAAAATATGCAACCTATTGTATACATGTACAGAAGCACCAGAGTCAACAATCTAACTTCCTTTCTATCCTGAGAGTAAGTTGGTTTTAATGATGAATGTAGATTTCTTATTTGACAGTGTTATACTTTTGTCCTTCTCTAAGGACTTTAGATATTCCATATGGTTATTCTTCTAGAATCCTGGCTTATTGCAGTGATGGTAGACATCCATCTCTATGGGTGTCAGATGTGTTGAAGCTTTAGAAGATTGATCAACAATTTGACCTTTCTTCTTCTCTTGGATTGGACCTTTCCGAGATCCATGCTTCCTTTCATGCTTCCCTTTAACTTATGCAACCATTGCACCACTAGAGAGATTCTTTCTTCATAATATCCTTAGTCAATTTTAATGTAGAAAGAGTGCAATTCACATCTCCATACAACTCCTTCAGATTCAGGAGGATGTCATGAGCAGATTTAATGTCTATAAGTTGCTTCTGAAGCACATTAGACAATGATCCAAGACTGCAACAACGAGCGATCGAGTGATCCTAGTCCCACTTCTTGTTGAATTTACATGCATCCTCTGTCTGAGGGTTCTCATACTTCAAGAACAAGAGCACATACGCTATGCGTTATGTCTCAAGTACGAGTTCCAAATTATGAATCCAATCCGAATAATTTGGGTTGGTCAACTGATTGACCTCAAGCAGATTGTTAAGTTGGTTGCGATATTTCAATTGAAATGAGAAAAATATAATGCACTAAATATCTTGAATAAGGAAATTAAACAATTTAATATTTTTAAATTAAGAGTTCTCGCTTTTTTTTGTACTTTGAAATGCTTTCCCTTATAGGCTTTCAAAGCATGAGGCAGACTAACCAAGGGCCTCACTACGAGATCTAAGACTCCTTTCCATTTTCATTGCACCCCAAATAATATGAGAAAATACAAATATGATGAAAGAAGCGAGAACTCATTCCACCTTACAAGTCCAACTTGTATTCTCAATTCGGTCTTCAACACCCACACTTCTACATATGGAGTTAGCATATTGTCAAGTAAACCAACCATCAATGAGAAAATATCAATTTATGCTATGCGCATTCTAATGTCGCCTCAATAATATGCAGAACAACATTGGGTTACTATGCATACGACCCATCTCTTTCTAGAAACTAGGAATCCGATCCATCTGAATTTGTACTCCGGAGTCATGACTACACATGAGCATCTCCAAAAATACAGCCCATGGTGACAAAGTTCTCTGTAATGAGGGGAGACCATGGATGTCATCATATGACTTAGTCCGTATAATATTTAAATTAATGATTAATCATTTGAAATCATATTCTCATGATTAATCTAAGGGATAGAGTCAGGACACATGCTTATTATCTTAATTTTAATCCAATTAAAATAATGACACTAAAGTAGTCCCAACTAGGGTTTGATCTTTTATGCACTTGATGTTATCATATAGTTATACACACTTAGTATAATTTAATGTTCCAATTTTAGTTGTTAAAGTACATCATGACTCCTCATGCCACCTTTCATTGAAACAGATCAAACCAGGTCAGACAGAGAATGCTAACAAGGAGCGCTTCCACTACAAATACACCACATAGTGCCAATTAAGTAACCCATTAGCATTTCCACGACCTAGAGACATTCTCCAAATCAATTCGAGACAACACAATCGATACATATTGTACTAAGGAGGTTTTGTCGATCTTTCTACCATGCATGATACTATATAGTAACTCTCACATATTTAGGAATTTAAAAGTCTTTTTAATTTCCAAAAAGGTCTAGTGCAACAATCCATATACTTTTTGAATTCATAAACTCCTTTTAATTTCAAAAAGTCTAATGCAACGATATAGACAATTCTTTGAATCAAAACAATTTCAATTACGAAAGATGTCTAGTGTAATAATCTAGACAATTTGTGAAATTAATCAAATGAATTCCATAATTTCTAACTGCATTATAAACATTCAAGTGCATAATTAATCAGAAAAAATATGCAATAAAAGGACATTCTATTTTATTTCATATTTCCAAAAAGTGTCTCCGTTAGTTGGTCTGATAAAAAGTGTCGGGATTTAACTGGAGTGTCTCCGTTAGTTGGTCTGATAAAAAGTGATTTTACTGCGGGATACGCTGCACAGAAAGCTGCCTCAACCAAAGTTGTTAAACATGAGAAGGTTTGTATTGACAATCAACATGTCTTCATCCCTTTCGGGTTTGATACCATTGGATTCTTGGCGTCTAAATCTGTAGAGATCCTTAAGAGGGTCTAGAAAATCATGCATAGCAATGTTATGGTTCCCAGGTCTATGGATGTTGTGTTCCGAAGAATTGGATTTGCCATCCAAAAGGAATTGGTGGCGCATCTTGTTGCCCATCTCCCAACAGTTTCGTTGTAATATGTATGTTTCTTAGTGGTTTAATAGATGTATTTCCATTTAAAAAAAGCAAACAATGATTTCATATTTGAATTTGCAAGCTACGACCATCACACTTCAAACTAGAATGCATCATATAACTTGGACTTAAAATTCGTTGCGATCCATGATATTTCGAAAATATTAGGTCCATCTCTATATGTAAATATATAAATTGTATTTATGACAAAGATTTTGTGAGGGTCTAATATAATATCCTCATGGAGTGCGAAGATAAAATGTTGCTGAGGCGACTAGTCACAAGATCACGTAGTCAATCAACAATTAACCAACATAAGAATTAAATCAATCAAGCAGAGGATCAAAATTTATTATACCCTACAATAGAATGTATAGAGAAGTTGGCACACTACACACCAACAGTGGCTGCTTTTCCACAGGAGAATATAGAGAAGTTTATCAGGGGGAAGACATAAGAAGTATAAGAGAAGTTGGCCGGAATGTACCTCACATCAATCTTTGAGGCTACCATTGAGCGGAAAAGTTCAAGGCCATCAGGGAGAGGCATTTTGGGAGCTCTCCTGGGGCATCACATGTACCTCAACGGTCATCTAGACTGATACAATGATCATTCCAGTAGTGGAGGTCAATCAGCGATTCCATTGATGAACGCAACATCCAACCAGCGGTTAATTGATATAGAGTTGTCGATGTAAAAATAACTGCGAAATCAGACTCGTTTATCAAATAAAAATCAACAAAATGGGAGAGAGAGAGAGAGAAAATGAGAATATGCAGCTTCTCTCTCCTATTTTGTCTACACTATGTTATTTAGCCAAGTTAGTGTGTGCCTGGATCGAACTCGAGGAGACAGAATATTAATACTTCAGTTTTTGTTAAAAGAAATAAATCTCAAAAGTATTTACTTTATTCTTGATTTTATAAAAGGCTCAATAAAAGACTCGAAACTAACTCTATTTTATGAAAATCAAATCGATAAAACTAAGCGATGGAAATCCACAAAAAATAGCTAGAAAGGTTGTTGGGGGTATTCGTGTAACTAACCTAGAAAATTCAAAGAAAAATACAACAAAATAAGGGTTTAAAATACCCCTACAAGCCAGGTGCACAACTAAAAGAAAAGTTATTTGTCCTGTTACAAAAAGGTCCCTAGTAGGGACTAAACTGCAAAGAAAAGAAGTTTATTGCATTTAGGTCCCCGTATAGGACCTAAATGCAATTTCTGGAAATCTATGGAGCGCTTGTAATTCTGGAACTCTTCTAGGTTTAAGATGCAATTCTTCTACTGGTTTGTCCAGAGCGGCTAAGTTTAGAAGTGATCCTATGATCTGGGCCGTCTGATTATGCCATGTGTCGCCCACCTGTGCGCTATGGTATTCTTGGTGTTCTTCAGTTCCTCCATGCGGCTGGTGAAGAGGGATCCTTCTCCGACTTCTTCCCGTCGAATGGCGAGTAGCTTAGGCCTCCGATAGGGCCAGAGGGGTGACGCCTTCACCCCTCGAGCTCGCCTGCGGTGGAACTCCGTCATAGGTGGTCCAATGCAGTGGTTGTTCATCGAGGAAGACTGTGGTCTAGCTAGCCTGAAGCTGATATAGACATCTTGTGAGCTGATCTTTATTTGATCTTTTAAAGCTCCAGATGATTGAAATGAATCTCCAGATAGACGATGAACCTGCAAATGAAGATATTTCTACTCGATTCTCGTTGGAATCAGTCAAAGTTATAAAGATTTTTGCAGATCAGAGATTTGTTTCCAGAATAAGTGTAGCAATGAAAATGCAAGAAATGGACAACGAAATGGAGTGGGTTGAATCGAGTTTGAGAGGAATTAGGAAGTGGCGTCTAACACTGATGATTAAGGATCCTAATCACATAACTAACAATGCTAATCACGACATGGATATCTAGAAATAAAAAGGGAAAGGATGGATGATTACCCGGGGATTGGAAGTGTAGAACCTCCTGGTGATAGCTTGACAGCCGGTACTCCGGAGCTCGACACGGCGACGATGCCTGCGATACAAGGTGACAAAGACCTTGGAACCATCCTCCGGTCTCCCTTCTTCCACGCGGTGGCCTTTGACGGAGCTGTCACCTCCTGGTCAGGGCAGAGCACGGTGGTGAAGGTGGTGGATCGGGCAAGTGTATCCGGAAGCTTTGAGCTCAGGATTGATTAGTTGGAAATGGTGGACTTTGAGGTGAATTTATAGGCGATCAATGGAGGTTTGTTAGAAAATCAAGGGTGAGCGTGAGAGAGGGTGGTTAGAGGTGTATAATCAAGTGTTTAGAATGGAGGAGGTTAGGAGTTAGCTTGGAGAAAAAGGCAAAGTCAGGTGGTTGGAATAAACTCACCAGCCTGGCTTCTTGGGGAAGAAGGCCAGGTGCTGACACGTATCAACACCTGGTTGGAAAGGTTCAAAAAATCCTTTATTAAATAGGAATTAAAAAGTAAATATCATTATTTTAAATAGGTATAAAAATGAAAAATGTTGTCAATAAAAATATCTAAATTATAGTATAATGAATTTTAATAAATAGAAATTATTTTACGAAATATAAATATTATATTAATAAATAAGTATAATTAATACTTATTAAATATGTTTTGTATTTTTAACTCAATGAATTACTTAATAGTGTAGTAACTTTATATTTTATTAATTATTAGGATAATAAATAGAGTATGTATGAATTTTTATGGATTTTAATAAATTAGTTTAAGTAATTTAAGAAATAGGTATATAAGATATATGGTTCATTTAGACCTATAAATTAGGGTTTTTTTATTTATTTAAAATAGTAAATAATATCCAAAATTTGTGAAATAAATTAGGGTTAAAATAAAACATCAAGAAAATGATTAAAAATTATAAAATCATTAAAATGGTAAATAATATATCTTAAATAAAATAGATAGCTCAGAAACCCAGTTGTGGTTAGGTCCCAAAACCGACTTTTTGCAAACGAACTCCAATTTTAGTGAAATCACTTCATTAATTAGAGAATATTATTTTATGAACTTTAAAGGTGAGTAGAGTGAAATTGGAGTTCGTTTGAGAAAGTTATGATTTTTGGAAGTTTGGATTTTGAGAATTTACAAGTTGGATTTCTTGGCATATATACAAGGAATACTTTTAACTTATTTTTATATACATTTTTAGAAATAATTAGGAAAAGAGTTTGGTGAAAAATATGTTCATATGGATTAATTTGAAATCTTTAAAGTTTTGATATTTATTGGATAATTAATAGAGAATGTATGAAGTGTGAAATTAATTAGTTTTATTTCTTTTCTTCCTTATCTCCCCTACTTATTTATTTGTCAACCAATCCATGCTGACTTAGTATCGTGGATTAGGTTATAAATATATCTTTCAGCTATATACATTTTACAAGTCATATTGTACATACATATCTACAATTTGCCTTTATTTTTATTTTCTTTTATTTTTATTCTTTTATTTTTTTGCATGATTTTGATGCATGAAAGTGCATTTTTATTCATGATTAAGGTTTTGTTAAAAAGTGAAATTTAATGTATATTTACATGTATTTGTTAAGGATTTTAAGATAAAATGCAGACAGAATGTTAATAAATCGTGGATTCATCATCCACTCTTAAGGATCAGCATCTTTTGAAGTACCCGCTTGTCTCCCATGACTACCCTGGGAGGAGCATTGGCCAGCCATGGAACCAATGCAACGCAAGATCCATAGTAAGACTGACTCAGGGCACTAGCACGTCTGTTGTGCCCACCCGTTAGTGTGATATTTCTCATGCCATTATTAGGGTCACTACTCGTCTCAATGCCCCCGACTTCTAGTGCACCTCGACCTCAATCGCATCCTTCTCATCCACAGACACATCATACGAGGAGTTCCCATGGTGGGAACTCCAACTTTAGGAGGTCGTAAAGACAGACACATAGTATGTCCAGTTCGAGCGTTCTACCAGTGAGGCATGGACAACTTCATGCAATGACTCAGGAGCAGGTATGGATGCAAACGTACAGATATCGATATAGATATAGGTATTATCTTATCCTTTCCTATTTTGAATAGGAATACGGATGCAAATATGGATATTGACAAATATTAAAAATATCTTACTATATCCTTAAAAAATGGATATGGATGTAAAATGGAACTGATCGCATACAAGTAATGTTAGAAATACTCTATAGAATCGACTTAATTATATACGAATTGGATGGAAAACACATGAATATGGTAAAAGAAGGTATAGAATTATGTTGTATACAGTTAAAAATAAATCTATGACTATATTTATATACGAGAACAGATATATACAGATACGGATACAAATGTTTGTGGATATCAAAACGATATCCATATATGTATCCATTTTAAAATGGATATGGATACATATATCAAAATTTGTATAAAATAGATATGGTAGCGGATCGGATACAGATATATCTGTAACCGTTTGCATCATTAGGAGTAGGCATGTTCAGCAGACTACTATAGTGAAAGGCATGGTCTCAATTTCAGGATGTCCTTTCCATGTTTTATTTGGTTCTGGCATAACCCATTCGTTCATTGCCTCAAGATCAGTAGCTTCATCGGGTAGAGTTACATAGGCCATAGATCCTCCATATTACTTCCATGGGCCATGTGCCCAACTGTTTGTTATTAAATTAATGGTCAGAGGTCTACCAATATTGATTGGTGGTCACAAGATGATCGCAGATGGTCTTTTACTACAACTTGATGAGTTTGACTTGATTTTTGGCATGGACTGGTTGTAAGCTCATCATGCCTTTGTTGACTACTTTCTGAAGACGATTGTCTTAAGGATTCCAGATTTGCTCGAGTTCACTATTAAGGGTACCATACTTGACTCCAAGATGGAGTACATCTCAGTGTTGAGAGCTCAGAGATTTGTTGACCAGGGATGTAATACATTTTTTTTCATGAGGCACCCGAGAGAGAGTAGATGTCCCAAGACATCAGGGTGTTGTCAGACCACCCTGATGTGTTCACTGATGACTTGCCAGGTTTCTTATTCGAGAGAGAGAGAGAGAGAGAGAGAGATTGAGTTTGAGATCACGTTGCTACCCGATACACAACCAATCTCGCTGGCTCCATATCACATGACATCAACTTAGTTGAGAGAGTTGAAGGTATAGTTGCAGGAGCTACTTGACTTGGGTTTTATGAGACTGAGCACTTTACCTTGGAGCGCTCTCATTCTCTTTGTTAGGAAGAAGGATGGATCCATGAGGTTGTGCATTGACTATCGATAGCTGAACAAGAGGACGATGAAGAACCATTATCCTTTGCCACACGTTGATGACTTTTTTGACCAGCTATAGGGATCTTTAGTGTTTTCGAAGATCAACCTTCGGTTTAGATACAATAATTTGAGGATTTGGGAATCTGACATCCTGAAAACAACATTCATGATTTCAACTCAATATGGGCACTACGAGTTCATTGTGATGTCGTTTGGGCTCACGAATGCCCTGCCGCATTCATGGACTTGATGGACAGGATCTTTCGTCCGTACATGGACAAGTTAGTAGTCATTTTCATTGATGTTGTGTTGATATATTCTCAGAATGAGTGGGACTACACAAATGATTTGAAGGTAGTCCTTGACACACTTCGAGAGCACAAGCTTTATGACAAGCTGAGAATGTATGATTTTGATTATCCCATGTCTCATTCCTTGGGAATGTCATTTCTAAAGCAGAAGTCACGGTTGATCCCGCAAAGATTGAGGTGGTTATGTATTGGGAGTAGCTTAAGACAATCATCTGCAATTTCCTTGGGCTGACAGGCTACTACAGATGCTTCGTCAATGGATTTTTGTGGACTGCTCTTTCCCTGATGCGGTTGATGCAGAAGGGAGTTCCTTTATTCTAGGATGATTCTTGCAAGAAGGCTTTCAAGACATTGAAGGAGTGGCTGACGAGTGAATCCATTCTTGTACTTGCGTTAGGTACCCAGGACTATGTAGTTTACATAGATGCTTCAAGAGATGGCTTGGGAGTCATACTGATTTAGCGAGGGCACGCGATTGAGTACACATCATGTCAGTTGAGGCCACATGAGTGGAGTTACCACACCAACGACTTGGAGCCATTTACACTAGTCTTCGCCTTGAAGATCTGACACAACTATCTCTATGGGATGAACTTTGATATTTTCATGGACCACAAGGGTTTGAAGTTTTTCAATCAGAAGAAGTTGAACACGAGGCATCACAAATGGCTTGAGCTACTGAAAGACTATGACTGCAAGATCTCTTACCACCTCGGTAAAGGAAACGTGGTGGCAGATGCTCTTAGCATGAGAGCTCATGCATGGGTACAGTGAACTGGTTGTACACTTTGGGACATGCTTGCAACATTGACTGATTGTCACCCTTATGAGAGTGCATCCATATCTATTGTCATGCCTTCGCAATTCAGTAGCTTATGGGATTGCATGGTAGAAGATTAACATACAGATCCTTAGACCAGCGACAAATACATTCGTGCCATCAAGGACGAATGTGATGATTTTGTGGTGGCAGAGTCCATTTTGTGGAAGGTCAGTCAAGTCATTTGTGCCTGATGATGAGCAGTTGTACATAGATATTTTTGATGAGGCACATAGTTCACAATTGTCTATTCATCCTGAAAATACAAAAATTATTGTTAGAGTTATTATATTTACATTTATGTTCATAACCCTTCGGGTTACGTAACCCTTCGGGGGTATTTATGCATTTTTCCTGTTATACTTTCTAGGGTTTTCTCTCTATATAAGAGACCCTAGCCCTTTGGAATAAACATCTCATTCGTTTCTCTTCTCCACATGGTATCAGAGCGACAATCCTAGAATAGAGCCTAATACCCAAAACCCGCTATCACCACCAGCCCTCTCTCCTTGTGTGGACCTTTCTCTCATCATGGGGTCCTGTGCAAGGCAGTCCGAGCTCCTAGTGGCACCAGCCGCCACCTTCAGCGGAACCTAAAGTGTCGCCCGAGGCTCTAACAGCTCCAACCGCACCTACTACACCACCGGTACCACCCACTAGTCCTCTAGACTTCTGACCCACTGCACACATCCCCTTCGATACCATATTTAGTGTCGGAAGAGACCTGAAAACCCCCTGATCTACTATGAAAGTAATTTTTCAGACAACTATCACATCCAAAAGTTAGTTCTAGGGCACTTCTCAACCCTTGTATGCATCCTTAAGTCAAGCAAATGATCTCTTTTCTTTTCAAAGACAACCATGGCATCTTTTTCTACCGATACAAAGCCCTTGGCCTCGAATGTTATGGCACAAGGCACTACTATCAAACTCAAGGGCATAGAAATTACATGCTCTGGTCTTGATCTTTTATGGTGTTCATTGTTGGTCAATGAAAACTTTACATTATGACTAAATATTCTTTAGACGAAAAGGACAAAGAGCGCATACAACTACTTGGTTATCAACTAGATGACCAACAGTGTTGCAACTCACATTGCCTCAAATCTCCTTTACAAAAATAAAACCAAGGAAATGTGGGAGGATCTCGAGCAAACATACTCCTAGAAGAAGATGAAGTCGCATCTTCTAGACATTTACATGTGAACTTGGTCGGCATCTCAGGCTGATTCCACCCTCATCGAGTACTACATGCATCTCTCCACCCTGTATGAGGAGCTTGCAATATTCCAGCCCTCATGTTGCTCCAAATAGGTACGAGAGCATTTTAACTAGCAGGTATACCACTTTCTTGATGTCATGCATTCTAGATATCAGGTAGCAATGGAGCAATTTCTTATGTCAGATACACTGCCAATGATGAAGGGCATCTTTGGTCGACTTGAGGAACTCGAGACATCTGTTCTTCGGCCTCCTATTACCTTCAACACAGAACTTTGAACACATCACCTCATCTGGGAGAGGAGGTATGTACAACTTTTAAGGAGGATGCAATCATAATCCAAGTCGTGGATGTGAATGGGGATCTAGACGAAGCCGTTATCAGACCATGGTCGTAGGTGAGACTCTACGACCCCATGCACTCACCATTGTCAGTGGAATCACCAGACTGATTGATGCTAGCAAAAGTTTGGCATACCTTCTTATCACGCTAATAATGCCTATGAGGATGCCTATGATGTGGAAGAGGTGTCGCGTACATCAACCTCTAGTGGAAAGACTGTTCATCTTAATGACATAGATTACTCTTGCCTAATGTAGATTCTTTAGACTCCCGGGCCTACTACCACTAGTAACACTACCACGGTTAGTATGGCTACTCCTTCAGGTACAACAACCAACTCTGTTGTCACTCCTGCTTTGGCTTGGATCATTGATTTTGGTGCTTCTACTCATCTGACTGGAGAAGGTAGTCTGCTTACCTCCTCTGTACCATCTACCTCTATGAAGTCAGTTCAAGTCGCTAATGGGAGTCAATCACCGATTACTACTGTCGGAACTATGGAATTCTTTTCCAAGCTCAGACTTTCTGGGGTTCACTCTGCTCCTGATTTTCCTCTTAGCTTGCTACTGTTCACAAGCTTTGTATTGAGATTCATTTCCATGTGATATTTGATTAGTCTTGTTTCTATTTTCAAGCCATCCAGATGAGGCAGATTTTTGGTGAGGGTCATGAGAAAAACAACCTATATTATCTTGACATACCCTCGGACTCCAAGTTTGTTGGTGTTGCGTCCATCTCCGAAGACCCACTCCTATGGCATCTGCACCTTTGGCATCCCTCTAACAAGGCTATCTCCATGATGTTTCCTGAACTCTTGACTATGAAGCTCTTTCAGTACGAGGCATGTGATTTTGGGAAACACAATCGAGCTTCATTTCCAGGTCGTACCGAGTCTCATAGTACTACTACTTTTCATCTTGTTCATTGTGATGTTTGGGGACCTTGTTCGGTCTGCACATGAAGTGGTCATCGCTATTTTATAGTTTTTGTTGATGATTATAGTTGATATTCTTGGGTATATATAATAAAGGAGCATTCATAGATTAATCAATTTTTCAGAATTTTCTTTTAATGTGTTGAAACTTTATTTTCTAGCATCATTCGTACTAACAATGCTCTTGAGTTAACCCGATAAGACTTGACCTCTTTCTCTGCATCCTAAGGAACTATTCACCAAACATCATGTCCATAAGCCTCACAACATATCGTATAGCTGAGAGGAAACTCTGACACTTGCTAAACATTGCCTTACCTCTTCTAAGGCAAATGAGTGTTCCTAAACACTATTAGGGGATGCTATCCTTACTATCGTTTATCTCATCAACCGTGTTCCTTCGCTTGTTCTCGGAGGGGGAACTCTATTTTCCTTACTTACCCTATTGAGTCTTCTTTTCCCATACCTCTACTAAATTTTGGTTGTATTGCTTTTGTTCATAACTTTCATGCAACTAACAAATTATCCTCTCGTGCCATCAAATGTGTCTTTATTGGGTACTCTAGTACCTAGAAAGGCTATCGTTGCTATGATCCGGTTGGGCGTCGATACTATGTGTCTGTTGATGTCACCTTCTTTGAGCAGATACATTATTTCACACAGATTATGCGTGGCATTCCTTTGGACCTCTGATGAATCTCGGATTCATCACTCTAAATCTCATTAATTAAGCTCAGATCCCTCAAAATCAACAACATTTTTGCATTTATTCTACATAATTAGCATTCATGCATGATTTCATAAGAATTGCATTTTAGCATTACTTTCTGCACAAAATAAGAAGCCAAAAATCCAAGCCATAAATGACCTGTAATTTCCCAGATTTTTAACTACTTCATGCTAACTCCGAATGCCACAAAACCACCTCCACGGTGACATATCACTAACAAAAATAATTGAAAAATACAAAAAAAATCACTAACCCTGATAAGTGGACCAAAAAACCAAACCCTACTTTCAGGATTTTCGGACTAAAAGCCCCATATCTTCCCCATCCAGTGTCCGATTTGATCCTACTCACTTTTGAACTAATATACATTAAATTACCTTCAAAACAAGACAAGTTCAAGTGAATCGGAGCTTGTATGTGAAAGTTGGGTTTTGGGCCTCTTTTGTACATTGTATATTTTAGCGGTTTTTGACCCGTATTTTATGTATATATTTTCTTAATTAATAAAAATCCAAAAAAATCAGATTTAGATGTCTTTTATTTATCTTTGGTTTCTCTATATTTTTTCGGATTTTTATCTTGTTTAAAAATGACAAAAAATTAGAAAACCCAAAAATCAAGGTATTCTATGTACATGGGATACCCCAAAATTTTACTTTTTATATTTGACCGATTTGGGCTTTGATGACTTCATAAAAGTTGTAGATCTCATCGAGACGAGCATTTTTCGTGAAGAAACTTTTTCGATTTGAGGTCGTTTGCTATTTGTTTTGTATTTTACAAAGTCTTTTGTTTTTGTTTTTTCTGGTGGTGACACGTGGCAACCCAAAGGCCGCCACGTGTCAGCGTTTTTTGAGCTTTATTTTATATCATTTTTATAAAAAAAAAATTAAAATAGCCCACACACATGCGAGGCACGTGCCCCCAAGCACGTGCTCCGCACGTGCAGCGCCTCTCCCCAACCAATCCGCCACGTGGCTCATCTTCGGTCGTTCGATCAACGGCCGATCGAACGACCGCTGTGTATCTTCTTCCCTAGGCACCCCCTCGCAACCGCCACCGCGACTCTCGTTGACCTCCGTAACCTCCGCACCGGTTGCCAACCCAACTGTCGCCCCGCTAATCTCGCCTACCCTCTCCGTTATCTCCGCACCTTCCACCATCTCAGCCACGACCCCTCTCTCTCCCTATTTACACACCATCGCCGACCCTAACCCCCTTCATCCGCCGATAGAGAACGATACTCGGAGGTGACAGCTCCGACGCCTCCCTACGACGAGGTCCGATGGCTCTGCCTCCAGCCACCGTTGCAGCACGGCTAGCCCCGTCACCTGCTCCGGTCCTTGACCGTGGAGCCAACGCCATCGACAACTCCACCGTCTCCGCCATCGCCTTCTACTCCACCTTGACGTCATCTTCTTCGTCAACACCACTGCAACCTCCAACGATGATTCCTCCGCCGTAGTTGGTCTTCATCGACTTCGCCATCACCGACCTCAGCTTCGACCACCGTCTTCACCAGTGCCCCGCCCCTCCGCCGCCACCATCCTCGACTTCATCTCCGACTACTTAGCAAAGACTCGGCCACGACTTCACCGCTCCAGGCTGGTCCTCCTCCGAGCCTTCACCGGCATCCTCCGCGCTTTCCACCACCGGCCAGGTCCTACCCGAGACTCCCCGCCACGTGCTACGCACGTGAGGGGCGGGGAGGACGTCACCCCACGTCATCCCCCAGGTCACGTGCTCTGCACGTGATCGCGGGGCAATTTGCAAGGGAGCCCCTAGCCATTCCCCTTTCTGTCGTCAAGCCCAAAGTCCAGAGGGCACGTGCGCAACACGTGCCCCTTGGATAATTTGCAAAGTTCACCTCATTTATCGGTAATCATACTCAGGTCCCCTGCATTTTATTTAGTTTATTTATTTATTGCAGAAAGACCCATGTATTCTCCTTCATTTTTAGATATATCTAGTACATTATTTTATCATTAAAAAATAGCATGATGTTTGTTGCTTAATTCCCTACACCTGGACATATTGTGGATATCTTTATGATTGATGGGTAATTAATAATTAATTATTCTGTGGAAATTTGCAAACTTTGCCCATTTCTTGCTCTTCAATTTTTATTTGATTAACCGTTGCTCTAAAAATTCCCCAAAAATCACATTTTGTAGAGTTAATTTTTCTTAATATTGTGCCTAAAAAGAATTTGCATTTGCATGCATAGCTTACACTGTATAAATCATTTTGCATATTTCAGTATTTAATTTTAATAGGTATTAAACCCTACATTTTCGAGGTTTAGGATTTTTCTGAGATCCATCACCTAGTGATAGATCTTAGATAATTTTATTTCTTGAAAATAAGTAGGTTTAATATTTATTATAATTAAAAATTGAAAATCATTCTGTTTGCATTTAAAAATCCATAAAAAATTCATTTTGCACCCGGAAATTCCAAAAATATTATGCATTCATTTCATCATATTTTACATTGTGGCCAAGTTTTGTATTTTTCGGATATCGTTTGATTGAAATTTGCATTTTACTCCCTAAAATAGGCCGAACTTGCATCTTGCACCTCTTATTTGCATTAAAAAAGTCCAAAAAAAAGACCACCTCGAAAACCGAACACGAAAGTGGATAGACATAACTAGGTTGTTCCTTTGCCTCCTTGTGATCAAACTTGGGACTTGCCCAAGTAAAATAAACATAAAACCACTTGATTGAAATTAAATAAAATTTGTGGTTATTTCTTGTCTGTTCTGAAATGATGCAATCAGAAATAAAGTTGGTGTAGCTTCGATCGAGGATAAGATGTGAGAAAACCGCTTAAGATGGTTTGGTCATTTGCAAAGAAGGTCAACTGATGCACCGGTTAGGAGATGCGAGTGTTGGGATGTTGAGCCGACTAAGAGGGGCGAGGACAACCCAAAAAGTGTTGGAAAGAGACTATACAAAGGGATCTTAGTTTTTTGGATATAAGTCCGAGATTGACCCAAGATAGATCTGAATGGAGGCGAAGAATCCATGTAGCCGACCCTACTTAATTGTGGGGAAAAGGCTTTGTTGTTGTTGTTGTTCTTGACCGTTTCCGATCGCCGCCTACAACGAACGACTCATTAATTATTTTCACACATGAAGATAAAAACAACTCCTTAACTCGATGATTCCGGAACCGTCAGATGACGTCGTTGCTGGGGGACGCAAACGGTTAGTTTTTTGTTTTGAAAATTTTCGTTCGGTTTTTCGCATTCGGGTAGTCTGACCCCCGAATTTTTCATTGTAAATCCCATAATTTTTTTCCAGCATTTTCTTATTTTATTATTTTTTGAGTCACTCTCTTACATTATCTCTCTTATTTTTCTTGCGAGGTACCCGGCGTACGTGGAGCGGTTTCAAGAAACCGACGCATCTTCACCGACATCCGAAAAGTCGCAATTAAATTAAGATCGAGTCGAGTCGTGAGAGAGCATAGAGTCTAGGTTTTAAATTTCTGCAAATTTCAATTTCTGCTCATTTATAGCGGTGTCCGTTTGGACTCTCGCATGTGTAAAATGACCTTAAACTCTATTTGTGGGTGTGTCGTGGCCTGTTTCACTCTCCGGTGAGGGTGGGGCCCGACTTGAGTGGCGATTAGGATAGACCTGCACATACGACTCTCAGAGCATTTTTATTTTTTGATTGTGCTCGTAGGATCTTAAGCCACACTGCGCATTAATCGAGACACACATAGATCGTTCAACTTAGCCAAAATTTAACTCAATTCTTTCCCGCTAATAGAACTTTCTTCTTAGGTGCAGTTTTCATCGGCTTGCACTCATTTAGAGTAATTTTTCAATTCTGTATTGCATCCTACATGGAGATTGCGAGGAAGCACTGTAAGTCTTCTAACTGAGCATACATCATTGTTTTCGCGTGCATTGGCTTTTCCCGAATTTCTCCCTCTTGTTTTATCACATAATTCTAAAGGAAATTGGGACTGGATGGTAGACGTGTATTTGTGCTCATTTAAATTCTTCAGTGATCACCTAATAAAAACTGGGACTGCTAAATATAGCCAATTTCAAAATAACCCATAAAATCAAGAATTTCTGCAGGAGAGAACCCCGACCTTGGATGTTTCTATTTTTCTGAGTGAGCGAGAGACAACACTTAGGGCTAGAGCCCAAATCCGAAATTTCAGCACCTAATAGCTCATTAATTTATTTGCCAAGATTGATTTATCACCAACTAAAATTGAAAAGACAATAGCCGAACTCTTACGGCTTCATTGTGTGAGTTGGTGAACCTGAGGTTTGAATTGTGTTTTCATTGGTGTGCATGAACCGATTTCAAGATCAATAGCCGCACATTTGATTTCTCTTGACTATCCCGTGCAATCATCTATCCTTTTTTCTTGATAATGGAACTCTTGTCCAAAAACTCTCGCAGATCCAACCCCCCATTCCTTTCAAAAATGACCGAACACCCATCAGAGCTATACTATGAAAATGAATTTGTCTCGATTAGGCCCAAATCAACAAAATCCTCTTCTTTCAATAATCCTCCAACATTCGCGGAGGACTTTTACCCGCAGATGAATTCAACCTCCTCATTGAATTTCTATTTGAATCATCCAACCACACATGATCATCTACCATCTTGGACTGAACCGTCTTATTCTCAGTTTCTCGCCAATGAAACATTTCAAAATCAAAATCCCTTTCAGTCTCATGATTGGCAAAGAACCCAACCCAGATGGAAAGACATGCACTGAATGATCATCGACATTGGATTGACCATGATAGACCCCTCGTCAGACATGAAACTCATACAGAGGACTGGACTGACCTCCTAGAAACACATAAACCCTGTATGTTGACTCCACAATATAAAAGTCTGACCAAGCATGATCAAAGGATTGAACTCCACTCCAGATCAAATACATATGCCTGGACCATATGAGCAGCCTCCTTCCATTATTTTGAGGAGAAATCTTCAGAAAATAATGATCATATGTCGGATATTCCAAGAAATTCTCCTCTCAGTACAAACAAGAAAATGGAAGATGAAATTATCGAACACACACCGACTGCTCTTATGATTAATCATGAACCGAATCTTGAGGAGGATATTTCGAGGATAAATAAGAGATTCAATTCAATAGAGGATAGATTTCAAAAATTTACTGACCGATTAATCACATTCTATGGTGGCTCGGATAGTAAAATGAATGAGGAAATGACTGGATCTGAGATTGAAAATTCTGAGGATATTTAGGGACCTAGGGACGATTCTGACAATATCACTTCTGCATATTATTTCCCTAGAAATGACTATACCGCTGACCATCACCCTGAACACCAGAACCCTTGCTCAATCAGAAGAACACACCACACCCCCACACCACACAGAAATTCCCAAAAAATGGAAATATTTGAAAACCACAAAAAATTTGAAAATCCAGAAAATTTCATAAAAAATGAAACTGAAGAAGATTTAAAGAATTTGGATCCTGCTTTACGGGAAGCACAAGGAAAGAAACTATTTTTTGAACTTCCCTTTCTACAGGCTATTGAACACTTCCCCGACCTTAAAAGATTTTTAATGGAAAAATTAACTATGAAAAAGTCGGCAGGATTAGAACCAAGACTGAGAGACATATCTTGTCAATGGCCTCCTCCTTGGTGTTGAGGAGAAAAACCAAGAGCCGTATAGTGAAGCGGTTGCCCAGATTTGACTGTAAAATCAAAGACACAATTTTCACCCATGCTCGGATTGATGATGATTCACCGATCAATATCCTCCCGACCTCTGTATTTCACGAACTCAAACTCGGACCGATCAGGAAATTACGAGAGATTGTTCAATTGGCAGACCGATCGATGAAACGACTGAGAGGAACCATTTCTGTCATCATGAAATTCCAAGGTGCTCCGCTCAAAGTAGAATTCATGATCATTGATATTGAGCATCAAGGAGAATTCACCCAGTCTCCAATTATTCTCGGAAAGCCATTCTTAGCATTGGCTAAGGCAATTATTGATTGTGAGACTCGGAAAATTATTTCACAGCATTGGAAGCACTTATATCTGACCCTGTCTTTGAGGAACCACGATCTTCTAAGACAACCCACGAAGTCCCCGACAACCGTAACCATGAAGCGGTAGAAGAGCCCTACCCCGCAGCCACATCTGAGATAGCGGTTGTTGATGAGAGTATTGGTTTAGAGAATCTCCCCCCTGCTCCATTCCCAGCCGCTCTCACCATGGAGAATCATGTATATGAATCATATGATCCGAAGACATGCATGGGCACACCCTGGGTCAACCTACTCTGACTACATGGATTACATCAACTCGACACAAGAATGCTCCAACATCGAATCAATTGAGAAAGAACATGCAGAGACTCACCCCAGTATTTTAATTCCCGTGGATCTCAAAATAGACAAATCCTTCTTCTATGATCCTGAGACATATGCATGGTCACACCCTGGAGCAACATCCTCTGAATATCTTGACCAAATCATCCAAATTGAGAGTGCTCAAACATTCGGAAGACTAAGAACAAACACACAAGCCGAGCACCGACCAAGGAGAATTCCAATGGCTATTCATCTGGATACTCAAGTGAACCGACACCTTCACGAAGAAATAAAAAAAGAGTCACCTTTGACCTTTCGGAAGAGGAGTCATCTGATGATCCCTCATCAGGTCCGGAAAAGGTAGTCTACATGAGTGAAGTCTGTTCGGCAGCTCTAAAGCCATATCTTCGTAAGGATCCAAAATTCGATTCTCATTGGACAACTCCCGTTCCTAACTACTACTCATCCAAAGCTGATGCTCCTGCACTCTTCAAATACACTGGAATTATTTCGTATGAGCTGACTGAGACTGGTGCTTCTGAGTATTCATCCGAGGACAAACCAATTGACCCTAGGAAGGAACGAATTCTTAGGAAACAACTGAAGAAACAAAAAGACATGAATACTTGGAGTATGTCCACTTTCAAATACTATTCCTTTGAGGATAACTCTGATGATGGATATCTTTCATCTGACTCAAATACTTCATCTATTATTCATCATGATTTTAATGAGGATGACACTGATCATAGTTGGGAATCATATGCCTCATCTCCGACTCATCATTACGATCTCCCATCGCAGGCTCACAAGAAGATCAGCCGAAAACCACCTTAATCATCGGCCACCCACCCTCCCTCCCGACCACGCCGGTCTCCTTGTACAACTTCTTCCTCTACTTAGGACAAGCTCTAAGTATGGGGGAGACCGATGCTATTTGTATATACCATTTCTCTCATCACACTTCTCCACTCCATTTCCACCCTTCTCTTATACTTAGGCTGACTAGAGCCTAAGTATAGGGGGAACCGACATCCACTTGTATATACTCTCCTCATTCACATATCCCTACAGCTTCATTTCTTTTCATTTTTTTTCACTCCCTTATGCTTAGCCCGAGCTATGTCTTTTTTCCGCTTCTTGTGCTCTGAGGACACAACACTCGCTAAGTATAGGGGGTCTGTATATATACTTCATATATATTTTACCATATCTCGTACTTTCACGCAAGTCTATATGTATTTACAGGGTGGGTACTAACTTGAAAAAAACAAAAAAAACACAAAAAAAGGGAAAAGAAGAGTTTTTCTACTAACACTAACCTTGCCCAAAATTTTTGAAAAAAAATGGCTTCTTATCCATTTTTGTATAAAAAATCCCTTGCATAAAATGTCAAAAATAAAAAATCACAAAAAATTGTGTCTGCATTTCACACCCCTGCATGCATTTGCATCTGTGAAAAGTCATTAGGTTCTGAACCGAGTTATGAGCCGAAACCAAGAGTGGTCTGGACTTGACCTTAATCCACTTAAATTTCAGAGGAACTTCACCGAGAAATAGGATTTTAAGAACTTCAGATCTTTTGACTTAATTCTTTATGTTCCACATGACAATGTACAACATTTGACTCTTAGTGTCTAACCTGGTCTCTTCATTTTGGGTACAACTCTGGAATAGGGAATTAATTTGTACTCTCGCACTTTGTACTTAGCTCAACTCAGACTGGATGTTGGAAGACTGTGTGAGTCTCTTTTCTGGTAGCGTGGAAATCTAAAGACCGGAGTACGGGTTGAAATAAAGCTTCAGAAAAGGGATGGACGGTTGGGCACAATTTTTTCTAAGACCCCAAAAAATGTACAGAACAAAAAGATTCTATATCCGTAGGTGCACAACAAGATCCAAGCAGAACCACCAAAAATTCCAAATACAAAGAAGCAACTACCAAATAAAATCCGACCAAAAAGGTCCAAGCTTCAAGAAAACCTGCAGATCTTGGTAGAGACTCGGCTACACTGGCCATCTTCACAAGGAGAGGTGACTACACTGGCCACCCTCCAGTTCTTTTCCCCCTTCTTCCAACTTCTCCCTCATTCGATTGTGAACACAGCGCGACAGACCTTAGAAGGAAATACCTGACTCTCCGAGGACGAGTTACTGGAGAGGAGAGGAGCATGGTAGTCCGGCATTCTAGATAGGAAGAGCTAAAACCCTTCACACACATGAGTCAGTTGTTCAATGTTCATAGGGTATACTTTGGGAAGAGGATTGACCTAAGATGACTTCTGAGCTGAAACTGTAGAAATGATGTGTAGAACTTGAAGGCTGTTGATTTTAAAATTCTAAGTCTCACAGAAGTTCCGACACACAAATAATCCAAAGGTCGAGTTTAGTCTCACTTTCACCTTCAGTTCATGGTTTTGGTATGGAACCCAATCTCATTTCACCTCATGGCATTCTTTTTGATGCTCAGGGACGAGCATGGTTTAAGTATAGGGGGATGATGAATCTCGGATTCATCACTCTAAATCTCATTAATTAAGCTCAGATCCCTCAAAATCAACAACATTTCTGCATTTATTCTGTATAATTATCATTCATGCATGATTTCATAAGAATTGCATTTGAGCATTAATTTCTGCACAAAATAAGAAGCCAAAAATCCAAGCCATAAATGACCTGTAAATAGCCTAATTTCCCAGATTTTTAACTTCTTCATGCTAACTCCGAATGACACAAAACCACCTCCACTGTGTACATATCACTAACAAAAATAATTGAAAAATACAAAAAAAATCACTAACCATGGTAAGTGGATCAAAAACCCAAACCCTAGTTTCAGGATTTTCAGACTAAAAGCCCTATATCTTCTCCATCCAGTGTTCGATTTGATCCTACTCACTTTTGAACTAATATATATTCAATTACCTTTAAAACAAGACCAAGTTCAAGTGAATCAGAGCTCGTATGTGAAAGTTGGATTTTGGGCCTCTTTTGTACATTGTATATTTTAGCAGTTTTTGACCCGTATATTATGTATATATTTTCTTAATTAATAAAAAAATAGATTTAGTTATCTTTTATTTATCTTTGATTTTTCTATATTTTTCCGGATTTTTATCTTGTTTAAAAATAACAAAAAATTAGAAAACCCAAAAATCAAGGTATTCTATGTACATGGGATACCCCAAAAATTCACTTTTTACATTTGACCGATTTTGGCTTTGATATCATTATGAAAGTTGTAGATCTCATCGAGACGAGCATTTTTTTTAAGAACCTTTTTCGATCCGAGGTCGTTTGCTATTTGTTTTGTATTTTACAAAGTCTTTTATTTCTTTTCTGGTGCTGACACGTGGCAACCCCAGAGGCTGCCACGTGTCAGCATTTTTTGAGCTTTATTTTATATCGTTTTTATAAAAAAATTAAAATAGCCCACGCACGTGCTCCGTACGTGCATCGCCCTCTCCACAGCCAATCCGCCACGTGGCTCATCTTCGGTCGTTCGATCAGCGGCCGATCGAACGATCGCTGTGTATCTTCTTCCCCAGGCGCCCCCTCGCAACTGCCGCTGCGACTCTCGTTGACCTCCGTAACCTCCGCACCGGCCGCCAACCCAACTGCCGCCCTGCTAATCTCGCCTACCCTCTCCGTTATCTCCGCACCTTCCACCATCGCAGCCACGACCCCTCTCTCTCTCCTATATAAACACCATCGCCGGCCCTAACCCCCTTCATCCGCTGATAGAGAACGGCGCGCGGAGGTGACAGCTCCGACGCCTCCCTGTGATGAGGTCTGGTGGCTCCCCCTCCAGCCACTGTTGCAGCACGGCTAGCTCCGTCACCTCCTCCACTAATTGTCTATACTCACCAGTGTAGCTCTATAACTTCTATACCAGGGTATGTACCTTTACTTGTCCCTTTTATGCGTAATGATATGACCACTTTGTGTGCTCCCACCATTGCTGCCCTGGATGTACCTGAGGATCTTCCTATATCTCTATCCAAGTAAAAAAGGTAATGTACGTATCATCCCATGTCTCATTTTACTTCTGCTATGCACTAACCTCCCGGGGCACATGTGATCTTGTGGCGTGTCCCCCAAGAGTTTTCCATGTAGCTTGTCGATGGGTTTTCACGACCAAACAGTTTCCTGACGGTTCTATTGACAAGTTGAAAGCCAGACTTGTTACCAAAGGTTTCGAACAAACGTTTGGGGTTGATTATTTGATACCATCTCATCCATTGCCAAAATGGGCTCGATACATACCATTCTCTATATTGCTGCCAACAAGGCTTGACCCATTTACCAACTTGATGTGAAGAACACCTTTCTTTATGGTGACCTTGAGGAGGAGGTCTACATGATGCAATCGCCGGGGTATGTAGTAGAGGGGTAGCATGTATGCCGACTATGTAAGGCCATTTATGGCTTGAAATAGAGCCCTTGGCATGGTTTGAGATGCTCACTACGGATATCAAAACACTTGGTTTTTAGAGGACATCATCCAACTTCTCTGTCTTTATTAGATGATGGTCTATTGGCACAGTCATTATTACTATCTATGTTGATGATATGGTTGTCACATGAGATGATGATAATGTATTCAGGAGACCAAGATCTTCCTTCAGAAGGTCTTTGTCGGGAAAGGCCTCGATCAACTTCGTTATTTTCATGGCATCGAGGTAATACACACTACAGAAGGGATTCATCTTTCATAGAGGAAGTATTGCCTCAATATTCTGACTGAGGAAGGACTACTTGGATGCAAGCCATCTGGCATCCTTGCAGAAGTGAGAAAACATTAAGCATTTGTTGATCTAGCTTTTGAGGATGCAACACGGTACATAATCTTAGTGGGAAAATTGCTACATCTCACAGTTACTAGGCCATATATTATACGTTGTTACCAGAGCCAACCAACATATGGAGAAGCCTCTTTACAATTACTAACATGATGTTTTTTATCATTAGATATTTGAAGGAATCTCTCAGACGTGGACTCTTCTATGGTGTGAATAGGCACATTAATTTCTCCGCCTATACATATTTGGACTATGTTAGCTATCATGAGGACCTCCAATTCAATACAGGATAGACCATGTTTCTTGGGGATAACCTTGTCACTTGGCGAATAAAGAAGCACATGGTGGTCTCCAGATCTAGTGCGGAAGTAGAATACAAGGCCATGTCACAGGTCACTTGTGAGATCACATTGTTTGTCTCTTTCTTAACAGAACTTTGCATGTCAATCGCCACTCTTGTATCCTTGTACTGCGACAACAAGTATGCCACGTACATCGCTACCAATCTAGTTTTCCATGAGCAGATAAAAACATTGAAGTTGATTGCCATTTTCATTCATGTTGCAGTACGAAGAGGACGAATTAACACTCCACACATTTTCACTGAACTTCAACTTTCAGGCATCCTCACGAAGGCTCTTCCAAGGAAGCGCCTCATGTACTTAGTATCCAAGTTGGGCATTAGAGTTATTATATTTACATTTATGTTTGTAACCCTTTGGGTTCCGTAACCATTAATACTCCAGGTTCCGTAATCCTTCGGGGGTGTTTGAGTATTTTTCTCTTGTACTCTCTAGGGTTTTCTCTCTATATGAGACCCCAACCCTTTGGAATAAACATCTTATTTGTTTCTCTTGTCCACATGTATCGTGATCTGCGCAAGTATTTTTGGTGGGATAGAATGAAGAATAATGTGGCCCATCATGTTAGCAAGTGCTTGACCTGTCAGATGACTAAGGCGGAGCACATGAGACCTCCATGGTTGCTGCAGTCTTTCCCCATTTCCGAGTGGAACTGCCGATGACACTAGGTGACCATGATGTTATTTGGGTCATTGTTGATAGGTTGACCAAGTCTCCCCATCTCATACCTATCAGCATTCCCTAAACTACATCTCAATTGTCCATGTTATATGTTCAGAACATCATCAAGCTTCATGGTATACCTCAAGAGGTAGTGATGAATCACCAATTCAACATCTTTATTCATTTATTTTGACTTAAAATCCCTTACAAAACACCTATAAATAATATTAATTCTCACTCTTTAATAATCGCTTATTCATTTGTAAATAGTATATTATGATCATCATTATAACTTAAAATAAATAAATAAAGAAATAAATGAAAAAGAAAGAGAAAGATTATATATATGGAATAAATAAAGGCTGATCTTGATCTTGAGAGTAGGTCAAGACTTGAGTTAATCGATAAGGAATAAAGTAGGGGAAGATAGGTCATTAGTTTATAAAAATCCAGAAAATAAATCTCACATGCATGTATTCATCACTGTTCATAATGTATATATATTGTATTATTTTGTTTATCAACAATTCAATCTCAAATAAAAATTCTTTCTTCTTGAAACATGTACATAAAAATGTGATTTAAATTAAAAAATTGCAAAAAATAAAACTTGTACATAATAAAAGGGACAACACTCTAAAAAAGCTAAAATTGAAAGGTCAATATCTACTCCATACAAGCTCAAAATAAACCAAACTCATTTCATTATGTTCAAATTTAAATAAGCTTTAAAACGAAAGTGGTTTCATAAAATTTGGAGTTAAGATGTGAAAGTCATCTTTTTGGAGTGTCATTGTTCATATTTGTCTATATTGCACCTATATTTATTTATATTTTTGCACATATTTTATTTTTATTATTTTGTACATATTTTATGTTATTTATATAAAATACAAATAAAAATAACAAAATAAAAAATAACCATAAATAAAATAAGTATATTTATAACATAAATATAATGTACATATATTGTACATAAGTATATTTATTTCACCTATTAAATAAAATTCAAAAAATAAAATAAAATTATAATTAAAATCCTCTAATTATTCTATAAATAAATAAAATATAAAATAATGTGTATTTTCTAAAATAATTAATTAAAATTGTGTATATTGCATATATATATATTATTTACATATGAATAAATGTTTTTATTTATTTTAACCTTATTAATAAATTAATTTAATAATAACTACATTAAAAATTAACTTATTAATTTGTATACACCTTTTGTATTTAAACCTTTTTTATTTTGATTCATTTTCTATTTATTTTCCATTTATTTCTCTTTATTTATTTAACTTTTGTTCTGTAGCATTTGTCCATATTCGGACTCAATTTCCTTTGAGTGGACCCTGGTTTGTTGACTTGGGTCAACTGCCCCTCTTATTCCCAATAACCCGAATATAGATTGGAGCCACTTCATCTTCTAATTTCCATGCCCATCTCCAACCAAATTCAGACGCAACTCCTTTCCTTCCGATCATTCGAATAACTCTCCTCCTTGATCGATTACCTTTTCCTCATTTCACCTCAGATTATGCACACTTCTCCAATTTGAATTTCGCCCAAGCTCCATCTTGATAAATAAAGCTTTTAGCCTTTCATTCCATTATGATTTTTTCACCACAACTCTCCTCGAGATTGATCCCAAGAGTTCACATGAGCTGGCATTGAGGGCAACCCTCGATCAGGAGCACGAGAAGGTGACTGAAAGTACGATCCACAGTCGATCAGAGCTCTCCACTTTGCCAAGTTTCTCTGACCACTTTATAGCCGCATTGAGGCCCGAATCCATCCGCATTCCACCATAGGTAATCTTAGGTTAGTCTCTTGCAATTTTCCCATTTAATTCCATCTTATTTTAGTCAATTTCTATTTAAATCAGTAAGTGTTCATTCAGCCTCCGATCTGCTAGATCGGAGATTTTCCTTGGGTTTAAACCCCACTCCGATCATCGCATCTCGATACTCCACCTTCTCCGCACCTTCCCACATAATCTGATCACTCAGATCTGATCGAGATCTAAGATTTTGGTCTTGTTCCATCTCCTTCAAAGAGATCGATTCATTCACCTCCATTTCTTGTTGTTTTTATCGAATAACTTCGACCGAAGCTTCACCTTCGAGTTTTAAATAAACTATAGGAGGAGGAGTGTTCATCTAGAGCTAGATTTGACACTTAGAGGTCGAGTTACACCTGCACTAGAGCTTGAGCTCCAGGTCATTGATCAGTGGGATTTGGACCCGATCTTCACCTCATAACGACATGGAGGATTGTCAGGATCCTTTTGATATCATCAGAAGCCAGATCTGAGCTAGATTAGAGGATATCGAGCCAAATCAAGTTCATCTACCGAAGTCTTCTCTCAAGTTCATCTAGGAGCCTTGATCATCATTCGATCGGAGAGCACAAAATTTACATCCAGATCATTCATCCGTGCGTGCCCAAAGAAGACTATTGGATTAGAGGCTCCAATCGTCATCAGAGCTACACGATATGTCATGTGCGTAGCACACATTTAGGGTGATAATTGCAATTCCTTCCTTGTTTTTAACTTTAATTGTAAATAAGTATAGTTTGGCTATGTGTCATTATAATATTGCTTGAATAATTTCATATCTACTCTTTATTGTGTTGTTATTTATGTTTTAATCCTTCTGATCCGAACTCGCGCGCATCCGCACACACTTTTTGAGAAAATTAGCTATGTTTTGAATATTTTATTTTTATTTTGCATTCTTATACTTATTATCTTGTTTACATATTTTGTATATAAATATATAATTAAATAAATATTTACATAGGTTTTTTTATAATTTTATTTACATATATAAATAAATACATGTATATATTTTACATGTATAGTATACTTATATATTGTAATGCATTATTTATTTCAATGCATTTTTAATGTTTTTATTTTGTGTTTATATTTTTAATATGATTTAAATATTATTTACAATTATTTAAAAATATAAGAAGACTAAAACTATAAAGAATAAAATATATGAATATTATAAATAGATACATAGTACAATAGTACCCCAGAAAGCCGGCTTTTGTATCTTAAATCCATTTTTAACAAATCCATCTTCATTATATAGATAATTTGAATTTAAATTCAATGAAGGTGAGTTTGATTCAATTTGAGTTTATATGGAGTATATATTGATCTATGAAGCTCGATACAAGTTGCATTATGTGTTATTTTTATTAGCAATTATTTTTTAATTTTCTATGTATTAATATGTACAAATTTCATATAGAACATTTTATTATTTAAAGTGTTGAAAGTAAAGAATAAAAAAGTTTAAAATGGGTATTTACAAAGTATAAAATTAGGGTTTTATATACAATATTTGGCCCTCATCTCCCCTACTTTATCCCTTATCGACCAAGTCAATATTGACTCAATTTCGAGGTTTAGGGTCCATTGATATCTTTCATACTTCATTTGTTTTCCTTTCCTTTTCTTTATTTTTCATTTTGGATTTACATATAGATAATTATGTATTATTTATATATAAATAATGAATGTTAATTTGTATAGATTAGTAAAATTTATAGGTATTTTAATGGGGATTTAAATACAAAATGGAAGAATAAAGATAGATCAATGGCTATTCATCACCCCCTATACTTACATTTGCTAGTCCTTAGAAAACACTTATTAGAAGAATAAGTGATGCAAAATAGAAAATAAAGGAAAGTAAAAAAAAGAAATTAGAATGATAGTGATTTTTAAACATGTCCTCAGAAAATCAAACTTTGGAGCTCAGTTAAGACCTTTGGATTGTTAATGTGTTCGTAACCTTATAGAGAATAGGTTCTAAAACTTAACAGCCCTCAAGTTCCACAATCCTTTGTTCAGGTCACCTCAATAACTAGGTCAGAATAATTCTATTCATACTACGAGTCTTACTTGTACAATGTATGTGAATGTAGCTCTTCTGATTAGAAATAGCAAGGAACAATCTCTCGTAGCAAGATAACCCTAATTCCCCAATCTATCTACTCTTTCCTCAAGGACTAGGGTATTTCCTTCTACGTTCAAGTATAACTAGCTCAAGAAGAGGGTGTAGAGAGAAGAATGGACTGTGACCAGTGTAGTCGCATATCTTATGGAGCTTGACCAGTGTAGCCAAGTCTCTGGCTGTAGGCAACCTTGATGTCTTTGACTTTGAAACATAATGCCTTGCTTATTTCATACATACTTCGACATGAATTGATTTTTTCTTTGGCCTTTTGCCTGTATATTCTTTTTGGAGTTTTTGATTTTGAAATTTTTATACTATATACAATAGCATTTACATAAGAAAATTTTCCTCTTAAGCCAGTAAACTATCCCTCTTTTGAAGCTTTATTACAACCCACATCATCCTATCTTTAGACGGCCATGCCACTAGACAGAGTTGGGGGGCACTGGCCACCTATTGGGGTGACATATGTTTCCGCACATGTGATTCCTCATGCTAAAGAATCCTGCTCTCACCACCTCCTCAAAGTTGAGCTGAGTACAGAATGTGGTGTCCAAGTTAGGTTATTATCAATAAGAGTCATGCGTGTGCTTTGAACTACTCTACTTAGGCTAATCAAGATGACATGTGAACATAGTCTTGTGGACTCAAATAATTAAATCTCGTTGATA
Source organism: Ottelia alismoides (assembly GCA_037367405.1). Taxonomy (NCBI): domain Eukaryota; kingdom Viridiplantae; phylum Streptophyta; class Magnoliopsida; order Alismatales; family Hydrocharitaceae; genus Ottelia; species Ottelia alismoides. Next base: position 767,807 of record JAZKJV010000408.1, read on the forward strand.
TGAAAAATCTTAATTTTAGTTCCTATAAGTCTCCTATGAAATTAAATGGATTAAGATCTAGCCAAGATCCAATCTTCAAATTTTATTTAGACTTGTTCAATTGTGATAATCATTCTGAAAATTGCTTGCAATGTAGAAATATTTTTATGAAATAGAATTTCTAGTTTTGAAAATTTTATGGGGTTTTCAAAGGTTTTGCAAATTTTAATGGGATTTTGAAAATATTGGTGGATTAAATGTATTCACATATTCACAAAGATTTTATACATATTATACACAGGTTTTTATACAAGTGTATAAACAATTTGGTACATGTATGTACATGTTTTATTTAAAGATTTTTTATAGATATATTATCTAATGGGTTTTCAAAATAATTTGAAGATATTTTTGCATTAAAAAATTATTTTGCAAAGAAATTTTCAAAAAATTTACAACCTTTTTTACAAACATTTTTGAAAAGATTATTTTTTCGAATGGTTTGAAATTTTTTTACAAACATTTTCAAGACATTTTACAACTATTTTCCAAATCATTTTGCATAATAGTTTCAAACCATTTTTTACAAATATTTTTCAAAAATGTCTACACATATTTAGCTTATTATTTACAGTTGATTTATTTGTATACTCTTACCCAATGTAGTACATTAGCCATATTATTGAAAATATGAAAAGTACGAGTTATTGCTAACGTATATATAGCATATATACATCCTCCTTATACTAAGCTCAAGATATGTCCCCATAGTGATGAAAGTGTAAAAAGGAAGACATAACTCGTGCTAAGTATAAAAAATCCTAAAGACTCAAATAAAATAATATGAAGTCGATCGTCCCCCTATACTTAGGATCAACTATATAGCAAACCGTACACCAAGTGGGAATGTGCGAGGATTAAAATTTACACAAATCAATGACTTGGCTTGTTAATGAACAACTTTTGATACGAGTACCTAACGTAGAGGGTGATGAAACGTTGGGAAACTTCATTCCTTTTCTTTTCTTTCTTTTATTTTGGAATTAAATAAATTATTTTATACAATATGTATAATATAAGTAATGATTGTTATTTATGCAATTTAATGTTATTTATATGCACTTAACTAGAGATTTAAGGCCAAACAGAAATAATAAAGGTGATGAAATGGAGATTCATGAGAGGGTCTGTGGTGTCCGACAAGTTAGATCTAGAAATCGTTGTGTCAGCCGCTCTCAGGACACTCGAAACCGAATCTAAGCTTCTCAATTAACATTTAACCCATAACGATAATCAAGCAATGGAAATAAGTGAGCTAAATTTTTTTTAAACTCTACAAAAGATGTACAATGACAAACAGTAGAAGTCGAACCACAGAGAGCATATAGAGTAGAGAAATGATGAATAGGCTACTTAAGAAATTTTTATGAAATTTATATTTTTGCAATGTTTTTTGGGTTTTAATTTATGTATTTTGTTTCTAAATTTTGCAAAAAATTACCTTTTTTACTTAAAAATAATACATATAGTAATATAAGCAAAAAATGTATGTATGCATATATATATTATCAAGAAAAGAGATTTTTTGAGTTTTTTAAATATAATAAATAAAGCCAAAAGTAACAAAATAAAATATTTTTTGGTTTATAAAATTTTCTCTTTTTTTTGATGATTTTTTAGTAATTTTTGAGGCTTTGTATATTTTTTAAAATAAAGAAATACACAAAAATTAAGCAAACAAAAAAGTCCAAGAACTTGAGATGGCTTAATAAATATCTATCAAGTTAGATTGAGCCTAAAATCAATTTTTCTAGATAATAGAGAATAAAAAGAAAATTTAGGATTTTACAATTAAGGCCGGGTAGGGCTGTCTAGGACATAAATCATTCAATACCCACCCTACCAAGCCTTGTTGTGTAAAACTTTTATAATATTTTTTGTGTTATGTAATTTTCGGATTTTTCTTAATATTTTTCAAAAATACTTGAACATGAGATGAAACATAACAAAATATGCTACAAGATTTTTTTAGAATTTTTCAAAACATTTTATAGTTTTTAAGTATTTTTAAATGCTAAACAAGAGAAATACAATCTTTTTAAATGTTTATGAATAGGAAAATAATTTTAATTACATTGCAAAAATATATGTGATAAAATAAGGTTCTAGACACTTAAGATAATTTTCCTATAATTTTTAGATGCAAAATGATATGTTTAATAATTAAAATACAAGTACAAATATTAAGCAGCAATATTGGGACCTATTTGCAATTTCTATGAAGTTTCAGAGCATTTTATAACACCTTAACAATGTCTAGGAGCACACATGCAAGATTTCTGCAATTAAATTTCATATTGCTACAGGTATAAATGCAATCAAGATAAACAACATGACCTAGTATGCCATTTGTCCAAAGAGGTTGACACTGATATTCAAAATTTTAGGACCAAACAAAAATACACACAACTTGGAGGGGGTCCACACAAAATGCTCATATTCCTAATGCGCACATGCATGTAAGGTGACCTGGTCCTATACTAAAGTGCAAATAAATAAAAGCTTAGTGTTCACAGCGTAAATATTATAAACTATTACAACTAGACGAATGTTTAAATGCTAGATATTAAAAATAAAAAGCAGAGGGTTATGTGTGCAAAATACACCCTAAACGTACACCGACGGACAATTGATGGTGACCTACGTAGCTAACTTAAGCGGTGGGTGGTTGAGATCAATGCGTACCCCTTTGTTGTTGATGATTGAGATTAGATCTCAGATGAGATCTGACTGTGGCTGAAATGCTAGATCCAATGGCTAGGTTCAAAACTAGAGTGTTGTTCTTGATCGAATGATAACTCCTCGTCAAGAAAAACTAGGTTGAGTGTCTGGCTTATGTTCCTTCGATCGAGCTAATCTTAGTCGTCTGACCAACTGGGAGGATAACTGATAGCACAAAATGACCATTAGATGGTTCCACAACTGCTGGATGGGTCAGAAAACTCCAGATCTTAGCGATGGAGGCCTGGAATGTCGGAGATGCTCGAACACCTGGAGCTGCAATGTCTAGGGGATTTGACCGCTATATATGGTCTTTTTATGCAAGGACCGACACAGAAGCTTCAGGGCTTAAGGGGAAGGCCCTTGACCCATTGATAAGCAATAATTAAGTTAAGTCTGTCCAGCTTCTTGTCTCCTTTGCTACTCTCTCCTACCAGCGGGCAAGGAACCACCAGTCTCCTCGGCTCTCGGGTGCGTAGAATCTCCACAGAAATCCTCCCTTGATAAGCAGGCCCTCGCAACAAATTCAAACAAGAACATGGTTAGAATAGTCTTAGATAGAAATAGAGTAATGAGAAAAGTAGATGATACAACGAATAATGCAAAAGGCGGGCTAAGTAGACTATTCTATGCTCTACAAACTGAAGCTCCCCAGTAGCGGTGCCATTTGATGAACAACTTTTGATATGAGTACCTAACATTCAGTCTTCGAGGGCTTGCGATGTACGACAAGTCAGAGCTGACAATCGTTATGCCGACTGCTCTCATGGCACTCGGAACCCGATCTTAGCTTCTCAATCAACAATTTACCCACAATAATATCAAGCAATGAAAATAAGTGAGATAAAATTATTTTAAATTCTACAAAAAATATACAATAAAAAGTAATAGAAGTTGAACCATAGAGAGCATGTAGAGTAGAGAAATAATTAATAGGCTAGTTAACCATTTTTTATTGATTTTTTATTTTTGTAATGTTTCTGTGGGTTTTAATATATATTATGTTTTTAATTTTGCGAATTAGTACCTTTTTATATTTTAAAATAATGCATATAGTAATATAAGTAAGAAATATATGTATGTATATATATAATATCTAGAAAAGAGATTATTTTGGGGTTTTAAAATATAATAAATACAACCCAAATTAATAAAAAAAAATATTTTTAGGTTTTATAATTTTTTCTATGTTTTTTTGTGAATTTTGGATCATTTTAAGGATTTTTATATATTTTTAAATAAACAAATACATAAAAATTAAGCAAACAGAAAATTAAAGAACTTGAGATGTCTTAATAAATATATATCAAGTTAGATTGAGCTCAGAATCAATTTTCCTAGATACTAGATAATGCAAAGGAAATTCAAGAATTTAGAACATATTTTTGTGATTTTTGTAGGATTTTATAAATTTTTTATTAGGTTTTCTATGTTTTATAATTTCTAGATGTTTTAGTTAATATTTTTAAAAAATACTTGGACATGAGAAGAAATATAATAAAATAAGCCAACATGACTTTTTGGAATGTTTCAAACCATTTTATAAGTTTTCATGAATTTTTATTTTCTAAACATGAGAAAATGCAATATTTTTTGAATTTTTATAAATAGGAAAATAATTTTAATTACCTTGCGAAAAATATATGTTATAAATAGAGTTCCAAGCACTTAAGATAATTTTCCTATAATTTTTAGATGCAAAATGATATTTTTAATAATTAAAATACATGCATAAAAATAAAGCAGTAATACATGGATTATTCGAAATTTCTTTGAAGTTTCAAAACATTTTATATCACCTTAACAAAGTCCAGGGGCATACATGCATTATTCGTACAATAAAATATCATATCTGCTTGGTAGGGGTTTAAATGTAATTAAGATAAACAACATGACCAAGTATGCAATTTGTCCACAAACTTAACACTGATATTCGGTTTTAGGAGCAAGTAGAGAAATACACACTACCCGGAGGGGGACCACGCAACATGCCCAGGTCCTCATGTGCACAAGGACGTGAGGTAACCTCGCACTAAACTAAAGTGCAAATAAATGAAAGGTTAGGGTCCACAGTGTAAATATTACAAACTATTTCAACTATAGATGAAAGTTTAAATATTAAATATTGAAAACAAAAAAATGGGGCTTTATGAAAAATACCCCATAAACGCATGCTGACGGATGACTAATGGCACTCCACGTGGCTAACTTAAGCGATAAGTGATTGAGATCAATGATAAACACGAAAATCAAGGGGTCTAATTATCTCACACAAGGCGGAGACAACCGTGTCGCTGCGACGACCCTCAATGATCCTTGTATTTAATCAACAATTAACACACACTATAGATATCAAGAAATGACAAGCAGATGTGAAGTTAAAATCTATTTATAACTCTACATAAATGATGTATAGAAGCAAGTACGTAGAGAGTTCGAACACAGAGAGCAAGGCAGGGGAGACCAAACAGGTGTGTGTGTGTGAGAAAGTGATGTGTGTATCTACACTATGCAAATGCAAATATTTTTGTGGGTTTTAGATTTTTTATTTTTTTATTAAATTTTTAATTTTGTATTTTGATTTTTAATTTTCTGATTTTATATTTTCTTTTTATATTTTATATTTTTTTGTTTTCTTTTTCAATATCGGAATATATAAACTATATAATAAAAGAAGTGCTAGAATATTTATAAAAATATGTAAAAATCTGAAAAATTTAGAAATAAAATATTTTTGGTCTTTTAATGATTTTTACTATTTTTGTGATTTTTGGGTATTTTTCAGAATCTTTTTGGTATTTTTAAAAGGCAAAACAAAGAAAACAATGAATTAATAGTCTGGCTGAAGGTAAAGTAGGAATGAAAAATAATAAAAAGCCACAAAATTTTTCCAAACTAATTTTAAAATAAAGAGAATAAAATTGAGAAACTACAGGACCTGGATTTGTAATTTTTTGAATTTTGTAGAATTTTTTAGATTTTTTGGACATTTTTGGGTATTTTCTAATTTTTAAAGTTTTGGTTTTGAGTTTTTAGTGATTTTTGGACTGACACTAAAGTATGATAAAATAGACAGTAGGTAATTTTTTTGGAATTTTTCTAGGTGTTTTGATAATTTTTTTGGTATTTTCTAAGCTAGACAGTAGCTAAAATGTGTGTTTTTGATTTTTAATAAATATAAAAATGCAACAAAATTCAAATGCAAAAATATGGCGTTAAAGTGCAAGTTAACAGAAGCTTAAGTTAAATTTTTAGGAATTTTTCGAATTAAAATGATGCCTTAAATAAATGGAGCAAGCAAGCAAAAATATATGGCCTGGCAGGGGTATAATTGCAATTATCAAAACATCCAGGGGCATACATGCAATTTACCAACAAAATATTATACTGAATATTCACTTTAATGGGCCAAATACAAATTTCCAAACCCGCATGGGTACAGGTGCAAAATGTCCACCAGGGCGCGTGACTTGCACGCGCTTGGGTAGGACCTAACTGCAATTTTCAAAACCTCGGGGACTTACATGCAACTGTACCAAAATTTTTACACTTAATTCAAAAGTTAGAGTATTGAAACAAAATACAAAAATGGCCAAGGGCCTCGCTGCAAAAAGCCCGTGCCTCACGTGAACAGGTCATGTGAGGTGACGTGGCAGAGGACCTACTTGCAAATATTGAAAGTTCGAGGGCCTACTTGTAAATTTTACAACATATTTTAAACTACTATTGAAAGTTTCTGGACTAAAAGAAAATTACAAAAGGGGCGCGGGTATACTTGCAAAATTCCCATGCTAAGCGAGATCGAACGGTCGTGGACCGTTCACTTGACATGTGGCGTGCCCTCGACGCACGATGCCACTTCGGCCTCTGACGGTGGAGATTAGACTTGATGATGATGATTGGACGGCTGGAGCGTGACCAGATCGAACGGTGGCTGTAGCTTCTGGAGGCACGACTCGATCCAACGGTTACGAAGCGTGGAGGAAGAACGGGGAAGAACGCCGGCGAGGCGAACTCCCCCGTGGCTGATCTCCTAGCTCCGGTGGCTTCTGGACGTCAAAATGGAACTTCGGCCTCCTGGCGGTGTCCTCTAGATGCTGGTGGGCCCAAAAAGCCTCGGCGGTGGCCGAGGTTCACCGGAGAAGCGGGCGGAGCTGGGAGTGCTCGAGCGGCTCCGGCGAAGACCAAAATGGCCCCCAGGTGCGCGATAAAGTCCAAACACCTGCAACAAAACGTGAGAGGACCCAGGCAAAGTGCATGGGTCCCGCGCTGGTGAGAAGGTGGCGTGAAACGACGGTTGGGCTCTCGGCCGGAGGTGCGCCCCGACGAGGTGATCAAATTGGGAGATTGGATGGATGGAATCGAGAATTTCTTAAGGGCTTCTACTCCTAAGACTAAGGCAAATGAAATGCACTAAAAATGAGAGGGGAAAGTGGCTGCCTCAACGGTCAATGACCGGAGGGAGGGTATCTCGACGGCGGGCTTTGCCGGAGGTAATGGAGATGCCTCCGACCTCCTTCGCCTGGGCTGATGGCACGAAGCTGGAGCTGTCACCTCCAAGTTTGCGTGGAGCATGAAAGGAGTAAGGAGGGGTGGACCGAAGGGACTCAAAATCAAAAGTGAAGTCAGGGGTTCCATATATGTTGTTTGACCCGGTGACTGGGATGGTCCAAAGACCAAGAATTATTTGGTGAATCACCGGCCCTTTCCTAAAGACAGTCATCGGGCGAGTATGCCCATTCTACAAGGAGAAAAAGTTGTGAAGGGAGTGACACGAAAAGATGCAAGGAGAAGCCTGGAAAAATCGACAAAGAAGGGTCAAACCAAGGCTCTGACATGCTACCAGGGCTAGGATAGCCAGTTGACCAAGGTCAACTTTGACTATCCCCTGATTGTTCCACGCGGACCAATCAGGAAAAATCCCTGGAAAAAGATTTAAAAAATCAAAAAGAATTACAAAAGGATTTTATTAAATTAAACTTATAAAATAAAAAATGTTTATTTTTTTATTTAATATTTTATAGTGATTTTTAATTATTTTTATGAAGTATATTTTTACAAGTTTACTTTTATGCCCTTTATAAGTATAATATCTATATATTTTATTAATTGATTTTTATTTTATGATTTTAATTTATTTATTTTAATTTATTATTTTTATAAATATAAAACACTTTTATATATGTAATTATATTTTTATTTTATTTTTCTGAATTATTTTGTATATTTAATAAAATATAAATATATAATGTACATGTATAAGTATAGGTACTATACCTATGTATAGTATATACAAGTATTTTTATTTTGTATTTTATTTAAGTTTTTATTCTGATTTTAATGTACATAATTATTATAAATAATATTTACAAAATTATAAAAATATAAAAATACAGAAATTATGAATAAATAATAAAATGAATATTTTAATCTGTACAGGTATACAAGTGGGGTCCAAACTCAACTTTCAAACCGTAGCTCCGCCAAATGCAAAACCACTGCCATTAAATAGATTATTTTATTCTATATACAATTAAAGGTGAGTTTGCTGCATTTGGAGTTTTCATTTGTGAGATACGGGTCTGGAAAGTTGGGATACTAGATTTTTATTCAGATCATAACTTTTTATCTGTTTATTATTTTTTAGTGAAATCAATTTTGTATTTTTCTATATAAAATTATCTACAACTTTCATGTACAAAGTTTCTTTATTTGATGTATAAAAAGTGGAACCAAAAATAGGTCCCAAAATGAATAAGAAATGAATTAAAAAGTATAAGTATTTTGACTGTACTTGACCCATATATCCCCCTATTTTATTCCTTGTCGACCTATTCATCAAGATGCCTAGGTCTCGGGGTTTCGGGTCATAAAATATTTACAATATTTTATTCTTTTACTTTTCTTTTATGTATTCTATAATTTTGGCTTTAATTACGGTATTTTATACACTATTTACAAGTACATGCATGAATGCTAATATGCTCTATTTAATGGTATTTACAGGCATTTGCAAGGGTTTTTGAGGCCAAAATGATAGAATAAAGATGATGAAATGTGGATTCATCATCCCCCTATACTTTATCTTTGCTATTCCGTAGCAAACACTTATTCAATAAGTGCAAAAAGAAAAAGAAAGAAAAGAAAAAGCAGAAGGTGGAATAATTTTGATTATCAAACTTATCTTCACAAAATCAAAGTTTGGAGCTTAAGTCGGACCTTTGGACTTTTAGTGCGGGCGGAACCTTAATGAGAACTGGATTTGAAATCCAACAGTCCTTGAGAATCTCAAAACTCCGCTCAAGTCGCCTCAATAGCCAGGTCAGGAATATCTCAATTCATACGCAAACCCTTACGACTATGAGTCTGACTCGTACAGTGTAAGTGATGGTGGCTCTCCCCAACTAGAATGATAAAGAAACCGACTTCTCCAGTACGGCAACCCAATGATTCCCCAATCCAATAACTCCATCCTCGAGGAGCGGGGTATTCCCTTCTAAGTTCAAGTGGCAACCAGCTCTAGAGGAGGGGGTGAAGAGAAGAATGGATGGTAGCCAGTGTAGCTACCTATCCTGGGATGCAAGACCAGTGTAATCAAGTCATCCTGCTGCAGGCTCACATGTTTGACTTTGTAACTCAAGCTTGCTTATTGACTTTGCAACATTTGTACATACTTTGCAGGCTTTTTATTTTTGTAGATGCCTGAACACACTTTTTTTTGAATACTATATACAACAACATTTACATAAGGACTTTTTCCTCTTGAGCCAGTAGACTATCCCTCTTTTGAAGCTTTATCGCAACCCTGTCTTTAGACTTCCTCATCACTGGACGGGTTGGGATGCACTTCCCTCCCTAGAGGAGGACAAATGTTTCCACTTGTGTACGTCTCATACCGGCAAATCCAATCCCCTCACCACTCCAACTGAGTTGAGCCATGTGAAAGGTGCAGGTGTCCAAGTTAGGACATTATCAACAAGAGTCGTGCGTGTGCTCCGAAATACTCTACTTAGGCAGTCAAGAATCCATTGAACCATGTCATGTGATCCTCAAAGAATTAAGTCAACTAGACCTGAAGTACCTCAAACCCAATTCCTATAAGGTTCCTATTATTAGGTAGATTTTAAGGTCCAATCAAGCTCCAATCTCCGAATTTTACTTAGACTTGTTCAACTATCAAACTCAATCCGAAAAATGCTCATACAATGCGATGCAGAAAATATTTTTGTGCTGCAATTTTCACGATTTTGAACTTTTTATGGATTTTTGAAAAGATGATGATGCATATGCAGATGCATTTTTTTGTCTTTTTCAAAAAGATTTTTCAAATATTTTTGGATTTTAATTTTTACAAATGTTTTTGGGATTTTTGAAAACAAAAAGATTTTGGCTGAAAGCTGGGTTAAAATATATACATGGAAGTGCTTCTTATATATACAAGAAGTGGATTTTAAGAATTTACAGGGTAAGTGGTCAATTTTATACATATATAGATATAGTGAATTTTGGTGTGATGTATATATTCCTCAAACTTATTTGACACATGTTATCCAAACAATTTTGAAAACTATTGTCCAGATAGATTTTTCAAAATATTTTTGCAACCATTTTTCAAACCATTTGCAAATCCTTTTTCAAACATTTTATTTCACACAAAGAAAAGAAGTTTTACAAACCACTCATTTTTACAAAGGTTGAAAACATGTAACAAAACGTTTTCAAAATAGTTTTCAATAAATGTTCACAAAGATTCTCAAACTATTTTTCAAACATTTTGCAAAAAACATTTTCACCTGATTTATTAATCAGTATATATAAAAAGAATTTGAGGAACGGAACCTCTTTTTATTACGGTTTTTAATGAACTTTAAAGAATTTTTAGCCATATTTTTAGGAAAATACGAAAGTACGAGTTATGGCTAAAGTATATACATAGTATATACGACCCCCTATATTTAGCTTGAGCTATGTCCTCATAGATCAGAGAGAAAAGAGAAGACATAACTCGTACTAAGTATAGACAAGTCTAAAGAATAAATAATTGAACCAATGAGAAGTTGACCGTCCCCCCTATACTTAGGATAAAATAATCCTAAGTATAGCAGACTGTACACAACGCAGGGAGGGTCAAGGGTGGGAATGAACAGACCGTACTCAGATTGTCTCCCCCTATACTTAGGGTAAGATATCCCTAAGTATAGACAAGAAGAGGAGACAATGGAGAGGATCGAAAAGAATAGAATCAACTCGGGGTGCCAACCCCCCTATACTTAGGACAAAGTACGTCCTAAGTATGGAAAACTGTCTACAAGGGCGGCACCTTTTTGATAGATAAAGAAAATAGAAAAGGAAAAGAAGAAAAGAAGAAAAGAGATTAACAAATGAAAGCATTATATAGATAGATGATCTGTACAGCGGAAGATGGAAGTGATCGCCATGTATGAGATGCAGATGATATGAGTCAAAGAACACATCTCATACCAGAAGAATGGGGGCAACGTCAATGGTCGGCAGATCATGATCTAGATATAGTTTCAGGCGTTAACCATTGACATGGAAGGTAGAGGAAGATGACGGTTCGGATATGTCAATACTGCCATTGTCATGTACCTTCCTGACCACATATGGACCTTTCCACTTGCTCTGTAATTTCCCCGGAAATAATTTCAGCCTGGAATCAAACAACCATACTCTCTGATCTGGCTCATACTGTTTATGGCTGATATGGGCATCATGCCATGTTTTCACTTTCTCCTTGTACTGTAGGCTGCTAGAAAAGGCTGTGTCTCTCAGTTCTTCCAGGGCTACCAACTCTGCTCTCCGCTGATCTCCTATACTCTCGGGTTCCAATAATAGCTCAGTTACTGCCCAAAGTGACTTGTGCTTTATCTCCACAGGAAGATGGCATGGCTTGCCATAGACGAGATGAAAGGGAAATGTCCCCAATGGGTTCTTGAAGGACGTCCGATAGGCCGACAAGACCGAGTCCAAAAGTTGTGACCAATCCTTTCGGTCTGGGCAGACAACCTTCTGCAAGATAGTTTTTATTTCCCGGTTCGAGACTTCAGCAAGATCATTAGTCTAAGGGTGATATGGCGTGGCAACCCGATGGTCAATGCCGAACTCGTCTGCAAGGGCCCTAACATTGTCATTGATGAAATGAGACCCCCCGTCTGAAATCAAGACTCTAGGTACCCCGAACCGTGAAATGATATTTTTCCTCAAAAATTTGCACACGGTTTTAGCATCTGCGGCTCAGGCGGGGATGGCCTCAACCCATCGGCTGATATAATCCACAGCGAGCAGAATATGCTCGAATCCCTGACTCTTAGGAAATGGGCCCATGAAATCAATCCCCCATGCATCAAAAACCTCACAAAAGTGAATGGGTTTCATGGGCATCATGTCTCTCTGTCCGCAGGTTCTCATTTTCTGACAGTCAGTACATCTCTTCACGAACTCATCAAAATACTTGAAGAGAGTAGGCCGGATTGAAGCACCTTCTGTGCTGTCCTTTTTCCAGAATGATGTCCTCCTACTCAAGCTTGTGGCAGTATGTGAGGACGCTATGATGCTCTTCTTGAGGAATGCACCTCCTCCAGATATTGTCCCCTCCTTCATGATAAAGGACGGGATCCTCCCAATGGTAAAGCTTGGCCTTCACCAGGAAGGTCTCAAGCTTCTACCTGGGCCAACCTTGTGGGACCGTCTTGGCAACAAGATAGTTCACAATGTCGGCGTACCATGAGAGCGAGGTGATAGCCAAGATCGCCTCATCTGGAAATGCCTTTGTAATAGGTGCGCTGGGCTCAGATTCCTCAAGATTCTCCAATCTGGAGAGATGATCCGCCACTACATTCTTGACTCCAGGCTTATCCTTAATCTCAATATCAAATTCCTGGAGCAGAAGGATCCATCCGGTAAGGCGTGATTTGGCATCCTTCTTGGCCATTAAGTACCAGATGGCGGTGTGATCTGTATAGATGGTCACTCTAGATCTGAGAATATAAGATCGATACTTATCCAACACAAAGACTACGGCCAGCATCTCTTTCTCAGTCACAGTATAATTCCGCTGAGCGGCATCCAAAGAATGGCTGGCATAGTGAATGGCAAACGGCAAACCATCCCTCCTCTGTCCAAGCACAACCCCTACAGCAAAATCAGAAGCGTCCGTCATGATCTCGAATTGGAGAGACCAATCAGGTGGCTGAAGGACAGGAGCCGAAACAACCATACTTTTGAGAGTCTCAAAGGACGCAAGCCATTTATCATTGACAATGAACTCGGTGTCTTTCGTCAACAAGTCAGTAAGCGGTCGGGCAATCCGACTGAAGTCCTGAATGAACCGTCTGTAGAAACCGACATGCCCCAGAAAAGACCGCAATTGACGCAAATTGGACGGTGGATTGAGTTTTCTAATGATATCCACCTTGGCCGGATCGACCTCCATGCCCCTGTTGGAGATGATATGACCAAGGACCGTCCCTTGAGTCACCATGAAGTGACTCTTCTCCCAAGACAATACAAGGTTGACCTCAATACAGCGCTGAAGCACACGGTCTAGGCAGTCGAGACAAGCATCAAACCCGTCGCCATAGACCGAGAAGTCATCCATGAAGACCTCTAAACAGTCACCCACCGTGTCCGAGAAAATGGACAACATGCACATTTAGAATGTCCTCGGAGAGTTACATAGACCAAAGGGCATCCGTCTGAAAGCATAAGTCCCAAATGGACAGACGAATGTCGTTTTCTCCTGGTCTTCGGGCGCAATAGCCACTTGATTATATCCGGAGTACCCGCCAAGAAAGCAGTAATGACTCTTCCCAGCTAGCCGCTCGATAATCTGATCAATGAAGGGTAGAGGGAAATGATCCTTCTTGGTGGCCTCATTCAATCGTCTGTAGTCCACACAGACCCTCCAAGAAGTGGGCACTCGGGTAGCGATCTCCTCTCCAGACTCATTCACAATTGTAGTGATACCCGTCTTCTTGGGTACCACATGTAACAGACTAACCCATTTGGAGTCGGAGATGGGGTAGATAAAATCGGCGCTCCACCACTTCGATATTTCTTTCATGACCACATCTCGAAGATTCGGGTTCAGCCGTCGTTGGAACTCACGCGACGGCCTAGAGTTATCCTCAAGATAGATGTGGTGGAAGCACAGAGCCAGACTAATCCCCTGGAGATCAGCTATACTCCATCTTATCGCCTTGCGGTTTCTTTCAAGAACCTCCATCAGACGAGATTCTTGATCTCCAGTCAAACCTGCTGAGATAATGACTAGGTGCATATCTGGCTCACCCGCAAGAAATCTGTACTTCAACGACTGCGGTAGAGGTTTCAATTCTGGGCAACTGGGAGGTGGCAGATCTGGCTTCTGATATGTCTGTGTGAAGGCGACCATGTCTGCATGTGAGAACTCTCGCTCTGCATGAATCTCTGACGAAGGGAGCCCTACTGAATCATCAATAGACTGTACTGGCTCACACTCGGTCATGGCTGTTGGCTCAGAAGGAATCAGACAAGGTAAATATTCATCAAAATCATCCCAATCAATGTCTGAGTCCGAGGGATCTGAAGAAGATGAACATGATTGAAAATCATCAGCACCACTCGTCCCAACACTGTCAGCCTCAAGTGTATCCTCATCCAGGGGTGTGCTCTCCAGGCTCTCGACTGCCATAAGCTTTAGATATAGTGAATCTGTAGGCAAGGCGAGGGTCGGTGCTACAGGATTTGTCCAGTTGGATTCATCATCTGTCATCACAAAATCACACTCCTGGTGGATGTATAGCTCTTCCTCTGTCATCTGCGCGGCTTCGCTGGACTGCTCTGAGCATTCTAGTTCTCTGGCTCTTGTTTCTTCAATCGTCTCTATTTGTATGGTTTCGCCCTCTACGCGAAAACATACCTTCCCACTATCATGGTTGGTCACCGCCTTGGCTGTAGCCAAGAATGGACGTCCGAGTATGATGGGGGCATCAGTTACCGACTCAGGGATCTCCATGTCCAACACAACGAAGTCCACGGGGAATTTCAGGCCCTGAATGGTAACAACCACGTCTTTCAATAACCCCTTCGGCCTCTTAGTCGACCTGTCAGCAAACGGAAGGACCGTCCTGCTCCTAAGAAGAGGACCAAACTTGAATCGGTTGAGTAAGGTTGCCAGATGAAGGTTAATTGAAGAGCTGCTGTCCAACAGAGTACGATCAAACTGCTGCTCTTGAATCTCGCATCTGACATAGGGAGCTCCTGCATCTGGTCGCTTGGCTGGCAGTTTGTTCTGAATGGTGCAACAAGTGAAATGGGTGAGCACATGGATCTGATCTCTGTGGTTCCTCCTCTTCCTGCGTACTGTAGTCTTCTCTTTCAAGTTCTTTTTGAAGAGGGGGATGTGCTCAAGTGCTTCCTGTAGAGTCAGCTGAATGTGGAATCTGTCTATCATCTGATTGCTGAACTCTACTTGCTGATCTTTTTTTGGATTTTCTCTTTTGTTCCCCTTCACCGACGGAGTGCTTCAGGGAAGGGGATGGTAGGGGCCTCCTCAGATGGAGAACTAGGAATAGATTCCTGCACCTGTGAAGGAATAGAATCCACACCATGATCATCGTTCAACACATATGGATCCGCAATGTGAATAGAAACCTTTCCTTTATTCATATTTTTGTTTTTTTTGTTACCACAGTCCATAGATACAAAAGGTGGTAACATCACAGAAGGAAGCTCAACAAAAGTAGATGTGGTGGCCTCAACACCACCACCGGCACCTGTCTTCGCGGCATCAGCACCGCACTCTGGCTCTGCATCCAAAATGGTGGCATCAGCACCACCATCTGCATCTGGTATCACGACGGCCTCAGTATCATCGTCTGGCTCTCCATCGTTGGCGGCATCAGCACCACTGTCTTCAACATCATCATTAGCGGCATCAACACCGCTGCTCTGCTCATCTGGCGCTCCTGATCCTACATGTGGTTGTCGCTCAGAAGAGGCGCCACCGGCTGGCATCCTACCGCTCCTAGTTGTCACAAAATCAGCATCATACAAAGAAGAAGATATGTCATTCAAATAATCACTAGGAGAGGTATCCTCTGTAAACTCTACCTTCTCAGACTTTCTTTTCAGATTGTTCAGGTTAGGTTCAATCTGAGCTGGTATGGTGGCTTTGCCCTTGATGATTTACCTCATCTCTTGCCGGAACTCATCCATTTCTTATCGGAAGGATGCTCACTGTTCGGAAAGCAAGCAGGCAAGATCGTCTAAAGCTGGGTTCTCAAAAGCGGGGGCCTGAGAACTGGACGGATTTCCCTGCTGGAAATGAGGTTGTTGCTGCTGCAGTTGGTACTGGGGAGGATGGGGGTAAGACTGATGACGCTGCTGACGCTGCCTCCACTGCTGTCCCTGATAGGCAGGATGAGGACCATGCTGGTATTGCTGCTGCTAGGCATACTGGGGCTACTGCTACTGCTGTGGCTGGTTGTTCTGTTGTCCTTGAGCATGAGGCTGCTGCTAAGATGAGGAGCCACTGTTGCCCCAACGAATCCGGGTGATCACGACGAATCTCGGGCTGAGGGTACCGATCGTACCAAATCCCATTGACTTCCATCAATGGCTCTTGCTCAAAGGATGGTGGACGAAGAACTCCTAGTGGCTGCTCCGGCTGATAGACCACCATCTGAGTGTATTGAGATGGCGGCTGCGCTGGGTAGTACTGTAGCAGCAGGACTGGCTCTGCCTGGATATGATTGACCGGGCGGTACGAGGCAGAGGGTTTGGGCGAGCTACTACTGCTCGGATCAGCCCATGACCTAGGAGGCTGCTGGGATATGTCTGTGCCTCCTGGACGCAAAGGATCTGCGTCTTCAGGTCACTCATCGTCTTGGCAATCTGGTCTATCTGGGCCATGCCTTGCATCTGTTTCTTCTCGAGGATCTCGAGACGGTCTAGTTTCTCACTGATAATTCTCATGTCGACTGCAGCTGATTCTGCTTGGGCTGCGGCTGCCGACGAAGTTTGCGGACCGACATCGATGCAGGAGATCCTCTGAAATGATCCCGCTCCTTGCGGGGGCTTCTGTTGCGTGTAGACGCGGGCTTGGGCCATGACGGTTGAGTTCTCTACCATGCCTTCATAGATGGCCCAAACATCATCTTCGCCTTTGGAAAAGTAGGACCCACCACAAGAGGCGTTCACGAGCCCCTGTAGCTCCGGTTTCAGCCCACAAAAGAAACTCTGAACTAGATTGAACTTGGAAATATCATGATGTGGACACCAGTCAATGAGCTCTCGGAATCGATCCCAAGCTTCATGGAATTGTTCATTCGGGATCATTACGAAGTTGTTGATCATAGCCCTAGCTGTGTTTGTCTGACCGAGAGGGTAATACTTCTTTAAATATGCGGTCCGAAGATCTGCCCAAGTGTTGATGAATCAGCCCAGGTGTTTGAGCCAGTATGCGGCTCTGTCAACCAAGGAGAAGGGGAAGGCTATCATCTTGATAGTGTCCTCAGTCATCAGCCTATCATGAATTGTGCTGCAAATCATTTCAAATTCTTGGAGGTGGAGGTGTGGCTCTTCGGTCGGCAACCCATGGAATTTGGGCAGAAGCTGAATAGTGTGGGGCCGAAGCTCGAAATCTCCATGGATGGGAGGGAGTCGGATCCACCGATGTGTGAGGGAGGCTACTGGATTGTGTAGTTCTCGCATGATAGTCTGCGGCGGCCTCTCCTGGTTGGGTTCTCCTCCCTGGTTCTCTATAACTGGAATATCTCCTCCACCGCCACCGCCACCGCCCCCAGGTCGGTTTTCTCGCATCTGCACGATCTCTCTCATGAGGTCACCCATAAAGACTCCTTGGTCCCGGATCTGTCTTTGCATGGTCTCCAGGGATGCTAGAAGTGAATTGTTGATGGTGACTTAATCAATGAAGAATGGTGGGTGCTCATGATCATCTGGGTGCTCTCCTCTGTCAGCCATGTCTGGGTTCTCTGAAAAAGCAAAAGAACCCATCTCAGGTGCCGTCAAATGTTCTGAGCTCTGCGATGCACTAAATTCTGAAACTCTTGGACTGATGGAAGGAGAATGAGAAGGGTGGTCGAGGGGGAACAGGGTGGAAGTGAACTCAGGCTCGGAGAGCGGACTCTCCGAGGTCGTCCTAGACGAATGAGGAGGAGTGCTAGATAGCAGTGCCGATAAAGTCGGCCTAAGAGACCTCTGTCCCATCATCTTGATTATTTGAGAAGAGCAATGTTGCAAAATGAGGAAGAAAGAAGGGAGAAGCAAAATTGCGCACAATGGTGCTGTGTTTTTGATCTTGACCTAAAATCGACTAGCAATCAAACACAAAACAGGGTGAGTTCACCAACTCAACACATGGAGCCGTGAAGGTTCGGCTTTTATCTTGTCAATTTTAGCTTGAATTCAGGAATTTATCTTATCACGAGTCCTTAGAGCGCCATGCCTAAAGGAGAGATAGTACTGCTGGAAAAGTGTTCCCGTACTTGTCCTCCTCCTATGTAACCTGTAGCTTGCGCTTTTTGAGGTCCTTGTAACCCTTCCTGGATCCCTACTCAGCCAAAGAAGAAGAGGGAGGAAGCCGATAGGCGAAACCGATACTTCGGATCTCGCTCGCAACGGAATCACCCATGAGCGTGCAAAATCCTACTCGGACGCAGACGGTGAGATAGACACACCCGTGAAGGCGTGGCCTATGCTCGGTACTTCGGACAAAGTCGATGCTCACACAATAGTGAGTCACCAATGGCGACTAAGCCCTACTCGCCTACGTACGAGAGTAGCGCCAATACTTCGGAAATCCAGACAATACACAAGGCAGCCATAAGCTGGGTTTTTGGCTCTAATCCTTACGAAGCACTCAACTCACTTGGAAGGAGACCTTCCCATGCAACCTGAAGACAAGTGAGGGTGTTACTCTCCCCAATCAATGAGTCCAATTGCCAATTTTATTTAGGTCAAAGTTTTCTTAGCAGTCCCTTTTTTAATTTTTTTGGTGTTATCTCTTCTTTTGAGTAGATTCAAACAAGCGCCTAACGTTTTTGTTTTTTTCTTGATTCCTACTTTGTCCAAAAATAGAGGGAGAAAAGAGTCGGAAAAGCCAATGCAAGTCGGCACCAAGATGGAAATCTCACCTTTGTGCCTAAATGATGGATGCAAAGATAGAGGACTTACAGTGAATCCCAGCTCTTTCAATGCGGGATGCAAAGCAAAAATTTGCAAACCTAAGCTATATGCCGGTATGCAAGCGGAAATCGTCCTAAGCAGGAAATTGCTACGTGAAGAACCACGAGTCAACCACCAATCTCCAATCCTAAAGTCCGATCTAGGCTCACCCCTCCTCCTCTCGACACATCGAGTTCAGGAGAAGCGCTTGGCGGGATGAGCTCGCGGCGCGGCAGATCGAAGACTAGCGATTAATTGTTTAATTGAACGAAGTCCAAATTCGAGCTATAGGTACATGCAATGGTTGTTAAGGTGTTTGGAAGGGCTCAATCCACAAAAGAAATGAAAAATGAAAACAAAATCGGAAAATGACTGTCGTGAAATACGATAAAATCCGCGGTGAGCCCCCAGGTGAACAAACACCCGGAAATTGGGCCCGAAGTGTCTGAGAGTCCAAGTCCTGTATTATTACAAATTAATATGAATCTCTCTCTCACCAAAGAAAGCAAAAGCTATCTCACTAATCTCTCTCTCACTCCTCCTACTCTCTCCTGCCGGCTTGGCTTAAGAAAAACCGGCTCTGCTTCCCAAGGTTGCTCCGGATCTCCTAGGCAATCCGCCTCGCTCCGCGGTCCCTTGCAAGAAGACAAGAAAAAGAGTGGTCAGAAAGCTCAACAATATATATCAAAAAGAGAAGAGAGATAAAATGAAGCAATGGTAGACAAACAAACACAATCAAAGAAAAATGTGATCTACTCACTGTTGCTCCCCGACAATGGCGCCATTTGATAAACACAAAAATCAAGGGGTCTAATTATATCACACAAGGCGGAGACGACCGTGTCGCTGCGGCGACCCTCAATGATCCTAGTATTTAATCAACAATTAACCCACACTATAGAAATTAAGAAATGACAAGCATATGTGAAGTTAAAATTTATTTTTAACTCTACATAAATGATGTATAGAAGCAAGTACGTAGAGAGTTCGAACATAGGGAGCAAGGCAGGGGAGATCAAACAGGTGTGTGTGTGTGTGTGTGTGTGAGAAAGTGATGTGTGTGTCTACACTATGCAAATGCAAATATTTTTGTGGGTTTTAGATTTTTTTATTTATTTTATTTTATTTTTAATTTTGTATTTTGATTTTTAATTTTCTTATTTTATATTTTCTTTTTATATTTTATATTTTTTTAAAAAATCTTTTTCAATATTGGAATATATAAACTATATAATAAAAGAAGTGCTAGAATATTTATAAAAATATGTAAAAATGTTCAAAAATTCAGAAATAAAATATTTTTGGTCTTTTTATGATTTTACTATTTTTGTGATTTTTGGTATTTTTCAGAATCTTTTTGGTATTTTTAAAAGGCAAAACAAAGAAAACAGTGAATTAATAGTCTGGCTGAAGGTAAAATAGGAATGAAAAATATCAAACAACCACAAAATTTTTCCAAACTAATTTTAAAATAAAGAGAATAAAATGGAGAAACTACAAGACCAAGATTTATAATTTTTTGAATTTTCTAGAATTTTTTAGATTTTTTTGGAAGTTTTTGGGTATTTTCCAATTTTTAAGGTTTTATTTTGAGTTTTTCTATGATTTTTAGAATGACACTAAAGTATGATAAAATAGACAGTAGGTAATTTTTTTGGAATTTTTCTAGGTGTTTTAATATTTTTTTGGTATTTTCTAAGCAAGACAGTAGCTAAAATGTGTTTTTTGATTTTTAATAAATATAAAAATGTAACAAAATGCAAATGCAAAAATATGGCGTTAAAGTGCAAGTTAACAGGAGCTTAAGTTAAATTTTTAGGAATTTTTCTAATTAAAATGTACCTTAAATAAGTGGGATTTTATCACTTGTGCCCCTCCGAGATATCGCAATTTCAGTTATGCCCCTATCTTTTTGGTAATATCAATTGTGCCCCTCAAAACTTTCTCCGTCATCAGTTGTGCCCTTCCATCAGGTTGACCGTCAATGAATTGACTTAACCATGGTTTTTTCAAACCTTGGTGCATTTAAGAGGGGTATTATTGTCCAGAGGCCTCTTCTTCCTCCTCCAACCTCCTCCTCCTCCCTCGGCAGGCGCCCTGCTTCGACGTGACGGTTTCCACCGCGCAGCTGGTGCCGGAGATGGCGTGCGTTACGCGGGAGAAGCTGCCGGAGGATCTCCTCATGCTGGAGTCGTACATGAAGTTCTTTGACGAGGAGCTCAACACCGCTGTTTACACTAACCTCGTCATCAGATGAGCTCTCCTCTGAGCTACTACTTTCCTTCTTCACTGGAACAGCTTTCTTTACTACCAGAGCAACAACCTTCTTGCCTTGTGCCGCAGTCTTCACCAGCTCCTGCAATTCCACACAAAATCAATTATGGAATGTACACAAAAGATCAATCTATAGAACTTCCAAAAAAATCAAATCGATGTTATACTAACCTCGTCATCGTATGAGCTATCCTCAGAGCTACTGCTTTCCTGTTTCCCCTTCTTACCAACAGCTCCATTCTTCACTGCAGATGCTGCCGCCTTCTTTGCTACAATCTCCTGAAGTTCACACAAAAATTATCGACAATTTATATCACCAAACCCTAAAACACTCGCATGAACCACAAAGTTTCCATGTTTCTGTGACACCTCATCCGAAGAAGAATCCTCCTCGGAAGAGCTCTCTTGCTTCTTCGGTTGGGGCTTCTTCTTAGGCTCTGGTACCTTCTTCGCCTCGACCTTCTTCGGGGCCTCTTGGACCTCCTTCTTCTGCTTTTTCGTGCCCACCGCCTTCTCTATGACCTCATCCACCGCTCTCTTACCTTCATCACCCAACATACTGATTCAGTTTCACTCAAAAAACCTAAACTTTGCAACGAGAGGTCGAATAAGATTAACATCACACCTTTCTTGCCGGACTTCTCCACAGGCACCGGGGATGGCGCTGCAGCGACCTGGACAGATGACTTCTTGTTTGATTTGCCCATCTCTGGCGACCTAACGAGCGATCGACCAACCTGCAAGTTAGGAAACTCGATCAATCCCCGGGTATTACCCAACAGAGGTAGGGATCATAGAAGGCGCAGGCTGCATCCAAATGAATGGAATTGAGAGAACCGACCTGCGGAAAGAGACCTGCGTACGTTCAACACCGCTGAGGACGTCACCCGGGCTTACGACCACGAGGTCCGCCGGATCCATGGCAAGAAGGCCAAGGTCAACTTCCCCAACGAGGACGTCGTGCCTCTCCGGTCGACGCCTCCGCCGCCACCTCCAAAGCAGCAGCCGCAGGAGGAGGAGACCCACAAAGGCAGGAGGCCGTGGAGGGGGTGGAGCCGTGCAGGGCAGGAGGAGGGGGAGTAGGCGGGGAAGGGGAAGGGGGCGCAGGGGGCGGCGCCATGTGGGAGGGGGCGGTGCTGGGCTGGGGAGGAGTTGCGGAGCTGGGGAGGAGTTGCGGGGAGCTCGGGGCAGAGCTGGGAGGAGGTGCGGGCTGGGGAGGAGGAGGTTGGAGGAGGAGGAAGAAGATGGGGAAAGAGGAGGAAGAAGATGATGTAAAATGATGAGATAACCTAAAAAGTTAAAGCTAATTCCGCTTTTGCCCTCAAAGTTAACGGCCGTTTGCACTGTGGATGGACGGTCACTAACCCGAGGGGCACAAGTGATAAATTCGCAAGTTTTGAGGGGCACAACTGATATTACCAAAAAGATAGGGGCATAACTGAAATTGCGATATCTCGGAGGGGCACAAGTGATAAAATCCCTAAATAAATAGAGCAAGCAAGCAAAAATAAATGGCGTGGCAGGGGTATAACTGCAATTATCAAAGCATCCAGTGGCATACATGCAATTTACCAACAAAATATTATACTGAATATTCACTTTAATGGACCAAATACAAATTTCCAAACCCGTACGGGTACAAGTGCAAAATGTCCACCAGGGCGCGTGACTTACACGCGCCTGGGAAGGACCTAACTGCAATTTTCAAAACTTCGGGGACTTACATGCAAATGTACCAAAAGTTTTACACTTAATTCAAAAATTAGAGTACTGAAACGAAATACAAAAATGGCCAAGGGACTCGCCGCAAAAAGCCCGCGTCTCACATGAACAGGTCACGTGAGGTAACGTGGCAGAGGACCTACTTGTAAATATTAAAAGTTCGAGGGCCTACTTGTAAATTTTACAACATATTTTAAACTACTAATGAAAGTTTCTGGACTAAAAGAAAATTACAAAAGGGGCGCGGGTATACTTGCAAAATTTCCACGATAGGCGAGATCGAACGGTTGTGGACCGTTCACTTGACGCGTGGCGCGCCCTCGACGCACGATGCTGCTTCGGCCTCCGATGGTGGAGATTAGACTTGATGATGATGATCGGACGGCTGGGGTGTGACCGGATCGAACGGTGGATGTAGCTTCTGGAGGCGTGACTCGATCCAACGGTTACGAAGCGTGGAGGAAGAACTGGGAAGAATGCCAGCGAGGCGAACTTCCCCGTGGCTGATCTCCTAGCTCCAGTGGCTTCTGGACGTCAAAATGGAACTGCGGCCTCCTGGCGGTGTCCTCTAGATGCTAGTGGGCCCAAAAAGCCTCGGCGGTGGCCGAGGTTCACCGGAGAGGCGGGCGGAGCTGGGAGGGCTCGAGCGGCTCTGGCGAAGACCAAAATGGCCCCCAGGTGCGCGATAAAGTCCAAACACCTGCAACAAAACGTGAGAGGACCCAGGGCAAAGTGCATGGGTCCCGCGGTGGTGAGAAGGTGGCGCGAAACGACAGTTGGGCTCTCGGTCGGAGGTGCGCTCCAGCGAGGTGATCAAATTGGGAGATTGGATGGATGGAATCGAGAATTTCTTGAGGGCTTCTACTCCTAAGACTAAGGCAAATGAAATGCACTAAAATGAGAGGGGAAAGTGGCTGCCTCAACGGTCAATGACCAGAGGGAGGGTACCTCGACGGCGGGCTTTGCCGGAGGTAATGGAGACGCCTCCGACCTCCTTCGCCTGGGCTGATGGCACGAAGTTGGAGCTGTCACCTCCAAGTTTGCGTGGAGCACGAAAGGAGCGAGGAGGGGTGGACCGAAGGGACTCAAAATCAAAAGTGAAGTCAGGGGTTCCATATATGTTATTTGACCCGGTGACTGGGATGGTCCAAAGACCAAGAATTATTTGGTGAATCGTCGGCCCTTTCCTCAAGACAATCATCGGGCGAGTATGCCCATTCTACAAGGAGAAAAAGTTGTGAAGGGAGTGACACGAAAAGATGCAAGGAGAAGCCTGGAAAAATCGACAAAGAAGGGTCAAAACCAAGGCTCTAACAAGCTACTAGGGCTAGGACAGCTAGTTGACCAAGGTCAACTTTGACTGTCCCCTGATTGGTCCACATGGACCAATCAGGAAAAATCCCTGGAAAAAGATTTAAAAAATCAAAAAGAATTATAAAATGATTTTATTAAATTAAACTTATAAAATAAAAAAATGTTTTTTATTTTATTTAGTATTTTATGGTGATTTTTAATTATTTTTATGAAGTATATTTTTACAAGTTTACTTTTATGCCCTTTTAGGGATAATATCTATATTGATTTATTAATTGATTTTTATTTTGTGATTTTAATTTATTTATTTTAATTTATTATTTTATATAATTATAAAACACTTTTATATATGTAATTATATTTTTATTTTATTTTTCTGAATTATTTTCTATATTTAATAAAATATAAATATATAATGTACAGGTATAAGTATAGGTATTATACCTATGTATAGTATATAGAAGTATTTTTATTTTGTATTTTATTTAAGTTTTTATTCTGATTTTAATGTACATAATTATTATAAATAATATTTACAAAATTATAAAAATATAAAAATACAAAAATAATGAATAAATATTAAAATGAATATTTTAATCTGTACAGGTATACAAGTGGGGTCCAAAACTCAACTTTCAAACTGTAGCTCCGCCAAATGCGAAACCACCGCCATTAAATAGATTATTTTATTCTATATACAATTAAAGTGAGTTTGCTGCATTTGGAGTTTTCATTTGTGAGATACGGGTCTGGAAAGTCGGGATCCTGGATTTTTATTCAGATCATAACTTTTTATCTGTGTATTATTTTTTAGTGAAATCAATTTTGTATTTTTCTATATAAAATTATCTACAACTTTCATGTACAAAGTTTCTTTATTTGATGTATAAAAAGTGGAACCAAAAATAGATTCCAAAATGAATAAGAAATGAATTAAAAAGTATAGGTATTTTGACTGTACTTGACCCTTATCTCCCCCTACTTTATTCCTTGTCGACCTATTCATCAAGATGCCTAGGTCTTGGGGTTTCGGGTCATAAAATATTTATAATAGTTTATTCTTTTTCTTTTCTTTTATTTATTCTTTATTTTTGGCTTTAATTACAGTATTTTGTACACTATTTACAGGTACATGCATGAATGCTAATATGCTCTCTTTAATGGTATTTACAGGCATTTGCAAGGGTTTTTGAGGCTAAAATGATAGAATAAAGATGATGAAATGTGGATTCATCAATCAACACGTACCCCTCCGCTGATCGATGACTGAGATTAGATCTCAAATGAGATCAGGCGGTGGCTGAAATGCTCGATCCAACGGCTAGCTTCAAAACTAGAGCTTTGTTCTTGATCAAACAACAACTGCTCGTCAAGAAGAACTTGGATGAGCATCTGGTTTAAGCTCCTTCGATCGAGCTGATCTCCATCATCCGGCCACCTGGGATAACGACTCATAGCTCAAAATGACCCTCGAATGGTTCTGTAGCTGCTATATAGGTCAAAAAACTCTAGACCTTAATGATGGAGGCCTGGAAGGACGGAGATGCTCGAGCACCTAGAGATGCAAAGTCCAAATAATTCGACCCCCATATGGGGTCTTTTAATGTAGGGACCTATACAAGAAGCTTCAGGGATCGAGGGAGAAGCTCCTCGACCTAATGGTTTGCAAGAATAGGGGTTGGATGAGCGAGATGGGTCGTTCTCCAGCAAGCAGCGGAGGTGAAGATTAGGAGGACATGATCTGAGCAATATCAAGGTGAAATGGTGTCCTGGAAGATGTAGCAATTCAAGGTGAAGATGATGTAGTGGTTGGCGGAGTCGGAACATGATCAGAAATAGGGGAAACAATGACCGGAGCCTAGAGCTCCAACAAGATGTTTTTGGTGATTTTGAGTTATATATGATGAAATCAAATGAAATAAAAGACAAGACTATGCTAATGTTATTCTCAGGAATAAAAAACAATATAGAAAAAGTATCTCACATGCCTGATGTGGTCGGGAGCAGAAGAACCACCGAAGGTGCTCCAATGATGAACGAATCGACACCTTCTCCTTGCCTTGAATCAATGGAGGAACACCTCCTGTCACAAGGGTTCACGTCCAGGAAGGGATTATAGGAATTACGGAGGGCTAAAGTGGATTGAATTTTAGAAATGGGAGAAGGATATACTTTATACAAGTTGACCGGTCCGCCCCCTTCATCTAGGGTTTGCGCTTAACGTGTGTATTGACCAAGGGAGCTCTTTGATCCGCATGAAGGCTGACTTTGGTATGAAAATTTCATGGAGTAGAGGGAAAATAAGATCTGGAATGATCAGAAGAAAATGGTGAAGAAGAGGAAAGAACATGGCTTGGATCAGTTCGAAGGAGGAACGGGTAGTTGACCTAGGTTAACTCGAGGCGACTCTTGATTAGTCCACATGGACCAAGTCAGGATAAAATAGAGCTAAAAATAGAAATAAAAGGAAAATGAAATAGAAAACTATTTTATTAAATAAAACTCAAAACATGGAAGTTGTTTCTTATTTTATATACTATTTTAGGTGATTTTTATTTATTTATATCGACTTATTTATTATAGGTTAATTTTTGAAAGTGTAATTATAGGTGTATATACCTATGTTTTATGTATTTTTTTATTCTATATTTTATTACTTATTATCATTTTTCATATTTTGTTTATTTATAGTATAATTAACTACATATTTACGAATTTTTATTTTATTTTTTGATATTATTTGTATACATAAATAATTGTATATATGTTCTTTATAGGTATAGTATACATATGTATTCTAATACATTATTTATTTGAATGTATTTTTTAATTCTTTTTTAAGTATTTAAATTTTTATTATATTTATAATAATATATACAAGTAATAAAAAAATAAGAAGAGTAAAAATATAAAGAAAAAGTATATGAATAAAATATATAGATACATAATACACTGGGATCTCAGAAAGCCGACTTTTGTATCTTAATTCCATTTTAGTCGAAACCACATTCATTAGATATATAAATTAATTTAGAATACAATGGAATGAATTTGGTTAATTTTAAGTTCATATGGAGAAGATGTTGATTTGTGAAGTTTGTTTTACGCCTTTTTCATCTGTATAACCCAATTGCCCAGTGCATTATTTTATCTGCAATTATTTTTGTATTTTTCTATATATTAATGTGTACATGTTTTATGTTGAAAGTATCTTTATTTGAGCTGTGTATGAGTGTATATAAATTAGTTGTAAGTTTTGTCTATATGCATTGTGTTGAGCACCTAAGGTTTCTTGGTGTCTGTGCCATTTTGTCTGTATTATTTTACCCTTATCTGCCCCTACTTTATTCCTTATCGACCAAGTAAATATTGACAGTCTCGAGACCTAGGGTTAGTTAGTATTAACAATACTTCCTTTATTTTTCTTTTCTTTTCTTTATTAATTTATTTTATATTTAAATACATGTATTTATGTACTATTTATAGATGAATAATAGATGTTAATTTGTACAAGTTAGATATATTTACATATATTTATTTAAAAATTTAAAGACAAAATATAAGAATAAAGGTGAATGAATGGGTATTCATCACTTGTCTCCCCTTGTACATTGGGTAAAACATCCCTAAGTATAGAACCGATTATCTGCAAGTTAGAAGACATGCAGGATAATGAACAACACTTAAATGCATTCATCACCCTTATACATAGGATATGATCATCCTAAGTGTAGAGCAAATTAATTGGATGAATGAATAAACGAAAGAATGTAAGAATCGAAAAAGAAAGAAAAAGAAAGAAAAAGGAATAATCAAGAAAAAATAGTTTTGTCTAGCTCAGTGTCTGACATTGTTGATACTGCTAGGAAATCATCTTGAAAGACTACACTGATAGTATCAGCAAGGAACATGAATGCAACATGCTCTAAGTACGGCTACAACAACTGCCCATTGAAAACAAATGGTCGTGCGCCAGATGACAATCCTGATATGATGATGCTACCATTGTCACATATATTTGTTATAAAAAATGGCTCTGTCCATTTGCTCTTCATCTTGCTTGGAAATAACTTCGATTTGCATTAAACAACCACACGTACTGACTAATTTTGAAAGTCTTTCTTCCGATCTGCTTATTGTGCTATCTTTTGACTTCCTCTTTGTACATATGGTTGTTGTCGTACGCGTAGTTTTTGAATTCCAACTATCTATTCAAATCAACTTTCATGTTCTGGCCTGATTTCTATGAATCCAAATTATACACATTGATTGCCCACAAAGATTTATGAATGAGTTCCACCGGCAAATGACATGGCTGGCCATATACCAAATGATAAGGAGACATGCCCAAGGAAGACGTGTACCGTACGATAAGCCCAAAGGACTGAATCAAGCAACTATGACCTGTTCTTCCTACCTGAATGAACAAATTTATGTAAAATTATTTTAGTATCCCGATTTGAAATCTCGACCAAGCCATTAGTCTGTGGGTGGTAAGGAGATGTGACACGATGTTCAATTTCGTACTCTTTCACAAGATTCCTTACTTCTTTGTTGATAAAATGGCTTCCCCATATGAAATAAAGATCTTCGGAATCCCTAACCATAAGATGATATTATCCTTGAGAAAGCGATGCACTATGCAACTATCTGTGGATCGAGTGGGGATGGCCTCCACCCAATGGTTGACATAATCAACAGCAAGCATGATGTACTCATAACTCTGAATGTTAGGAAATGAGCACATGAAGTCAATGCCCCATGCATAAAAAATATCTGATATCTGAATGTACTAGAGAGGCATTACATCCTTAGAATTGATAGTACCGCCAATTTTCTGATAGTTTGTACAACCTTTCATATACTCTATTGTATCCTTAAAGAGAGTTGGCTACTAAAGGACGCATTGAAGCATTTTTGCTATTGTACGCCTTCTAGAATGGTGTCATCCAGCTTCTAATTTATGGTAATGATTAAGGACACTGGCATATTCCTCCTGAAGAATGCACCTCCTAAAGATACAATCTACACCCTCACGAAATAAGTACAGATCCTCCCACTGTAGAAATGCATCTCTGGCAAGAGCTTGTTAAATTTCAGCTTCAACCAATATTGTGGAACTCTCTTGAAGACAAGATAATTTACAATATTGGTGTACCATGTAAGTGAGGCGACAAAGAGAATTACCTCATCTGGGAAAGTCTTTGTAATTGACAAAATGGTCTGGTCAGGAGTATCCATCTCAATTATGGAAAGATGATATGCCATAATATTTTTGACTCCAAGCTTCTCTCGTATTTCTAAATCAAACTCCTGGAGTAGAAGACTCCTACATATGAGACAAGGTTTAGCGTCCTTCTATTCTGTAAGTACCTGATGGAAGAATGGTCCATGTAAACAATAACCTTAGATCCAAGAAAATGTGATTTGAACTTTTCTAGAGTAAACATGACTGCTAGCAGCTTTTTCTTTGTGACTATGTATTTCCTTTGGGTCTCATACAATGTTCTGCTAGCATAATTAATAACAAATGGTAATCCATACTGCCTTTATCTTAAGAAATCCCCAATAGTGTAATTTGATGCATCGGTCATGGTTTAAATTGGAAATGACCAATCTGATGGTTGTAGGATAAGAACATGAGTAATTAGTTCTTTAAATTAATTGAAGGCATGGAGAACCTTATCATCTATAATAAAATCAATCTCCTTGCTGAGAAACTCAATAAAGGTCGGGAAATTTTGCTGAAGTCTTTAATGAATAGTCTGTAAAATCCCATATGCCCCAGAAAAGACCTGACTTGCTTCAATGATGCAGGTGGCTCAAGTTTAATGATCACTTCTACGTTAGACGGGTCAATCTTCACGCCTCTCTTGGAGATAACATGTCCCAATACAATTCATTCGGTCACCATGAAGTGACTCTTCTCCACAAGAGCACCAAATTGACTTCGCATCATCGCTTAAGTACTCAGTCTAAATAAGCAAGACATGTATCAAAGCTATCTCCATAGAATCGTCCATGGAAACCTCAAGGAAACTACAAACCATGTCTACGAATATTGCCAGCATACACCTTTGGAATGTCACAAGAGTGTTGCATAATCCAAATGGCATCCGGTGAAATGCATGCTCCGAATGGACAAGTAAAAGTAGTCTTCTCTTGATCTTCAGGAGCGATTACAACCTGATTATATCCAGAGTACCCATCCAAGAAACAAAAGTAGTACTTCACGGCCAAACTTTTGACTATATGGTTAATGAAGGGTAACCTAAAATGATAGTTGTATTCATGCATCTATAGTCCACATAGACGCGTCAAGAAGTAGGTATCCAAGTTGGAATCTCCTCTCCCTTATCGTTCGCTACAATAGTAATCCTAAATTTCTTCAGAATCACATATAAACAAACTTACCCATTTTGAATTGGAGATAAGATAAATAAAACCCACATTATACCATTTCATTACTCTTTCATCACAACCTCCAGCGGTTAGGGTTCAGTCGGCATTGGAATTTACGGGACAACTTGATGTCTTCTTCTAGATAGATGTGATGAAGCACAATAAAGGGTAAGCTCATGGAGATCGGTAATTTTCTGGCCTATCACCTTACATTTTCTTTCTAGAACCTCAAGAAGACATGATTCTTGATCGTCGATAAGCTGAGAATTGATGATGACTGGGAACATGTTTGGATCACCCGCAAGGAAGGCATATTCAGATTTGCTGGTAATGGTTTGAGCTCTGATGGTATTTGAATAAACTCTACAGTAACCTATGAAATGACACTGGTGGTAGGTGTCTGATCAGTCGATTGTACATTGTCGACCATTATTACTTTCATCTCTGAATACAAAATATCACAAAAATTTGTAATGAACTCTTCATGCTCTGATTGGGATGGATGATCATCAATGAACTTAATTATCCCATCAATAAATGACACATCATCAAAGATATGGGAGGGTTCGACTGCGCCTTCCAGGTCCTCCTCTGTGGAGAGAAATTCCTATGTCTCAAAATCATCCAAGAATAAAGCTGCACCTCTGATTTATGCAAGAAAGACACCATCTTCTGCTTCGTGTGTTTCCCTCTCTCTCTCTCATATGATGCAAACTCTACTGGCTTCAGTTCTGGAACCGTTTTTATCAAAACCTTATCACTTCTTGAGTGGAAGGTGATCTGTCCATTGCCATAATCCACTAATGCTTCAGCTATTTGGAGGAATGATTATCCTAGTATGATTGGGGATTGAGAAATGGTTCAGACATGTCCATGTCTAGGACAAGGAAGTCCATTGGAAATTGCATTCCATGTACTGTAATGATGACATCTTCCAAAATGCCCTTAGGTCTCTTAATTGATCTATCCGCAAACTGCAGGATCATTTTGGTTGACGTAAGTGGATCTAACCCAAATTCTTTGAGTTGTGATGAAGGCAAAGTGTACGGTCAAATTTTTAGTTGAAAATCCCGCATCTGATGAGATGTTCTCCCTTATCTTTCATCTTTTTTAGGAGATTGCTGATGGCATTGATAGTAGCCATGGTCAGAATGTGCTTTTCAACATGCTTGCTTCTGCTTTTGTGTGGTAGAGGCTTCGATGTACACTCCTCTTTTAATACTTTCTTAACATTAGGCATTTATTCCATGGCTTTGAGCCGAGGCATTTCAAGCATGATGTTATGTAATATTTCAATAACGCTAGGGTTAGACAAAGTTGTTTTACATTTTCTTATTTTTGGCTTTTTTCACTACATCGAGAAAATGAATATTTGCATAATCAATAACAAAATTATTATTTTCATGTGAATCATCTTTTACATTTTAATGAGTAAAAGGGATACAATCAATTACAACAGGAGTGGGAAAACTAAAAGATAAAAATTTGACATCGTCGACTAGCACATGATCGATTGTTGTTACAACTTTCTCCTTGGTTGTATTAACGAGGCCTCGTATGTTATTATATTTTTGTATTTTTTGATTTTATTCATTTTTGGGTATTTTTCATCATCTGGTGTGGCTCCTTCTTCATTTACTTCTTCATCAATACTTGATGAGGGATTAAGTAGTTCATGCCATGACAAGTGGACTTTATTTTCCTTCACGGTCGAAGGCGCCTATAGGGATATATCGCTCCTAAGAGTTACAACACTAGATTACATAAAAGAATTATTTGTAATTGACTCGGAGAATGATGAATTGTGATAGGCTACCTGCTCCTTACAACGAAGTTATTGGGATTGGCCTCGACTTGGGCCATCTTAATGGCTTTTAGGTCATCCAAATTCCGGCTCATTTTCACCAAGTTCTTTACAAGCTGAGCCAAACAATCAAGTGCAGTATTTACTGGGGAAACCTTAGAGGATTCAATGTGCTGATCATGCTGACTTTGGTAATGGTGTGGAGGCTACGACTGATAATTCAAAGAATTCGGATGAAAAGGATACAACTGGTCATAGTGAGGAAGAGGGAACTGGTTGTTGTAATTAGCAAATGATGGATAATGACATGGTTGCTACTAGCTATAAATCAACAGCTAATAGTTTAGTCTCCATGTATGTGCTTAGGGTGGAGACTGGTTATGAAGTTGGTTATACTGGAAATTCCTTCCACATTGATATTGGTGGAATGGTCAGTTGGCTGATGTTTGTACCTAAGGGTGTCCGCCAAGATGGGTCACATTCTATTCGTTGATTTATACGTCATTCACCTCATGAATATGTGGTGGAGGTGGAAAGAATGGCTCGACAAGTGTCGAGAGATTGGAATGATAGATGGCCATATGCGTTTAGTGCTGCAGTGACGGTGGTGCCCGAATGGGTGTTTGCATGTAATATATGTGCTCAACTGACTATGGATGGCCTGGACTCTATTGTAGAGTTTGTTTTTCCGGTTCTACAGACGTTTTGGCTGATGGAATCATAGTCTGGCATGACATGATGGTGCTAACCAGGAGCTTCAACTGCTTGGTGATCTGATCGAGCTTATCCAGGCTCAGTCCTATGTTCGATCACAACTAGCTTCTCTAAGTCATATGATCCCTTTTTAATTATATAGACTTTGGAGATGTGGTTTCCATTTATGCTAAAGATGGATCTCTCACACTTGTCCTCCTCATACTGAGATGCCGCCATGTTTACAGGCTTGTGGAGGATCTATGACTACTTTTGAAATGCTCTAGACGAAGATAGTGCATGCTATCTGATGAATCTGCGATTCGTCATCTTTATTCATTTATTTTAGCTTAAAATCCCTTATAAAACACATGCATATCACGCTAATTCCATATTCTTACTAACTTGCATCTGTGTAAATATTATACATTTCTGACTAATTTTAACCTAAAATAAATAAATAAAGAAAGAAAGGAAAAATAAAGAAAAGGAATTAAAAAAAAGAAAAGAAAAATAAATAAAGAAAATAAAAAAAGGAAGACTGTATACAGGCTGACCCAGACCCCGAGAGAAGGTCAAGACTTGACCTGATCGACAAGGAATAAAGTAGGGGGAGATAGGGTCCTCAACCAGAAAATCCAAAAAAAATGTGTTTCTCACTTATTTTGTGTATATCTGTATAAAACTGACACTAATTTATGTGTACCTTAATTGACTTCAAATCAACTAACATTCAAAATCAAAGTTGTAAATTAAAATGTGTTCTAATTACTAAAATTGATTGCACAATTAAATCTTGTACAGAATAAAAGTAGCCACACTTGGAAAAAGCCACTAAGCACTAATTGAAAGACCAATTCCGGCTCCATATGAGCTCAAATCGAATCAATCTCAATTCCATTGAACTCGAAATTTAATTATCTTCAAAATGGTTGTATTTTCAAAATTTTTGGAGTTACAGATGAAAAGTCGGTTTTCTGGGGTGGTTTGTGCAATTTTCCCATGTATTTTGTGTATATTGTATTTGTATATATTGTAAATTAATCCCACTGATTTCTTTTTAATAAAAATAAAAATTAAAAAAATAATAAATTTTTAAAACACAAAAAAGGGCCAATTTCGTCATTTATCCTTGTATATAGTGTCACATATGTATATAGTATATGTATACAGTTGCTATTTTTAATTAACCTTCATAAAAAAATAAAAAAATAATATTTTTTAATTCAAATAAATAAAGTGACGAAAATTCAAAAAAATTAGATAAGTTTGTATTTAGTTTTATCTCTCTTTTATTTTCTTTTTCAAATTTCATCTCCCTCCCACCAAAAAAAATTCAAAAATTCATTTTTAATTTTCATCTCCATTATCTCTTCAAAAAAATTCAAATTTCATCTCTTCTATTTATAAGGCTCCTTCTCCCTCATTCCAAATTGATCAATCTTTAGAGAGAGGAGCCCGATCTCCGAGAGAAAATTTCGTCGAGAAAGTTGCCTAGCCTCCGAGCCGTCCGGTGACAGCGAGTCGGCCTTGTCGAGGTGATCACGGTCTATTTTCCGCTCCTAAGGTGAGATCCGTATTTTATTCGCATTTTTATCTTAGTTTAATCGTATTTTATTTTGTCGTATTTTTCTTCGTCATTTTTATTATCCAGATCTAAAAACATTTATCTCGATTTGATCCGCCACCGACTCGATTTTTCATCTCACTTTCTCGATCCCCACGCGTTCTATTCTATCGTCCACGATCTCTCAACTCCGGCCACGTACGGTGGCCGGAGATCGGATTCGAATTCTCCACTTTCGTCGAATCCCCATTCCTTTTCCTATTTGTAAATAAATAAAAAAATATATAAAAAAAGCATTTGTTTTCTTATTTTCGAACATCTATTTTGCATGATAATTAAAGGAATAAAGATTTTTTTTCTCTCACATTAGTTTTGCAGGATCATAAGAAAATAACAAAAAAAATCTATGTTTTCTTAACCACTGTTTTCGGATTAAAAAAAAAGAGATTAATAAAATAAAAAAATCTTTTATTTCTTTCTGATTACATCTCATAAAAAAACAAAAAAAAAATAAATAAATAAAAAATAAAAAAAAAATTTTGCGGAGGGCGGCTGGGCCGCTCCTCCCTCCTCACGCAGCCCGACCTCCACCGGCCGCGCGCTCCTCCGCCAGCGGCGCGGCCGGCAGCCGCCCCTGTTGCTGCCGCGCTTGGCGGTGCCCCGCCTGAGTCCGCAGCCACCTGCGGCGCCCTCTCCTTGCTCCCTGCCACCGGCCGCATCTCCTCCTCCTGGAAGCCCCACGCCGCCGCAGCTTCTCCGCCGTTGAAGACCCCCCGCCGCCCTCTTCTGTCGAAGGCACCGCCACGCGGCGCGGCGCCCCGCATCCACGTTCCCTCCGCCTCTGAAGTCGTCGGCTGTCCTCCATCGCCGCCGTCTCACACCCACATGCGAGAGGCGGCGCCGCCCTGCGTCAACGCCACCTGCATCGCGTGGAGTCACAACGCGAGGCCGCCACTCCAACCGCGGCGGTAGCACCGCCGCATCCTTGCGCCGCCCCCATCAGGCGCCGCCCGCCCCTTGCGTGGAGAAGAAGAACAAGGGGCGGGCGGCCTTTTGTTGTCTCTTGCCCAGATTGAAAAAGAACGAAACCCTCATTTAGGGTTTATTATTTTAGTGGCAAAATTACAATCAAGCCCTCTGGAGTTGTCAAATCTACAAAGAGGTCCTTGCCAGATTCCAAAGCAGTGGTACATTGGGTAAATTGCGAAACTCATCCTATATTTCATTTCTGTTATTTATTTGATGCGAAAACAGAACGTATTTACTTTTTGGCCCCTAAACTGCTTAATTATAGTTTGCTTGATCTTCTATTTAAATAAATGTCATTTTTGATCCAAAAATTTTACAAAAATTATGCTATGTCTCTGATGTTCATATCCATCTAGAATAAAATTTTTGTTGCATTTTGACTTCATTTGATATTATTAAAAAATAAAAAACAGTGTCTTTTTCATTGTTTGAAATTCGAAAATTCATAAAAATTCGAAAATAGCTCCAAAATTTCTAAAAAAATTAGAGTAGTTTTATTTCATTGTCTTTTAATTTCAGACCAAGTTTCACGCATTAATTATTTATAAGACTCAAAAAAATTGAAAAATATCAAAAATCTTCTAAAAATCATAAAAAATTCTACAAAAATCCAAAAATTATGATTTCAGTTTCTGTTTGTAGATATTTTCTTCTAGTTTGCCTTAAAAATAGTAGCCAGGAGTTTTAGGCATTTAAAAGAGTTTTAAATTGCAAATTACTCCAGGCTGTCCACATTTTCCGATTTCCTCACTGTTTGATTTTTAGAAAAATACAAAAACATCCGAAAATTCTACAAAAATTCTCAAAAACATTTCAAAACTTTTAAAACCCAAAAATATTTTCTTTGAATTTTTCTGATTATTTTTGGCATAATTGAAAATTGTAGAAAGAGTTGGTGTGCGTAATTTTTTACCTTGTTTATATTGCGTCGTATTGTTTTAAAAAAAATTTTGCAAAATCAAAGTCACTAAAAATTTGAAAATCAGAAAATATAAAAAAATTAGAAATAAAAAAATAATAAAAAATAAAAAATATTAAAAAAATCACAAAAACCAAGGATAGTTGTCCTTTGAGATTCCTGTTTTCTTTTAATTAGTTTCTGATTAATTGAATAACCCTCGGGAATTGTAGCCTCCCTGAGTTCGACCCTGTCCGCTATACAGGTTAATAAGTAGCAAAATAAAATTAAAAAAAATAATCTTTTGTTGAAGCAGGTTTAGGGATAAAAACAACGACCTTTTTACCATTAATTTTCCAACCCCCGGCAATAAATTCCTTGCTCAACAAAATTTTGCCGTTGCCGGGAATAAAAAGAAAAAAATCAAAAGTCCCTAGAAATCCGACTCAACAAAATGGCGCCGTTGCCGGGGAGGCACGGTGAGGGTAGTTAGGTTTCTCTTTTGACCTGCTATTCTTGGTTGTAAATATCTGTTTACATTTTTGCCATTCATTCCATTGTTCATATCACTGCATCCATTTCATTTCATTTTTTTCTCTCATATTTGATAATTGTATTTATTACACATTTTCTTCCATTTTTCTTGCGAGGGCCCGCGGAGCGAAGGAGGCGATCCTAGGAGAGCCGAAGCACCCAAGCGACGTGGAGGTGGCTTAATTCTTCACCAAGCCGCAGGATAGCGTGAGAAAAAGAGAAGAAGAGTGAAAGAGACGAAAAAAAACACAGAAAGAGAGAGAGAGAGATTTTTCTTTTCCATTTGAACTTTGTAAAAGGACATTCATTTGTTGCGGGGTCTGTTTCGCCAAGTGCCGGTGCACTTGGGGGACCTCATCGGTTTTGTTTTCATTGCCTTTATTTTTCTTTGTTTCCCGCAGATTTCGAAAGCCACCTATTGATTGCTTTAATTAATTTGCTTGAGCCAGGTAATTAATTAGGTCCAAACACCCTAAACAAGAATTTCTGTGCCTATAGAGTAGATCGTAATTTGGACTTAGTCAAATTAACTTGTTCTTGCCCGTTAATAGAAGTTATCATCTAGGACGGTTCATTTGCATTTGCATATAGGTTAGTTTATTTTCTGTATTTAAATTCTGCGCGGATTACTTGCATGTAGAGTGCTGGCGACAAGGTACGCATCTCTAACCCCTGCATGCATCATTGTTTTTAATCGCGCATTGGCATTTCTGATCTCCTTCCTTGTTTTCACTCACATAAATTAAAAGGAAATTGGACACTCGGTAGACGATTCGTTGAATATACTTAAACCAAGTGATAACTGCCTAAAATTTGGGACTGCTAAAGAAAACTCGACCCTAAAATAAACATAAGGAAAAATCATTGTTTTGGGGAGAGTAACCCCCTCATTGTATTCATTTTAACTTGCTCGCATACACACTAAGGTTAGTGCCCAAATCCCATAATTCAGCCTAAGTGTTTGTACAACTTTTGTGATTATCACCTAACTCTAAAACAGACAAGATTAAGAGACCGAACCTTCACGGTCTTCACATTGAGTTGAGTTGGTGAACTGAGGGTTTGTATTGTGTTTGATTGTTTGTGTGCTAGCTAGATCCTTCTATGCATTTGCGCCTTCTTCTCTATATCTTTTGGCTTGACCCTCGTGATCTCTCATCGTTTGTTTTGAAGATGGCCGACTGGAGTTATTTTAATCCGATCTTCAAAGATACCTCGTACTCTCCAGACGATCCACCTTCCTTTTTCCAGGAGGATCTTCCTCCTGATGTTTGTGCATATCCGCCTAACCCATTATTTCAGGAAACGGAAGACTTTGATTTTCACCCACCCACATTCAGCCCACCCGGTCCTGAGATTTTGGAGTCACCTTTCATGATTTCCACACTTGAGACACTGAACCAGATGGTGGAGCATATGAATTCGAGGATTAACAATCTCTTTAACATAAATACGAGCCAGAACGCTGCTCCACTTTTTGAGGATATGGATTCATTTGAGGATAATCATGAGAGCTTGCAATCACCCAAATTACAAAAAAATGAGAAAAATTTAAAAATCCAAAAAGATTCTGGGAGACACATTACTGATTCATTTTATGAGGAGAGGACCCAAATGTCCAATCATTTACCCACACAATCATCCACCACATGTCCCAATCTTGACCCCGAGGATTCCACTGTACAGACTGCTCTTGGCAATCCTCATGTAAATGATGATTCCGACCTCCTCTCTTGTATGGATGAGGTCCAAAAATTCAAAAAAATGCTGACTAAACCCGAAGTGGTAGCCACCCTTAATGAGATCATTAAAGCTCCACTTCAACAGGCCATGACAGATTTATCTACTCCTCAACACAAGAAAAGAAAGCGAAGGAGAAGATCTGAGCGTCACATCTTGACCATGGCCACTACCTACGCCATCTCTCACCGTCCATATTTTAAGAAAGGGAACACTGCCACACCTCTTGTGAGTTGCTCCATATCTGACTATTCCTGTGATAACACTCTCCTTGACGGCGGTTCATCAATTAATGTAATACCCTTCTCTATGGTATAGTCTCTTCATCTTGGGCCTCTTAAGAAAACCAGGATGATAGTTCAATTTGCTGATGGATCTATCAAGAGGCCGAAGGGTATTCTAGAAAACGCTGTCATTTCTATTCAAGCCATGGATTTTACTTTGGATTTTGTTGTAATGCCCATGGAGACCTTCGCCCATGTGGAGCACCCTCCAATCATCCTGGGACGACCTTTCCTCGCCTCTGCAGGAGCCGTTATTGACTATGGTTCAGGAGATATTCGCTTCCGTTCTGATGTAGGGAGCTATGTGTTGATCACTACACCCACTACCGACCAGATACCTGCATCCCATGAGAACCCACCTGTGTTAGCCAACCCCAAGGAATTTGACCTCGATGATAATATCAGAGATTCTTGTTATATGTTGGATGATAATGAAACCCAAGAATTCCTCTTGAAGGAGGAAGACTCGGAAAGCACAGACCTTGGAGTTCCCCCTTCTGAAATGTGGAGATGCATTGATGACATTCACGGGATTTACATGATAGACACCCTAGAGCGGAAGGCAGATTCTGATACTAGACAGGACAGACATGATTTGACTACTTCCACTGATGAGTCCGTTCCTATTCACCCTGATTCAGATGAGACCGATCATGCCCAATTTGATTTGATTGCTTTTATAAAAGAATTTGGGCCTTTTGATAGAGATGATGATCCAGTAGAGGCTCGCCAGGCTGAAAATGATCAAACTTTTTCGGATAATGAATTCGAGCCATTTTACTTTGATGTTTGCGAGACTTCCCAGGCCAGACATGACCATACTACTTCCAATAACCGGTTTAGGCCTGCACAATCTGAAACCGCTGAGGATATATTCTTGGTCGATTCTACTCAGTTCATATCTAATGATGATCCAAATATCGACCTACACCTTGTCAAATCCATACCCCAGCGGTCCCGCAAGAAGGTTCGCTTTCGACCTTCTTGACCTTTGTACATCCACTCCTCTTGTATATCCTTTTGTTTTACTCTGTCTTCTCCCGTTTTATCATTCACCCCTTTTCCGTGTATGTGTATATGCTATACTTAGGATGTGCTTTATCCTAAGTATAGGGGGGTGAATGATTTGTGTTGTTCATTTTCGTCCTGTTCATCACTCTTGTTGTTGCCTATACTTAGGGATACTTTACCCTAAGTATAGGGGGGTGATGCTGTTCATATCGTGTCTTTTTATTTTTGAGTCTATACATTCTCGTCATCAGTTTTCCCCTTTTGTACACTCTACTATACTTAGGATTACTTGATCCTAAGTATAGAGGGGATCACCATCTTCTCTTCTTTTCACTTTTCTATACTTAGCACGAGTTATGTCTTCCTTTTTCGCTCTCTGATCACTATGAGGACATAGTTCGAGCTAAGTATAGGGGGGGTGTCGTATATATTGTATATATACTTTAGACATAACTCGTACTTTTAAATACGTTTATTTGGGGGGTTATGTGTATAGTTTGTAAAATCCAAGTGCATAAAAAAAAGAAAAAAAAACCAAACAAACAAAAACAAAAACAAAATAAAAAAAGAATAATATCAAAACAAAAAAAAATTGTATATACTTGTATATTTTACTAACCCTTTTCAAAAAAAAAACAACAAAACAACAAAACAAAAACAACAACAAAACAAAAAAATGCAAAACCAAAAATCTATAAAAATTTGCAAATTCAAAAAAAAAAAACTTTCTTCCACATTTGCATTTTTCCTTCAAAAAAAAGCCATAAAAAGTTCAAAACTAGAAAATTGTTTTAAAAATAATGTGTTCTTTTCACATGTGCATCATTCCTTTTTCAAAAAAAAAAGTGTACGTTCTTTTCACATGTGCATCATTCCTGTTTCAAAAAAAAAACCCTTGCGTTGTTCATATGTTGCATTTGCATGTGCATTTTTCAGGATAGTATTGACATTTAAACTATGTCTGGAATAAAATTGAAGAATGGAGCTTAGATGGACCTTAATCCACCTAATTCTTAGAGGAACTTCACCGAGAAATAGGATTTTAGAAGCTTCAGGTCTTTGACTTAATTCTTTGAGTTCCACATGACAATGTGCAGCGTTTGACTCTTAGTGTCTAACCTGGTCTCTTCATTCTGGGTATAACTCTGGAATAGGGAATCAATTTGTACTCTCGCACTATGCACTTAGCTCAACTCAGATGGGATGTTGGAAGACTGTGTGAGTTTCTTTTCTGGTAGCGTGGAAATCTAAAGACCGGAGTACGGGTTGAAATAAAGCTTCGGAAAAGGGATGGACGGCTGGGCACAATTTTTTCTAAGACCCCAAAAAATGTACGGAAACAAAAGATTCTATATCCGTAGGGGCAAACAAGATCCAAGCAGAACCACCAAAAATATAAATACAAAGAAGCCACTACCAAATAAATATCTGACCAAAAAGGTCCAAGCTTCAAGAAACCTGCAGATCTTGGTGGAGACTCGGCTACACTGGCCAGCTTCACAAGGAGAGGTGACTACACTGGCCACCCTCCAGTTCTTTTCTCTTTCTTCTAACTTCTCCCCCTATTCGATTGTGAACACAGCACGACAGACCTTAGAAGGAAATACCTGACTCCCCGAGGACGAGTTATTGGAGAGGAGATTTACATGGTAGTCCTGCATTCTGGATGGGAAGAGCTAAAACCTTTCACACACATGAGTCGATTGTTCAATGTTCATAGGGTGTGCTTTAGGAAGAGGATTGATCTAAGATGACTTCTGAGCCGAAACTGTGACAATGATGTGTAGAACTTGAAGGCTGTTGATTTTAAAATTCTAAGTCTCACAGAAGTTCCGACACACAAATAATCGAAAGGTCCGACAGAGCTCCAAACTACAAATTTATGAAGATAAGTTTAATACTCAATATTGTCCTACTTTCTTTATTTTCCCTTTCTTTTTCTTT
This sequence comes from Ottelia alismoides, assembly GCA_037367405.1. NCBI lineage: Eukaryota > Viridiplantae > Streptophyta > Magnoliopsida > Alismatales > Hydrocharitaceae > Ottelia > Ottelia alismoides. The sequence goes on from JAZKJV010000408.1 coordinate 809,971, forward strand.
TTCTTTTTCTTTGCGCTTCTTCTTTCAAATAAGTGTTTGCTAAGGGACTAGCAAAGGTAAAGCATAGGGGGATGATGAATCTGCGATTCGTCATCTTTATTCATTTATTTTAGCTTAAAATCCCTTATAAAACACCTGCATATCACGCTAATTCCATATTCTTACTAACTTGCATCTGTGTAAATATTATACATTTCTGACTAATTTTAACCTAAAATAAATAAATAAAGAAAGAAAGGAAAAATAAAGAAAAGGAATTAAAAAAAAGAAAAGAAAAATAAATAAAGAAAATAAAAAAAGGAAGACTGTATACAGGCTGACCCAGACCCCGAGAGAAGGTCAAGACTTGACCTGATCGACAAGGAATAAAGTAGGGGGAGATAGGGTCCTCAACCAGAAAATCCAAAAAAAAATGTGTTTCTCACTTATTTTGTGTATATCTGTATAAAACTGACACTAATTTATGTGTACCTTAATTGACTTCAAATCAACTAACATTCAAAATCAAAGTTGTAAATTAAAATGTGTTCTAATTAATAAAATTGATTGCACAATTAAATCTTGTACAGAATAAAAGTAGCCACACTTGGAAAAAGCCACTAAGCACTAATTGAAAGACCAATTCCGGCTCCATATGAGCTCAAATCGAATCAATCTCAATTCCATTGAACTCGAAATTTAATTATCTTCAAAATGGCTGTATTTTCATAATTTTTGGAGTTACGGATGAAAAGTCGGTTTTCTGGGGTGGTTTGTGCAATTTTCCCATGTATTTTGTGTATATTGTATTTGTATATATTGTAAATTAATCCCACTGATTTCTTTTTAATAAAAATAAAAATTAAAAAAAATAATAAATTTTTAAAACACAAAAAAGGGCCAATTTCGTCATTTATCCTTGTATATAGTGTCACATATGTATATAGTATATGTATACAGTTGCTATTTTTAATTAACCTTCATAAAAAAAATAAAAAAATAACATTTTTTAATTCAAATAAATAAAGTGACGAAAATTCAAAAAAATTAGATAAGTTTGTATTTAGTTTTATCTCTCTTTTATTTTCTTTTTCAAATTTCATCTCCCTACCACCAAAAAAAAAATTCAAAAATTCATTTTTAATTTTCATCTCCATTATCTCTTCAAAAAAATTCAAATTTCATCTCTTCTATTTATAAGGCTCCTTCTCCCTCATTCCAAATTGATCAATCTTTAGAGAGAGGAGCCCGATCTCCGAAAGAAAATTTCGTCGAGAAAGTTGCCTAGCCTCCGAGCCGTCCGGTGACAGCGAGTCGGCCTTGTCGAGACGATCACGGTCTATTTTCCGCTCCTAAGGTGAGATCCGTATTTTATTCGCATTTTTATCTTAGTTTAATCGTATTTTATTTTTTCGTATTTTTCTTCGTCATTTTTATTATCTAGATCTAAAAAAATTCATCTCGATTTGATCCGCCACCGACTCGATTTTTCATCTCACTTTCTCGATCCACACGCGTTCTATTCTATCGTCCACGATCTCTCAACTCCGGCCACGTACAGTGGCCGGAGATCGGATTCGAATTCTCCCACTTTCGTCGAATCCCCATTCCTTTTCCTATTTGTAAATAAATAAAAAAATATATACAAAAAAAGCATTTGTTTTCTTATTTTCGAACATCTATTTTGCATGATAATTAAAGGAATAAAGTTTTTTTTTCTCTCACATTAGTTTTGTAGGATCATAAGATAGTAACAAAAAAAATCTATGTTTTCTTAACCTCTGTTTTCGGATTCAAAAAAAAAGAGATTAATAAAATAAAAAAAATCTTTTATTTCTTTCTGATTACATCTCATAAAAAAACAAAAAAAAAATAAATAAATAAAAAACAAAAAAAAATTTTTTGCGGAGGGCGGCTGGCCGCTCCTCCCTCCTCACGCAGCCCGACCTCCACCGGCCGCGCGCTCCTCCGCCAGAGGCGCGGCCGGCCGCCGCCCCTGTTGCTGCCGCGCCTGGCGGCACCCCGCCTGAGTCTGCAGCCACCTGCGGCGCCCTCTCCTTGCTCCCTGCCACCAGCCGCATCTCCTCCTCCTGGAAGCCCCACGCCGCCGCAGCTTCTCCGCCGTTGAAGACCCCCCGCCGCCCTCTTCTGTCGAAGGCACCACCACGCGGCGCGGCGCCCCGCATCCATGTTCCCTCCGCCTCTGAAGTCGTCGGCTGTACTCCATCACCGCCTGCTCTCACCCACTTGCGAGAGGCGGCGCCGCCCTGCGTCAACGCCACCTGCAGCGCGTGGAGTCACGACGCGAGGCCGCCAATCCAGCCGCAGCGGTAGCACCGCCGCATCCTTACGCCGCCCCCCATCAGGCGTCGCCCGCCCCTTGCGTGGAGAAGAAGAACAAGGGGCGGCGGCCCTTTGTTGTCTCTTGCCCATATTGAAAAAGAACGAAACCCTCATTTAGGGTTTATTATTTTAGTGGTAAAATTACAATCAAGCCCTCTGGAGTTGTCAAATCTACAAAGAGGTCCTTGCCAGTTTCCAAAGCAGTGGTATATTGGATAAATTGCGAAACTCATCCTATATTTCATTTCTGTTATTTATTTGATGCAAAAACAGAACGTATTTACTTTTTGGCCCCTAAACTGCTTAATTATAGTTTGCTTGATCTTCTATTGAAATAAATGTCATTTTTGATCCAAAAATTCTACAAAAATTATGCTATGTCTCTGATGTTCATATCCATCTAGCATAAAATTTTTGTTGCATTTTGACTTCATTTGATATTATTAAAAAATAAAAAATAGTGTCCTTTTCATTGTTTGAAATTCGAAAATTCATACAAATTCTAAAATAGCTCCAAAAATTCTAAAAAAATTAGAGTAGTTTTATTTCATTGTCTTTTAATTTCAGACCAAGTTTCACGCATTAATTATTTATAAGACTCAAAAAAATTGAAAAAAATCAAAAATCTTCTAAAAATCATAAAAAATTCTACAAAAATCCAAAAATTGTGATTTCAGTTTCTGTTTGTAGATATTTTCTTCTAGTTTGCCTTAAAAATAGTAGCCAGGAGATTTGGGCATTTAAAAGAGTTTTAAATTGCAAATTACTCCAGGCTGTCCACATTTTCCGATTTCCTCACTGTTTGATTTTTAGAAAAATACAAAAACATCCGAAAATTCTACAAAAATTCTCAAAAACATTTCAAAACTTTTAAAACCCAAAAATATTTTCTTTGAATTTTTCTGATTATTTTTGGCATAATTGAAAATTGTAGAAAGAGTTGGTGTGCGTATTTTTTTACCTTGTTTATATTGTGTCGTATTGTTTTTTAAAAAAAATTGCAAAATCAAAGTCACAAAAAATTTGAAAATCAGAAAATATAAAAAAATTAGAAATAAAAAAAATAAAAAATAAAAAATATTAAAAAAATCACAAAAAAGGATAGTTGTCCTTTGAGATTCCTGTTTTCTTTTAATTAGTTTCTGATTAATTGAATAACCCTCGGGAATTGTAGCCTCCCTGAGTTCGACCCTGTCCGCTATACAGGTTAATAAGTAGCAAAAAAAAATTAAAAAAAATAATCTTTTGTTGAAGCGGGTTTGGGGGATAAAAACAACGACCTTTTTACCATTAATTTTCCAACCCCCGGCAATAAATTCCTTGCTCAACAAAATTTTGCCATTGTCGGGAATAAAAAGAAAAAAAATCAAAAGTCCCTAGAAATCCGACTCAACACTATCCCTCGTTCATCGATAAATCCATGATTTATCATCAAAAATCCTTTTTATTATCCTCCTTGCTTAAACTATCAATAAAATTTAACCTTAATTAACATTAATTAATAATTTACCATTTGTTTATAACTAAACCTAATTATAGTATATAATTAATTTTATTATTGTGCTTTACTTTTTTTATTATTTATTAAAAATCCTATAAAAAATATATTAATGTTGTAAATATATATTTTGAAATTAAATACAATAAAAAATACAAACGAATTAAAATAAGTGTTTTTAAATCCTTAAAATAATTACAAAAATATAAGTATTTAAATATTACCTATTTTGACTTTGTTTCAACATCAAACTTGTAGATCTCAAAAAGATCTACATCTTTCATATTTTACACTTTTTCATTTGAAGCCTTTAACTCTTTGTTTTTTTTATTTTTTGTTTTTCCTCTTTTCCTTTTTTTTTCCATTGGACCACATGGCTCCCTTTAATTAAGCCATGTGGCCTAGTCCTTTGTTTCCACCTACCCACTTTGCAGCCATCTTTTCTGATCCTGATGATCTCATCATGGTCGTTCTAAAGGATATGGAAAGATCCTTAAGCGTATCAAGAAATCATGGAGATCGTATCATATGCGATCGGGAGCAACTAGTCGTACTAGTCGCTCAGGGCAACGTAATTTAACAAAATTTAAATGATGAAACCACATGACCCGAGAACACTTCTCGTATCATTTCATCTAAAGCCCCAAATAGTTATTAAGGTTACCTCTTGAAGCGTGGTTGCGATCGAGTCTCTAAAGGAAGAGACCTCCTGTCTCAAGTCCGATCTGATGGAGGAAATGCTTGAAAGCGCGTTAATGAAACACATGCTCCTCACAATACATGTTGATGGTCCAAGCAGCGAATCTCTGAAATGATGATTTCACATGTTTTAAAAATAATGTTTTTATTATTGTCGTGGTGTACACATGAAAATTAGTCACTTAAAATAAATAATGCAACTACGAGCATGATCGGATTACTGAAAAATGTAAGTGGTAAGTAGATGATCGAACCCACATAGACCAAGCAAATTTATGATATTTGTTCTTCTTTCAAACTTAAATTGAATCTTAATCTATGGCGACAAGAGAAAAAATTATGAAATTTTGAAGATAAAATGCGATTTATGGTGAAAATATTTGCTAGAAGTTAAAGTAAACAAATGATTGCATGAGTGCAACTAAATAAGAAAGTAGGGGAGTGTTCAAAATTGAGATAAAAGAAATAAGGTGACATTTACAATATTTTAAAATAAAATAATGGAATGTAAACTTGCAATGTATTAAAGAAAACTTAGAGTTGAGAAGGAACCTTATAAAATAAAGATGCTTTCAAGTTTAATTCAACTAAACCATTAATATAAAAAATGCAAGAGACAAAATAAGAATGAGGAAATGAGGCTTCTCTATTGTGGCTTTCAGGATGGAGATGACAATCGAACCAGATGCATGAAGATGAGCACGGAGACAAGTGCGGAGACAGTCAAATGTCTAGATGTGTAGAGACGGTCGTGAGTTGATGGCGTTGCTACGCACAGGAGAGACTCGCATTGGCACAAATGGCTAGACGGGAAGGTGGCACACATGGTGTGTGGGCTAAAGCAAGACCGCGTGGGACCTGTGCTGGACGGAAGGAAGACAACCATGTGGGTGGCTGCTAGGCGGAGGAGATAGGCCACCGCGATGGCAGTTGCTGGTCGACGCTCAAGGGTGGAAGGCCCTGCGACTTGGAGGTGCATCGGCCGTTGGTTTAGGTAGATCAGTGGCAGTGGAGGAGGACCACCACGTATGGCTGCTGTCTGCAGCTGCTCGTCGGAGGGAGGACACACAAGAGAGGATGCAGAGAGAGAGAGAGAGAGAGCGAGAAAGAAATGGTGTGTGAGAGAGGGAATAGTGGGGGAGAGATTCACGTGTGGGGAGTGAAGACATTGCATGGGAAGAGATGCCTGGGATGAGAATAGCGGGGGAGAGAGTGGTTGCATGGGGAGAGAGGGTGTGCGGGAGTGGCTTTCCACATGGGCATGGGGGCTCATTTTATAGATGTCATTACCTACACATAAAGAGAGAATCAATTATCATCTCATGCACATAAAGACAAAAAAATAAATACATGAATGGGGAAGGAGTGCATGGGGAAGTTGAGTTACGTGGGGCTCATGGCACATGGGAAAAGGTTTGGCATTTTACACAAGTCTCCCTCTCTTTTTCTTTCCAAGATAATATGTTAAGAGAATTTGTATAGCCAAATTGGATAAACTATGTGTTGGTTTGTTGATTTATAATAATACTATCCCTTTTGTATCAATGCAATTTTTAATGAAGTTTTAGTTTCTTCATTAATATAATAAATATAAATATGAGTTATAGTTTATAAAGATAAATATTTAAGTTATATCTTCGTGATGATCACGGACGATTGCCAATCTTAGTATTAAATATAATCACACCATATAATCCCTAAATAATATGCAAATAGAGATTATTGAGAATATTTTATCTAGTATATAACCATGTCCTGTCGATTTATGTAGTGGTTTGATCGACTTTGTGTAATTACGACAGATTTCTCTGTTGTACGTATGTAATAAATAGAATGCAATTTATGCGAGATTGGAGTGTATACAACGAATATTATGGTTATTCTTCTCCTAATTATATATACCAATATATGATGTAATCATCACATTCCCATGCTTAAATATTGCTAGTCTCAAGCAAGAATAAGATAAATAATAATGAAGGATGAGGTACATATTCAAGATGAATTGGGTCAGGGTTTGTAGCAAATACACCCACAAAGTCTTGAGTTTTCAGATCCAATACCACACAAATACACAAATACACAGATTCAAGGTAGTATTGGTTTAATATTGACTTCTGAAATACGATACTGGCTTATTTGCTGACACACTTAGACTAGAGAGATTATGTTACTCCTAAGTCAAGTTCCTTCATTAACCATAGTCAAGGTGCAGGCATTGGCACAACCAAGAGGACAACTCCTCACCTCAACAAGATTGTAACTATATCTCGTAAAATAAACACAATCAAGCTAAGTGGAATGTGCAGTTACTCAATACCCAATGAAGAGTTTAAGAGTATTACTAGTTTTTTAGGTGATCTAGTTAGATACAGAAGTTCATTTACCGGTAGAGTTAGCGAAACTGAGAGAATAAAGTCCATATGAACCTGAAGAATACTAAAACTCATGCCTAATGAATTTCTGATGGAATTAAGTGGGTTAGGTGATAGTCGGATTTTTCCCACAGTTAATGAAGGTCGTCGGTGTAGAAAAATCCGGAAGACAAAATACGATTGATCAAACAAAAATGATTAATAAAATAGGAGAGAGAGAGAGAGAAAAGATGAAGAAGTGACTTCTCTCTCCTATTTTATCTTAAGCTATTTATTTATCCAGATAAGTTCCCCTTGGTCAAACAAGGAGGCAGAATAGAATAATCCGATTTTGGGCAAAAAATGCCATTTTCATGATTTTTATGTCTTCATGTAAGAAGGTGCGAAAAATACTTAAACGAATGCGACTTTAGAAACTACAAAACAAGAGAAGTACGAGATGAAAAATGTCAACAAAAATAACAACTCCTCGCTAGGGCAGTTGTGTAACTACTCTAGAAAAATCATGGTAAAATAACATCAAAAGGGTGTCCAAAATGTCTACACTATTCAGGGGTAGAAATGTAAGAAAAATAAAAGAAAAAGTTGCAGATGGGTCCCTGGAAGGGACTAAAATGAAAGAAAATAAAAGTAATTACATTTAGGTCCCTATACGGGGACCTAAATGCAATTTCTAGAAACCCTGAAGGCGACTTGAAATTGTCTAGAGATGTAGGGATAAATATGCAATCTTCACACCGTTTCGCGCATCGATGGACAAGATTAGAAGTATGGCTTTGAATCCAAGCCATTGATGGATGACACACATCGCCAAACTATAGCGCGCATGTTCTTCAACTGTTCTTCCCCAAATATGGCTGCTGGTGGCGATGGTGACTTCTCCGCCCGCTATCCAATGATGGAAGGCTTGGCTAGATCTCTTGCTAGACTAGAGGGATGACTCTTTTACCCCTTGATCTCACCTATGGTGAAAGAGGCGTCAAAGACGACCGAGATGCTCTTGAGGAGTCCGGCTAGGGATGGCTCCTAGACACGAAGGTCGCCTAGGGTTTGGAAACCCTAAAAGGAAGATGCTGCACGATTGGTTGAGGAAGAGCTCCGAATGAGTACTGATGAAACTCCATCAGTTTGTTAAGATCTGTAAACAAATGTTTGTTTCCCGATTCGTGTAAGAATCAACCTAAGAAGTTAGGTATATTGCAGTTTAAAAACAATTCTAGGAAGTGTGATTTGGGAACAAAATTGGATTGAGATTTGAAAGAATTAGAAGTGGACTTGAATCTCAAGATAAAGGTGGGTGATTAACCTATCTAATTGTGTGATTAACAACACTAATTAGGGCATGCAAAACGATGAAATCGAATGGGAAAAGAGTGAAGGAAGTCACCTGGGGATAGAAGGTGTGGGACCTTCTGGTTGTTGCTCGACGGGGACGGTGTTCCCGGAGCGGTATATGACGCACGGCGATGATGCAAGGCGAACTAGGGCCTTGGAACACTCCTTCGATGGTCCTTCCTTCACGCTAGGCTTCCCACGGGTGTTGTCACCATCAGATATGGAGGAGCAAGGTGAGGAAGGTGACTGATTGGCCAAATGGTACTGGAACTGGGGGTAGTTAGGAGTTGTTAGTTCGCAAATGGCGAACTTTAGGTCGATTTATATGATGATTAGTGGAGTTAGGTAGTAATCCAATGGTGTGTGTGGATGATGGTGGTTAGGAGATTAAAATGGAGGGATGAGATCGGGTTTTGGATGAAGAAGACGATGAAAATAAATGGGTGAAGTGGAGTGGTTAGAACAGAAGCTCCAACAGCTTCTTCAGAGAAGATATACCGGGTGCTGACACGTGTCAGCACCTAGTTGGCCAGATGAATTAAATATAATATAAATTAGGTATTAAATAGTAAATGATGTTATTTTAAAAATATAAAAATGAAAAAGTATACATAATTAATTTATATAAATTATGGAATAATTAGTTTTTTTATAAATAAATAATTTATGAAATATAAAAATTATATTAATAAATAGGTATAAATACTACTTGATAAATATGTATTTGATTTTTAACTTAATAAATTAACAAATAATACCTTATTTTTATATTTTCATAATTATTAGAATAATAAATAGATATAATGTGAATTTTTCTAAATTTTAAAAAATTAATTTAAATATATTAATAAATACGGGTATAGATTATACAGTACAAATTCATCTATAAATTAGCATTTTTTATTTATTAAAAATATTAAATAGCTCTAAAAATTGTGAAGTAATTTATACATCATCTATAACATCAAGAAAATAATTAAAAATTATAAAATATTAAATTATAAATAATGTGTTCTTGATAAAATAAATAACCCAGAAACCCCATTGTCATTAGGTTCCAAAATCGACTTATTGCAAACGGACTCCGATTTTGCGAAATCAACTCCACTATTATAGAATATTATTTTATGAACTTTTAAAGTGAGTAGAGTGAAATTAGAGTTCATAGGAGAAAGTTATGATGTTCGGAAGTTGAGAAATTAACTATTTACAAGTTGGATTTCTTGATATATATATATATACAAGATATCCTTTTTAACTTATTTTATATTTTCTCTACATTTTAGAAATAATTAGGAAAAGTGTTTGGTGAAAAATATATTCATATGAGTTAATTGAAAATCAATGAGATTTAATAATTATTTGATAAATAATGAAGAGTGTATAGAGTATAGAATTTATTATTTTTATTGTTTTCTTTCCTTATCTCCCCCTACTTATTTGTTTGTCGACCAATCTATGATGACTTGGTCTCGACGATTAGGTTATAAATATATCTTTCAGCTATATTTGTTTTATAAGTCATATTGTACATATATACATATTTACAATCTGCTTTCTTTTTGTTTTCTTTATTTTATTATTAATATTTTTTATTCTTTTATTTATTTACATGATTTTGATGCATAAAAGTGCATTTTTATTCATAAGTGAAGTTTTGATAAAAGATGGGATTTAATGCATATTTATATGTATTTGTTAAGGGTTTTACGACATGTAGAGAGAATGTTAATGAATCATGGATTCATCAACCCCCTATACTTAAACTTTGCTAGTCTCTTAGCAAACACTTATTTGAAAAATAAGAGAAAAATAAAGAAAGTTAGAATGAATTTGTTTTCCCAAACCAATTCATGAAAACAAACAAAGGACAGAGCTCCGTCGGGTCTAGAACAAGCATTTTGTCTGAGCCTTAACTAGGATTAGGAATTTAATTTCAACAGTCTTCAAGTTCCACAAATCCTTATTAAGTTTACCTCAACAGCCAGCTTAGATCCACTCATTCATATCGCTAACTCTATCAACCTTGAATTCGATCTATCCTGTGTGTGAATTATTTTAGCTCTTACTGCTTAAAGAAGCGAAGAAACTGCCCATCCCAATAATACACTCCCATTGGTTCCTCATCTAGCTACTCTTTCCTCGAGGAGGGGGGTATTCCTTTCTAAGGTCAGGTTGTGTCGTGTCCACAATCGATTCGAGAGAAAGTAGAAAAATGAGAAGAGAACTGGAGTGTGACTAGTGCAGACGCATCTCCTTGTGAAGCCCAGCCAGTGTAGCTAAGTCTCCACTAAGATGTGCAGTCTTTTTGGTGGAAGCTTGGACCATTGTGGTCATATTTATATTTGGTGGCTTCTTCTTTGAATTGGCTTTGTAATGTTGCTTGCACTGCATCAATCTTTTTATACCTCGACGGATATAGCATCTTTTCATTCCGTCCATTTTTTGAGGTCTTGGAAAAATTGTGCCAGCAGATCCTTCCCTCATCTGAAGTATAATTTCAACCCCAATCTCTCCCGTCTTTATATGCCCACGCCACTAGACAAGGATGAAAATGCACCACTAAAATGGAATGCCTTTCGCAACACCGTGCAAGTCGAGCTAAGTGCAAAGTGCATGTATACAAAATTGGTTCACTGATGAAGAGTTGAATGGATGACATCAAGTGTTCTACTTAGGCACATTTAAGTTGAATTCCCAATCATGGTATCATGGAACCCAAAGAATTAAGTCAAAGACTTGAAGAGTCTAAATTCCAGTTCCTAACTAGGATCCTTATAATGAAAGTTAAAGACCATAACCAAGCTCCATCCTTTAGACTATTCCCAATCTTTAGTTTTAGAAATCAAACTTCTTTTGAAAAATGTTAATGCAAGTGCAACTATGTTTTTGTGAAGTATATTTTTTGAATTTTACTCATTTTTATGGATTTTAAGGATTTTGTATTTTTTTATGAATTTTAGGACTTTGTATTTTTTATGGATTTTTCAATTTGTATAAACAAGTCTTTGTACAAGAATTTTATTAGATAAATTACCCATATTTTATTTGGATTAATAACTAAGGATTAAATAAATTTTACACATATTTAATAGATAGGATTTTAAATAAGTATTATACAAATTATACATATTTTAAATACACTTTTTAAATTAAGAATTTTAAATAAGGATTTTAGTCATATTTTACTTATTTACAATGATTTTATAGATAATAAATAAATAAATAGATGAATTTTAAATTAACCCTCACCCACTTTTTACGGATGTTATAGATATAGAAAATACATAAAAGTACGAGTTATGGATGCAAATATATATGCAATATATGTGCACCCCCTATACTTAGCTTGTGTTATGTCCTCATAGCATCAAAAGAGAAAAAGGAGGACATAACTCGTGCTAAGTAAAAGTGGGTGAAAAAGAATAAAAGAATAGAAGTCAGTCGACCTCCTTATACTTACGATCAGGTCATCGTAAATATAGTGGAAGAAAAAATGAGGTGACTGAGGAAAAAGAATATACAAATGAAGGAAAAAAGAAGAGAAAATGAAATCAACGAAATCACTCGGTCCCCCTATACTTAGGATAAGGCACCCTAAGTATAGAAAAGACCGTGTCAAAAAATTAGAGACCAGTGATTAGTGTAAAAGAAAGGAAAACAAAATAAAAGTAAAAAGAATAAAAATTGAAAGACACAAATCAACAGGCAATCAGTCCCCCCTATACTTAGGATTTGGTATCCTAAGCGTATAAGACGAACAGAAAATGGGGACGATTGTGGTCTACGAAGAATATACATGTGGTGTACTCCAAAAAAACCTAAAGGCTCTTAGGTCTCTGTACAGGATGAAATGAAGTGGAAGAGTAGTGATGCATCCTGTACAAAGTAAATCACCTCAACACGAGCCAGATGATCAGTAGTCTTCATGAAGTGCTTCAGCATCTGCCCATTCACCATGAATGGCTCTGCACTAGGTGACACATATGATATAGCAATACTTCCATTGGCGTGCACCATTTTGACTATGTATGGTCCTTCCCACTTGCTCTTTAATTTGATAGGAAAAATTCTAAATCGTGCATTGAACAACCATACTTCTGACCAGGAACAAAGATCTTATGTCGAATATGTCTATCATGCCATCTCTTCACTTTGTCCTTATAACTGAGGGTGTTCTCATATGCCTGGTTTCGAATCTCTACTAGCTCATTCAGATCCATCTTCCTCTTGGCTCCTGCTTTCTGCATGTCAAGTGAAATCTCTCTCATAGCCCATTCAGATTTGTGCTTGATATCTATGGGCAAATGGCATGGCTTCCCATAAACAAGTCTGAAGGGTGAAGTACCTAAGGGAGTCTTATATGTAGTACGATATGCCCAAAAAACTTAGTCTAAAAGCTGTAACCAGTTCTTCCTATCTGGTTGTACTAATTTCTGAAGAATGGATTTCACCTCCCTATTTGAAACTTCAGCCATGTTGTTCGTCTGTGGGTGGTAAGACGAAGCTACCCTATGATCAATGCCATAATTCTTCATTTGCTTTATCACCTCCTTATTAATAAAATGGCTACCCTCATCTGAAATGAGAATACGTGGAATACCAAACCGTGAAATAATATGTTCTCTCAGGAACCTGCACATTGTCCAGCTGTCAGCGGTTCGTGTGGGTATAGCCTCCACCAATCTACTAACATAATCCACAACGAGAAGAATATACTCAAAGCCACAGCTAGAAGAAAACAGTCCCATAAAATCTATGCCCCACGCGTCAAAGATCTCGCAAATAATAACAGGTCGCATAGGCATCACATATCTAGCACTGACTATCCCTATTGCTCTCTAATAATCCGGGCAACTCTTCACGAATGTGCAAGCATCTCTAGCAAGAGTCGACCACCAAAATCTTCTATGAAGTACCTTCTGCGTTGTCCTCTTCCCTGAATGATGTCTCCCTGCCTCTAAGGAATGGCACATAGTGAGGACACTATTATATTCCTCCCAAGGAATACATCGCCTGTAAACACTATCCGGTCCCACACGAAAAAGAATCGGATCTTCCCAATGGTAGTATTGTACCTCGGAAACTAGCATGTCGACTCGGTCCTTCGGTCAAACCTGTGGACTCTTCTGTATAACCAGAAAGTTCACTATATCTGCATACCATGGAAGCTCTGTAACTGTAAAGATTCTGTCATTTGGAAATCTCTCTGCAATCTATGGCGTGTACTCATATGAAGGCTTATCTATATGTAATTGGGAGAGGTGATCATCTACCACGTTCTTTACCCCGGGTTTATCTATAATATCCAAATCAAACTCTTGAGGTAAGAGAATCCATCTAAGAAGACATGCCCTTGGCATTCTTCTTCTCCATCAAAAATATGATAGCTGCATGATCTGTAAAAACTATAATCTTTGAACCAAGAAGATATGATCTGAATTTATCCAATGTGAATACCACTACCAACATCTCTTTCTATGTCATTGTATAATTGCGCTGAGCATTATCTAAAGTCAAGCTGGCATAGTGGGTAGCAACAGGAAGTCCATTCCTCCTCTGTACTAATACAGCACCGGCCACAAAATCTGAAGCATCTGTCATTATCTCAAAGGGAAGAGACCAATCAGGTGGCTATAGGACAGGAGCACCGATAATCATCTCTTTCAACGTGAGGAAGGCACTAAGACATTTGCCATCTAACAAGAACTCGATGTCTTTGCCTAATAATTCAATTAACGGTTGGGTAATCTTAAAAAATTCTTGAATGAATCGTCTGTAAAAGACAACATGCTTAAGAAAATACCGTAGCTGCTTGATGTTGGATGGTGGCTTGAGACGCTTGATGACATCCACCTTGACAGGTTCAACCTCCATGCCTTTCTTGGAGAATACATGACCCAACATGATCCCATTTGTAACCATAAAATGGCTCTTTTCCCAAGATAAAACGAGATCTACCTCACATCATTTCTGAAAAACCCAGTCTAGGTGCATTAAACAATTGTCAAAGGACTCACCATAGACCAAAAATTATCCATAAAGACCTCGAGAAAATCACCAACCATGTCTGCAAAAATGGCAAGCATGTACATATGGAATGTAGTGGGGGCATTGCACAATCCAAAGGGCATTTGTCTAAAAGCATACGTGCAAAAAGGATATGTGAAGGTGGTCTTCTCCTGATTTCAGGAGCAACAGTAACATGGTTGTATCAAGAGTAACTGTCAAGGAAACAGAAGTACTCCTTCCCTGCCAACCTCTCTATGACCTGGTCTATAAAAGGCAAAGGGAAGTGGTCCTTCTTCATCGCGGCATTCAATTTCCTATAATCAACACACACACACACACCACAATGTGGTTACACTCTTGGGAATCTCCCCTCCACTCTCATTCTTTACCATCTGAATTCCCAACTTCTTCGGGACAACATGGAAAGGGCTAACCCATTCAGAATTGGAGATGGGGATAAATAAACCCTGTGTTGCACCATTTCGTAATCTCTTTCTTGACAACATCTCGTAAAATAGGATCCAACATGCGTTGAAACTCTTTAGAAGGTCCGCTGTCATGATCAAGATAGATATGGTGAGAACATAAAGTTAGATTTATCCTGTGGAGATCGGATACAATCCACCTAATAGCCTTGTGGTTTCTTTTAAGAATCTCCATCAGACGAGATTCCTGCTCTTTGATCAAAGATGAGATGATAATGACCGAAAACTGTCGATGTGGACCCGCAAGGAAAGCATATTTCATGTTTGGTGGAAATGTCTTTAGTTCTGGCAAGGTAAGATCTGGCTCTGTTGTAACCTCATCTGTATGTGTAATGGGATCTGTGCTGGTGGTAGATGTGTCTACAATATGGTTATCCACCATCTCAATATGCTCTAGAGTCAGACTAAAGAGGATGTCTAAAACATCACCTGACTCGCTACTGTGTTCATCCTCAGAATGACTGGAGGAAAATAACTAAGCTAAATGGAACTTAATCTCTAAATTATATGAAGCGGAGGAATCATGAGAACTCTCAGAATCTGAAATGTCTGCAAAAAAATCATCAAGTATCTGCTCCATGTGATCATCACCATCCATGCTGAAATATAGTGTACCATCTGAAGAACTGCCAACTGTAGTCTCGGACCCATCCTATGCTAGGATATCCTGGGTCTCTATTCGATACCTCTCAAGGTCATCAAGGCAAACCTCATCTATTGAGAACTGCAGGCCCTGCACGGTCACGATAACGTTCCTCAAAATGCCCCTAGGTCTCTTTACATATCTATAAACAAATTGAAGGATCGCATGGGATTTATAAAGAGGACTTAACCCGAGCTTCTCGAATAACAAGATGGTAATAAATTGATGGAGGAACCGTCATCTAATAGAGTGCGATCGAATGTTGCATGTGAAATCTCGCATCTGTTGTAATGTGCTCCTGAATCCTCCTTCTTAGGTAATCTGTTCTGAATAGCGCAGGATGTGGACTTAGTCAAACCATGTTTCTCTGTACGTGATGTCTTCTTCCTATGTGTGGTACATTTATTCTTCAATTGTTGCTTGAGCATAGGGAAGTGGTCCAAGGCATCATGGAGTGGATTCTTCAGAAAAATGCGATCTTTCAATAACTGCTCAGTCTCTGGAATGACAACATTATTTTTGGATTTTTTTCTTTCCTTTTCCATACAAAGCATCGGGAAAAGGAACAAACTTATGAACAAAAATCAACATTTTTATTCAAATCCAAATCAACATGTACATTGAGAGTCTCAGAAGTATGTACAAAACTCTCTAAATAAGAAGAAGAAAAATCTGCATCGGGAGTGTCTGCATGGTCTGACATGATATCATCGTCTGACTCGCCTATATCCATGTCCACTATCTCGGCATCGCTCCTCTCTCTCTCTCATCATCAGGCTGGACATCAGATTGATCTTCATCATCATGGTGGTCCTCCTCCTCAACATCAAAATGTGTATCATGGACAAGGAAGGTCGTATCGACATCTATATCATTTCGGTCCGCCCAAAAATGGATATATCAGGATATATCGTCGATATATCGAAGCCAATATCGGTGGAAATGTCAGAAATGGCTCAGAAAAGCCATTTTTGTCATTTTTTCAGAAATTAAGATCATCCAAGATATTAAAACAATAAATAACTTATAAATACACACATATGTCACACATATCGGTCATTTATAACCCATATATCGTACAAATAGGTCATATCAAACATAACGATGTTAATGTTTATTCCTGACCTATAGATATTGGAAATGGATCCCATTAAAGTTCTTATAACATTAAATAACTTGCTAATATGCACTTAGATGATACATATAGATCATTTATGAAGACTATGATCCATATATTGCATATATCGATCAAATCGAACATATCGCTGGTACTGATAGTTGTTGTTGACCTATATATATATATATATTGAAAATGGAGTTCATCTAAGATCTTAGATCACTAAATAACTTACAAATATACTCTTAGATCACACATATTTGTCATTTATGAAGCTTATATCACATATATCGATCATTTCAAACATATCGATATTAATGTTGATTCTTGACTTATAGATGTTTTTTTGAAGAATTGACTTATAAGTCAAGAATGGATTTCATTCAAGTCTTAAAACATGAAATAACTTGTAAATATACTCCAAGTTGAAGAAACATTGTATGCACCCTCCTATCGCACCATACCCTACCAGTATGGGGGTCTCACTGCCCGATCAACAACACTGGGGGGGGGGGGGCTAGGGGGGCCCAGCTTGCCCCCCCCTTTGCGGGGGTGCGGGGGCAACTCTTGATCCAAAACAATATATATATATATATATATAAACCATTGTGTGTTTTAATATTATGGGTAGTTAGATATGTGTTTTAATACTGGGTGTAGCTAGATAAGTAGTGGAATCAATCTTGCATGAATAATAACATTGATATATAGAGATATCGACAAAATGTCGGTGATATCGATGGATATCCAGGATTTTTTGTACTAAACCCAGACATTTTTGATCGATATGAGCCGATATGGTGATATATAGCCGATATATCGGTGATATAACGTTGATATCCCTGTAAAAGGATATTCTGGGTGATTTCGATACCCCTTCCCTGTCAAAATTGATATATCGGCGATATCGCCGATATATCATCGGTACGACCTTCTATAATCATGGATCGGTTCTCGCTCCTCATCATATGCCCTTTCCTCCTCTCGATCAAGTGCTAGTGGTGATCTACCACTCCTGAGATGAATGAAGTTAGATAAAAAATCATGAAAAGAGATCGTACCTGTAGTGGTATCTACCTGATCTGGGTGTCTCCTCTTGTTGTTCGGGTTCATCTGAGGCTGGGATGGGAGAGTGGTCTTGGGCGTGGTTAACTCATCCAGACGATGGTTAACCTGCTCCATCTCAGTCCTGTGTGCGGTTTGGAGCGTGCTCAACATGTCCATGATCTGGTTTAGTGCCAGGGTTTGCGAAGACATATAAGACTCAGTGTGGTGACCCTGGCTGTCTATTCTCTCTTGCCTAGGAGTGTGATGCTATGGTGCGTACGACTGAGGAGATCTCTGTGGTGTAAAAGAGTGATGCTGATGATAATGATGTGACTGTGAATGTGTAGCAGGGTACTAAAAAGAATGTGGTCTCTGATATGCATGCTGGTGAGACTGCTACTGCGTGTAGTGCATGCGGTGCCGGAAATGTAGACGTGCATGCTGCGAATGACTATACAGCTGCTACTGGTGTACGCTCTGAGGAGTAAAGTGTGGTGAAGGCTAAATCGGAGCGTACCATATCCCATTGATCTCAAGAGTAGCCTGGGAATTAACATCAACATCTCCAGGGCTGGTAATCTGGCTCGAATTGGCATTGGATAGATCCTCATGCCAATCGATCTACAGAGTCTCAGTAGGCTGAACCAGCTCGCTCTGAACAAACTATATCTGACGGGTGGGAGGAACGGGTAAAGATCACTGAACAGGCCAAGAAGTGGAAGAAGGACGAGACTGCTGGTAATGAAGCTAGAAATCCGTCACCTTCTTAATCAGATCGCTCAACTGCTAGGGAAGTGATGAGAGTTTCTCCAACTCTTGCAGCGGATACAAATCCTAAACTTGCTTCTGAATCATATTGACTAATGTCAGCTTCTCACTAATTAATCCCATGTTAGACCGTGATTCAAACTTTGAAACATGTGCTGCCTTCTCATGCTCTCTATGGTGTGGTGGATGTGGGCCCTTTTGAAATGCCCGAGTGGAATCAATGACGCATGAATTCTCTGCCATCCCCTCAAAGATGGACCAAACTGACTCGACATCCCTATTCAGATAACTATCTCCACATGTGGCACTCACTAGGCCCTATACATTCGGCTGTAGTCCTCCAAAATAATTCTGCATAAGCACCTTCAAAGGTCTCTCATGATGTGGGAATCCCTTTGTAAGATCCTTGAATCGATCCCATGCCTCATGGAATGATTCATGTGGTAGCTGTCTAAAGTTGGAGATCTGGCTCCTCATCATGTTCGTCCGTCCTAGAGGGAGATATTACGTAGGACTGTGGACTTCAGATCGTCCCATGTAGAAATCTCCCTCCCCAAATGACTCAACCAATAAAGTGCCTTATTTGTTAAGGCGAAGGGGAAGGCCTTGAGGAGAACAACCTCCTACTTAACTCCTAGATATCTAGATGTACCACAAATCATCTCGAACTACTGCAAAAAGGTAAATGGCTCCTCTGTAGCGTTCTCGTAGTACTTGGGAAGCAAAGAAATAAAGGACGGTCTCATCTCGTACGACCCTTGATTCGGTGATAACTGAATCCAATGATGTAACGTCCTGGCTCCTGGGTCATACTCATCTCTCAACGTCGTGGGAACCATGACATGCGGTGGTGGGTTCCTGGCTCCTGCTCTCAGTATAGCTATCTCAGCTCTCGGCTCATCCTAGACTCTACACTGATCTCTGATCTGTAGACTCATCTACTATAATGTGTCTAAAATCCCTGTAGTAGTATCTGAGGCTGGATCATGTCTCTCATCTGTATGTCTCTCCCCAGTCGTTCTGTCCTCAGCTAGTCTGACCTCAACTGGTCCCTTCCCTCTAGCCATAATCTTTGAATCCTCTGGGAAGGAAAAAGTCTCATAGGAACTCAGTGAAAAATGTGTAGGAGAAATAGATAAAAATTTGAGGCGTGGGTCTATCTCAACAGAAGGGCTGGGAGGCGATGGAGTCTGGGTTTGAATCTCCTCGTGACTAGATGGGATCAACTCAGGAAGAGGGTCATCCCGAGTCTGTGAAGATGTATGAAGAACGGTGGATCGTTGAAAGCTCACAGAGCGCAAAATCTGTTGAGTCGTCATCTTCGATGTCAAAAGGAGTATGAGAGAGAGCACGATGTCAAGTCAAAAACACGAGTGTGAAGGTGTATGAGACACGGTATAACACACACCTCGCATACACACACAATGCAACCCCAAGTTCACCAACTTCACATAATGATGACCGTAAAAGTTCAGTGTTTTATATTTTCAATTTTAAAGTTAGGTGACAGAGCAGAAATTTAAAAAACTCATAGTGTAGCCTCTTCAGGTAGTTCGTGTTTAAGCTGATGGTGCACACTGACTTAAACAAGAATACTTATTCTAACGTATGAGGCAAGTGCTTGCAACAAGTAACATGACCCGAGAGTGAGTCCAAGCACTTAGGGTACAAGTCTAGGAATTTGGGCTATATTCCTTAAGTGTACATGCCTCGCTCTATCTGTAGAGTACCTACAAACAATGAGGGGATTGCTCTCCCAATACAAATTTTTGTGTCCAGATTTTTTTGGGTCAAGTTTTGCTTATTTTTTATTTTTATGGTTTTCACTTTTTTGGATATTTTCAAAAAAATCTAACAGGAGGTTGGTTTTTTTTAATTTTCAAAAATGTGTCTCACAGAGGGAAAATCATGAAATGCGATGGAAAACCATGATGCATGTAGAGATAGAGATCATACTTGACGTCGACAATCTACATTCAAGTGATTCGTGCAGAATTTAAAATCCTAAGCTAATGCATGCAAAAAGCGGTAAAAATTGTATCCTAAATCAACAACTCTAGCATAAGAATGAATTATTTTTCAAAACTGTGAATTACGCCTAAGTGTGGACTACGACTATCGATTTTACTTTACTCATCTAATTATGCAAACATGTACCCCTAGGCTCCACGAAATCGCACGAAACAAATAAAAATCGGTAAAAACCAAAAACCCGTGGTGAGGTCCCCCAAGTGCATCGACACCGGGCGAAATAGAAACCAATGAAAGTCTAAAGTCCATGTACAAGTCGGGATGTCCTTAGTGGACCCCTTCTACAAAAAGTCAAAATGAGCAAGCACCCCTTCCTCTCTCACAAAATACAAAAAAATTGGCTAACTAGTTCCGCTCCTCTACAACCGACTCGTAGAGAAAGAGTCGGTCTCTGCACTCTCAACTGGTTCGACTTCCGAAGAAATTGGATGATCATGTAGGCCCTGCAAAACTTCGTTAGCAAACACACACATAAAAATCGTAGAAATCAAAGAAACCACGAAACCGTAAAAATCGAAGAAAATCAATGAAAGACGTAAAAAGCCGTAAAAACCGTAAAATAATTCGAAAGAAAATGAGAAAAATAAAAAAAGGGCTCAAGAAAAACTGAAAAATCAAGAAGAAAGAAAAATCACAAAAAATAGATTCAAAAACTGAAATATAGCTAATGCCTCCCCAGCAACGATGCTTTTTTGATAATCAAATTTTGCCCATGCTTAATGAAGGTCGTCGATGTAGAAAACTGCTAAGACAAAATTTAATTGATCAAACAAAAGTGATCAATAAAATAGGAGAGAGAGAAAAGATGAAGAAGCGGTTTCTCTCTCCTATTTTATCTTAAACTATTTAGTTATCCATATAAGTTTCTCTGGGTCGAACACAAGGAGGCAGAATAGCGATAATTCAATTTTTGGGCAAAAAATGCTATTTTCATGATTTTTATATCTTCTTGTGAGAAGGTGAGAAAAATACTCAAACAGATGCGACTTTAGAAAATTCAAAATAAGAAAATTACGCATGACAAATCTCAACAAAAATAAAGCCTCGCTAGGATAGTTGTGTAACTCCCCTAGAAAAATCAAGGAAAAATAACATCAAAAAGGTGTCCAAAATGTCTACACTATTCAGGGATAGAATTGTAATAAAAATAAAAGAAAAAGTTTCAGATGGGTCCCTGACAGGGACTAAAATGAAATGAAAATAAAAGTAATTACATTAGGTCCCTACGCGGGGACCTAAATGCAACTTCTGGAAACTCTAGAGGCGGCTTGAAATTGTCTGGAGATGCGATGCTAAATATGCAACTTCACACCGTTTCACACATCGACGGACGAGATTAGAAGTATGGTGTTGAATCTAGGTTGCTGATGGATGACACGTGTCGCCAAACTGTAGCGCGCGTTTTCTTCAGCTGTTCTTCCCCAAATATGGATGTTGGTGGTGATGGCGACTTCTCTGCCCACTCTCCGGTGATGGAAGGCTTATCTCGATCTCCTGCAAGGCCAGGGATGACTCCTTCATCCCTTGAGCTCTTTTGCGATGGAAGAGGCATTGGAGATGCTCTTGAGGAGTCTGGTTAGGGATGGCTCCTGGACATAAAGGTCGTCTAGAGTTTGGAAACCCTCGAAGTAAGATGTTGCATGACTGGTTGAAGAAGAGCTCCAGATGAGTACTGATGAAACTCCAGTGGTTCGTTAAGACCTACAAATGAAGGTTTGTTGCTCGATTCTTGTAAGAATCGACCCAAGAAGTTAGGTATATTGCAGTTCAAAAAATAGTTCCAAGCAGTGTGATTTGGGAACAAAATTGGTTTGCAATTTGAAAGAATTGGAACTAGACTTGAACCTCAAGAAAAAAATGGGTGATTAACCTATGTAATTACGTGATTAACAACACTAATTAGGGCACACAAATCGATGAAATTGAATGGGAAAAGAGTGAAGGAAGTCACCTGGGGATAGAAGGTGTAGGACCTTCTGGTTGTCACTCGACGGGGCGATGTTACCGTAGATGTACATCATGCATGACGGCGATGCAAGGCAAATAAGGGCCTTAGAACACTCCTCCGATGGTCCTTCCTTCACGCTAGGATTCCCACGAGTGCTGTCACCACCAGATCAGGGCAGAGCAAGGCGAGGAAGGTGACTGATCTACCAGGAGGTACTGGAACTAGGGGTAAGTAGGAGTTGTTAGTTCACAAATGGCAAACTTTTGGTCGGTTTATAGGATGATTAGGTGGAGTTAGGTAGTAATCCAATGGTGTGCATGGATGATGGTGGTTAGGAGATTAAAATGGATGGATGAGATCGGGTTTTGGATCAAGAAGATGATGGAAATAAATGGGTGAAGTGGAGTGGTTAGAACAGATGCTCCAATAGCCTCTTGGTAAAAGATGAACCAGTGCTGACACGTGTCAACACCTGGTTGGCCAGATGAATTAAATGTAATATAAATTAGGTATTAAATAGTAAATGATGTTTTTTAAATAAGTATAAAAATGGAAAATATAAACAAATAATTTATCTAAATTATGGAATAATTAGTTTTTATAAATAATAAATAATTTATGAAATATAAATATTATATTAATAAATAGGTATAAATACTACTTGATAAACATGTATTTGATTTTTAACTTAATAAATTATTGAATAATGCATTATTTTTATATTTTCTTAATTATTAAATAATAAATAGAATATATGTGGATTTTTGTGGATTTTAATAAATTAATTTAAATATATTAATAAATACGGGTATAGATTACATAGTTCAAATTCATCTATAAATTAGGGTTTTTGATTTATTGGAAATATTAAATAAGCTCAAAAAAGTCTAAAATAATTTATACATCATCTACAAGATCAATAAAATAATTAAAAATTATAAAATTATTAAAACTATAAAATGATGTATTCTAGATAAAATAAATTTCCCAGAAACCCCGTTGTTATTTGGTCCCAAAACTGACTTTTTACAAACGGGCTCCGATTTTGATGAAATCACCTCTATTAGTTAGAGAATATTATTTTATGAACTTTAAATTGAGTAGAGTAAAATTGGAGTTCGTATGAGAATGTTATGATGTTCAGGAGTTGAGAAATTGACGATTTACAAGTTCGATTTCTTGGTATATATACAAGATATTCTTTTTAACTTATTTTTTATTTTTCTATACATTTTTAGAGATAATAAGGAACATAGTTTGGTGAAAAATGTGTTCATATGAATTAGTTGGAAATCAATGAGAATTAATAATTATTTGATAAATAGTGAAGAGAGTATAGAGTGTAGAAATCATTATTTTTTATTATTTTCTTTCCTTATCTCCCCCTACTTATTTATTTGTCGACCAAGCCTTGCTGACTTGGTCTCGAGGAATAGGTTATACATATATCTTTCACCTATATTTATTTTATAAGTCATATTATACATATATACATATTTACAATCTGGCTTCTTTTATTTTCTTTATTTTATTATTATTTTATTATTGTATTTATTTACATGATTTTGATGCATAAAAGTATATTTTTATTCATGAGTGAAGTTTTGATAAAAGATGGAATTTAATTCATATTTACATTTATTTGTTAAGGGGTTTAAGATAAAATGCAGAAAGAATGTTAATGAATCATGGATTCATCATTAGGGTAAACTCAGCTTCAGTCTATAATCTATGTAATGAAGAGTCAGTTTCTCAAAAATAGGATAAAAATGGGAATGAAGGACATTTTTTGGTGGTTTTTGAAAAGATTTTTGCTGACGTTTTTGGAAAAATATTTTGAGGAGAATTTTTGCAAAAAAATTTATTTTGATTTCTTTGAGTATGCAAATGTTTTTGGAAAGTATTTTCATGATATTCTTTTTGAAAAGTATGAATTTTGAAAAGTATGTAGACACCCCTCCCCTGCTTATCAGAAATCATGTCCTCATGGTGGAAACAAAAATTAATAAGAAGACCAAATGATAAGGGAATGTAATGATGCAAGAGTTTTTCACAATATTTTTGTTTATTTTTTTAATTTTCATTATTTTTCTAATGTTTTTGGATTTATAGTTTTCAAAAGGCTACTCCCATACTTATCTAATGCTAAGAAGAAGAAAAAAATGAAATTAAAATGCAGAGAAAAGAAAGATACCTATGGGTGTGGACCCACAAAATGTAGTTGATTTAGTGTCCCAGCTCGACAATTCAACTTTTCAAGAGTATCTAGTATTACATGTGAGTGCAGAAGTCATGTTTAGAAAACTACAATGAAACCATTGGTTGGGCATGTATATCCTGACCAAGATGTGAGAGTATGGTTGATGTGTTTGATAGATGTGTGATATCATTAACATAGTGAAGAAGGTAATTGGTCGGTGAACGTGAATGAGAGATGAAGTTGTCTGATTTTAGACTAGATGTGGTGAGATGGGAATGGGTTAACTGGTGATGGGCTCATGGACCAAAAGTTGGTATGATGGGTTGAAGTCAGGCTCTAAGTGCCCAAGAATTGATTCTTCTATCAAAGAAGTTTGAGTGGCTATAAGCATGTGGTCCTCCAACATATATTGTGATAAATCATAATTTTGCCTCAAATAATCATCATCACTATCTTCAGTGGCATTTATTGTGACTTTCATTTAAGTTCTCTGCTTAAGCCATGAGGGTGATTCCCTCCTAGAAATATGATTCAGGTATTTAAAGGCCAGAAGCAGGGAGTGTTGTCTATTGAATTAGGATGTATGATAGAGGTCGAATTTGGCAAAGGTTATATCACAAGAATGATTGGATGACTATCTTCGAATGCTTTGAGTAGTTCCTTGGTTTCATTCCAAAAAGGATCAGAGAAAAAAAAATCATTCTAATTAGATTATGACTCTGTAGTAGAAGATGTATTCTTATAGTCATCGATAGAATTAAGTGGATATTTTTTCATTGTGGTGAAGGTAATGGAATTGGAAATCTCATCCTTGAAAGAGTCATCACAAAAGATCTTCAGCATATAATCATGTGTTAGTTAGAAGTGACTCTCGGTGCATGAGTCAATTCATTATCTCACATGTTCTTAGATTCAACTCCAAGTTTGCACTTTTCCCATTAATCATAAAACCACATCCAAAATTAACATCACATAACAAATTTTCCTCGATTTCTTCATTGGAGTCAATATCAATGCTATCCTCAATTTCAACTATTATCTCAGACCAATTGATAACATGAGTAGATTGAGGTTCATAACTTCCAAATAGTCTGAGGGAAGATCGATGCCACCATCAATACATGTCTCCATCAAGAGTGGGTCGTGATCGAGTTGTGTTAAGGATGTGATCTCAATTTCAAGAATTTCCTTATTATTCTATCTAAAATCATTCAGATTAACATGATTCATAAATGATGAAATTATATCACATCCCTCCTCAATTTCATCCATAGAGTTATATTCCATATTACGCCCCTCAAGATCACAAAATAAAGTTTCATGCTCAAAGTCTTCGAGTCTTTCCAAGAGACAAGATTCATCTATTAAATCACTGGGCATCTCAATCAATACATGGTCTGACAAAGGAGGAGAAAAGATGGGGATATCATAAAATTTCATTAATCCGGGATTGATGTGACATGGAGATGATACTATTTCATCAATGAATTCTTCTTCTATACATCTCACATCTAGTTCATCAAAAGAAAGTATCATTATTTGTTTCACCGATATTGGGGCCAATTTTTCTTCTTCCCTTTAGTCTTTAAAATCCCCAAATTTCTTTTCTTGATGTTTCTCAAAATGTTGTCGAGATATATTATACTCATCTGTCAAACTATTTGGCCTATTCATCAAGTGAGCACAAATTTTCAAAAGTTGTTTACTGACATACTCATGCATCCTATTACACCCATCCATAAGTGCTCTTTAGTTTTGTCGGATTTGGATAACTAATTCATGAAGAGTATGCGGAGAGTCACTTTCATGGGTCGGTGATAGGGGTAAGGAGATTGAGCAGTTTCTTAAAGAATCAGAGAGTAGCTGGGTATTTGAAATGGATGAGTATTCTTCGTGTGAAAGTGGCTTGGAAGAGATAATGGGAGGGTCATCATGGGATGGTTTGGACGTTTGATTGGATGATTCATTCTTTTTGTGTTCTTGATTTTCTTGATATTTTTGCACTAGATGTATCGCTTCATTAATCTCATGCTCAATCGGTAATAGAAGAGGTGTATCAATGGGAAGAGAAGATTGCTTTCTATCCTCCAAATAATTCAATGCAATAGCCCAATTCAGCCTCATTTTCCCATGCATCTCATCAAGGATAACTTGAATTTTATCCATGAATAAAGATTCTCAAGTATAAACAAATACACCACAGATAAACACAAAAGAATTTGTCGATTCACCAACTCCACACAAATTACCACAAATGCGGTTATCTTTTCAATTTTTATTTGTTCCTCAGAAAAATCAAGCACACAAAAAATGACCTAAAATCTAATTGTAGATTGATGACTGGCCTTTTATATGTTTAGTTGCATCCACTTTCAGCCAGTATGGGTGCAAGTATACGGATCGTAGAACGACTACCCATATTTCTTGAGGACGGTGTCAATTTCGATGTCCTTTAATTACCCAATCTACTAAGGTTTCCCTCACCGAAAAGCAACTAAACATTAATTCAATAGTCAATAACTCTACGCAGGGTTTTGGGATCTGACATAAGGTTTTGTTTGTTCACGTGAGATTTTGAAAATTGTGCAACACTTCAAGCACTTCAATCCGCAAATATCCGAGCCACGCGGTGACTATTCAGAAGCTTAATTTTTACGTGATCAAGCACGATTGGTGGTCTTTGAATTAGATTATCACAGAGGGAGAAGACCACTGAGATGATGTAATCATGAACTTTTATTTTTAAAATTTTTCGATTTAATTCGGAAC
This sequence comes from Ottelia alismoides, assembly GCA_037367405.1. Lineage (NCBI taxonomy): Eukaryota > Viridiplantae > Streptophyta > Magnoliopsida > Alismatales > Hydrocharitaceae > Ottelia > Ottelia alismoides. The sequence continues at coordinate 837,220 of JAZKJV010000408.1, forward strand.
ACAAACAAATGCAGAAAATTAAATCCTAAATTGCATAAGTGAAGAGAATGCTCACAGTGCCTGCAGTTCTGGTGCTATATCTGTAATGCTTTATCCCATTGATGGCGAGCGATTCCTTTTTTTCTTTTCGGAGTCCAAATGCCTGAAACAAAAAATGCACGGATTAGAATATCAAAAATAAGTTAGAAATGAATAAAAAATTGCAAATGTTGCCTAGTCTCCGGCAACGATTTTGCGGAATTTAAATGATATTTTTATCACTATCATTGTGTACGCACAAAAATCAGTCACTTCAAATAAATAATGCAACTATGAGCATGATCAGATTACAGAAAAAATGTAAGCGACAAGTAGATGATCGAATCCATAGGGACCAAGAAAATTCACGATATTTCTTCTTCTTTCAAAACTTAAATCGAATCTTAATATATGGCGACAAGAGAAAAAATTATGAAATTTTGAAGAGAAAATGCGATATATGGCGAAAATATTTTGTAGAAGTTAAAGTAAACAAATGAGGGCACGAGTGCAACTAAATAAGAAAGCAGGGGAGTGTTGAAAATTGAGATAGAAGAAATAAGATGACATTTGCAATATTTTAAAACAAAATAATGAAATGTAAACTTGCAATGTGTTAAAGAAAACATATAGTTGAGAAGGAACCTTACAAAATAAAGATGCTTTCAAGTTCAATTCAAACAAATCCACTAATATAAAAAAAGCAAGAGACGAAATAAGAATGAGGAAAGGAGGCTTCTCTATTGTGGCTTTTGGGATGAAGACGACAACATAAAATGAAGATGAGCACGAAGGCGAGGGTGGAGACGGTCACGCATACGGATGCGCGGAGATAGTCATGAGTTGATGGCATTGATGCACACGGGAGAGACTCGTATAGGCACAAATGGCTAGATGGGAAGGTGGTGAGTGCAGTGTGTGGGCAGGAGCAAGATCGCACGAGACTTGTGGCTGAACGGAAGGAAGACGACCACGAGGGTGGCTGTTGGGCAGAGGAGATAGACCACCGCGATGGCGGTTGCTAGTCGACGCTCAAGGGTGGAAGGCCCTGCGACTTGGAGGTGCGTCGATCGTTGGTTGAGGAAGATCAACGGCAGTGGAGGAGGACCACCGCATGTGGCTGATGTCCGCTGTTGCTCGTAGGAGGGAGGATGCACGTGAGAGGATGCGGGGTGAGAGATGGTGCATGAGAGAGGGAATAGCGGGGGAGAGATTCACTCTTGGGGAGTGAAGACGCTGCATGGGAAGAGAGGCATGTGATGGGAATAGTGAGAGAGAGGGGTTGCATGGGAGACGCATAAAGAGAGAATTATTTATCATCTCATGCACATAAAGACAAAAAATTAAATACATGCATGGGGGAAGGAGTGCATGGGAAAATTGAGTTCGTGGGGTGCATGGAAAATGAGAAAAGGCTGGGCATTTTACACAAGTCTCCCTCCCTTTTTCTTTCCAAGATAAAATGTTAAGAGAATTTACATAGCCAAATTAGATAAACAATGCATTTGTTTGTTAGTGTAGTTTAATGCTATCTCTTTTGTATCAATGCAATTTTTAATGAAGTTTTATTTTCTCTCTTAATATAATAAATATAAATACAAGTTATTAGTTTATAAAGATAATCATTTAAGTTTTATCTTCATGATGAACAAGGATGATTGTCAATCTTAGTATCAAATATAATCCCTAAATAATATGCAAGTTGAGATTTTTCAAGAATATTTTATGACCTATCGATTTATGCAGTGGTTTGATCGATTATATTATGATGGTTTTCTCTGTTGTGTGTATGGAATAAATATAATGCGAGTTATACGAGATTGGAGTGTATACAACAAATATTACGGTTATTCTTCTCCTAATTTGACTATATTATACAAGTATATGATGTAATCACCAATCTCATGTTCTTGTTTCATGAGATCTGACATATTTTTTACGAGCAGGGTACACCGAAGGAGACGAAGATCCACGAGCAGTCGATCCAGCAGCATAACGGCGATGCAATAGATAAAAGGATCTCTAGGTCAACAAGTGGACAACTACATTTTTGAGATAGAGAGGGGACAACCATGAGAAATTAGAGAGAGAGATTTATTGTATTTCACATTGTGTAAATAAAAGTCTAGGGATACCCTTATATTTATACTATTTTGGATGTCCATGGATTACAATCCATATGCTGACAAATCATATGGTTGAGATTGGTTTGTGCTTTTAATCAATGACCATGATCTTGTTGTGTTTTAACTACCAACAACAAATTTGTTGACTTTTAATTAAATTTAAAATATTGAAACCAATCAATATATTTAAATTTAAATCAGACAAACAAGGATGGAATTAATTGGAATGAGCCCATTCCATATATGGGGTGGACGACCACCAAGTTGAGAGAGCTCAATTTGACCATCCACCCATGTATGTCAAGGATGCTTCATCATTCCATATTTGTTGAGATATTATTCTCCAATAATAATTCCACATATGCAATATTTTTTATCGCATAATTATTCACCAAAATAATACCAAATTATTTTGTGATAATTTCAATCTTGCCATTAATAAATTATGAATAATATTCACATATCCAAAATAAAATGTAAATTGCATTTATAATTAATCATTCAATGTGAATCCAATTCACATCAACTATTAATTCATAAATACAAATTACAATTACCTCTCTCTAACATATTATAAATCACATTTATAATATCCATGAATAACATGGATAATGCTATCCACATTATTCACATCCTTGATAATTAAATCACATTTAATTATCTTGGATGTCCATTCTCACGAGCCCAAATAATAGTATCACATTCACATTATTTATAATAATTAAATCACATTTAATTATCTATTTTTTTCAATGCTCAAATACATTATCAACAATGGAATTATTCTTGAATTCCTTCAAGAATAATGCGTTTTCTCTGCAGATACTTGGAGATAAGGATAGGGCGATTATATTTCCACATATAGTGACTTGGATATTGAGATCACATCTCAAATCTAGATCTCGGGGACCTCCCATAGATGTTTGACTAAATCAAAGCCATAAATTTACTATTATCATTGCATCTAAATCACATTCATATCACTGTTCAACATTTGGACTAAGATCAGATCACTTCTCTATGCAAGGAGTCACAAAATTCAGATCTGTTTCATCTCTCCCTCGGAATGGAAGCATCATGGTTATACAATCGTTTACTGATCATATCACCCTCAGGTATTCCTAATACATGTACATCCTACATACTGGAAGATCGAGAATAAACATGAAGTTTTAGATCAATTTAGACCATCTCCTTCAGCATTAGGTTTCTCATTTGATCATTGGGAGTTGGTATCGATCATATGCTTTCTAAGCATATATCAAACCTACAAATTTAATCAAGCTATCAAAGTGAGATGACCGTGCATGGAAATTGATCATTCCCAATATCTCATTAGTGAGCTTATGTCTTCCGATTCAGTAATGAACATGTATGATCCCTTTGAGAGATCGTATTACTCATATGCCCTTGTATGCACACTAGCACGTCAGTGTATAGAACTTGATTAGTTTATCAACCTGTCGGTCTGTCAAATGTACATACTCAAACAAATAGTAACACATATGTCTCCGGTCAGAGGATGTGTGCCTATATCGTGATAACATACAACATAGGTGTTGGCTATCTCGATCTCGTTAAATCAACTCATTGACCTATCTTATCTAACACCTCAACATCTCTAATCCTATGCAGAGGACCTGCATCAAGAGATCGGTTAGATATCAACCTTAGAGAAAGGATTGCCCTATCCTTCTCAGGCTGGAGATGCTCTCTTAACAATCATTTGATGGTGCTTGATGATTCCTCAATCTAACTCTTTAGATATCACCCAAGCACCGACCTCTATGATTCAACAATTGAATCAACAGCTGTATGATCATCAATATGACCATGTGATTAACATGAAAATCTAACGGTCTTGTGATCCACACAAGGCGGGAACACAGAGGTCGCTGCGGTGACCGCTAAAAATCCGTATTTAGTCAACAATTAACCCACAGTATTAATATCAAGCAATGAGAAATAAAGTGGAGTTAAAATTTATTTTTAACTCTACATAAAAGATGTATAGGTGCAAGTATGTAGAGAGTTCGAACACGGGGAGCAAGGCAGGATAGATCCACAAGTGTGTGTGTGAATGTGATGTATTGTCTACACTAGGGTGCAATGCAAGGGTTTTGTGGGTTTTTAATTTTTTTTCTTATTTAATTTTTAATTTTCTATTTTGCTTTTTAATTTTTTAATTTTATATTTTCTTTTTATATTTTATATTTTTTTTATTTTTTTAATATTGGAATATATATACAATATAAGAAAAGAGAGGATAGAATATTTATAAAAATAAGAAAAAATAGTCAAAAATTAGGAAATAAAATCAAAATCTTTTTGGTCTTTTTATAATTTTTTACGGTTTTTGTGATTTTTGGGTATTTTTCAGAATCTTTTTGTATTTTTAAAAGTCAAAATAAAGGAAAACAGGGAATAAATCACTGGCCGAACTTAAAATGGGAGGGGAAAATATCAAACAGTCACAAAATTTTCCCAAATTAATTCTAAAATAAAGAGAATAAAATAGGGAACCTGCAGGTTTTGAGTTTGCATTTTTTAGAGTTTTCTATGATTTTTTAGCTTTTTTGAAGTTTTTAAGTATTTTCTAATTTTTAAGTTTTTTGTTTTGAGATTTTTAGTCATTTTTGAATTGACACTAGAAGATAATAAAATATACCTTAGGTAATTGTTTTGGAATTTTTCAAGGTGTTTTAATATTTGTTGGTATTTTCTAAGCTAGTCAGTGCCTAAAATGTAAGTTTTTGATTTTTAATAAGAAATTAAAAAGCAACAAAAATGCAATGCAAAAATATGGCATGGATCAGCAAGTTAACAGTAGCTTAAGTTAAATTTTTGGGAATTTTTCAAGTTAAAATGATACTCTAAATAAATATAGAAAGCAAGCAAAAATTAAAGGCCTGGCAGGGATATAATTGCAAATATCAAAACGTATAGGGGCTTGTCTATAATTTTCCATAAAAAAATTAATAACTAGATAAAGTATTTGCTGGACCAAGCACCAACAGCAAAAGCCACAAGGACCTTGTCCGCAAGATTCCCAGGAAACACGTGCGAGAGCACGCGCACTTGGGGAGGATGGTTTAGCAATTAACAAAATCGTGAGGGGCTGTTATGAAATTATTACAAAACTTAATAACGACAGATGAATGTTTCAGTACTTAGCAATAAATACACAAAAGGGAGCGGGCGTAGTAGCAAAATACCCACTCAAGGGCACCATCCGACGACGGCGGAGATTTCACTTAAGACACGTGGCAACCCCTCAGCGAGCGATGCCCCTTCGAATCAATGGCTACGATTAGATCGTTCTGATAGATCCGACGGCCGCGATCATGCAAGATCTGATGGTTGCTGCTGCGTTTGGGCTGCAAGCTCGATCGGACGGTTGTGGACTCCCCTGAACGAACAGGGATGAGCACAGCCCCCGCCGAACTTCGATCAGCCGTAGGGCGCTGCACCGGCCGCCTCCTTCGTTGCTGCAAGGTCACGATGTCTCCTGGAAGGTCCCCCGACCCGGCGGTAGGGCCAAAATGGCTTGTGGAGCCCCGGTGCGCCGCGGTGAGGTCTGAGGGTCGATGGGGGTCCAGATACCTCAAGCTTCCAAAAATCGACCCCAGCAGGGGGTCCTTGCGCACCTGGTACCTGCAAACAAAGAACACAACGGCAGAAGGTGGTCCCAGGGAAAGTTTAAGATGGAATGGTGGAAGTTGGTGGCTCGCCGGAGCAAGCTCCGGCGAGGGGTGGATTCGGCGAATGGTAGAGTGCTAATCGATCTGGAAGATATTAACTACTCCTAGGGCTACTACGAATAAAAAAAATACACGAAAAAATGCAAGAGAAACAGACCTCGAGGGTAAGAACCCAAGGTCAGAACCTCACGGTGGCACGACCGCCAGAGATGGTGGAATCGCCGATTTCCTTCGCCAACCGCCTCCGCGAGGAGGCCGGAGAGGTCCTGTCACTTCCTCAATCCAGGACCTGTAAGAAGGAGGGGCTTGGCTAGGGTAAAACGGGTTCAAAGAGGACTGGAGGTGACAGTGGTGTTTTTGAGCAATGGTGAACGGGCGTGAAAGACGAGGAAGAAACGGGCGCCACAGTGATGCAATGCCCGAAAGAAACTACTGGCATGAATCATCGATTGTAGAGGAAGAAAAGTCGTGGAGGACGTATCATGAAATGATGCAAGACGTGCCTCCCAAAAATCGACAAAACCAAGGAAAAATACTCTCTAACAAGCCGCAGGCAGTGGGTCAGAGAGTTGACCCGAGGTCAACTCTCCAACCCACCTGGTTGGTCCACGTGGACCAACCAGGAAAAAGCCTGGAAAAACTCTTTGTAAAATCAATTTAAAATAGCAAAAAATTTTATTAATTTTTATTATAAAATAAAAAATGATTATTTTTTATGAAGTATTTTATAGTGATTTTTATTTGTTTTTATGAGGTATATTTTTACAAGTTACCTTTTATAGCCCTTATAAGTATATTACCTATATATTTTATTCTTATATTTTTATTTTGTGAGTTTAATTCATTTATTTTTTTGTATTGTTTTATAAATTTATAAAATACTTTTATACATGTATTTATATTTTTATTTTATTTTTCTGAATTGTTTTGTATATTTAATAAAATATAAGTATGTATTATATAGGTATCTTTATAGGTATAATACCTATGTATTTGATATATAAGTATTTTATTTTGTATTTGTTTTTTGTTTTTATTCTGATTTTAATGCACAAATATATTATAAATAATATTTACAAAATTATAAAAATATAAAAATACAAAAATAATGAATAAAGAATAAATCAAATATTTTAATATGTACAAGTATACAATGTGGGTCCAAAACTCAACTTTCAAACCGTAGGTCCGCCAAATGTGAAACCACCGTCATTAAATAGCTTATTTTATTATATATACAATTAAAGCTGAGTTTGCTACATTTGGAGTTTTCATTTGTGAGATATAGGTCTGGGAAGTTAGGATTCTGGATTTTTATTCAGACCATAACTTTTTATCTGCACATTATTTTTGAATGAAATCAATTTTGTATTTTTCTATATAAAATTATCTACAACTTTCATGTACAAAGTTTCTTTATTTGAGGTATAAAAAGTGGAACCAAAAATAGGTCCCAAAATGAATAAAGAATGAATGGAAAACATTGTATCTGGCCCTTATCTCCCCCTACTTTATTCCTGGTCGACCTATTCATCAAGATGCCTAGGTCTTAGGGTTTCGGGTCATAAAATATTTACAATATTTTATTCTTTTTCTTTTCTTTTATTTATTCTATAATTTTGGCTTTAATTACAGTAATTTATAAGCTATTTACATGCACATGCATGGATGCTAAGATGATGGATTTAATGCTATTTACACGCATTTACTAGGGTTTTTGAGGCCATAATGATAGAATAAAGATGATGAAATGTGGATTCATCACCATGGTACATGGCCCTAATTGTACTAAGGGACCTATTATGCAAACTAATTACTCTTCATTTCAGATCAGCGAATGATATTTGCAATAATATTTATTTCATAATGGATTGCCGTGGTCTCGCATGTCCAACAATCTCCCACTAGCCCAAAGAGCCATTAATGGGCTAATCTTTAAACTCACACTCATGTGCTAATAATAAGCCATTTAGAAAAAATAGCTAGGTAAGCTGACTAGTCACTCTGTTCCCGAGAGACTACGCCAAGTCTTTTTACAGTACTTGGATATCTCCTAGTAACGGTGTCCGCATCCAATGTGAATGTTGCATCTGATGCAACTAATACTCAATCTTGAAGCAGTTATAGTGTCGTTGACACTACAGTTAAATAATAATTATAACCAGTACGTAATTTCTATTATCCTTAGTAGAATACCTTTATTCTTGAAGATCTCTATCTCTCAAGACTAAGATCCAATCTCCAGTCTTAAGTCTTATAATGCATCTGTACTTAAGATCTTTTAGATAACTATATATAAAATCTTTAGTTTTTTTATGATAAGACTTTTAGATCGTTATCTCAAAAAAATTTGCATCTTTTGAAGGTTTTTATATTACTGCAATCAAGTATTTTATCTCCATAATAGGATTATTAATATTTTACTACTCCCACTGCATGATAGATATCGCTTTTGTACACATCTAGCGTACACTGAGCTTCCCAAAGCTGATGCACTGGGGCATGTAGCTTTGGTATTCACATCCTCAACTCTTTGAGGTGCTATCCCTTTAGATAGGTCAATACCATATCTTAAGGTAAATAAGCTTCCCTTGGAGTTCTCCCAAAATGGAATAAGTCCAAAGTGCACCACTAATGTAATGGTCCCAATGCTCTCTTTTCTTTGCTTCTGAACATTTTTAGAACTAAGATCTTAAGAGGTATCCTTGAGATCATATCTCAAGGTATGGAATACCCAGATTATAAAACACTTATTATTATCTTTATATCATTCCAAATGAGTAGGATATCATTTACATTTAGCACGACGACACAATGGCACTTCCACTAAGCTTCACACGGTTCATCAAGATTCTATCTGAAATCATAACATTTATAATTTCATTGAATCTAATATTCCAGCTACAAGAAGCTTATTTGAGACCATAGGTGGAGTTCTTCGGCTTGCACACATTGCTTTCCTCAACCATGAAGCCCTGGGGCTACTTCATGTGAATATCCTCAGAGAGGTATTCATAGAGGAATGCAATATTGACTTCCATCTTGAAGATGTCATAATCAAGTTGTGTAGTTATAGTTCGAAATATTCTGATGGGTTTAAGCATTGTCACTGAAGAGCAAGTCTCATCGCAAGCGATGTCTTCTCTTCGGTGTTGCTCATGGCTACGAGTTGTGCTTTGAAGGTCTATACCTTCTCATTAGGTTCCCTCTTTCTCTTGAAGATCCATTTACACCTTAACGGGTCTTACCCATATAGGTGGATTCTCGAGGGTCCATATACAACACTTGTATATGAAGTCTGTATTAGAATTTATTGCTAACATCCATCTTTCCATGTCATGATCCTCATAAACTTCATCATATGAAGTCAGGTCATTGTCAGATTTATATGACACATGGAATCCATCCTCAAACTAATTTTGAAGAGGTATGAGTGTTCCATCTTTAATTGTCTTTAGTTTCCGATTTCTGGAGCTTCATTATCTTCTCAAGATTCAATGAGTTTCTTTACTTCTTTTTCAGCTTGATTCTCAAGAAAGTCATCCTCTAAGAATCACATTCTCATATATGAAATCTTTTAAGAATCTCAAGGTCATAAAGTAGGTATCCAATACCATCCTTTATTTTCCTAATGAAGTAGCACTCTCTGGTGCTAGATTCCCGCTTACTTGCATCCATGACAAACTTATGGACCAAGCAACCCTAAATCCTCAAGTGTCGAACATTAGACTAGGTTCCAAACCATAGCTTATGAGGATGTTCGGGTTTAGATTTGTATGGAATTTTATTAAGGATATACATAGTAGTCTCCACTACATATATACCTAGAAACTAAGAGGTAATTATGCTAACATTCATCATTGATCAAATCATGTCACACATGATCCACTTGTATCTCCCTGCAACTCTATTGAGTTTAGGTGTATTAAGAGGAGTGAGATAGGAATGATATTCCTTTCTCAATAAGGTATTCTTTAAATTCATCTAGCTACCTAGATTAGATCAGATTTATTTCATCTTCCTTCAGACTTTGGTTCTAAACCAAAAATGAAATCTTTGAACATTTCAAGACTTCTAAAGTGAAAGGAAGAAATCTCATATAATAAATAATCATCAATAAATATCACATATCATTAATATTTATTATGATATAGATGACCGACATACATCAATATATATGAGATTTTGAATACCTTGGCATCTTACACCATTCCCAGAGAAGGGTGCATTAGATATTTTTACTTTGAATACAATATTTACAAGTATGTAAGATTTGAAATTTCAGATAGTCTAAAGTTTCATCTCTTTCTTGTCTATTGATCTCATCAATAGACACATGTCCAAGGCTTGATGCCAGATCATTGTCAAATGATCTTCATCCTCCTACTGATATTTTAAGGTTTAATTTTCAGTATCGGAAATATTAATGAACCATTCATTAATTTTCTAATTTAGTAGAGTCCTCCAGGTATTAGATTACTATCTGAAATATATCCATTATAACTCTTTATGACAGGTCTATTACAGAATTCATGTTTATTTCCAATATTTAGAAATAAACAATACATGTATTATAATATCTAGGTCATAGAGATATTCTCTAAGACTATGGGACTCTCCCATTGAAATTATGAAGGCCAATAGAGATTGTTGCATCAGTTGCATCAATATCCATGTTGATGAATATTAAACCTTAAGATCAAATTTTCCAATCTTCTAAAACATATGCAATCAATTGCAAGTATTAGTAGAAGAGTGAGATACAATTATTAGATTTTGATCTTATCTAATAAGCAAGTCTATTTCAATGATTATATGTTGATTGTTTCGATGTACTATCCAAGATATCTCTAAGGATCCTAGATAGTCTAGATAGTTCATATTATTAATACATCAGCTTATCGCAGTATTGGCATTCATCCAACTCTTTGGATGTCATATGGAAGTCATAAAAGTACAATCAATTCTTTGAGTTTCCTTCTTACTTGGGTCAGATCCATGCTCCCACTGCGCTTCCTTCATCTATAAACAACCATTGCTTAAGACGAAGGATCTATTATGTTGAACTCAAAAGATTTCAATATATGAGTATTTCAACATTTATACATGCTTCATTCAATTCATACAATATGAATATTATGAAGCCTCATGAATGACTAGAGTATAGATAAAAGAATAATGACGCTCGTCATATCTACATCCATCTTAACTCAACGACTTTGGTTCAGGCAAGTACTCAAACATTTTGAGTACATCATCTCTTATTGAGCCACCATTCTGCATAGTGTACTGAACCATACCATTCATGATTAAATGTCGAGAGCACATACGTATGCCAAAAAAACATCTTCTTAGATTATATATGGATTTTAGATAATTACAATCATCATCGACATGATACTTCCAAAGCATACTCGACGAGAGATCAAGACTATAGAAACACAGAAATCGTAGGTTGTTGCCTTATTGTCTAGTTAATTGTCATTCCTCATTATTATGTAGAAACTTGCACATTGCAACCACATATATTCCGTGTTCAATTGCAAGAACAATATCTTGATCATGGATCCAATCCATGATATTTTACTGGTTATCATTGAGTATAGTAATGATAGGATTTAATTTGGATTATCTGAAATAAGATATCTGCATAAATACAGTATAAATACAATTTTACTTTGATTTAGGAATTTTTATATCAAAGTTATCTTACCTTGTCACACTGAAAGTTCATTCCCTTAATCACTTTCAATGTAAGGGATATACTTACCATTAATAGGAATATTGGCACTCGCAATATTGACCCATGGTTAATTGAACCAACCGTCATCAGGAATATCACTCGTAATGTGCAATCCAATATTGCCCCAATAATACGAGAAATCAATATTAGGGTCACTACGCATACGACCTTACTCTTTCGAGAAGCAAAGAGCCTGATCGAGATGCGCTTGTATGCAGGAGCTATCACTTCGGATAAGCGTCTCCTACATACAATCCCTGACGATGGAACCCTTCACTTTCATGGAAGACCATGGATGTCACTTATGTGATCCTCCATATCATGTTCAAATTCTAATTAATTATTAGGAATCATATTCACATAATTAATTCTTCCAAGGGAAATACTACTCTATTCATTATAGAGTGTTTTAATTAGATATAATTAATTTAATCATGATACATCAATTATTAATCCAATCTATTTACCAACAAATAATTTTTAATTGTTATTTGAAGGATGGTATAATCTTAAAATACGTATTATTCAAATTTTCATAATTAGAAAAATACACCATGATCATTTCAAGCATTATCCTTTCCTTACCCACTGTCATGGCCAATACCGATGGGAGTGGGACAGACTGCTCATGGAGTAACCTGATACCCCAACGATCCTCGACTAGGCACCATATCTGCCTCAGGTCGGGATAATGCGATTTGATCATTCTGTATATGAGATGATAATCATTATTTAAACCAAATTTATACCATATAACATTCATCAAAATATTTTTGATAAATATTATAAGGATATTTGCTAAACAAATCTCCAATCCTATTCAAGCAACTATATTTGTTGGAACTGATGTAACCATCTGTGATCAAGAACAATTATCTTATCATTTTTGGTTAAGACAATATCATTCAAGGAAATAGTTATCATTATTAAATATTTCACAAATATCCATCAATAATTATTTCATGAAATTAACTATTAATTTCCATTAATTTAATTGAATGAAAATCACAAGGTTCATGATCAAGTATGTAATTTCCAGTAGTGACCCATACTAAAATTAGAATAACTCGATCAAATAAAATCCAAATCATGCAAATTAAGATTCTTTGATTTATCAATTTGATTTAAAACAGAACCCAGGTGATATTCATGCATTTATAGGTGAATTAAAAACGTAATCAACACTTTAATTACGTCAAGATTCACCATCCCTGAAACAGTGGATACATGTTCAATAAAAAGATCATAACTTGAGCAAACCGATTCCAAATCACGCAAAATCAAGTCCCACAGTTTCTTTATTTAATGGGAAATAGAATCCAAGTGATAAATTCACGTTTTAAGGCATTTATACTGGGAGAAAACGCACAAAATAGGTTTGTGTCACATAACAAAGATGCCCGTGTCATCTTAGGTTTATGGATCATATCTAAAACCTCTGACCTATGGCTCTGATACCACTTGAGGGATATTCAAAGATCCTTAAGTGCATCACGAAAGCATGGAGATCACAACATATACGATCGAGAGCGACTAGTCGTACTAGTAGCTCGGGCATCAGAATTTAAAAAATTTAAAACGATGAAACCACATGATCCGAGAACACTTCTCGGATCATTTCATCTAAACCACCATTATGTATTAAGGTTACCAATTGAAGTGTGGTTGCAATTGAGTCTCTAATGGAAGAGACCTCCTATCTCAAGTCCGAACTAACGGAGGGGATGCTTGCGAGAACATTGATGAAATGCATGCTCCTCACAATCCATGTTGATGATCCAAGAAGCAAATCTCCTGATCTCATTTCACAAGATTCGACGTCTTCTTCACGAGCGGGACACACCGAAGGAGATGGAAATCCACGAATAGTCGATTCAGAAGCATAACGGAGATGCGACATATACAAGGATCTCTAGATCAATAAGTGGACGACCACATTGTTGAGATAGAGAGGGGACAACCATGAGAAATTAGATATATATATATATATATATATATATATTGTACTTCACATTGTGTAAATAAAGGCTATGGTAACCCTTTTATTTATACTATTTTGGATGTCCATGGATCACAATCAATGTGCTCACAAATTCAATAGTTGAGATTTATTTGTGCTTTCAATGAATGTCCATGATCTTCATGTGTTTTAATTACCAAAAACAAATTTGTTGGCTTTTTATTAAATTGAAAAAATAGTGAAATCAATCAATATATTTTAATTTAAATCACACAACCAAGGATGGAATTAGTTGGAATGAATGGATCCCCATTCCATATATGGAGTGGATGGTCACCAAGTTGAGAGAGCTCAATTTGGCTATTCGCCCATGTATGGCAAGGATGCTTCATCATTCCAAATTTATCGAGATATTATTCTCCTACAATAATTAGACATATGAAATAACTTTTATTGCATAATTATTCATCAAAATAATTCCAAATTAGTTTGTGATAATTTCAATCTTGCCATTGATAAATTGTGAATCATATTCACATATCCAAAATAATATTGAAATTGCATTTACAATTAGTTGTTCAATGTGAATCCAATTTACATCAACTATTAATTCGTATACAAATTACAGTTATCTCCCTATAACATATCATAAATCATATTTTTAATATGCATGAATAATATGGATAGTACTATCCACATTATTTACATCCCTGGTCATTAAATCACATTTAATCATCTTGGATGTTCATTATCATGAGCCCAAAAAATATAAATCACATTCACATTATTTATAATAATTAAATCACATTTAATTATCTATTTTACCCAATACTCAGATACAATATCAATAATGGATATCTTGAACTCCTTCAAGAATAATATGTTTTCTCCACGGATACTTGGAGATAAGGACATGATGATTGTACATTCCACGTACATTGACTTGGATATTGAGTTCACATCTCAAATCGAGATCTCGGGGATCTCACATAGATGTTTGATTAAATCAAATTCATAAATCTAATCTTCTCATTGCAACTAAATTACATCCATATCATTGTCCAACATTTGGACTTAGATCAGACCACTTCTCTATGAGAGGAGTCACTAGAATTCAAACCTGCTTCATCACTCCTTTGGAATGGAAGCATCATGGTTATAAAATCATTTATTAATCATATCACCCTCAGGTATTCCTAATACATGTACATCCTACATAATGGAAGACCAAGAATAAACCTGAAGTTTTAGATTAATTTAGACTATCTCCTTCATGGTTTAATCATTAAGTTTCTCATTTATCATTAGGAGTTGATGTCGATCATATAATTTCCAAAAGCATATATCATACCCAGGTATCGATCATATGCTTTCCAAAAGCATATATCCAATTTACAATTCAGTCAACCTTCCAAAGCAAGACGACAATGCATAGAATTTGATCGTTTCCAATATCTCATGAGCGACCTCATATCTTTCGATTCATTAATGAACATGTATGATCCCTTTGAGAGATTGTATTACTCATATGTCCTTGTATGCATACCAGAGTACTTGTGTATATACCTTGATTAGTGATGAGCCCGAATCTTATCCTCTTTAAGTTGTCGGATTGACGTGTTTCGTTGCAGTCGGATAGATCCGGATCGATCAAAAATAACCACACAAATCTATTAATCGTCTAATGAAATTAAGCGCGGTTTTATGTTTATTTAGCCTGGGCAAGCACTAGGGTCGACTCAAGGAGGCAAAGGAACAACTCGGGATCAAGTTAGAGGTATTAGATTGTGGTTTTCCAAGTGGGTTTTTTTTATAATTTTTATGCAATAAAAAGCCAAATGCAATGATGCGAATGAATTAGATTATTAAGAAAATCAACAACCTAGCCAAAATTAGTTTAAATGTGAAATTAATCCAAATTGACCAAATTGTATTTTTCCTGTAAACCTAATTCAATGATTAATTCAATATGATTTTTTTGGAATTTTTGGATTTAAAATGCACAAATGAAAAATGCAAATTTTTTTGAGGTTTTTATGCAATTTTTCGTGCAAATGATATGCAAAAATTATGAAAAATTTACTGGAAGATAAACATGATGAATTTAAGCTAGGCTATTTTTTTGGAATTTTCTAACACTTTCTGATTTTTTTATGAATTTTTTGCTGAAAATAGAGCGACTGTGAGTGTTTAATTCCTAATTAATCCACGGAATCAAATTATCCAGAGAGCTATTTATCTCAAATAGATATTTTAATAAGGAATTCAGGAGATTCGATTTCTCAAAAATCTAATTCGTGGATTTAATTAAAAATCATTTACAGATTCACTCTATAATTTATTTTATGCAGAAGACAACTCCAAATTGAACGAAATTTGGACTGTAATTAAAGCACACTTAGAGGCATCTTTCACAATTTTTCACAATTTTTGGAGCAAGAAATAGGCATGTACGAATTTCAGGCATAAATGGGTAAAATATATTTAAATTTCAATCTCTATTTTTTAATAAATAATCTGATGCTCACAAAAATACAAATAAATAGCCACAATGTAAAGAATTAGATGCTCTACAAAATGCTATTTTTTGATTAAAAATTGAGGCAAAATGACTGTCCAAATTAATGCTCAAACTCAGGGGTGTCAATGCAAAACAGAATTGAAAGAAATCAACTGAAACTGTGCACATGATGCTTTTGCAAATACATAAACATGAAAGGATGTAACTGTAATTTTACCGAAAAATAAAAAATAAAATAAAGAAAGACCTTCGGTTTAAAACTTGTACCCCAAGCTAGGGCACAAAGGGGAGGACGTCGAGGGTCGGCGCACCCGCATGCGGAGGGCGGCGGCGATGGGGCGTGCAGCTTGATCTGGAGGCGGTGATGGCATCGAGCGGAGGCCGCAGTTGAGATCTAGAGGCGGCGATGAGGCACGCATGGCCTCGCACGTCGCGAGTGGAGGGCGACGACCAGGCTGGAGGTGCAGAGGGGATAGGTGGGGCGGCGCACCGTGGTTGCTGGGGTGCGACAGCGCGTAAGGGCACGACGGGCGGAGTCGACGGGGGCTTCATTGATCACCGCACGGCGGCGCGTGGGTCTGGGACAAGGCGGAGACGAGCACGTGCGGAGTGAACTGGCGCTGGAGGGCGACGACTGCTGGAGGCACGGCCGGGGCAAGGGCAGCATGCCGGACGTGCGTCGCGCAGCTAGGCGGTGACAGTGTGCATGGCAGCCACGGGTGACAGTGGTGCGGACTCGGCCACGTGCAGGAGGACGGCAACGCCGCTGGAGGTTGCGGTCGTGCGGACTGGCGTGGGACCTGGGGGTTGGTGGGAAGTTGTCCTGGCGGGGCCGCGCGGAGGAGATGGTCGCTGGCGGTGGTAGCTACTGCTGGTGGTGGCGGGAGGAGGCGGTGCCGCCGGGGGAAGGCGGTCGTGGCCGGGCGATCGATGGCGCGACGTGTGGTCGTCCAGCCAGGGGGGCGACTACAGCTCCTGCTTTTTTTTTGTATTTTCTTTTTGTATTTTTTTGTATTTCTTTGTTCAAACAACAAATAAAATATAAAGAAGAAAAGGTGGGTTGTGATGGTGATGGTGAAAATAGTAGATGATAATGTGGTGATGTGATGGTGTGTTTTATCGTAATGAAAAACAAGTAAGAAAATATGTTAGATAAAAAAAATTAAATAGATGAGGATAAAAAATTTACATGTGTGGTCGCTGAAGATGGAGCCACGGAGTGCGGCTTCCGTCGTTGTGGCCTCGATCTGATTTGGCGATCAAAAATCATAGAAGCTCTGTGAGCTTGGCTGGCAGCTCACTACGTGGAGATCAACCACGGATCTCGCCTTGAGGTTGTCGCCGCTCAACTCGTCTCCTGCAGCTGTCACATGAAGGTTAAAGGGGCTCGACCTCACTTCTCTCGAAATGGCAGATGATGAAAATGGTGGAGGATGATGGGAATAAAAAGGGAGAGGAGATGGAAGTTGGATAAGAAGTGGGGAGAATGGAGTAGTGGGGAGAGTGGTGACTTGGAGTGGAAGACAAGTAAGGAGGAAGAAGTAAAAGGAAAATAAAAGAAATAAAATAATAAAGTAATATAGTAGGCTACTAAAAATAATTAAAATAGTAATAATAAAATAATAATAATAATAAATCCGAAAATAAAACAATAAATCCAAAAATAATAAAATAAAGGGGAGACATGTGGCAGCTCCAGAAGCCGTCACATGTCGCTCCTATCAAATTCAAAAATTAAATGAAAATAAAAATAAAAAATAAATGACAAAAGAGATTAAATAAAGAAGTAGTCAACACGAAAGTTGCTCGTATCTACGAGATCTACAACTTTCGTGAAGGGTCGAAAAACAAATGAAATCATCTGTACAAAATGTATTTTTGGGTGGTACCTTATATATATAAAATACTGCATTTTATCTTTTGTATTTTTTTGTCATTTTTAAAAGAGAGAAAAATCAAAATAAAGTTAGAAAAAATATGAAAGGAATATTTACAACTTAATCTATTTTTTTGGATTTTTAATAATTAAGAAAATAAAAAGATAAAATAAAGGGTAAAAAGATCAATATGTACAATATACAAAAGGGGCCCAAAACCCAAGTTTTGCATACGAGCTCCGATTTTAATGAAATTGGTCTCGTTTTGAAGGTCTATGAATGTATATTACTTTAGAAGTGAGTAGACCTAATTGGAGGTTGTATGCGAGAGATATGCGTATTTTAAGGCTCCTAGTTTCAAACTTGGATTAGGGTTTTATTGGTCAATTTTATAAGTTAGTATTTTTTTGATATTTTTTCTTTATTAGTGTTAGTAATATATACATTATGGAGTTGATTTTATTGGATTTGGAGTTAGTATAAAATATATACAAATAGGGTATTTTAGCTAATATACAGATGGCTATTTACAAGTGAATTTGGCTTCTTATTTAATGCAAATATGAATGCTAAAATGCAGATATTATTTATGCATGCATGAATGCTAATTATGTGATATAAGTGGAAATATGCATCTAATTACTCGGGAAAAAAACTCTATTTTCAACTTTTAGAGTAATGAATCACAGATTCATCAACCCCCTATACTTAAACCTTACTCGTCCCCGAGCAACTAAAATGAAATGCAAGAGTGAAATGATTTTGGGTCCCATACCAAGGTCATGAACAAAAGTTAAAAATGGAGCATGACTCGACCTTTGGATTAATTGTGTGGCAGAACCTTATTGGGATCTGAATTTAAGACCTAACAGACTTCAAGTTACACAAGTCTGCTATTCAAGACTCCTCAATAGTCAGGTCAGAACAAATCCTCAAATGCAAATTTCTGATGACTATGATTCTTACTTGTACTGTGTAAGTGTAAAATAGCTCTCCACATCTGAAATGGCTCAGAACCAACCTCCTCTAACAAGGTAACTCTAATTACCCGGTCGAGTAACTCTTTCCTCAAGGAGCGGGGTATTCCCTTCTAAGTTCAAGTGCGACCAGCTCAAGAGGAGGGGGTAGAGAGAAAGAATGGACGGCAACCAGTGTAGCTACCTATCTCGGGATGCCTGACCAGTGTAGCCAAGTCATCCAACTGCATTTTCTTTGCTAATATACATCCTCCGACAGGTATTTTGTTTTCACTTGGACCTGTCTGATTTTTTGGAGTTTTTTTTTCATTTTTTTCTTTTTTTTCCTTTTTTTGAACTATATACAAGGTGCAACATGTACATCATGAGTTTTTCCTCTTGAGCCAGTAGACTATCCCTCTTTTGAAGCATTATTGCAACCCACAACATCCCGTCCTTAGATGTCAACACCACCAGACTAGGTTGAGATGCACTACCCTCCCTAGAGGAGGACGGATGTTTCCACCCGTGTGCTACTCCAAGCTAAAGGATTCTACCTCCTCACCACCTCATCAATGAAGAGCTACGTGCATTGTGCTTGTCCAAGTTAGGTCATTATCTAAAATAATCATGCATGTGCACGAGATATTCTACTTAGACTAATCAAGATGACATGTGAACATAGACTTGCGGACTCAAAGAATTAAGTCACTTGACCTGAGAAATCTTAACTCTAGTTCCTATAAGGTTCCTCTGAAATTAGGTGGATTAAGGTCAAATCAGGTCCATCCTCAATATCTACTCAAAACTTGGTTCAGAACCCACTAGCTTTTCACTTTGCATATGTAATATATGCAGAAGAGATGCAGATGACATGCTATGCAGATGAATGTAAATGCAAGACTCGTTTTCCTTTTTTTTGAATGCAAGGATGATATGCAAGAGTAAATAAGAAGCCTATTTTCTTTTGTTTTTTTTGTGTTTTTTTGTGTTTTTTTTCAAAACTTTGGTATACCCCCTATATTACAACAATTTACAAGAGTTTATAAGTATTATATAGATTATACAAGTGTTATACAATATACAAGTATACTTTTTTTTCAATTTTTACAAAAGTTACAAGTATTATACAACAAGTATACAATTTTTTTTTCAATTTTTACCCACCCGTAATTATTGCAAAATATATAAAAAATACGTGAAAATACGCGAAAGTACAAGCTATGGGTAAAGTATATATGTAATATATATACGCCCCCTATACTTAGCGTGTGCTATATCCTCAGAGCACGAAAAGCGATGAAAAAGACATAGCTCGTGCTAAGTGTAGGAGAGCTAAAATAACAAAAAGTATAGAAGTCGATCTGCCCCCTATACTTAGGCTCAAGCTGCCTAAGTGTAGAAGAAGATAAAAAATGGGGCGGGCAAGGTTAAGAGGGAAAATGGAGGAGTATATATATGGTGGGCATCGGTCCCCCCTATACTTAGGCTCTGGTCAACCTAAGTATAGGACAGGAGTGAGTGTGGGAACCGATGAGATGTAGAGAATATACAGCGAATGGTGAAGAGACTCGGGTCACTCACCCCCCTATACTTAGGATATGATCATCCTAAGTATAGCCATAAAATGAAATGATACGGAGCGGTCGCGAGTGATTCGAATCACTAGGGAGGGAGGAAAAATATATACAAGGAGAATTGAGAATATACATGGATCAAGAAGGTTTGTGACGTACCTTCTTGCGGGATCGTGGAGGTGGGTAATATACAAGTGTATCGATGTCGGAATCGTCCTCAGATGAATAGTAGTTAGGTGAAGGGATCGTCCAACGAGGGTCGACACACGGCTACTTTCTTAGATACGGCTTAAGAACAGCCGAACTTAGCTCACTCATATAAATCACCTTATCCGGACCCGATGAGGATTCCTCTGAAACTTCCTTCTCCGGAATGTTGAAGGAAATTTTCTTAGTCAGTTTTCTAGAACCTGAATCATTGAGAGGGAGATGAGAGTGACGCGCCTTGATAGGTTCGGGGGAACATCTCGAGGAATCAATTCTCGACTTACTCTCACTAGATAGCCGACTAAAAGAGGGAGCAACCTTGTTTTTGTGTGGAGTCAATTTAGTCTTGATTGTTTCCTTTGAAGGTCCAGGATGTGGTGCGGTGCTAACCATGGGTTCCTCATCAGACGAGTCACCATAGATTAGCATATTCCTGAAGGGTCAGCACATGTCTCGAGAAGGTACCAGTGATCTCAGTTGGCTTGACATTATTAGGCTCTTGTGTCATATCATTAAAATGGTCAAGACAATCAGCAAAATCATGTCCGACTCAATGATAGTTTCTGGTCGTGAGTCCTCCTTAGAAGCTGTCACGGTGGTGGTGGAAGCTGTTGATGAAGTGGAGGTGTGGGGAGCCTCTGAACCAACGGTCGTCCGGACAGTCGGTTTCTCAGGTGTAGCAGAGAGGTGGGACTCATCTACCTCTCGATAGTCATGACTGTCAGCGGATGTATGGGTCACCTTGGAGTAAAGTGTAGCAAAGAATGGATGAGGTCGAAGCGCTCCTAATGCTGTAAAATCGATTTCTCGAGTTTCGCAATACATAGTCGCCTAGCCAAGGCTAAGAACGACTTCCCGAGAATAATCGGAGACGGGGAGAACTCTCTTTTGTGCTCAATGTCAATGACTGTGAAGTCTACCTGGAGTAGAGCACCAAGTAACGATGACTAAAATGTTTCCTCTCGACCGTTTGATGGATCGATCAGCCAGCTGAACGATCTCTCTCGACTTTCTAAGTGGCCTGAGTTTGAGCTTGTAAAACACAGAGGTCGGGAGGATATTTATCGGTGAGTCATCATCGATTCTTGCATGGGTAAAGATGGTGTCTTTGATTTCATATTCAACTCGGGGTAACCGCTTCACTCTACGGCTTTTGATCTTTCTCCCCATCACCAAGGAGGTGGCCATAGACACTATGTGTCTTTCATTCATTATCCTCTTATTACCCGACCTCTTGGGCATCAATTTACTTCTCACAAATCGTTTGAGGTTGGGGAAGTGATCTATGGCCTTTATTAAGGGAAGTTTGAAAATCAGTTCTTCATCAAGTGCTTCTCTTAAGGTAGGATCCAAATTTTTTAAGTCTTTTTCATTTTCTACTTTTATGGATTTTTCTGATTTTTCGATGTTTTTGGTCTTTTTGGGATTTTCAATTTTTTGGTTTTTTGGGTGGATGAATGATCAGACTCTGGATTGGAAGGCAAGGAGTTAGTAGAAGAGGGAGATAGAGTGGACTCCAGCTGTACATGATGTGTGGGTTCCCTAATGTTCGCTCTATTTTCAATCTCAAAACTACTCATGTCCTTCTCCACTTTCATACCCAGGCTGGTAGAAATTGAGTGCAAGATTTCGATGACGTTTCTCAGCTTGTTACCGAATGTTTCATTTTTCTCAATAAGTCTGGAAATGTCATCCTCCAAAATGTTCTCATGACAAATCATGGGAGAGTTCTGCTCAATTGGAGGAGACTGCTGGGATGTTGGGGTCTCATACTCAACATACCTAGACTCTGGCATGTAATGCTGGGTCGAGTATGGACTATCCAAATGGCAAATATTGGTCGGAGCCTCATATGATGAAATGGGTACTGATAAGTCTAGCTCTTGAGTCAAATCTTGTAAATGTATAGGCTCTCCGAATGAAGGCTGGTTTATGGAATCTTGACCACTAAAGTCAATCAAGTCTGGGAAATCATGATGTGCATGCCTCTCAATTCGGATTGTTTGATCGACCATGTTATGCCCTAAGATCAAGTCGGGATGTGTATATGTAAATTGTTGTCTGGTCCCTACTTGAGGTGAGAATGAAATATGTGGGGGCATATAATTTTGGCAATCATCTCTCTCAACAGTGCCTTGCTCTTCATTCGATTCTTTAATTCCTGCAAGCTCTCGAGAATAAGGACAGTCAGCCCAAGATGGAAGTGGATTTGGAGTGTTGGAATATGGAGTAGGTGAGAAATGCGAAGAAGTGAAGAAGTCAGTCGAAGTTCTGACTTCATAATCAGGTTGAGGTGGAGCCGACCATGGGTAAGGGTCTCCCGTGGGCAGCGGAGGATACATGGAAGAATGAGAAGGTGAAGATGATCAGTATATGGTCGATGAGGAATGACCATAGGTTTCAGGGTATGGGGACCAATATCCTGACATCTTGAAGAGGAAATGATGAAGATTGAGGTAGAAAATGTGCAATTACACAGGATAACACACACGGACAGACACAAAGACAAATGCAAGAGCAAACCTCGAGTTCACACTCAACGCGATGAAGGACCCGAAACCGAGTCTGATTAGTCTGGTTGATTTTAAGTGTGAATTTTCAAACAAGTAGCAAGAAGTTACACGGTAATAGGGGAGTCGGCTAAAAGCCGGATGCTTCTCCCCTATTTAACCTGTCGCCTAAGATACCAACACCCTTCCTTACTTCGCTCCTATCCCCAGCCGAAAGTTCAAGGACCTGCCCCTATCTACCTACAGAGTAGGCGGAGGCTGACAAGGCTATAACTTCACCCCTATCTACCTGAAAGTGCAGGCGGAGGCTATTAGCAACTTGTCGCGGTGCACCGTAATTTCACCCCTATCTACCTACCAGAGTAGGCGGAGGCTACTTGGCGCTGGTCAGTTGAACCCAAAGTTCAGCCGTTGATATTTGATCGGATCGGGGTACGCGATATGGAAAGCGGGGATTTTTGGCTCTGTCTGAGGCTGCTCACACACTCTAGTACCCTCACTCAGCCTCAAAACAAGGTCGGGGTTAATCTCCCGCAAACAAAATTTCCGATTTTATTGATTTTTTTGATCAATAATGTTAGCAGTACCGATTTTAAGTTAAGTTTTCACTAGTTTAGTCCAATCCACACAGCACGCTTATCGTCCAGTTCCAATTTCCTTTAACTTAAGTTGAAAAATCAAGAGAGAGAAATCGAGAAAAGCCGATGCACGAAAAATAATGATGTTTATGCTGAGTGAAGAATACTTACAGTGATCCCTTCGCTTTTATGCAGGATGCAAAATAGAATTGAAAACTTTTACACTACATGCAAATGCAGACGATAAAATCCGCTCCTACACATGCAGTTCTATTAGCGAGTGAAGCACATGATTGATTTGACTAGATCTGCGGTCTAAGTGCGTCTTTTAATTGCATTGTGTGATCCTAAAGAATTACGAGCACAAGCAAATCCTATAGTGGCTCGAGGAGCCGCTAGTGCAAGCCTATTCTAAAGATTTAATCCACACAGCACACGGGGACACGGTTCCACTATGTTTACACACACGAGAACCCAAATGGGAACCACTGTAAATGCAAACGCTTTTTACAAGTTAACAGAAAAATGAAAATCTTTCAGGCGTCTCAACAGTCGACTTGATCCATGAATCGTCGGCCTCCGATGCACTTCGAGATGCGTCGACTTCAAGAAAGCCGCTCCAAGTCCACCGGGCCCTCGCACAAAAAGATTAAAAAAATGTCAAAGATAAAAAAGAAAATTAATTAAAAATGGAATAATTACAAGGTGGTTCGGGAATCAGACTACTCAAGTGACTGGAAAACGTAAATCTAATTTTTTAAAATGATCCTAAGCTGTTTGCCTCCCTAGCAACGACGCCATTTGATGAGCCCGGATCTTATCCTCTTTAATGTTATCGGATTGACGTGTTTTGTTGCAGTCAGATGGATCCGGATCGATAAAAAATAACCGCACAAATCTATTAATCGTCTAATGAAATTAAGCGCGGTTTTATGTTTATTTAGCCTGGGCAAGCCCCAGGGTCAACTCAAGGAGGCAAAGGAATAACTCGGGATCAAGTTAGAGGTATTAGATCGTGGTTTTCCGAGTGGATTTTTTTGATAACTTTTTTATGCAATAAAAAAAAGCCAAATGCAGTGATGCGAATGAATTAGGTTATTAAGAAAATCAACAACCTAGTAAAATTAATTTAAATGTGAAATTAATCCAAGTTGATCAATTTGTATTTTTTCTGTAAACCTAATTCAATAATTAATGCAAAATGATTTTTTTTGGAATTTTTGGATTTAAAATGCACAAATGGAAAATGCTAACTTTTTTGAGGTTTTTATGCAATTTTTCATGCAAATGATATGCAAACATTATGAAAAATTTACCGGAAGATAAACATGATGAATTTAAGCTAGGCTATTTTTTTTGGAATTTTCTGACACTTTATGATTTTTTATGATTTTTTTACTGAAAATAGAGTGACTGTGAGTGTTTAATTCCTAATTAATCCACAAAATCAAATTATCTAGAGAGCTATTTATCTCAAATAGATATTTTAATAAGGAATTAAGGAGATTTGATTTCTCAAAAATCTAATTCGTGGATTTAATTAAAAATCTTTTACAGAAATCACTCTATAATTTATTTTATGCAAAAGACAACTCCTAATTGAATGAAATTTGGATTGTAATTAAAGCACACTTAGAGGCATCGTTCACTATTTTTTCACAATTTTTGGAGCAAGAAATAGGCTGTGCGAATTTCAGAGCGTAAATGGGTAAAATATCTGAAAATTTCAATCTCTGATTTTTTAATAAATAATCTGATGCTCACAAAAATACAAATAAATATCCACAATGTAAACAATTATATGCTCTACAAAATGCTATTTTTTGATTAAAAATTGAGGCAAAATGACTGTCCAAATTAATGCTCAAACTCAGGGGTGTCAATGCAAACAGAATTGAAAGAAATCAACTGAAACTGTGAACATGATGCTTTTGCAAATACATAAACCTGAAAAGATGTAACTATAATTTTACCGAAAAATAAAAAATAAAATAAAGAAAGACCTTCGGTTTAAAACTTGTACCCCAAGCTAGGGCACAAAGGGGAGGACGTCAAGGGTCGGCGCAAGGGGCGGCGCACCTGCGTGCGAAGGGCGACGGTAATGGGGCATGCAACTGGATCTGGAGGCGGCGATGGCATCGAGCGGAGGCCGCGGTTGAGATGTGGAGGCGGTGATGGGGCGCGCACGGCCTCGTGCATCGCGAGAGGAGGGCAGCGACCAGACTGGAGGTGCGGAGGGGATAGGTGGGGCAGCGCACTGCGGCTGCTGGGGCACGACGGCACGTAAGGGCGCGGCAGTCGGAGTCAGCAGGGCCGACACCGATCACCACACGACGGCGCGGGGGTCTGGGATGAGGCGGAGACGAGCACGTACGGGGTGAACTGGCGCTGGAGGGCGGCGACTGCTGGAGGCACGGCCGGGGCAAGGGCAGCGCACCGGATGTGCGCTGCGCGGCTAGGCGGTGACGGTGCACCTGACAGCCACGGGTGGCAATGGTGCGGACTCGGCCATGTACAGAAGGACGGCAACGCCGCTGGAGGATGCGGTCGTGCGGACTGGTGTGGGATGTGGGGGTTGGTGGGAAGTTGTCCTAGTGGGGCCGCGCGGAGGAGATGGCCGCCGGCAGTGGTGGCTACTACTGGCGGTGGCAGGAGGAGGCGGTGCTGCCGGGGGAAGGCGGTCGTGGCCGGGCGATCGAGGGTGCGGTGCGTGGTCATGCAGCCGGGGGGGCGGCTACAGCTCCTGCTTCTTTTGTATTTTCTTTTTGTATTTTTTTGCATTTTCTTTGTTCAAACAACAAATAAAATATGAAGAAGAAAAGGTGGATTGTGATGGTGATGGTGAAAATAGTAGATGATAATGTGGTGACGTGATGGTGTGTTTGATCGTGATGAAAAACAAGTAAGAAAATATGTTAGAAAAAAAAATTAAGTAGATGAGGATAGAAAATTTACCTGTGTGGTCGTCGAAGGTGGAGCCACGGAGTGCGGCTTCCATCATCGTCGCCTCGATCTGATTTGGTGATCAAAAATCAGAGAAGCTCTGTGAGCTTGGCTGGCAGCTCACTACGCGGAGATGCATCGCAGATCTCGCCTTGAGCTTGTCGTCGCTCAACTCGTCTCCTGCAGCTGTCACCTGAAGGTTAAAGGGGCTCGACCTCACCTCTCTCGAAAACGACGGATGATGAAAAATGGTGGAGGATGATGGGAATAAAAAGGGAGAGGAGAGGGATGTTGGAGAAGACGTGGGGAGAATGGAGTAGTGGGGAGAGTGGTGACTTGGAGTGGAAGACAAGTAAGGAGGAAGAAGTAAGAGGAAAATAAAAGAAATAAAATAATAAAGTAATATATTAGGCTACTAAAATTAATTAAAATAGTAATAAAATAATAATAATAATAATAAATACGAAATTAATAAAATAAATCCGAAAATAATAAAATAAAGGGGTGACATGTGGCGGCTCCATGAGCTGCCACATGTCGCTCCTATAAAATTCAAAAATTAAATGTAAACAAAAATAAAAAAGAAATAACAAAACGGATTAAATTAAAAGGTGTTCAACACAAAAGTTGCTCGTCTCGATGAGATCTACAACTTTTGTGAAGGGCCAAAAATCAAATGAAATCATCTGTACAAAAATGTATTTTTGGGTGGTACCTTATAGATATAAAATACCGCATTTTATCTTTTGTATTTTTGTCATTTTTAAAAGAGAGAAAAATCAAAATAAAGTTAGAAAAAATATGAAAGGGATATTTACAACTTAATCTAATTTTTCTATATTTTTAATAATTAAGAAAATAAAAAGATAAAATAAAGGGTAA
Organism: Ottelia alismoides; assembly: GCA_037367405.1. Taxonomy (NCBI): domain Eukaryota; kingdom Viridiplantae; phylum Streptophyta; class Magnoliopsida; order Alismatales; family Hydrocharitaceae; genus Ottelia; species Ottelia alismoides. The sequence goes on from JAZKJV010000408.1 coordinate 864,819, forward strand.
AAAGGTCAATATGTACAATATACAAAAGGGGCCCAAAACCCAAGTTTTGCATACGAGCTCCGATTTTAATGAAATTGGTCTCGTTTTGAAGGTCTCTGAATGTATATTACTTTAAAAGTGATTAGACCTAATTCAGAGGTTGTATGCGAGAGATATGCGCATTTTAAGGCTCCTAGTTTAAAACTTGGATTGGGGTTTTATTGGTCAATTTTACAAGTTAGTTTTTTTTTGATATTTTTTCTTTATTAATGTTAGTAATATATACATTATGGAGTTGATTTTATTGGATTTGAAGTTAGTATAAAATATATATACAAATAGGGTATTTTAGCTAATATACAGGTGGCTATTTACAAGTGAATTTGCCTTCTTATTTAATGCAAATATGAATGCTAAAATGCATATATTAGTTATGCATGCATGAATGCTAATTATGCGATATAAGTGAAAATATGCATCTAATTACTCGGGAACAAAGCTCTATTTTCAACTTTTAGAGTGATGAATCACAGATTCATCAATTAGGCCATCAACCTATCGGTCTGCCAAATGTACATACTCTGACAAATAGTAACACATCTGTCTCCAGTCAAAGGATGCGAGCCTATATCGTGACAACATACGCTATAGGACTTTGTTATCTTGATCTCCTTAAGTCAACTCTTTGACCTCACTTATCTAACATCTTTGAATCTCTATTCCTATGAAGAGGACCTGCATCAAGAGGTCGATTAGAAATCAGCCTTTAGAGAAAGGATTGCCATCTCCTTCTCAGGCTGGAGATCCTCTCTTAACAATCTTTTGATGGTGCTTGATGAGTGATGACCGAAAATTTATGACCAAGACCCGGGTGAATAAAATATAACTACGGTCGTTGTGACCCGAATCTCGGAAATCAATCAGTCAATCAAGAAAACTAAGGAACATACCACCAATCAACAAGATAAAACGAGAAAATCAAAAACAGTGGCCTTGGCTATGAGATTAGCCTAGTGTAGCACCCAGGGTCAGACTCAGGGAACACGAGTTGGCCTCGCGGCCTACGAAGTAGTCAAAAAGCAAAATAAAATAAAAACAACAAATTTTTTGGGTGGTTTATAATATTTTCTATATTTTTTGGATTTTTAATAATGAAGGAAAATAATAAAAAGGCAAAAACAATCAACTTCAACAAATTATTTAAACACTAAAAAATGGTCCAAAAATTCAAACAAAAATATTTTATGTTTTATATGTTTTTTTACTATTTTTGCTGAATTTTTGAGAATTTTTTAATTTTTACAGAATTTTCTAAAAATAAAAGAAGGCAAAAATACTATGCTACTGTCCAACCACGCTTCAAAGACCAATTTAAAATATTAAATGGTCTTCTAAAAGCCTGGAGGTATTTTTTATGAAAACTAGAAATAATAAACAAAATTCAGAAGAAGAGTTTATTAATTTTTGAATTTTCTATAATTTTCTAGTATTTTTATGGGGTTTTAAGGGTTTTTTACTTTTTTAAGCTTTTTATAAATCCAAAAATAGCCAAAAATGCAAAGAAAATCAAACAAGAAAAAACAAGCAAAACTTAATTTTTTTAGATTTTTTTAAATAGTTTTTATATTTTTTTATGATTTTACAATCTGGACAAACATAAAAATAAATGTTTTTGAATTTTTAAAATAATAAAAAGCCTAAAAAATGTACCAAATTTTTACTGAAAATTTTACACAGTGGCATGAGCCACGTATCTAATTTTCACGAAATTTGGACTTGATTTGATATTTTATTTAAATCAAACAAAGAGGCACAGTTCATAGGGACCTAAATGTAATAAAAAACTAAGTCCAGGGGCCAATCAATAACACAACATAAAAGCCCAGGGCCCAAAGTGCAAAATGTCCAAGAAAACACGTGCAGCGAACGTGGACCAGGCACGGAAGCACTAAAATGCAATTCCTATTTTAAAATATGTAAACAAGAACAAACAAGAACTGCAGGGTATATATAGCAATTTCACCAAGTCCTCACGTGTCGAAGCACGAGGTCTACACTCACAGGGACTAATATGTAAATAAAGTAAACATAAAGGTCCAGACTGCAATTATCCAAAAATAAAAACAATTATATTCTATATTTACAGGACTAACTAATAAAAGCAAAAATAGGAGGGACCTACGGGTAAATTACCCCTTATTATCTGAGGGTTGAGGGGGTGCCACATGGAAGCTCTGACGATCTGGATCAAGGGCACCCCTTCGTTGGCTTGGACGGTCCGGATCAACCCTCGAAGATCTGACGGTGGCTAGGTCCCGTTAAATGGATGACTGCGATCGAATCTGGGACGTCGAGGGTGATCGGACGTCAGAGGAGGGTCCTGGAAGAACACAGCTCCGGCGAACTTCGCCGGAGCACCACGGTTGCGCTGGACCTCTGCTGCTGCTGCTGGGATGTGGAATATCTCCGCCTCGATGCTCCGCAGCTGATGAGCCCCTCCGATGAGGCTGGGAAGCTCCGAAGAGCTCCAGCGACGAAGGTGGAGCCGACCCCCTGTGTTCGAGCTGCAGACCTCTAGATGAGGTCCCTTTGACCTGGAAAACAACACAGAAAGCTTGCTGGGTCGAGAGCAAAGTGCCTCGACCTAGTTAGGGGTGGAGTGGTGGTCGGGCAAGGCGAGGCGGATGACCTTCGACGAGGTGACGAAGGCGGAGATCGATTCGTGGCTCCGGGGCGAGCCATGTTGAGCGGATGGGCGGAGAATGTGGAGAGGGGTCTCGCGGAGGTGACGGGATAAACCGATGATAGAATGGGTGGTCGTAGTGGCGGGAATCGATCGGAGAAGATGACGGGTCGATTTGGGGGTAATCCAAAATTCAAAAAAGATAGGGAAAATGGGGTATACCTGATGTGTGGGATCGACTGGGGATGAGCTTGCGGAGCTCTGGTCGTCGCCTCGAGGGTCGTCGGAGGCCTGAGGCTCAGGCTGCTCACGGCGGCGCACAACGACAAGAAGGTCGCCGGATCAGTGGTGCAGGCTCTCTCTCCTCGCTTCAACACCTCTCTCGCGCAGCTGTCACTCTGGGGAGTAAGGTGGAGCTCCTAGGACGAAAGGGTAGCACCAAAGATGGCGTGAATTGCGGCTGGAGCTTCAGCTATATAGTGTGAGGAGTCCGACAAGAAGGGAGTCGGGCACGCACGTCGATGCACGGACCCCTAAAATCCACCCCGAGCATGGGTCTCCGATCTACAGGGAATACATGGAGCCCGGGGTTTGTGGAAATGGTGATCGGATCGAGCAAGGAAAAAGGGGAGAAGTTGGGTCGGTTGCTGGATCCACGGGGAAAGGGGTCCGCGGGGGAGAGTTGACCGGGGGTCAACAATCCACCGTGGACCAATAGGAATTCAGGATTTATTAAAGATTTGATAATTCAATAAAAAATTATAAATGAATTAATTTCGAAAAACTTAAAACATAAAAAATGTTTATTTATTTTCAAATAATTTTTTAGTGATTTTAATTTATTTTTTTGAAATATAATTTAGGTATTTACAAAATAGTATTATTATACATAGGTATATACAATATGTATTTTTAATTTTTGATTTTTTAATTATTTATTTTTATACAATTTATTCCAATTTTATATTTTATTTATTTATAGAATAAAATTTGGAATAATATGGTATTTTTATTTTATTTTTATTACTTATTTACGTAGAGTAAATAAATAGGTATATACATTTATTTACATGGTATATATACAATGTAGGTTTTGATTTTTATTTTATTTCTTTTTATTTTATTTTTATTTTTATGATTTTTATTTTATTAATCGACAATATGGAATATGGAATATGTACATATTTTTATGGGATTTTATTTATTTATTTAGAAGGAGAAATAAATAGATATGTTATTTCTATGTACAAGGTTTATGTACAAAGATGAAGGGCATTTTTATTTATTTTTATTTTTGTTTTGTTTTTCTCATTTTTATGTTAATCTTATATTTACAAATATATACATATTTACAAAAATGCATTTTTATTTTATTTAGAGGAAAATAATTTTAGTTATATACAGGAATATATACACACATGAGCTTCCCCTATCTCTCTCTACTTGGGTTCTTTTTGCGGTTAGGCCCATGCTGAGCCCTCCCTTGGGATTGGGTCGCTCAATATTTATTCTAAATATCTCCCTCCTTTTCTTTTATTTCTTTATTCTTTTATTTATGCACAAAAACATGCTAATAATGCATATTTACACAATGCATGCTGAATTGTAATTATTGCTATTTACACCTATCTACATGTGTTTTGCATAGGTTTTGTAGCTAAAATAAAAGAATAAAGAGTGATGAATGGGTATTCATCACCCCCAATACTTAACTTTGCTAGTCCCTTAGCAAACACTTATTTGAAAAAGAAGTGAAAAAGGAAAAGAAAAAGAAAAAGAGGAGAAGATGCATGGATCAATGTTGATTATTAAACTTACCTTCATTAAATTGAAATATGGAGCTCGATCAGATCTTTGGATTATTAATGTGTCGGAACCTTATTTAGACTTAGGTTTAAAACTTAACAGCCTCTAAGATCCACTAATCTATAGTCAAGACTCCTCAACAATCCAGATCAGAACAAGTCTACATACACAAACCCTGAAGACTATGAATCTTTCCTTGTACAGTATATGTGATGTATAGCTCTCCACCTCATAAGTAGTAACTTGACAACCCTCCCCAACAAGGTAACTCTATGACCCTAGTCTGGCCACTCTTTCCTCAAGGAGCGGGGATTTCCCTTCTAAGTTCAAGTTCAACCGGCTTAAGAAGAGGGGGAAGAAGAGAATGGACCATGGCCAGTGTAGCCATGTATCCTTGGGAGCTCAACCAGTGTAGCTAAGTCTCCCTGCTGCAAGATACATAAGATGGAACATGAGTCTCAAGCTTTGCTTATTTGCACTATATACATACTCCGGTGGGATTATCATTTTCTATCAGACCCACCACTTTTTTGGAGTTATTTTCTTTCTGCATTTTTTTCAAGTGCATCTGTACAATATATTTACAAGGTGCAGCATATGTACATAAGGAGTTTTTCCTCTTGAGCCAGTAGACTATCCCTCTTTTGAAGCATTATTGCAACCCACAACTCCTGTCGTTAGACCTCATGGAAACCGGACCAAGTTGAGATGCACTTCCTTAACTAAAAGAAGAAGAGAGGTTCCGCCTAGAAGTACTACCCTCATATGCTACCCCAAGTCAAGGAAGACTACCTCCTCACCACCTCATCCGTAGAGAGCTCGGTGTAAAGTGCGGGTCCAAGTCAAGCCATTGTCTATATGAGTCATGTGTGTGTTGTTAAGTGCTTTACTTAGGCTCATTGAGATGACATGTGATCATAGCCTAGTGGACTCAAAGAATTAAGTCACCATGGACCTGAAAAGCCTTAACCCTAAGCCCTAGAAGGTTCCTCTTAGAATTAGGTGGATTAAGATCTTAATCAAGCTCCATTTCCCAATTTAATTCCAGGCTAGTTTAAATGTCAACTATAATCCAGGAAAAACTATACAAGTATATACAAGGATGCTATTTACACAATATTTACTCACGTGCAAAATTTTTGAAAAATGTTTTGAAATCCTGAATGTGTGCATGAATGCAAGTTTTGCAAAATATTTACACAAATTTACACAAGGTTTTTGCAAACTTTTGATTTTCAAAACATTTTGGAAAAATTTTGTACTATATACATAATTTTGATATGCACATATTTACATACTATTTACACAAAAAGTTATTGAAAACATTTTTACAGAAATAGTCTGTACAATAGCTATGTATGTGCAAATAAAAGAATGTTTATTTACAAGGAAAAATTTTATTTTTTATGGATGTTTAGGGTTTTTAGCCATTTTTTTTATTAACACACTCACACAAAGTACGAGTTATGGCTAAAGTATATATGAAATATATACACCCCCCCTATACTTAGCTCGAACGATGTGCTCAGAGTCAAGAGCGATGAAGAAGACATAACTCGTGCTTAGTATAGGGAAGTGAAAAGGAAGGCTACATACAAAGATGAATGAAAGAATAGAAATCAAGAGGACCTCGGCTTTTCCCCCTATATTTAGGATCAACTAATCCTAAGTATAGCAGGTTGTACACAAAGGGAAAATCGAGTGAAGAATGTACAGGGTCTACCCCCCTATACTTAGGGTAAAATATCCCTAAGTATAGGCAGCAAAAACAGGGGTAAAAATGAATCAAAAGAATACCCAAGAGTCCTACATCCCCCCTATACTTAGGGTAAAGTACACCCTAAGTATAGCATAATCAAAAGATGAGGAAAGAGATGTGGGACTAAAGAATAGAGTGATATGGACAACTGGATCTATACAGGTCGGGAGAACAGTGATAATGAGGAGTGAGATGTAATAGATGTGAGTCAAGAGACCACATCTCACGCAAAGTGAATAGGGGCAACATCAAGGACCCACGGCTCATGATCTAGAAATGGCTTGAACCGCTGGCCGTTCACTCGAAAGGTACTCTCAGAAGACAACTCAGATATATCAATACTCCCATTGCTGTGTACCTTTCTCACCAAATATGGTCCCTTCCATTTGCTTTGTAGCTTCCCTGGAAATAGACGAAGCCTAGCATCAAACAGCCATACCCTCTGTCCTGGCTCAAAATGCTTGTGGCTGATATGAGAATCATGCCACTCCTTCACTCTCTCCTTATAATGTAGGCTGTTTGAGAATGCGGTATCACGAAGATCCTCCAAGGCTGCTAACTCTGCCCTCCTCTGATCTCCTACACTATCTGGATCCAAAAGTATATCAGTGACAACCCAAAGTGACCTATGTCTCAACTCAACAGGTAAATGGCACGGCCTGCCATAAACGGGGAGAAAGGGAGATGTGCCCAACGGTGTCTTGAAAGACGTCCGATATGCCCACAAGACCGAGTCCAAAAGCTGTGACCAATCCTTTCGGTCAGGGCGGACGACTTTCTGCAATATAGTCTTGATCTGCCTATTTGACACTTCAGCAAGACCATTCGTCTGAGGATGGTATGGAGTGGCAACTTGATGGTCTATGTCGAACTCGCTAGCAAGGGCCTTTACCTGGTCGTTGACGAAATGAGACCCCCCATCAGATATCAACACTCGAGGTACCCCGAACCGTGAAATGATATGCTTCCTCAAAAATCTGCAAACAGTCCTAGCATACGTGGTTCGGGCGGGGATGGCCGCAACCCAACGACTATTATAATCCACGTCCAACAGAATGTACTCGAATCCCTGACTCTTAGGGAATGGACCCATGAAATCGATGCCCCATGCGTCAAAAACCTCACAGAAGTGAATGGGCTGCATTGGCATCATATAATGCTGTCCACAAGTGCCCATCCTCTGACAGTCAGTACACCTCTTCACGAACTCATCAGAGTCCTTGAAGAGGGTAGGCCACCATAGGCCGGATTGGAGCACTTTCTGTGCCGTTCTCCTCCCAGAGTAATGTCCTCCTGCCTCAAGCTTGTAGCAGTAAGTGAGGATGCTATGGTGCTCCTCCTGAGGAATGCACCTACGCCAGATGCTATCCCCTCCTTCATGGTAAAGGATGGGATCCTCCCAGTGGTAGGACTTGGCCTTCGCGAGGAAGGTCTCAAGTCTCTGCCTGGGCCAATCCTGTGGAACTTTCTTAGAAACAAGAAAGTTCACAATATCGGCATACCACGGGAGAGAGGCGATAGCAAGGATCGCCTCATCTGGGAAGGTCTCACATATAGGCTCAGTCTGCTCAGAATCCTCAAGATGCTCTAATCGGGAGAGATGATCCGCCACCACATTCTTGACTCCAGGCTTATCCTTAATCTCTATGTCAAACTCCTAGAGTAGAAGGATCCATCTGGTCAATCTGGCTTTGGCATCATTCTTTGCCATGAGGTACATGATGGCGGTATGATCAGTGTATATGATCACTCTAGATCCGATGGTGTAAGATCTGAACTTATTTAGGGCAAAAATTACGGCTAGCATCTCCTTCTCAGTGACAGTGTAGTTCCGCTACGCGGCATCCAATGCACGGCTAGCGTAGTGAATGGCAAATGGGACTCCATCCCTCCTCTGTCCCAGCACAGCCCCTACGGCAAAATCGGAGGCATCCGTCATGATCTCGAATGGGAGAGACCAATCAGGTGGCTGGAGAACAGGAGCCTCAACAACACATCTCTTGAGAGTCTCGAACGACGAAAGACACTTGTCATCGACAAGGAACTCGGTGTCTTTCGTTAGCAAATCAGTCAACGGTCGGGCAATCCTACTGAAATCATGAATGAAGCGCCAGTAGAAATCGACGTGCCCTAGAAAAGACCGTAACTGTCGCAAGTTGGACGGCGGTACGAGTTTTCTAATGACATCTACCTTGGCCGGATCAACCTCCATGCCCCTGTTGGAGATGATATGGCCAAGCACCGTCCCTTGAGTCACCATGAAGTGACTCTTCTCCCATAACAGCACAAGGTGAACCTCTATGCATCGTTGAAGGACTCGGTCTAGGCAGTCAAGACAGGAGTCGAATCTGTCACCGTAGACCGAGAAATCATCCATGAAGACCTCCAAGCACTCCCCCACCATGTCCGAAAAGATAGACAACATGCATCTCTGAAAAGTCGCAGGGGCGTTGCATAGCCCAAATGGCATGCGTCTGAAGGCGTATGTGCCGAAGGGACATGTGAAGGTAGTCTTGTCCTGGTCCTCGGGCGCGATGGCCACCTGATTGTAGCCGGAGTACCCATCCAAGAAACAGTAATGGCTCTTCCCTGCCAGTCTCTCAATGATCTGATCTATAAAGGGCAGGGGGAAATGATCCTTCTTGGTGGCCTGATTGAGTCGTCTGTAATCCACGCAGACCCGCCAAGAAGTGGGTACCCGGGTAGCGATCTCCTCTCCAGACTCGCTGACAACTGTAGTAATGCCTGTCTTCTTCGGCACTACATGCAACAGACTAACCCACTTGGAGTCAGAGATGGGGTAGATAGAATCGGCGCTCCACCATTTCGAAATCTCCTTCATGACAACCTCTCTCATATTCGAGTTCAGCCGCTGCTGGAACTCACCCGACGGCTTCGCCTCATCCTCGAGATAGATATGGTGGGAGCACAAGGCCAGACTTATCCCCTGGAGATCGGCTATGCTCCATCCTATCGCCTTGCGGTTTATTTCAAGAACCCCCATCAGATAGGATTCCTGCTCTCCAGTCAAATCGGCGGAGATAATGACTGGGTACATCTCATGCTCACCCGCAAGGAACCTATACTTCAGCGACGCAGGAAGTGGCTTCAGCTCTGGACATGTCGGTGCTAGTGGATCTGGCCTCTGAAAGCTCTGAGTGAATAATGTAAAATCCGCATGGGAGAATTGAAACTCTCGCTCACACTCTGAATCTGGAGAAGGCTGCTCTGTTGGACTGTCTCTGCTCTGCATGGCATCTACCTCCTCCCTAGCTGCAGGCTCAGTGGAGTCAGATCTGGTATAAAATCATAAAATCCACTGCCCAGTCAATATCTGACTCCGAGGGATCTGTATCATCATCACACAACAACTCTGTCTCACGGTCAAGAACTGGCTCTGCCGACTGGAAAGTATCCTGGACCAGGAATGCGCTCTCCAAGCTCCCCTCTGTTGTTGTCTCTGCATCAGCGGACTCTGAAGGTGAGAGGATGGCCTGTGCATCTGGATATGCCCAAACTGCCTCATCAACTGTAATCACGAAGTCACAGTCCTGGTGGATGTCTGGCCATGCATCTATCATCTGCTCTGAATCAGTGGTCGGCTCTGAGCATGTTGAATCTCTGATTCTGATGTCCTCTACCATCTCTATTTGTACACTCTCTCCCTCGACGCAAAAGTATACCTTCCCGCTATCATGGTCGGTTACTGCCTTGGCTGTGGCCAAGAACAGGCGACCTAGAATGATGGGGGTATCGGTCACTGACTCAGGGATCTCCATGTCGAACATAACGAAGTCCACGGGGAATTGGAGGCCCTGAATCGTGACGACAACGTCCCTCAGCAACCTCTTCGGCCTCTTGATAGATCGATCAGCAAACTGAAGGATTGTCCTGCTCTGTCGTAGAGTGCCCAACTCGAAGCAGTCGAGAAGGGCTGTCGGAAGTAGGTTGATCGATGAACCACTATCTAATAGAGTACGGTCGAACCTCTGCTCTCTGTTATGGCATCTGACATATGGGGCTCCTGAATCTGGCCTCTTGGCCGGCAGACGGTTATGAATCGCGAAACAAGTGGCTATGGTCAGCACATGGATCTCGAACTGGTGGTTCCTCCTCTTCCTCCTAACTGTGGTCCTGTCTCTGAGTGATCTCTGGAGTAGAGGGATGTGTTGCAAAGCCTCCTGAAGAGTCAGCTGAATGTGGAAGCGGTCTATCATCTGCTGGATGAACTCTTCCCGCTGCCTCTTTTTGGGATTTTCGATTTTCTTCCCTTTCCCATGTGGAGTGCTCTAGGTAAGGGAATCACAGGGTCCTTCTCAGATGAAGGACTAGGAGAGGGTCTAGGCTGCTCAACGGCAGAATCAACACATACATCAAGCACCATATGTGGATCAGAAGAAAATAAACCCTTTCCTTTATTGCCAGAAGTGTCCTGAGATACATGAACAGAAGGAAAGACTACAGGACCATCAGAAGTGAAAAAGGTGGCATCAGCACCACCCTCAGCTGGTAGACTCGCGGCATCAGCACCACGCTCTGGCTCGGCAACAACGGTGGCCTCAGTACTACCTCCTCCATCTGGTGAAACGACGGCCTAAGTACCACCGGTGGGATCAGCATCCATGGTGGCGTCAGTACCACCGTCATCATCTCTAGCAGCATCAGTACCGCACTCCTCGCATGGCGCTCTGGAAGTGTCCTCGGGGTGTCGCTCAGACGAGGCACCGCCTGCTGTCATCCTACCGCTCCTAAGTGTGACAAAGTCAGTATCAAAAAGATAGGCAGACATATCACCTAATGAATCACTCGGAGTGGCATCCTCTGTGAAATCTACCTGCTTAGACTTCCTCTTGAGGTTGTTCGGGTTCGGCTCGATCCGGGCAGGTATGGCGGCCTTCACTCTCTCAATCTTCCGCATCTCCTGGCGGAACTCATCCATCTCCCGCCTAAAAGTAGCCTGTTGATCGGTAAGGAGGCAGGCTATATCGTCTATGGCGGGGTCTCATAGGATGGTCCATGAGAACCTGACGGGTGGCCTCGCTGGTAGTGAGGTTGCTGTTGCTGCTGGTGCTGCGGGTGAGAGGGGTATGACTGGGGATGATACTATTGCTGCTGAGGCTGATCCCGCCTCCAAAAATGTCCCAACTGATAGGGACGAGGACCATACTACGATGACTGCTGCTGCTACTGTTGGTACACTGGAGGCTGCTACTGCTGGTGATCTCTCTGATTGTTGTACTGGCCACACTGACCTGAAGGCTGCTGCTGGGAGCTGGCACCTCCGACCGACCAATGGAATCTGGGATGGTCTCATCGGATACCGGGTTGGGGTCGGTCGTACCAAATCCCGTTGACATCCATCAACGACTCTAACTCCTAAGGGGGTGGCGGGAGCACTGCCAGAGGCTGATCCAGCTGGTAGACCACCATCTGCGTGTCTGGAGATGGTGGCGACTGGTAGTGTGGCTACGACTGCTGGTACGACTCTGCCTATACAAGGTGAACCTGTCTAGGCTGCTGGTGGCTGGAGCGCTAGGACGAGCTGCCGGTGCTACTCGGATCGCCTCGTGCCTGAAGACGGGGCTGGGAAGCCGTCTCTGTATTCTGGAGACACATGAGTTGTGTCTTCAGGTCACTCACTGTATGTGCCATCTGCTCCATCTGCGTGATACCCTGGCACTACTTCTTCTCTATGATCTCCATCCGGTCTAGCTTCTCACTGATGATACCCATGTTGGCGGCTGTGGACTCTGCCTGTGCTGCTGTCGCTGACGAAGTGGATGGACCGGCGTCAACCCATGCGATCCTCTGGTACTGCATGGTCTGTGGCTGGGGGCGTCCCTGTGTGTAGAGGCGGGTCTGGGACATCACCTTGTAGTTCTCAGCCATCTCCTCGTAGCTGGCCCATACCTGATCCTCATCCTTGGCGAAGTAGGACACACCACAAGAAGCATTCACCAGGCCCTGCAGCTCTAGTGTCAGCCCGTAGAAGAAGCTCTGAACAAGGTTCGGCTTCGAGATCTCATGGTGCGGACATCTATCTGTCAACTCTCGGAACCTCTCCCATGCCTCGTGGAATTGCTCATTGGGGAGCATGGAGAAGTTGCTGATCAGGGCCCTCGCTGCATTCGTCTGCCCGAGTGGATAGTACTTGTTCAAGTACTCGGTGCGAAGCTGCTCCCAGGTGTAGACAAACTTCCCCAAGTACTTCAGCCAGGTGGCTGCTCTGTCTGCTAGTGAGAAGGGGAAGGCAATCATGCGGATGGTATCCTCATCCACCTGTTTGTCGTGGACTGTGCTGCAAATCATCAGAAACTCCTGTAGGTGGAGATGGGGCTCCTCAATGGCGAGCCCATGGAACCGGGGGAGGAGCTGCAAAGTGTTCGGGGTGAACTTGAAGTCCCCCACGATAGCCGGTAACACGACCCAACGGTGCGTCAAAGTCGATCCGGGGTTGTGTAACTCCCGCATCGGTCTCGGCTGGTCCAGTGCTACCGCTGCTACGGTGGCTACTGCTGCGGCTGTGGCTGCTGCTGCATCATTAGGTCTCCTCAGCCCATCTCCTGGCCTGCGCTACTCGTGGTCTACTCTCATCTGCTCCATCTCGCGCCTCATCTCTGTCATGAAAGCTCCCTGATCCCTCAACTACTGCTGAACTGTCTCGAGGGAGGCGATCAGGGTGGAGTTGATCGCACCCTGGTCCATGATGAAGGTCTGCTGGGGCTGGGGACCTCTGGTGTGATCGTCACTTCTACCGGCCATGGTCTCTACAAAGGCAAAAGACCCAAACTCAGGTGCCGATAAATCATCTAACTGTGGTCTCTCATCTGGCATGGGTATCTCTGGACTGATAGAATGGTGGTCGAGGGGGAACATGTTGGAGTCGAACTCAGGTTCAGAGAGTGGGTCTCGGCTCTCACGAACCAACCTAGATGAGAGGGCAGAAGTGCTGGGAAGCGGTGCAGCCAGAGGCTGCCTAAGGGACCTTCTGCCCATCATCTTGATCTGGCGAGTCAGGCGGATGGGATCTGGAAACAAATATGATCAGCAAACAAACCCCTGATTCACTTACTCAACGCGAGCTGAAGACCGTAAGAGTTCAGTCAATTATCTTGTCAGTTTTTATTAGGTGATCAAGTCAAGATAGCAGAGCGATTGCGTGACCTGTTGGGAATCCAATCCGTCAACCAGACTGTCCCGTATAAAAGGTCGGTAGTCTGATCGAGGCTCGGATATGGCTCTAGCCTAGTGTGCGGGTCACTCTCTCGTGCATGCAAACCAAACAATGAGGGGGTTCCTCTCCCCAAGACATATTTTTATGGTGAGTGTATTTTAGGGTCAAGTTGAGTTAGCAATCCCAATTTTATGGTTTTGATTTTTAGGTATTTTTCAAATAAAAACAATCGCCTAACGAATTTTTCGATTCTCCTGGTTATTTAAGTCCAAAAATCGAGGGGAGAAGTCGAAAAAGCTGATGCGCGAGAAATCAATGATGCATGCAGAGTAAGAAATGCGTACCTGACTCCAGCAGTCTACATGCAAAATGATCCGCGCAGAATTGAAAGACAGAAATAAAACTACCTAAATGATGCAAGCGAAAATCCGAGCCCTAAGCAAGCAGTTCTACTCGAAAGAATAGTGGCTAAGTGGTCAATCAAGAGGGGTCGATGTCCGGTCTCGGATGCCGATCGGTGCCTACCACAATGGGTCCTGCCAGCACTGTATACGATCTTTAGCGGCGCGTGACCCCTCAGGTGACCAAATAGTCTTTTTATTAATCTTTTATTTTGGTCCAATTAATCGGTCTATAGGTACAGGCAAGGTTATTAAGGTGTCGGGATCCTATTTATTTATGTCACAGTCAAGCAAAAATCCTAAGGCTAGGGGCTGAAATCCGCGAGAAACAGTAAGGCAGTAAATAAACAACAAAGCTGCAAGAAAACCGCGAAAAAGCCGAGGGGTCCCCCGAGCACACCGGTGCTCGGCGAAACAGACCCCGAGAGTCTCAAAAAGTCCAAGGTCCTGAGTGTCCTATCCCTATATTATTACAACAGTTCTAAATAGGAAGGAAATAAAAACTAATCTAAGTCTATCTACTCCTCCGCACTCTGCTGCCTCCTCGCGCTCTCCTGCGGCTCCGTGCAGAAGGGAGTTGCCTCTGATCACCGTAGTTGCGTCGGCTCCTCTAAAGGAGCTGCCTCGGTCCTCGGGCCCTCGCAAGCAAATAGAAAAGTGTGTCAAGCTGAGTGAATAAAGCAAAGAAAATAAAAACAGGGTATATGTGTAAAAATGGAAGATAAAAATAAACACTAAAAAACAATCAAAAACAAAAGAAAAGAAAATAAAAGAAAATGAAAAATAAAAGAAAAACAAAAAGTCACGAAAAGCCGCGGACGAAGAAAAAGCTGCGAAAAGCCGCGAAAATCAAAAGAAAATAAAAATCAAAGAAAAAGAAAATGGACTACTAAGCCGTGCTCCCCGGCAACGACGCCATTCTGATGACCGAAAATTTACGACCAAGACTCGGGTGAATAAAATAGAACTGGGGTCGTTGCGACCCGAATCTCGGAAATCAATCAGCCAATCAAGAAAACTAAGGAATAGACCACCAATTAACAAGATAAAACAAGAAAATAAAAAATAGTGGCCCAGGCTATGAGATTAGCCTGGTGTAGCACCCAGGGTCGGACTCAGGGAACACGAGTTAGTCTCACGGCCTATGAAGTAGTCAAAAAGCTAAATAAAATAAAAACAACAATTTTTTGGTGGTTTTTAATATTTTCTATATTTTTTTTGGATTTTTATTAATGAAGGAAAATAAGAAAAAGGCAAAAACAATCAACTTCAATCAATTATTTAAACACTCAAAAATGGTCCAAAAATTCTAACAAAAATAATTTTATGTTTTATATGTTTTTTACTGTTTTTGATGAATTTTTAAGATTTTTATAATTTTTATGGAATTTTCTAAAATAAAAGAAGGCAAAAATATTGTGTTACTATCCAGCCAGGCTTCAAAGACCAATTTAAAATATTTAATGGTCCTGTAAAAGCCTAGAGGTATTTTTTATGAAAACTAGAAATAATAAACAAAATTCAGAAGAAGAGTTTATTAATTTTTGAATTTTCTATAATTTTCTAGAATTGTTATGGGTTTTTGAGGGTTTTTTAATTTTTAAGCTTTTTATAAATCCAAAATAGCCAAAAATGCCCAGAAAATCAAACAAGCAAAAACAAGCAAAACTTGATTTTTTTAGATTTTTTTAAAATAGTTTTTATATATCTTTGTGATTTTAAAATCTGAACGGACACAAAAATAAAGGTTTTTGAATTTTTAAAAATAATAAAAAGCCTCAAAAATGTACCAAGTATTTAATGAAAATTTTACACAGTGGCAGGAGCCACGTATCCAATTTTCATGAAATTTGGACTTGATTTGATATTTTATTTAAATCAAACAAAGAGGCACAGTTCACAGGGACCTAAATGTAATAAAAACTAAGTCCAGGGGCCAATCAATAACACGACATAAAAGCCTAGGGCCCAAAGTGCAAAATGTCCAAGAAAACACGTGCAGCGTACGTGGACCAGGCACGGAAGGACTGAAATGCAATTCCTATTTTAAAACATGTAAAAAAGAACAAACAAGAACTGTAGGGTATATATTGCAATTTCACCAGGTCCTCACGTGTCGAAGCACGTGGTCCACACTTACAGGGACTAATATGTAAATAAAGTAAGCATAAAGGTCTAGACTGTAATTATCCAAAAATAAAAACAACTATATTCAATATTTACAGGACTAACTAATAAAAGCAAAAACAGGAGGGGCCTACGGGTAAACTACCCCTTATTATCTGAGGGCTGAGGGGGTGCCACGTGGAAGCTCTGACGATCTAGATCAAGGGCACCCCTTCGTTGGCTTGGACGGTCCGGATCAACCCTCGAAGATCTGACGGTGGCTGGATCCCGTTAAATGGATGGCTGCGATCGAATCTGGGACGTCGAGGGTGATCAAACGTCAGAGGAGCGTCTTGGAAGAACACAGCTCCGGCGAACTTCGCCGGAGCACCACGGGCGCGCTGAACCTCTGCTGCTGCTGTTGAGATGTGGAATATCTCCGCCTCGATGCTCCGCAGCTGATGAGCCCCTCCAATGAGGCCGGGAAGCTCCGAAGAGCTCCGGCGACGAAGGTGGAGCCGACCTCCTGTGTTCGAGCTGCAGACCTCTAGATGAGGTCCTTTTGACCTGGAAAACAACACAGAAAGATTGCTGGGTCGAGGGCAAAGTGCCTCGACCCAGTTAGGGGTGGAGTGGTGGTCGGGCGAGGCGAGGCGGATGACCTCCGGCGAGGTGACGGCGGTGGAGATCGATTCTTGGCTCCGGGGTGAGCCATGTTGAGCGGATGGGCGGAGAATGTGGGAAGGGGTCTCGCGGAGGTGACGGGATAAACCGATGATAGAATGGGTGGTCGTAGCGGCGAGAATCGATCGGAGACGATGACGGGTCGATTTGGGGGTAATCCAAAATTCAAGAAAGATAGGGAAAATGGGGTATACCTGATGCGTGGGATCGACTGGGGATGAGCTCGCGGAGCTCTGATCGTCGCCTCGAGGGTTGTCGGAGGCCCGAGGCTCGGGCACTGCTCACGGCAGCGCACAGCGACAAGAAGGTCGCCGGATCAGTGGTGCAGGATCTCTCTCCTCGCTTCAACACCTCTCTCGCGCAGCTGTCACTCTGGGGATTAAGGTGGAGCTCCTAGGACGAAAGGGTAGCACCAAAGATGGCGTGAATTGCGGCTGGAGCTTCAGCTATATAGTGTGAGGGGTCCGACAAGAAGGGAGTCGGGCACGCACGTCGATGCACGGACCCCTAAAATCCACCTCGGGCATGGGTCTCGGATCTACAGGGAATACATGGAGCCCGTGGTTTGTGGAAATGGTGATCGGATCGAGCAAGGAAAAAGGGGAGAAGTCGGGTCAGTTGCTGGATCCGCGGGGAAAGGGGTCCGCGGGGGAGAGTTGACCGGGGGTCAACAATCCCCCGTAGACCAATAGGAATTCAGAATTTATTAAAGATTTGATAATTCAATAAAAAATAATAAATGAATTAATTTCGAAAAACTTAAAACATAAAAAATGTTTATTTATTTTCAAATAATTTTTTAGTGATTTTTTTATTTTTTTAAAATATAACTTAGGTATTTACAAAATAGTGTTATTATATATAGGTATATACAATATGTATTTTTAATTTTTGATTTTTTTAATTATTTATTTTTATACAATTTATTCCAATTTGATATTTTATTTATTTATAGAATAAAATTTGGAATAATATAGTATTTTTATTTTATTTTTATTACTTATTTACATAGAGTAAATAAATAGGTATATACATTCATTTACATGGTATATATACAATGTAGGTTTTGATTTTTATTTTATTTCTTTTTATTTTATTTTTATTTTTGTGATTTTTATTTTATTTATCTACATTATGGAATATGGAATATGTAATATTTTTATGGTATTTTATTTATTTATTTATAAGGAGAAATAAATAGATATGTTATTTCTATATACAAGGTTTATGTACAAAGATGAAGGGCATTTTTATTTATTTTTTTTTTGTTTTGTTTTTCTCATTTTTATGTTAATCTTATATTTACAAATATATACATATTTACAAAAATGCATTTTTATTTTATTTAGAGGAAAATAATTTTTAATTATATACAGGTATATATACACACATGAGCTTCCCCTATCTCTCTCTACTTGGGTTCTTTTTGCGGTCAGGCCCATGCTGAGCCCTCCCTTGGGATTAGGTCGCTCAATATTTATTCTAAATATCTCCCTCTTTTTCTTTTATTTCTTTATTCTTTTATTTATGCACAAAAACATGCTAATAATGCATATTTACACAATGCATGCTGAATTGTAATTATTGCTATTTACACCTATCTACATGTGTTTTGCATAGGTTTTGTAGCTAAAATAAAAGAATAAAGAGTGATGAATGGGTATTCATCAATGAGTCCTCAATCTAACTCTTTAGATATCACCCAAGCACCAGCCTCTATGATTCAACAATTGAATCAACAACTGAATGATCATCTAGATGGCCATGGTACATAGCCCAAATTATACTAAGGGAACTATTATGCAAATTTATTATTCTTCATTTAAGATAAGGGAATGATATTTGCAATAACATTTATTGCATTATGGCTCGTCGTGGGCTCGCATGTCCAACACGTTTGTCCCCGCTCCATTCTTATCCATCTAATGAGATCATCAGATCTCATCTAAGCCCTCTACTTGCACCTCAACCTCCACTATTGAATCTCATGATCCAACGGCTCCCACTTCATCTCCTACCTCTCGTAACAACCCACACCCATGACATACATTGCCGACAATCACTATTCTCCCATTTCCCCCAAATGCCCTCCATGTCCTCCTCCCTCACTAACTACTCCATGATGTAGCCGTAACTCCCACCCATCCTGCGCAACCCTTAAACCACCATGATCTATGTTCTCGGGTTGATGCATGATGGTTACAACTTCACTCCCCATCTTCTGTGACCATCGTTCACTTCCACAATATCACCTCCTCCGACCACATTCTCGCCCATTCACCCTTGATAGGGATAACACATAACCCTCTCCTCCTATCTTTGATAGGGAGATGGAGGATCGATGGAGGCCATGACGACGATAATTCCAGGTGCGACACATGGTCGGAGGCCATGCTACAATGCTTTTTGAACAACTATTAGAGCTCGGTGCTAAGTTTGAGCACTTCAAATGATGACTGGAGGCTCAACTCGAGTCTCAGCCCAAGCAATCACACCCACCGATGACCTTCTTCAAGCTTCGGGTAATTTTTATTTGTTCTTTTTCTTCATTTTCTATTAATTTTCCCTAGTTGTACCGGTAATCTCAATAACTCTAAAACCCACTACGACATCCGCCAAGGAACATTGATTATTGCAGGATGATTTACACCCCATCTCTCCTTCTACATCTCCTAATACACATCGCCCCTTCTTCTCCGACTTGTCAAAGAAGAACCCATCAGGTCCTCCACTCCCTCACGCGTACATGACCTCATTCTACTCACATCACCACTATAGCAGAGCTAAGCAATACTCTAGCGTATGTAGGTCCCATTTCTTCAATGGTTAGAGTCTTCGGCATTGCTATATTCTAGAGGAATCACTCCGACGACCATGAGCTGGTCAACAAAAGTACGCATGGTGTGGCCCTCTCCTACACTCCAAGAGCTTTGCCAGCCACTTGCGGAGCTTTCTCGGGATTCATACAATTAGGAGGAGCAAGGAGGAGGATCAAGGGGGGGTTCGCTAGAGTTCTATATCCGTCGTCATGGATGGGCTAAAGATGAAGGAGAGAAGATTAGCACATGCTATTAGATTTGTTGATCTGGCGATCTAGAACCCTCCTCTGAGCCAAGCCATCGAACCTTCAACCTTAGTGGAACTAGAGCAGCTCTGAAGGACTAAGGTGCCCTATGTGTCCTCAGAACCTATGCCTAACCTGATCCTACAACCGAGCCTAACTGTGCGTACGTCGTGCATGAGGGTGAGAAATTTGCATTCAATGCCTACACTGATCTTCAAAATTACAAATAGGTCTAGTATGTATGCACCTCATGTGATGCTCTTGGGTAAATTGTCATGGACCTGTCGGTTCTTTCTAACTACAAAATTCTCCCTGTGCACCGATGAACAGAGATCCACCTCTTTTAAGAATAGATAATTGTCATAGTATTGGAGGTAGAACACAATTCATCAAAAACCACACTTTTGATTATGTGGAAAATTTTAACTTAGGTAAGCATACCATGGTCGAACTCAGGGAATGACGGTTTTTAGTTTCATGGTTTTAATTAATGTAAAGAACTAATAGATTGCAATATTAATCTCTATGTCAGAAAAAAAAAACAAGAAACTAGAAATGCAAAAGAATGAAAATGCAATGCAAAAATAGAGAAAGCAATGAGGCACATGTTCTATGATTATTTTCAACCATTAATCAATTATTCCCCAATCAATCATAGATCTAAAGAAATGATATGTTCAATACATATTTATCAAATTAAATCCAAGCAGTAAGCTAAAAGATCAATCAATATATAAATAATCCTATAATTAATTAGGGCAAAAAATATTTCTCAAGAAGATCTGACCCCTAATCTTTCCTATTATTTAATCCTCAAAGAATAATTGATAATAATAAGGGAATAAATCAATTATTTATCCTTGAACATGCTTCTACAATGGATCAATTTTTTATCAAATTAATCAATATAAATACGTCAAATAGAGCCTGCACAACAAATAAATCCTTGAATAGTACTATATCATGAAGCACCTTTGATCTTTTTACAAAATATATAGAATGAAATAACACAAGACAATATTCAAAATGATATATTATGCATTGAAAATGGAGTTCGTAAGAGAAAGATATTCATGAAACAAATTATAGGGACTAAATTGCAAAACAAAGTTATTTCTCAAAATTCCCCCTAAGGAGGGCTTATCTATAGTTCTTGAATACCGGCTGGGTCCTCCTATAAATTACCCATGCACGCATGCATGGGGCATGTGATGGTGGTCAGTGGGGCTCTTTGTTATTCTCCAAAAGTGCAAGGGTGTGCTTGTAGTTTTCCCTTATACATGTGCAAGGTGCGTGCACATGAGGTTTAGAGGGCGGTTGAGCTTTGGATGTACCAAAGCGGCATGTGGCGGGCATAGGAAGGCACATTCTCATCGGATGTAGTGGGCTCAGGAGGAGATATGTGGTGAAACTATGGCTGTTTGATGCAAGATCAACATCCGTTGGTGACGATGTAGCAGCTGCCTCTCGTTTCTCTAGGAGGTGCGGATAACGAGTGGTGAGGCAGAGGTTGTCGAGATTGGTGAGACAGAGTTGCTGGCGGTGGTGTAAGGATCTCGATGAGGCGGAGGCTGTGGTTAACCATTGGTGTTGTGTGGGACCCAAAATGGCAACAACACAAAGCAGAGTTAGGTCTCTACAGTGGAGAGGTGGGGTGAAGCTTTGTGCAAGATTGATAAAGAAAGGAGTGTGCTTGATTGTGCCTTGGTGGCTACTTGCAAGTGATAAGGGAGGCTCTAAGCATAGAGCCTTGGCCAAAAGCATGAAAGGTACAGATAAGGGGAGTGGTGATGCTCTTGTAGACGAAGTGATGGAGAGGAGTAGTCCTCCGATCGTGCTCTTGACCAAAGTTAGAGAATTATGGAAGAGAGAGGAACTGAGTGGGAGATCAAAGAGGGTGATGGCGTCGAATCAAAAGGGTGTGTACTAGTGGCGTGACTTTGGTGATTAGCAGAAGAAATGAAGATGAAGAAGAAATGGGGGTACCTGGAGGTGTAGATCGCCTAGGAAATTAGAGGGGAATTACCTTACTGTAGTTGATTGCCTCAGAGGTCTGGCGAGAGGACCTCGAAGACCTACTTCACACAAAAGAAGTAGTGGTACAGAAGAGGATCGGTGGTCATGCTGAGGGAATCATCGCCCGAGGCTTCAGCTGCTATCACTAGCTAGAGCACGAGCTCTCTTTATCTCGATGAATGGTGGATGATGATGAGAAGAGGGTCGTGAGGGCTTATAAGAGGAGGTGGAGGAGTTGGTAATGGTGGGGAGACGTAATGGCCATGGCGCATGCGAAGGTGCAATAACTGCGAGCGAAGGGGGGAAGCGACCAGCCGTTGTAGGAGGAAGGGATAGGAGAGAGAAAAGAATAATAATAATAAAAGTAAAAAAAATAAAAAGAAAAGAAAAAGAAAAATAAAGAGAAAAAGAAAGGAGGTGACATGTGGAGGCTCTAGGAGCGACCACGTGTCGCTCCCAGGAAATGCAAAAATTAAATCAACAGAAAAATAAAAAATAAATAGAAAATAAGGTCAAATAAAAAAGTGGTCTACATGAAAGTTGTTTGTCTCAACGAGATCAACAACTTTCATGAAGGACCGAGAATCAAAAGAGATAATCTGTACAAAATGTATTTTTAGTGGTACTCTATAAATATAAATACCTTATTTTTGTAGTTTTAATTTTTTGTGATTTTTAAATAAATTGAAAATAAAAATAAAGAAGATAAAATTATAAAATAAATATATACCCATTTATCTATTTTTTGTATTTTCAATAATTAAGAAAGTCAATAAACATAATAAAAGAGACATTTATAAAGACTAAATGTGCATATTCATATTGATTTATTTCCTTTGATTTTTACTTCAATTTTGATCTGGATTTTTTGTACATTTTATTAAAGCATGTATTAAAGAAATTAATAAAAAAGAAATAAATAAAAAGGATTAATTTGTACATGAAATAATAGGGTTAAAATTAGGCAATATGTACAACATACAATGAGATCCCAAAACCCAAGCTTCACATACAAAATCCGATTCTTTTGAATTTGCTCTTATTTTGTAGATAATTGAACATATAATAATTCATAGTGAGCAGGGGATCATAGGAGACTGTATGAGAGAGATATTAATATTTATGGCTTTTGGTCTCAGAACTAGGGTTTGGGTTTTTGGGCAAATATACAAGTAATTTATTTTTAATATTTTTCCTTGATTAATGTTAGTAATATTTACATGATGGAGTTTGATTTTATTTAATTTGGAGTTAGTGAAAAATAACTAAAACTAAGGGAATTTATGAGATTATACTAGTGATAATGTACACGAATTTTTTGGCTTCTTATTAAATGCAATTATGCATGCTAAAATGTGGCTCTTATTTACATATGAATGAGTGATAGAAATGAAATTTAAATGAATAAATTCAAGTAATGACTTGGGGCATTGCCCTAATTTCATATTTTAGAGTGATGAATCACAGATTCATCATCTCCCTATACTTAAACCATGCTCGTCCCTGAGCAGCTAAAATGAAATGCAAAAGTGAAATGATATTGGGTTCTATACGAAGGACATGAACAAAGCGTGAAAATGGAGCTCGACTTGACCTTTGGATTAATAATGTGACAGAAATCCTTATGATAATTAGGGTTTTGAGAACAACAGTCTCCAAGTCATACTAGTCATCATCCTGACCCGACTCAAGTGTCATCTTAGATCAACCCTGTAAAGCCTTGAACTTAATCCCTCTTGGATCCTATATCATAAGATTCGGCTCGTCAAGAGGAAACCAATGGAATTTGTTTCGTTTGAATCGGACTTCGTTTCGAATTATTATGATTTTCGGAAGAAAGAGAAGTATGGAGGATTAAGATGTCATTAACCCATAATGACTTTCATTAAGACTACTTAAGCATGATTAAAGAAACTAATGACGGATTGAAAACCGCTAATGATCATTAGCAAACACTAATGAATAGTTAGCAAAAGATAAGCGTAAGCCGCAAAAGTTAAATCGTGATTAGTGAAAGTTAATCATGATTAGTGTTAATTAATCATCATTAGCGAATCTAGAATCCTTTAGAATGTTCTAACTTAAGCCCTAAGTTTTGGATAAGTTTTGACCAAAACCATGGGCCAAAACCATGGGTCGTTAACCGTGATTAAGGGCTAAACTATGGTTTACTAACCATGGTTAGGGGTTTTCTAGAGCCTATAAATACCCCCTACCCATTCATTCACTACGATTTCCACTACCACCACCACCCCAAGGACTAGGGTTGAGAGGTCGGGAGGAGGAGTGAGAGGTGGGGAAAGAGCGCTAGCGAAGCGCTGTCGGGAGAACGCGGAGGAGGAAGGTACGATCCTCTCTTAGTTTGCTTCGTAAACTAGGCTTTCAATTCATCTTCTTTTCTTCCAAGTTTTGTTCTTGATTCATCTTTCTTTCTGATTCGTTTCCTATTGTGGTTCGAGGAGAAATCTGTGTAACACCCTACTTAGGTGCCAGTAAACCCTGTGATTTGTCACACATTCACTCACCTAAGACGCGTGGTGTCTACCGATTCTCCATTGCTTATTGCTCTTTCTTTTCTGCTTTTATAGTTATTTTGATGGAGAAATCTGTGTAATACCCTACTTAGGTGCGAATGGCTATGCACGTCAGTGAACCCTGTGATTCATCATACATTCACTCACCTAAGACGCGTGGTGTCTACTGATTCTCCATCGCTTGTAATTTGATTATATTCTTTCTGTTTCGCTGTTGTTTTCCTCTCAATTGATTTTATAAGGGGAAACTCTGCTAAAATTTTCTGAGAAATGTGTCCCGATATAAGGGGAAACTTTGCTAAAATTTTCCTAGAAATCTCTCCCTGTATAAGGGGAAGCTCTTCTGAAGATTTCAAGAGAAAATATGTTCTTCGTGTTCTTCGCATGTTCTTCATGTTCTTCGTGTTCTTCATGTGTTCTTCATGTTCTTCATGTTCATCATTCATTCTTTGTGTTCTTGGCAAGTTCTTAGCATTTCTGATACGAAAAGGAAATTCGATCATTTCAGGAGCCTTAAATCATCCTTTCTGAAAATGAAACTTGATAAACGCTGCATACGCGAGAGTGAGCTCGATTAGGTAACGAAATTCTTCCTTTTGCTGTTGGGTTTTATATGGGATCGTTGAAATTTCTGATTTTATGTTCTTTGCTACGAAGAACCTTAATTTGGCTATTTTTGAGAAAATATGAAAAGTTGCTTTGTGATTTCAATTAAAATAAGGTCTAAGCATCGAATTGATGTAGTGGCTTGGAAAGTTATGGTTAGGAAGTTAAAATGAGCATAATTATGAGTATATAAATATATGAATTAATATATGTATAAGTCTATATTCAATATTTTATGATTATGCAAATATAAAGCTGAATTGAGGAATTACATCATGAGAATTGATATTTATTGGTTTGGATCGTGAAAAAGAACATGTGTTACATTAAGAAATAACTGGGAGTATAAGTACAGGTCGGGAATGCAACCTACAGGTTTGTCGGAAGGAACCCGTATACGTGTGACCCTACCTAGGTGGTACACAGTTGCGTTATTTTGATAAGTGCACACGAAATGAATAATTTGCAATGTGTGGTACCAGGTGCCAATATATTCGGGTTGAATGACGGAAGATGTGGTCGTGCCATGTGAAGGCACAGGTGGTTCAATAGCGGTTAGGTCACGATAACATGTATTTAAAGTTGCTAGGTTATGTGATCAAAGTTATCCTGAGGTTTTAAACAACCAGGTCCCCGAGAACGGTGTGCTCCTTTGTGTTCCAGGCTGAGGGTTTGAAACCCTGATTAATAAGAGAAAAGGAAAATTGTTAGGGTAGTATTGGAGGATTTGTTGAGGCAACTTGCGGCAGCATAAGCTCACCAGATCAACGCAATCTCCAATCCCGAAGTATCCACAGCTTCGGAGTCCAAGAATGTTGGGTTTCCCCTGGACTAATCCCTGATGTGGAATAGAAAGAAATAGGACTTAAATGAAAGGATTATAACTTTTAATGACAACAAGTTTAGCAAAATTACATAATTTGTTTACTTTTCTCTTCTTCGTTACTTAGCATTTGCTAATTGTTATCCTATGATTTATTGGAAAACCCAACAGGTGTCGGTGAGGCATTGCAAGGACTTTAGCCATCCAATTAGCCACAATAGCTTTACTCTATAAGGTAGTTAGTATTATTTCTGTGTTGTAGTCGGACAATTGATCATGTAAACTTTATTTTGTGAATGAAAAAGTATTAAATACTTCTTTTTGAGTATTTTTATTTGTAGTTTGTTTCTGAATGTTAGTTGTGATTGCTGGATAAATTATTGCTGAGTAACAAGATCCGGATATCGGAGGATCCGACGGACCGGAATTCAGGTCGTGACAGATTGGTGTCAAAACCCGGTCACTCTAGTAATTTATTTAGTAATTAATAACTATGAGCGGTATTCAGAAAACTAAGGTTGAATTAAGATCCTTTGGTCTTAATAATTGAGTGCAGTACCATTCACAAGTCATTGTCCCTTATGTACATCATGCTAAGACATATAGGACCTAACCTTTGGCCTTGACTTATCCCAAGAACATGGAGGACCAAAGACATGTCTAGGAAATCAGCCGTCATGATGACAATGCTGCAAGAAATGGGGCAAAAGCAGCAAACATTAGAGGAGAGGCTAAATGCACAAGCTGAGAGACCTAAAGCATCCAGACCTGTAGATGCTAGGATTGAAGATTCTGTCCATCTTTCTGAGGAAGAATCTAGTTACCATCAACTGAGTCTGCTCCTACCCCAGCTGAAGGAGCAATGGAAAAGGCCCTTCTTAGACACCAAACATTACTATACAATTGCCGAAAGGGGAAGATTCCTCGATTTAAAGGCATAGAGACACCTACTGAGGCAGAACTATGGCTTGGTGACATCAGCAGGATGTTGAGAATAATACACGCACCAGCAGACACTTGGATTCACTTCGCTGATTACTCCCTAGCAGACTATGCAAGACGATGGTGGAGAGCTATTTCCAAGAAATTAGTAGATCATGTTCCATGGGATGTTTTTGAAGAGAGGTTCCGAGCTCACTTTTGTCCCTCCCATTTGGAAGAATTGAAGAGGAGGGAGTTGACTTCTTTGACACAAGGATCCAAGAGTGTACGAGATCATCATATTCACTTTACAGAGCTACTACGTTACTCCCCAACTCTAGAAGCTTCACTACAAAGAGTGTCTTACAAAATTTGTTAGCGGTCTTCAGGGAGATTTGAGAGAGAAGCTTGTAGGTTTTAGATCCACCACTGTAGATGAAGCCATGGACATCGCCTCTCATATTAAGATGGAGAGGGATGAAAACCACCAAAGAAGAAGCTTTCACTTTATTGGTGGACCATCTAAACGTAAGGCAAATTATAATTGAAGAGACAATTGTTATCATCCAATTGGGTCTAATATAAGCTCGCCAGAGACTTTGGACCAGGAATTATCCAGAAGAAGGGGTTTCTCTAGACCTCCACTATATCCTCACGACTCAGAAGCAAGAGCTAGTACCTCTGTGACTGGGTCTTCAGCTCAAATAGGAGCACGTTTGTGTTATTATTGTCATCAGGAAGGCCACATCAAGAAAGACTATCCGAAGTTAAGAGCTTCAGGGTTTAAATCAACCCCAATTAACAGTATAACATCCACCTCAAGCAATGGAACAACACGTAGAGGAAGACAAGGCAAAGACCGTGGTTCACAAGGAGTGTCTCCTACACAGCAACCACCAAAAAGTGTCGCGGGTTCTAGCTAGCCTATTCCCAATGGCCAGCTCAATGCAATCACTGTGGAACAAGCCTACAATTCAGGCACAGTCGTACGAGGTACCGTTACTATTCATGGCTTTTCAGTGCATGCCTTATTTGATTCTGGTGCTTCACATTCATTTATTGCTTGATGATTAGTACCCACTTTGGGTAAGATACCAATAGAAGTACAACAGTCCTATCTGATCAAGGGACTAGGAGGACAAGTATTCATAATTTGAGAAATCTTTTGGATAATTTTATAATACTGATAGCGGTACATCAGTTACCTATTTCACTACTACTAATCGAAATGGAGGACTTTGATCTTATCCTAGGGATGGATTAGCTAGAAAGTCATCATGCATGTCCTGACTGTTTTCAGAAGATAGTGACATTTCACCTTCCTAACTCGATAGAGTTACAGTTCATTGGAAAGACATCCAATGATAATATCGAATATATCTCTACTTTGAAGGAACAACAATTGTTAGAGCAAGGATGTCAAGGTTATATAGCCTATGTAACCACTACACCAGGGTCAGATAGAATGATTGAAGATGTTCCTATAGTGTGCGAGTTTTCTGATGTATTTCCAGATGAATTACCTGGACTACCACCTGAACGAGAGATTGAATTTGAAATCTCTCTCATACGTGATACTCATCCTATCTCTATCCCTCCATATAGGATGACACCACCCGAGTTACGAGAGTTAAAAGTACAGTTGCAAGAACTATTAGATAAAGGCTTCATTCATCCTAGTACTTCACCATGGGGTGCACCTATCTTATTTGTCAGGAAAAAGGATGGGTCAATGCGGTTGTGCATTGACTATAGACAACAAAACAAGAAGACCATAAAGAACAAGTATCCTCTTCCAAGAATAGATAATCTCTTTGATCAATTACAGATTCAACTGTGTATTCTAAGATTGACTTAAGATCTGAATACCATCAGTTGAGGATAAAAGATGCGGATATCCCCAAAGCATCCTTTTGAACTAGATATGGACATTATGAATTCTTAGTTATGCCTTTTGTGCCCCAACAACCTTCATGGATCTCATGAATAGAGTATTTAAGGAGTTCTTAGATCACTTTGTAGTAGCTTTATTGATGATGTACTTATTTACTACAAGGATAAGTATCTGCATGAATACCATCTCAGGTGGGCACTTGAAACACTAAGAAAGAACAAACTGTATGCTAAATATAGCAAATGTGACTTCTGGCTATCTGAAGTGTCTTTCTTAGGCTATGTTATTTTCGAGAAAGGTATATCAGTTGATTCTACAAAGGTTAGTGCAGTGATGAGTTGGGAACGCCCGAAGACTATCACAGAAATACGATCTTTTCTGGGATTAGCTAGATATTATAGAAGATTTGTGAAAGACTTTTCACGAATAGCATTGCCAATGACTAGGCTGACTCAGAAGGAAGTTCCATTCATATGGTCTAATGCATGCGAAACGAGTTTCCAAACACTGAAAATATGCCTAACATCTACACACATCCTTACTCTACCCTCAGGGAGTGAAGGGTTTACAGTGTACACTGACGCATCTAAATAAGGACTTGGGGTAGTTCTTATGAAACATAATAAGGTAGTTGCATATGCATCACGACAACTCAGGATACATGAGAAGAACTACCCAACACATGATCTTGAATTAGCTGTCGTAGTTTTTGCTTTAAAGATATGGAGACACTACCACTATGGTATTACTTTTAAAATCTTCACCGATCATAAAAGCTTGAAATATTTATTTGATCAGAAGGAGCTCAATATGAGACAGAGACTGTGGCTAGAGTTGTTAAAAGACTATGAGTGCACTATCTCCTACCACCATGGTAAGGGGAACGTCGTAGCATATGCCCTTAGCAGAAGAACTTATTCACCTGGGTTGGTGAGTGCTATCCACTTCTGGGATTTACTATCAACGTTAAGTGAATGGAAACCATTTGGTAGTATTGCTGATACTATAAGTATTCCTCACCGATGCAAACCCGAGATCTGGGATAAAATAAAGAAATGACATGAGGTTGATCCAGTCCTTAATAAAGATTTGAGACAACAACTTGAGAAGAATGAGAGAGGGATTCCCGATACAAGATGGGTTACTATATAACCATCACAGAGCTTGTGTACCAGACATACATGAACTGAGGAAAGACATCTTACGTGAAGCTCATTGTTTATCTATTCATCCATGAATTACAAAGATGTATAAGGATCTTCATTCATACTTTTGGTGGCCAGGAATGAAAAATAGTTGTTGTTGAGTTTATGAATTCATGTTTCACTTGCCAACAGGTAAAAGCTTTACACCAAAAACCACCATGATTGTTACAACCTCTCCCCATACCTGAGTGGAAATGGGAAAGCATTTCCATGGACTTCGTTACTGGCTTACCTCAAACGACTGGTGGGAAATATAGCATATGAGTTATAATAGATCGTCTGACCAAAGTAGCATGCTTCATTCCAATAAGCTTATCTTTCACTCTAGACCAGCTTGCTGAGTTATATATTACACATGTGATCCGTCTCCATGGTAACCCAAAGGAAGTAGTTTCTGATCGAGATTCACGATTTACCTCACACTATTGGCAAAACTTCATGAAAGATTTAGGCACACAACTATGTTTGAGCACATCATATCATCCATAAACAGGTGGTTAATTAGAACGTACTATTCGTACTTTAGAGGATATGTCACGAGCATGTGCCTTAGAATGGAAAGGATCATGGTTGAAACATTTGCCTCTTGCAGAATTCACATACAACAATAATTACCATACAAGTATTGGCATGGTACCATTTGAAGCACTTTATGGACGTAAGCAAGAGGTCAGGATAAAGAACCTTTATGATTCAGATAGACTGCAAGAGACACAGGAAGCTGTAAAGCTTTCTCGAAAAAGGCTATTGACTGCTCAAAGTTGCTAGAAAAGCTATAGTGATACCAGGCGAAGAGACCTTGAGTTTGGGGTATGTGACTTTGTATTTATCAAAGTATCACCTATGAAGGGAATTCAGAGGTTTAGTGTGCATGGGAAGTTAGCACCTAGGTTCGTGGGTCCCTTTGAAATCATTCAGCGGATTGAAAAAGTGGCATATAGACTTGCGCTTCCTCCACATCTTTCGGCAATACATGATGTTTTTCATGTATAAAATATGAGAAAGTATGTTAGGGATCCAACGTATAAGATAAGTTATGATGATTTACATGTTGCGCAAGACTTGACATACCAAGAGATACCTGTGCAAATACTTGACAGGGATATCAAGAAGTTGAGGAACAAAAAGGTACCTCAAGTTAAAGTGTTGTGGCGCAACCAAGAATTTGAAGAAGCCACGTGGGAACCTGAGGTGGAAATGAGAGAAAATACCCAAACTTATTTTAATGATAACATTATGTACTGTGTATATCTTTTATAAATGAAATGTCGTTCATCATCTTTAAGGTTGTTATGCCTGCATTTCCAGTCTCGAGGACGAGACTTCCTTTAAGGTTGTTATAATTGTAAAGCTTCAAACTTGGCCTCTCTCGGATCCTATATCGAAAGATCCGGCTCATCAAGAGGAAACCAACGGAATTTGTTTCGTGTGAATCAGACTTCGTTTCGAATTATTATCATTTTCGAAGGAAATAGATGTAAGGAGGATTAAGACATCATTAACCCATAATGACTGTCATAAGACTAATTAAGCATGATTAAAGAAACTATGATGAATTGAAAACCACTAATGATCATTAGCAAACACTAATCAATTGTTGGCAAAAGATAAGCGTAAGCCGTAAAAGTTAAATCGCGATTAGTGAAAGTTAATCACGATTAGTGTTAATTAATCATCATTAGCAAATCTAGAATCCTCTAGAATGTTCTAACTTAAGCCCTAAGTTTCGGATAAGTTTTGACCAAAACTATGGGCCAAAACCATGGGCCGCTAACCGTAGTTAAGGGCTACACCATGGTTTACTAACCATTGTTAGCAGTTTTCTGGAGCCTATAAATACCCCCCTACCTATTTATTCTCTATGATTTCCACCACCACCACCCCAAGGGCTAGGGTTGAGAGGTCGGGAGGAGTGAGAGGCGGGGAAAGAGCGCTAGCGAAGCGCTGTCGGGAGAACGAGGAGGAGGAAGGTATGATCATCTCTTAGTTTGCTTCGTAAACTAGACTTTCAATTCATGCTCTTTTCTTCCAAGTTTTGTTCTAGATTCATCTTTCTTTCCAATTCGTTTTCTATTGTGGTTCGAGGAGAAATCTCTGTAACACCCTACTTAGGTGCGGGCAGTTATGCACGTCAAGTGAACCATGTGATTCGTCACACATTCACTCACCTAAGAAACTTGGTGTCTACCGATTCTCCATTGCTTATTGCTATTTCTTTTCCGCTTTTATAGTTATTTTGATGGAGAAATCCGTGTAATACCTTACTTAGGTGCGGGCGGCTATGCACGTCAATGAACCCTGTGATTCGTCACGCATTCACTCACCTAAGATGCTTGGTGTCGACTGATTCTCCATCGCTTGCAGTTTGATTATATTCTTTCTGTTTCACTGTCGTTTTCCTCTCGATTTATTTTATAAGGGGAAACTCTGCTGAAATTTTCTGAGAAATGCGTCCCGATATAAGGGGAAACTCTGCCAAAATATTTCTAGAAATATCACCCATATAAGGGGAAGCTCTACCGAAATTTGAAGAGAAAATATGTTCTTCACCTTCTTCGTGTTCTTCGTGTGTTCTTCACGTTCTTCATGTTCTTCATGTGTTCTTCGTTCGTTCTTTGTGTTCTTAGCACGTTCTTAGCATTTTTTATACGAAAAAGAAATTCGAACATTTCAAGAGCCTTAAATCATCATTTTTGAAAATGAAACATGATAAAGCACTGCATACGTGAGAGAGAGCTCGATTAGGTAACGAAATCCTTCCTTTTGTTGTTGAGTTTCTATATGAGATCATTAAAATTTCTGATTTTATGTTCTTTTCTACGAAGAACCCTAATTTGACTATTTTTGAGAAAATATGAAAAGTTGCTTTGTGATTTCAACTAAAATAAGGTCTAAGCATCGAATTGATGCAGTGGCTTGAAAAGTTAGGGTTTGGAAGTTAAAATGAGCATAATTATGAGTATATAAATATATGAATTAATATATGTGTAAGTTTATATTCAGTATTTTATGATTATGCAAATATAACGCTGAATTGAGGAATTACATCATGGGAATTGATATTTGTTGGTTTGGATCATGAAAAAGATCATGTATTACGTTAAGAAATGACTAGGAGTAGAACTACAGGTCGGGCATGCAACCTGTAGGTTTGTCGGAAGGAACCAGTATTGATGTGACCCTACCTAGATGGCACACGGTTGCCTTATTTTGATAAGTGCGCACGAAATGAATGATTTGCAACACGTGGCACCGGGTGCCAATATATTCGGATTGAATGACAGAAGATGTGGTCGTGCCATGTGGAGGCACATATGGTTCAATAGCGGCTGGGTCACGATAACATATATATAAAGCTGCTAGGTTATGTGATTAAAGGTTAGCCTGAGGTTTTAAGTAACCGAATCCTCGAGGACGGTGTGCTCCTTTGTGTTCCAAGCTGAGAGTTTGAACCCCTGATTAATAAAAGAAAAGGAAAATTGTTAGGGTAGTATTGAAGGATTGGTTGAGGCGACGTACGGCAGCATAAGTTCACCAGATCAATGCAATCTCCAATCCTGAAATATCCATAGCTTCGGAGTCCAAGAATGGTGGGTTCCCCTGGACTAATCCCTGCTGTGGAATAGAAAGAAATAGGATTTAAATTAATGAAAGGATTGTAACTTTTAATGACAACAAGTTCAGGAAAATTACACAATTTGTTTACTTTTCTCTTCTTCGTTACTTAGCACTCACTAATTGTTATCCTATGATTTATTGGAAAACCTAACAAGTGTCGGTGAGCCATCGCAAAGACTTTAGCGAGTCAACAACATTAGCTTTACTCTATAAGGTAGTTAGTAATATTCCTGTGTATTTCCTTCCAACCGATGTACATGTAAAGGATTGTAG
Source organism: Ottelia alismoides (assembly GCA_037367405.1). Classification (NCBI taxonomy): domain Eukaryota; kingdom Viridiplantae; phylum Streptophyta; class Magnoliopsida; order Alismatales; family Hydrocharitaceae; genus Ottelia; species Ottelia alismoides. The sequence goes on from JAZKJV010000408.1 coordinate 898,365, forward strand.
TCGGACAATGGATCATGTAAACTTTATTTTGTGAATGGGAAAGTATTAAATACTTGTTTTTGAGTATTTTTATTTGCATTTTGTTTCTGAATGTTAGATGTGATTGCTGGATAAATTATTGCTGAGTAACCAGATCCGGATATGGGAGGATCCGACGGTCCGGAATTCGGGTCGTGACAAACCCCCTTCCAAAACATCCCACGTGAACGTTGAATAACTGTCTCTGGAGTGTGAAGAGGCTAGCTTTTCCCATCTAAGATGTCAAACTACGATTCAATCTCCTCCTTCAGTAACTCATCCTCGAGTAGTCAGGTATTTCCTTCTAAGTTCAGGAATGTACCAATTCACAACGAGTGGGGGGGAGTCTAGGGAAAGGGAAAAGGAAGTGGGGAGTGACCACTGTATCAACTTTCCTGTGAAGCTTAGCTGGTGTAGCCAAGTCTCCACCAGAGCTACGGACTATCCGAAGCTTGAACCATTGTGGTCAAATATTATTCTTTTTGGTAGATTTTGTGGTTGTTCTTCATTGATCTTTTATGCCCCAATGTATATAGAATCTTTTATTCTGCCCATCTTTTGGGGCCTTAGAAAGAATTGTGCTAGCAGTCCATCCCTCATCCAAAGCTTTATTTCAACCCGATACTCCGATCTTTAGATGTCTACGCTATTAAAGAAAAAGACACACGATGTTCCAACATCTCGTCTGAGTTGAGCTAAGAGCATAGTGTATAGTACAGACTAATTCCTTATCCAAGAGTCTACTCTGAATGAGGATTCAAGGTTAGAAACTAAGAGTCAAAGTCTAGACACTGCCTTGTAAACTCGGAGAATTAAGTTTATGACATGAAGTTTCTAAAAAAACCTATCTCAATGAAGTTCCTCTTAAAATTTAGTAGATTAAGGTCAGGTCAAGTCCATTCTCAGTTTTTACTCATAAATCGATTTAGAACCCACTTTTCACTTTATATATGCATGATATGCTATTGAAATGCACAAATGCAATGCAATGCACATGAATGAAGCGCAGTTTTTTTAATGACATTTTTTTTGTTTATGCAAGAATGAATAAGAAGTCCTTTTTATATTTTAGAAAAAGAGATTTGTTGCTTTTTTTAACTTTTTTAATAAGGTTAAAAAGGTATTTTTAAGGTTGGAAAATCAGAGTGATCTAATGACTGTCCCGAACTCCTATGGCTAGTTGCCTCTACTTTCAGCCAATATGGGTGTAAGTGTGGACCGTAGAACAACTAACCATACTACTTCAGGACGATACCTTGTGCGTTGTCCTTCGACCACCCAATCTATTAAGAGAGATCGTAGTTCCCTCACTTAAAATTAGCTAGTCATTTTTAAATTCAGTAATCAGAATTGTGACTAAAAGATTTTTTTCTCATTTTTCTAAAGCTTGTTTCACCCCTTAATTTTTATAAAAAAGTTTTGAAAACATGTATTATATACAAAAAATTTTTGTATATTATACATAAAATACAAACTTATACCCATACACAATTTATGGTGTGAAAACAACTAAAGTACGAGCTATGGATAAAGTATATAGAATACATACACCCCCCCATAATTAACTTGTGCTATGTTCTCATGGCATAAAGTGAAATGTAGACATAACTCGTATCAAGTATAGTTGAGTGACATGAATAGGAATCAACTCACCATCCTATACTTAGGATTTTGAGGGTTTAAGCATAATAAAAGAGTAAGAAATGAGGCGGTTGAGGTTGAGAAGAAAGAATGATATATTCACAATGATGCCGGTTACCATGTACTTAGGCTCATGTCAGCCCAAGTATGATGAACAATTACAAGTGGGGGACCGAGTAGATTTGAGATGGATATACAAGGGGTCAAGGTGGTTTTTGACAAACCTTCTTGTGGTAGTGTGGTGGGAGATACAGCCATCATCAAAGTCATCCTCAGAAGAATAATAGTCATACACAGAGGATCTCCAATTACTGTCAACTAAAGGTAGGTGTCATTCAATAACAACTACACTAATTGCACTTACTTGGTGTACCACTTCAAGACCAAACGAGAAACTTGACAATGATTCTTTACAAGTCACCTAGTTTCTAAGGTCAAAGGTGGCTTTCTTAGTCGGTTTGTTTCTGCATGAAGTATCGGGAGGAGGAAGGTTAGAGTTCTTCTCCCTATCATGAGTAACCAGTGTGGATTTTATGGGTTTCTCGTTAGATAAATCACCGTATTCATTGGCCCACTCTTGTATGTTCATGACACATTTGGGTGGAGTTTCCTAAGTTTGAGTGGGCAGTGTGAGCTCGTTCCTGGTGGTAGTGTGAGTGATGCTTAGGCACGAAGATGTGACCTTTTTATGTTCTAAAGTTTTGGTGACATAGGAGATTTCCATAAGGGGGCAAGGACATTTATTGTTTGCAATCATGTATACCACTTGTGGTTTTGAATCTTTATTGGTGATGTCTTTGTTTGTCATCTCCACAATCATCTCATTAGGAGTCTCTCCTAGGGTTTGCGCATGTGTTTCATGAGGAGAGGTCTGATCGTGTGAAGTGATCTTCTCCTGATCACGACTGTAGGTGGCTAGTTGGGTCTCCTCAAAGTAGGTCCTGTCATTGGGGGTTTGTTCATCGTGCCCTAAGTTCGGGAATCTTATGTCTTGAGTCTTACAATTGATAGCTGCCTTAGCAGAGGCTAAGAACATATTTTTCCAGAATGATAGGAGACTCAGAAAACTCTTTGTGGTTCTAAATGTCAAGGATAATAAAGTCCATTTATATTAGATACTCAAAAGAGACACACCCCTGTGCATTCCTAGGAAAACAAGTGCAGAGTTTTGAGATCTACAACTTTCATGTTTTACACTTTATCATTTGAATCCTTTAACTATTTATTTTTTTTATTTTTTCTTCATTTTTCCTCTTTTCCTTTTTTTCCATTAGACACGTGGCTCCCTCTGATTGAGCTATGTGGCCCGATCCTTCATCGCTACTCACCCACTTTGCAATCGTCCGATCTGGTCTTGATGATCTCATCATGGCCATTTGTCCCCGCTCCATTCCTATCCTTTTGATGAGATCATCAGATCTCATATAAGCCCTCCACTTGAGCCTCAACCTCCTTCGTTGAATCACATGATCCAACAGCTCCCACTTTATTTCCTACCTTCCATAACTGCCCACACCCATGACACACATCGTCGACAATCATTGTTCTCCCATTTCCCCTGAATGTTCGATGAATACCCAATCATTCACCTTTTATCCTTATTTAAATCCCTAGATGAATACATCTAAATACATATAACTTATACAAATTTTCACATTGACTGTCATATGTAAAAAGCATATAAATACTTATATTTAAATACAATAATGAATAAAGAAAATAAAAGAAAATAAAATAAAAATAAAGGAATTATTGCAAATACTGACTGACCCTAAATCCCGAGACCAAGTCAAGATTGGTGTGGTCAACCAGGAATAAAGTAGGGGAGATAAGGGTCAAATATTGTACATAAAACCCTAGTTTTCCATCTTCAAAAATTGCCATTTTTACACTATTTATTCATTTTATACACCTCAAAAAAGAAAATGATTAACATGAAGCTTGTACATAAAAATACATAGAAAAATATAAAATTAAATGCACACAAAAATAATGCAAAAAGCACTTGGGACACACAAATGAAAAAGCCACAAAATGAACTTCACAGACTTGTATCTTCTCCATATAAACTCAAAATGAACCAAACTCACCTTTATTGATCCCAAAACTAAAATATCTACCTAATGAATGTATTTTCATTAAAAATGGAGTTAAGATGTAAAAGCTGGCTTTCAGGGGTCTCATTGTACTATATACATGTATATTTTACTCATTTAATCCATTCTTTATATTTTTTTACTATTATTATATTTTTAAATATTTATAGATATTATTGAAACATACTAAAAATATAAACATAAACATAAAAGCATTGCAAACATATTAAAATAAATAAGGTATTAAAATATATAGGTATACTATACCAATAATAGATGTACATATATTTATTTATAGATGTAAATAAAATCAATTAAATAATGTAAAAGTTTAGAAATTTGTATTTAAATATATTATAAATATATAAAATATGCACATATAATAATAAAATCAAAAATACATAAATAAAAATAAACTACCTGAAAACATATGTAAATATACCTATAAGTATACTTGTAAAAATAAACTCCTAATAAATAAGGTTGTAAAAAAATAAAAATGACCTAAAATAGTACATAAAATAATACATATTTTTCATTTTTTGAGTTTTTTGAAGTAAAATCATTTACGTAGACCACTCAGGCTAGGGACTGTTGACCTGGTGTCAACAACCCTTTCTCCTCCCCAAGCCCCTATGCACTTCTAATTCTTGTCAGAACCTCAATTTTGTGCATTTTTTACAGTTAATCTACTCATTATCTAGCTTGGCGTGCTGAACAAAAGCTGCCGATTGGATCTCCCTAATTCACACCTAATCCTAAGATTCAATCGATCCTCATCGAGCCAAGCAAAATCATATTCACAAGTTCGTGTCCCGCCTTCTCTATTTAACCTCTCCTCTGAGATTTGTTTAAACTTTAGTCCCTTATTACTCATTGTAACCCCTTGCAATCACGTCCTGGAGTGAGCTCTTCGTGACATGAAGAGCTTCCATCAATTTCAAAGCGAGGAGAAGGTTGTTTAGAGGTGATTCAACCATCTCCAACAAAGCTCCGTCGTGAGGTTCAACCTCCCTATTTCTTTGGCAGATGAGGCCCATTTATTTCTATTTACCTTCACATTTTAATTTCTAGGGTAGCCATGCCCTTCGTTTCTTTTAATTTCATCCAAAAATCCCTAAAAATTTCTTAACTTGGAGCAATTGAGTTCCAGTCCTCTATTCTTTGGTCAATCACCCACATTTTGCCCCCCTAAGCATTCCATTTCTGCCTCCTACATGTTCTCCATTCATTTCATCACCCCAATCTCGCAAAAGATGGGGTTCTTGAGCTTCATCCATTGACAATGTAGAAAACTCCTCATTCCACCTCCATTTTTATTGTTTGTACCTTCTGATGTGATCAAGAGCCTTTGCCCTCGAGCCACGATGCTTCCTATGTAGGCCAGTGAGCCAAAGGACCCATCTGAGGGTTGATTGAACCCAGGAAGTGAGACCCATATATGCCATCTTCACTAGCATCTCCAGGACTCCATCGATGGGTCCGGGACTCATTTGAAGCCCCTAGGAGATGGGAATGCTAACAGAAACCTAATAAAACACTCAACAGTTCCTCAGGTTGTTTGTGGACCAAGATCTGCTCGATCGAAGTGACCCAAAAGGTGTTCTTCATCTATTCTTGCTGAGGGCATGATAGACGTTGGGTGAAGAATGCCCCCAATTCCAATCTCAGTTGCAGGATCGAGGAGAAGAGATGCACACCGATAACCATTAATGTGTAAGTGGTTTAATTTGGACAGTCCGTGAGCATGCAGGTTTTGGGCATTTTGCACCCTTGCCTTCCCACATTTTTTAATTACGATTAAGTATTAAATCTTTTCTATTTTCATGTAATTAAGTTTGTAATATTTGCCTATGGATAGCTGGACTTATTAAATATTGCACTGTGGTCCCTTGGTAGGTCACCTCACGTGCTGCCACACATGAGGCTCCTGCGTATTTTGCAAGGAGACACTTCTGGGCCCGCATATTTCTTTTTGGTACCCAAACTTGTGGATTGCATGTAAAACTTCTGTAATATTTGCATGTTTCATCTTAGAAGTTCTTTTATTTGCAAAAATAACCCCGCTAGTGATTATTTAATGTGATGTATTTGGGTTATTTGCAAGATTGGTCTCATGGACTTTGTAAAATTGTTATGAAATGAATTGAAACTTCTTGGAAATTGCATTTAGGTCCTTTATTTTCTTGATTAAATTATTTTATGTATGTTGAGTGTTTTAGTTAACATTTCGTGTCTAAAAATTGTGGGAAAAATACCTCAATTACCTGGAACACCATTTCATCACATATTGTTCTTAGAGCAATTAAATTATTTTCTTATATATAAAATTAAGAAAACATTGCATACTTCCATGTTTTTGCTTAGAAAAATTTGAAAAATTTAAAAAAAAATCCCCCAATTTTTCCAGTCAATCATCGACATTTTGCCCCCCAAGCATTCCATTTCTGCCCCCAACATTTTCTCCATTCATTTCATCACCCCAATCTCTCAAAGATGGGATTCTTGAGCTTCATCCATTGACATCATAGAAAAATCCTCATTCCTCCTCCATTTTTATTGTTTGTACCTTCTGATGTGATCGAGAGCCTTCGCCCTCGAGTCACGATTCTTCTTATGTAGGTCAGTGATCAGTGAGCCAAAGGACCCATCTGAGGTTCGCTTGCCTAGAAAGTGAGCCCTAGATATGCCATCTTCATCAGCATCTCCAGGACCCCATCGATGGGTCCTGGACTCATTTGAAGCCCCTGGAAGACAGGGAATGCTAACATGAACCTAACAAGACACTCAACAGTTCCCCAGGTTGTTTGTGGACCAAGATCTCCTCGATCAAAGTGACCCAGAAGTGTGTTCTTCATCTATTCTTTCAGAGGGCACGATAGGCATTGGATAAAGAATGCTCCCAGTTCTAATCTCATCTGCAGGATCGAGGAGAAGCGATGCACACCGAGATCTGTTGATGCACGTAAGTTGTTTAATTTGGACAGTCCGTGAGCGTGTGGGTTTTGGGCATTTTGCATACATTCCTTCCCACATTTTGTGATTATGCTTAAGTATTAATTCTTTTCTTTTTTTCATGTAATTGATTTTGTAATATTTGCCTATGGACCCCTGGACTTATTAAATATTAACTCTAGTCCCTTAGTAGGTCACCTCACGTGTTGCCACACGTGAGGCTCCAGGGTATTTTGCAAGGAGACCCTTCTGGGCCCCATATTTCTTTTTAGTACCCACACTTGTGGATTAAGTGTAAAAATTCTGTAATATTTGCATGTTTCATCTTAGAAGTTTTTTATTTGCAAAAATAACCCTGCTAGTGCTTATTTAATGTGATATATTTGTGTTATTTGCAAGATTGGTCATGGACTTTGTAAAATTGTTATGAAATGATTTAAAACTTCTTGGAAATTGCATTTAGGTCCTTTATTTTCTAAATTAAATTATTGTATGTATGTTGAGTGTTTTAATTAACATTTTGTATCTAAAATTTGTAGGAAAAATACCTCAATTAAGCGGAACACCATTTTATCACATATTTTCTTAGAGCAACTAAAATTATTTTCTTATTTATAAAAATAAAAAACATTACATATTTCCATGTTTTGGCTTAGAAAAATTATAAAAATTTCAAAAATATCCCCAAAAATTTCCCAAAAAATATATCAATGATCTTCTATAGTATTCTAACGCATATCCAAAACCAGAAAAATACAAAACAAAAACCCTAAAAAATGTAGAAAAACATGGAAATATTATAAAAACCCTTAAGAATCTTAAAAATCCAAATTTCCGATTTTTCTTTGGATTATCTAGTTTGCAGGAAATTTGATCTTAGGTCTTATTTAATTTGTTAGATATTTATTATGCCCATTTCCGTCATTTGCACTTTTTGTGTTACTCTGTTATCAAAATTCATAAAAATCTAAAAAATTCCTCAAAAATAACCAAAATAGAGAAAAGTCTAAAAAAACATGAAAATAATTTATTGGAAAATTTTGAATTGTTTGATATTTTGAACTTTCAAAAAATCCGAGTTTCCTTTATTTTGCATATATACCTATATATACTTAGTCTATACATTATATTATATATTATTATATTTAGATTACTAACATAAAAATCAGCTAAAACACTTTCAAAATTAAAAATACAAAAAAGAGTATATAATTAAAAACCCATAAAAACATTGAAAAACATTGTCTGAGTAAGACTATTCATTTTTATCTCTATTCCCATATGCTCTCTATGATACAATACTCTATACACTTGCACTATACACATTTTTTAGAGTTAAAATAAAAATAAATTTTGACTCACACATTGTCATTGATTTATCATACATTGTAGGTTGATTGTTGTTGACATTACATTGATCGGGTACCGAGTGCCGTGAAAGCGACCGACACAATGATTATCTGATCGGACATGTCGGACACTACATGCTCTCCAAGACCATATGTTAGGTACCCTCGATCTTTGTGCATATCAACAAATGTGTCGTTACCGAGGAGTAATGACTGAGTATAGTAGAATATTTAGCTTAGGATCTTTTTGTTATTCACCTTATTCACACGGTCTGCTTTCCTCTCTTTTATTCTATTTTCTATATAGTCTGTCTGACCATATTTCTTGTTTGAATTTGTTGTGAGGGCCTGCTTATCGAGGGAGACCTTCTTTAGAGGCTCAAGGCACATGAGAGACGAGGAGGTTGGTGATTCCCTACTCACCAACAAGAGAGAGCAGTAAAAGAAGACAAGAAATTGTTTATAATAGATTACTGTAGAAGTACTGTAATTTGTAAGAGAGGGGTTCATTTTCTTAATTTGTAATAATCCAAGACAAGGACACATAGACTTTTAGGACATATTTTACCAATTGTTTGTTCACTTGGGTGTCCACATGGTTTTTATCAGTTTTCCTCACATTCTTCTTTTATTATCCCTATTTTTTCTCTTATTTTCATTTGTTTCTCATGATTTGAGATTTCCATATTTTTTTCATTTTACATCTCGTGGAGTGAGACCTTAGATCTTTGGAGTTGATGTTTGGTTAAATTAAGTCCAAAGTCCTAATATCAATCATGTACATATAGTCTCTCGCTTGGACTTAGTCAAATTGAGCAAGTTCTTCATGATAATAGAAGCTTATATCTTAGGGCAATTTCTTCATTCAATTCATTTAGAGTAAATTTCAATTATGTTGTGCATTCCGCATGGAGAGATCTTAGAAGCATGGTGAGCATTCTGATTGAGCATCACATCATTATTTTTCGCCTTTCATTGCCTTTTTGTCCTCTCCCTATGATTTTGAGCACATACGCCAAGCAAAGAATCGATAAAATTGATAGACCTTTTGCATAAAAATATCCAAAAAAGTGATAAAAATAAAATAAGGATTGCTAAAGAAAACTTGACCAAAATAAAATCAATTAATTGAACATTCATTGAATTGGGTGAGCAATATCATCATTGTTTTTAGGTACTCTTCAGACGGGGTGAGGTACGCCACTTAAGGAATAGAGCTCAAATGCCAACTTGGGTATTGCCTTGTTATTAATTGGATTCATGAAGTATTGGCACTTCTATAATACATGGGAGAGTAGGGCTTTGCCTGCTTGTAGACATAGTATGAAATATTGAGCGTAGGCCATCTCCTCACAGGGTTGTTTATCTCATTGTTCTGCCTTCGAGTAGGACCTTGTCTGCTTACAAACGCGGTTTTGAAGTAGTGGTTTTGCCTATCAGATTCCTCCTCTATTCTTTGGTTGAGTAGTGGATCCGAACCTAAGAGAAAGGACCTTAAAAAGTACAAGCTACTAGTTACAAAAGAAGTGGGAAGTACAAGACAACTGTTTGGTAGTACTCACTCGCCTCTAGGGATAGCCGCTACAGACTAAATTTGAAAAGATTACTTGAAAATCAATATTGACAAGATAATTACCAAACCTTCACAGCTCATTGTGTTGAGTAGGTGAACTCACCCTTGCATTGAGGTTTGATTGACTGGTTACTATTTTGGTCAAGGTCAAAAACATCGTGCACTTGCGCCTTTGATTCATATTTCTTTTCATACTTCTTTTCTGTTACTCGGTTAGAGCCTTTCCTCTCTTTTTTCTATTTCACCTCGTCTTCATCCATGCTCCAACTCCACATCATTTCAATCCTTTTTGCTTCTATAATGTCGCATTCGAGATGACATTGTTTGTACTCTAGGATCACCCACATCAAGTCTCCAATGCCGACAACTCCAATAATTTGGGGCGATTCCTGAGAGCCTAGTTTGAACTTTGAGAACCACTCCCAAGACTCCCCACCTCCTCAAATAAATTGAGACTTTTCTTGTTCTTAATTCACCCCATTTTGGATGGAGATTGATTTCACTACATATACATCTCCAACCTTAATAAAGTTCAGAATCGACCCTGATTCCAAACTCTTTTCCACATATGGTGCTTACTTCTAGACTGGTCAGGTTAATTTTCCAACTACAGGCATTGACCCTAATTTGGAGATCAATTCGTCAAACTTTGAATCTGAGATGACTCCCAAGGGTAAGAGATAACATGTCGATCAAATCGAAGTCAACAACAAACTGCTTGCTTTCATTCAAGCAATACAGCATCTGTTGACAGAACAAGCTCTTGCTTAGGTTGATTTTTAGTAGATGTTGAATGATATGAGGAGGGACAGAGGAAATCGAGGAGGAGAAGATCAGCATGGATGAGAGATTAGATAAGATGGAGGAAACCCTGGAGGTGATGATGAGGTGGGGGAGCAACAAAAGTTGACTCTCAAGGAAACTTACAAACCCTGGAGCCGAGTAGATTACCGAGTGGAACCAATTCCTATGATCCATGGTCATTTTGAACTCAAGCCATAACTACTCTCACTTCTTCCCACATTCCATGGGTATACAAATGAAGAACCTTACATCCAACTCCGATAATTCAACCGCATCTGCGATACCATGCACTACCCCAACATCCCATTGAAGGTAGTCAAAATGAATGCTTTCCCGTTCAACCAGCAAGGCAAGGCGCTCTACTGGATAAATCATATGGGGAAAGTAATGACAACTTGGGAGACTCTCATGTATGCCTTCCTTTATAAGTACTATCCTTTGGGTCATCTAAATTAGATGCATGCACTCATCTCCAATTTCTCACAGTTATCCCATGAGCCTATCCATGAGGCATGGGAAAGGTTCAAAGACCTTCAGGAGAAGTTCCCCCACCACGAAGTTCTAAAGACCAATCTGGTGTAGAACTTTTTTAGTGGGATGAATCAAGAATCTCAGAAGCTGGTGGATGTAGCCTGCGAAGGATCCCACTTCAATAAAAATGAAGATATGATATTCCAAATCTTCGAGGAAATGGCCGAGGGATCGATTGTCATTTGTTCATCCCATGCCTTCCAAAAGGACCCGTAGATTCCTTCCAAGCCAGTTCATATGGAAACATCCTATGAGGGAGAGAGAGATGAGAGTTCCAATTTGAACATCATCAAGAACTATCTCTCAAAGGTTTAGATAATTGAGAAGCGGTTACAGGATCTTGAAAAATCGAATGTTATCGAGCAAAGAACCAAGTAGCTAGACAATCTAGACCAGAGCTCAAAGCGACTGGAGCTTCTAATGATCACCATTAACTCTTGCAGCTCTGTGGCAACACATGTTGAGACTCCTACTGAATACAATGAACCAACATCACAATAGTCAGTACAACCGAGTCAAGGGAAACCCCGATCCGTTCAGCATGTATACTATGTGCAAGCACCAGACCAGGGATCACAGTCTCCACAACAGATGTAGATGGTTATGTATCACCTGGAATCCCTGAATTTTGTCAAACTCTTCTATCCACCTCCACCACAAATCAAAGAGTGAACACCGTATTGGATAATGATAAGAATTTGACCCATCTTGGTGGACAAAACTAGGGTCTGAACTTGGCGATCAGGACAACCTTCCACAGCAGATCGGAAGAAGCTTTCAGCAAAATCAGAACCATCACTATCCACAACAAGCCCAACTATGGAGACATAATAACCAATACCAGTATTTGGGGTGCCGACAACAATTCCGTTAGGAGCCAAGTGCCCATTTTCAGCAGTAGCAATACCCTCTCCATCATAACTATCAGCCATTCCCTTCTCTTTCCTAACAGAGTCACTAGTCGCAACCTCCACAACATTACCAGCCTCAACAGTCACATCATGCTGAGAATCTAGATGCAACTCCCATGAATTCAGCCCTTGATTTCCTTGCACAACCGATGAAAAGCTTAAGAGAAATAAGCCATAAGGTGGATGACCTCACTGCTGCAAAGATGATTATCCCAGTGCAGGTAGAGGCCAGCACAAATAAATTCTGATGCAAGAAGGTAGTTCATAATGCCCAATTCTAGAGTGATTCAAGTATGAATGATTTGATTATGTTATCTAACTCTTTGACTCTCAAGAGTGGTAGGACATTGAAGATGTTTGCTTGTGCGACGGGAAAGAATAAAGCATCACATGATGAATCTTCATTAATTGCGCCCACATTACATTCTGGAGGAGGAGATGAGAAAGAAAAGCCTGCATTAGATGTAGAAAAAACATAAAAATTATGAAAACCAAAAATCAAACTCTAGAAATAACATCCAAGGCCGAGCCGATGTAACCAAGGAGATGCCAACACTAGCAGCGAATCCCACGCGAGCCGACGAAGCCAATTTTCCATTTGTTAGCTTTTCCATTGGGGCAAATGAGTGTATCCCTTTTGATCATTTGCATGTAAAAGATAATTCACATGAACAATTTTTGAATGATGGTGTACATATGCTATTTCCTGAAGCATTGAAAAATAACAAGAAAATCAAAAAATTCAAAAATGCATTGTCTGATCCAATTGTGATTGAAATTTTGCAAAATATATTCTTGGAAATGCCACTTCTGAAAGCCATGGAATACATGCCAAATGTGAAGAAAGGTTTGAAAGATGCATGTATGTATAAACATCAACCCCTAAAAAAAAGATGCAACCATGATTAAAAACATTTTCTTACCATGGATACTATGAGCGCCATCAGCAACCTTCCCACCACGAAGAAGGGCAATGGAGCACCGCTCGTTAGATGCATGATGTTCAACCAAGAGTTCAAGCGAACACTTCTTGATAATGGGTTGTCTATCAATTTGATGCCTACTTTGCTACTCAACAAATTTGGTTTGGGACCTCTTAAGCCCACCAAAATGATATTTCAGTTTGTAGATACTTCGGTTAAGAGGATAAGGGTATTTTACAGGATGTCAATATCACAATCCAAGGGATGCAGTTCCATGTGGACTTCATTGTCCTAGATATGGACGCTTTTATCCCCTTGCTCCTAATCCCGATCATTTTGGGACAGTCGCTCCTTCGAACTACCGAGGCAGTAGTGGACTATGACATTGGAAAGATTACATTTGCTCTATCAACGATAAGGTTCAGATCAAGACTATCCATGTATCTAAGCTTGCAGAATCTGTATATGATGAGTCTGAGCCAAATAAGATTGAGACAAGGGACTGTGACTTTTTAGCAGAGATAAGAGACACTGCTTTATTTTTGGATGATAATGAGAACTTGGAATTCCTCTCCAAGGAGGAATGCTGGAAGAGCACAGTCGAATTCCCCCTCGATCCTTAAAGATGAGTTGATTACTGATATGTTAATCAAGGTATTTGAAATTCATCCATCCCTGTTGGAGTAAGAGGGTGTTCATCGTAGATCTTTGTAATACATTGAAACTCAGAGCCTCAAGTCACCATGGTGGACATTGTATAGGTAACCAATCTTACACCAACCATAGTTGCAGAGGTGACCACTAAGTCGATTCAGACCCTGCCAGAGCTGAAGCAGTTACCATCAATGTTGAAGTATGCCTTCCTTGCTGGTGAACCAAACACGTTCCCAGTCATTATCAATGCACAGCTGACCACAGACCAAAAACCTCATCTGCTTGAGGTTTTAGAAAGAAACCACAAGGCAATATGCTGAAAAATATCAGATCGCCATGGGATTAACTCTTTACTGTGCTCGCATCAAATATATTTGGAAGAGGACAACAAGTCATCCCATGAATTTCAACGTCTTATGAACCCTAAGCTCTGGAAGGTTGTAATGAAAGCGTGGTTCCTAAGAAATTAGGAATTACGATTGTCATGAATGACAAAGGAGCAGGAGATTCTGACCCGAGTAACAACTTCATGGTGTGTTTGTATGGACTACAAACACATGAATCTAGATACCAAGAAGGATCAATGTTCGCTTCCTTTCATTGACCAAATTGTCAAAAGGATAACCGCAAAGTAATACATATGTTTCTTGGATGGTTACTTGGGGTATAATCAAGTTGTCATTGCTCCTGAAGACTAAGGAAAGATTTCCTTCACCTGTCTATTTGGAACTTACACATTTCGATGGATGGTGTTTAGGTTGTGTAATGCCCCCATTACATTTCAAAGATGCATGCTAGATGTATTTGCAGACATGTTAGGTAATTTCCTTGAGGTCTTCATGGATAATTTCTCAATCTAGAGAAATAATTTTCATCAATGCCTGGCGTATTTAGACCGAGTCCTTTAACGTTGTTGCGAAGCTAATTTGGTGTTCTCGTGGGAGAAGTCACATCATGGTAACCAATGGAATTGTGCCGGACCATGTCGTCTCCAAGCGAGGCACGGAGGTTGACCTGGCCAAGGTGGAAGTGTTCTCCAAGCTCGAGCCACCTACATTACTGAATCAGGTCTGGTCATTTATGGGGCACATGGATTTTTATAAAATATTCATCAAAGATTTCAATAAAATTGCTCGACCATTAAAAGAGCTTCTAGGAAAGGACACTATTTTTATTGTAGATGATAGATTGTTCCATGCCTTCAATTATTTGAAAGAAATCATTACACAAGCTACTGTCCTATATCAGTCGGATTTGTCTCTACCATTCGAGATCATGACAGATGCTTCTAATTATTCTATTGGAGCTATGTTGGGACAACGATGGAATAGATTACCATTTGTGATTCATTATGCTAGTAAAACGTTGGATGAAGCTTAGAAGAATTATACAATCATAGAGAATGAGCTGCTAGTAGTAGTGTTTACGATGGAAAAGTACATGCCACATCTGCTAGGGTCGAAAGTTATTGTATACACTAGCCACTCTGCCATACGATACTTGTAAAGCAAGAAGGATGCGAAGTCACATCTACTTTGTTGTATCCTTCTACTCCAAGTGTTTGATTTGGAGATTCAAGATAAACTTGGAGTCAAGCATGTTATGACATATCATCTTTCTAGAATTAAAAAGATAGAGGCTTATAAGCTGGACATCATCCCAATCATTGAGACCTTCCCAGATGAAGTAATAATATCAGTGACCTCACTCCCATGGTATGATAATATTGTGAACTATCTTGTCTCCAAGGAAGTTCCACAAAATTGGTCGAAGCTAAAAGTGGACAAGTTTATGTCCGACATATATTTTTACCAGTGGGAGGATCCATATCTATTTCGTGAGGTGCAAATTTTATCTGGTGAAGGTGCATCCCTGATGAGGAGTCTGTAAGTGTCCTAGAGCATTCCACACATTGGACTCCAGAGGACACCATTCTAGGAAGTGCACAATGGCAAAAGTTCTTCAATGAAGCCTCTGGTGGCCGACTCTTTTTAAAGCTATCGATAGTCATACTATTTGTAAATTTCTCAAAGATAACATAATTTCGTGGTTCGAGATTCCGGAGATACTGATTTCATACGGGGGCATCCATTTTATTAACAAATAAGTCAAGAAACTTACAAAGGAGTACAACATAGAACATCGTGTTGCATCTCCTTACCACCTGCAGACAATGGCTTGGCTAAGTGTTCAAACAAGGAGATCAAAATAATCCTATAGAAAGTTGTGTGTCCTGATAGGAAGAACTTGTCACAATTTCTCGACTCAGTTCTATGGGCTTATTGTACATCGTACAAGTCCCCTTTTAGCATGTCTCCCTATTTCCTGGTGTATGGCAAGCCATGCCACTTGCACATTGAGCTTATTCACAATCATTATGGGCAGTCAGTGTATGGAAATTGAACAGAGAGAAGGACAATAAGAATCGAATGCTAGACATGAACCAATTGATGGAATTTTGAGCTTCTACATACGATAATAACCTTATGTATAGTGAAAAGTCAAGAGATGTCACGATAAGCATATCAGATGAAAGAAGGTTGAGCCAAAACAGAAGGTGTGGTTGTTCGATGAAAAGTTAAAACTATTTCAAGGCAAACTGAAAAGCAAATGGTCTCGACATTTTATTGTTAAAAATGTGTGTGACAATGACAACATCATCATATCTGGATTGTCATCTGACACATAGCCACTCATAGTAAACAGACAATTACTGAAGCCATATATCGAGCATGATACATTCTTGCCCATGGTGGAATCTATTCAGGTGGCATCTCAAGATGAGCTTCTAGAGGACAAAGGATCAGACACATGAGATCCAAAAACATCTTTTATTTTCTTCTTTTCATTTCTTTTATTTCTCTCATTCTTCCATTATCTCATTTATCCCATTCATTTGTGATATACTTAGAATATATTTCATCCTATGTAGAGGGGGGATGAGTGTTTTCGTGTTTCTCTTTATTTTACTTTCTCGCTTGTCTCTCAACTTGTTGATATTTCTTGTCTATACTTAGGGATATTTCACCCAAGTATGGGGGAGACAAGACGAGTTGTTAATTCTTTCGTACATTCTCATCCTCGATCAACCTCGCTTGGTGTACAATCTGCTTTACTTAGGATTGGTTAATCCTATGTATAGAGGGACATTCAACTTTACATTCTTTGATTTGTTGTAGTATACGCTCTTCTGTACTTAACACGAGTTATATCTTGACTCTTTGATCACTATAAGGACATAGTTCGAACTAATTATAGGGGGTCTTATATATACGTTAGCCATAACTTGTACTTTCATAATTTCAATAATATTGTTATTATACTATATTGGGTACGTATATGAAATAAATCAATTGTAAAGAAAACACTATACATATGTATAAAATTCTTCAAAGTTCTTTATAAATAATATAAATAAACTGATTTAAAAAATGTTTTGCAAAATGATTTGAAAATTGTTGGAAAATAACTTGAAAAGTCTTTTGAAATCATTTGGATAACTTTTGTAAAATATTTTCAAACCTTTATAAGAACTTTTTGTAATTGTTTGCAAAAATTAGGTTCATTTCTTTGAATTAAATGTTTTGAAAATTACTTTCCAAATGATTTGGAAAATGGTTGCAAAAATACTTTGAAAAATTGATCCATACATTTGAAAAATCTTTGCAAAATGATTTTCAAATTTTATAAAGGTTCGTAAAAATTATTTGTAAGATAAAATTCTCAAGGTGTTTGTAAAAATATTTTCAAAATATTTTGAGAACCTTGAATATAATTGTGATAAATAACAACTCCAATAAAAGTATGTGTAAAAATTATATAATCCTTATATATAAAACATGTGAATAACAATTGACTTATGTACAAATTCCTAGTGTAAAATCTACACCCAATTCTTGTAAATATACACTCACTCATGTGCACATATATGCCCATACACCTTTAACTAACCTTTATAAAAAAATCCTTAAAAATTTCAAAATTATCAAAACCTATAAAATTTTACAAAATATTTTAAAAAATTCTATAAAATTTTCAAAAACCCATAAAAAGTTCAAATTAAAAAAATATACTTAACAAAAAATATTTCTTGCATTGCGTTGCATGTGCATTTTTCAGAATGATAACGACAATTAGACAAATACAAATAAAGTCTGAAGATTGGAGCTTCGTTCGTACCTTAATTCACTTAATTTCAGAGGAACTTGTTAAGTACTGGAATTGAGACTCTTCAGGTCACTATAACTTAATTCTTTAGGTTCCATGAGACTATGTTCATGAGTCAATTAAATGTGACAAACTAGAAACTTTCATGTCATTCATACGACTCTTGAGACAATGGATTTACTTGATACCATGCACTTAACACGCAACTTAACTCAGATGGATTGTTGATATATCTTGGAGTCTAAGTCAGGATAAAACTAGGCCGGTGATGAATCCTCATTCATCACTCTTTATTCTTTTATTAGCTAAAAATCTTTGCAAAATACCATGTATATGTTTGTAAATAGAATAAATTACCAAATAGCATGCATTATGAAAATAGCAATAATTAGCATGTTTTTGTGAAAAAATAAATGAATAAAGAAATAAAGAAAAAGAGGGAAATATTTAGAATAAATATTGAGTGACCCGAATCCAAGGGAGGGCCAATCATTGGCCTAACCGCATAATAAAACAAGTAGAGAGAGATAGGGCCATTTATCTATGTACAGATATTCCCCCTTTTATGTATATATTTTATTTTCATCAAATAAAAATAATTATGTGTTCCTCATAATGTGTATATATTTATAAAAACAAAATAAAAATGAGAAAAATAAAATAAAAACAAAAATAAATTCTCTTTCTCCCCCTTGTATATATCATGTATATATGTACATATACATATTTATTTTACCCTTGTAAGTAAATAATAAATATCAAATAAAAATTATTTGATATCCCATATTTTATGTTGTAAATAAATAAAATATAAAATAGGGATAATTATACAAAAAATAAACTAATAAAAATTAAACTAAAAAAATTCCCAAGTATTTATACATATATATAATAATACATCATGTATATACATTAATTTATTTTTCAAAAAAAAATAAATAAAAATCACTAAAAATAATTTGAAAAATAATAAACATTTTCATGTTGAAAATATTTTGAAATAAAATCATTTACTATTTTTTATTTAATTTACAAATAATTAATAAATGCTGAATTCTCATTGGTCCATGGGGGATGTTGACCCCCAGTCAACTCTCCCCCGCGGACCTCTTCTTCGCAGATCCTGTTCGTTTGCCCGACTTCTCCAAATTTTCCCGATTTGGCCCGACTTCCATTTGGCCAAACCCTGAGGTCCGATTGCAGAGGGCACATCCGCGATCCTCGCCCGATCTTCTTCTTAGGGGTCCGAGCCTCGAATCACGTGCCTGACTCCCATCTTCTCGGACCCCTACCACTATATATCCTGAGCACCCGCCGCTTTCCTCCGCACATTTGGCCCCTCGTCTTCGACCCAGTGACCTCCACCTTCCTCCTCGAGTGACAACGAGCGTTGGACCGTGTTGTAGCGAGTGTTTGGAGACGTAGCTTTAGGTCCGACGACCATCATCGCTGAGCTCCGCCACCGGTGAAGCCCGAGCCTCTGGAGGCGTCGCTCCATCAAGGCGAAGATTGTAGGAGATTCAGCACCTCCCCCACAGACGCTTCTGATCACCAGGTAATCCTTTTATCCCTTAGCGTAGCTTTGATTTTGATTCTTAGGTTTTGCGCCGCCGGCCTTCGTCGGTCGATTCCCGATCATCCACTCATCTGTTCGACCATCCGACCACACCCACACCTTCATGAGTCCTCTCCGCACGTTCTTCGCCCCTCCGATCATCTTGGTTCGCCCCAGAACCAGGAATTAGGTCCTCCGCCGCCGCCGCTTGCCGGAGGACCACGCAGCGCACCATCCGGTCACCCCCTTTGCCCGTTAACGGGTCGAGGCAGTTTGCCCTCGACCCCTCTTGCTTCCTGTGAAGGTACCAAGGATTAAGAGCCTCATCTGGAGGATCGACTATTCAGTAACAACTGCTCCAGTTCGTCCTCGTCGCCAGAGCTCCTCCGACGCTCCCGACCCCATCCGAGCATCCCACAAGCTGCGAGGTACCTCCAGCTTCCATTCACCTATCTCAGCAGCACCTGAGGACCTCCTGATCGCACATATTGGCCCGGCGAACCTCATCGGGGAGCTGTTCTTCCAGGAACCTCCAACACCGTTCGATTGAGCCCCTCGCTCTAGATTAGGTCTCATCCATTCGTTCGCGTGAGGCTTTTGACCATCAGATCCATCTGAAGATCAGATCCGAGCTGCTGATCAACGAAGAGGCATCCGTGAATCTCAACCGTCCGATCATAGATGGAGCGCCTTCTAGCCGTTGAATCATAATAAAGCGGTAAATATCCCTTAGGCCCTTCCTTCATTAGTTTTTATAATTGAGTCCTATAAATATTTTATTCAGTTGTTTTTATTTAGGGTAAATTGCATGTAGGACCTTGTGTTTATTTTATTTGCGATTTAGTCCCTGTGAATGTGGAGCACGTGAGTTGACACGCGAGTTGTGGGTCATTTACGTTGTTTCCCCTGCATTTTTTGTTGTTACCATTTGCATCTTTATAAATAGGAATTACATATATACCCTTCTGTGTGTGACTCACGTGCTATCCGTGTGCCCTTTTGGGCTTTTTGCAGTTTCAGTCCCGGATTTATTGTGCATGTTATTGTTTGGCTAAAAGGTTTTTATTAATTGCACTTTGGTCCCTGTGTGATGTGCACTTTCTATTGGTTGAATAAAATATCAAATTTACTCTAAATTTGGTGAAATTTGGAAACGTGGCCCCTGCCACTGTATAAATATTTCACTAATTTTTTGGGACATTTTTGAGTTGTTTTTATATTTTTAAAAATTCAAAAACCCTTTTTTTGCTACTGTTGAATTATAAAATCAACTAAAAATATAAAAAATCATCTAAAAATTCTAAAAAAAATTAGGTATTGTTTGTTTTGGTGTTTGCTTGCTTCACTTCAATTTTTGCTCATTTTGGATTTATAAAACCCCTAAAAACTATAAAACCATAAAAACCTTATAGAAAATTATTAAATTCTAAAAAATAAAAAAATGCAATTTTTGTTCCTGTAGTTTAGTTTTCATTTTTAGTTTGATAAAAAAATTATCTCTAGATTTTTAGAGGTTTAGATATTTTTAAATAACCTTTCAAATCTGACTGCACATTGATTTCAATTTTCTCCCTTATTTCATTTTCATAAAATCCACTAAAAATCATAAAATTCTGAGAAAATTACCAAAAACACATAAAAAATATATAACACAAAAATAATTTATTTTAATTTTCTGGCTTGATTTGTGTTGTTAAATAAATTGTTAATTGTCCTCTTTTTGACCCTTTTCTTATTTTTCTTTATAATTAAAAATACAAAATTTTAAAAGTCCATAAAATCCAGATTGTAGCGAAAATTCTTGGGATTGTCGAAACTGGTACTTCAACCAATGTTCTTCTGGTAGCATGGACTTCTAACAACTGGAGACTGGATTGAAATAAAGCATCAGATGAGGAATGGTATACTAGCACAGTTTTTCTAAGACCCCAAAACATGGGTGGATCAAAAGATTCTATATTTGTCAGGGCAAAACAAGAATGCAGAGCAATGCCATGAAAGAAAATATCTAAAAAGAAGTATGTACCGAAAATTCAAAATATTTTGAGCTTCCAAGAAAAGTCCTGCTTCTTGGTGGAGACTTGGTCACACTAACCGAGCTTTACAAGGAAATGCGAGTACACTGCTCCATTTTCACTTCTTTTCCCTTTCTTCTAGCTTCCCCCTCCTTCATTGTGGACTAGCATGCACCTGAACTTAGAAGGAAATATCCATCTCCTCGAGGATGAGTAACTAGAGAGAAGACAACTAGATAGCTCAGTTATTTTAGCATGCATATTTGCATTAAATAAGAAGCCTGAATTCCCTTATATCACCTGCATTATACCATATTTCTCCAATTTTAATCTATTTTTCACTAAATCAGAATTGAATAAAATCAACTCTAGTGTATATACTACTAACATTAATTAATGAAAAATATCAAAAAATTATTAACTTGTAAAATTGCCCAATAAAATCGAAACCATAGTTTGAGACTAAAACCTTAAAATGTGAATATCTCTCTCATACAATATCCTATGAACCCCTACTCACTTTTGAATTAATGTACATTCAATTATCTATAAAACAAGACCAAATTCAAAAAATCAAAGTTCGTAAGCGAAACTTGGATTTTGGTCCCCTATTGTAGATTGTACATATTGACCTATTTTGATCTTATTATTTTATGTACAAAAACAATTTTTTTATTTATTTCTTTTGAATTCATTTTCTCTGATCATTGTTTAATAAAATTTGTAAAAATCCAAATAAAAAATGAAGCAAATATAAAAGAAAATAAATCGACTCGAATCCGTATACATAGTCTGCACATATGTCCTTGTTATTTTATTTCTTTATTTTCTTATTTATTAAAAATCCAAAAAATAGATTAAATTATAAATATTTATTTTATATTTTATCGGACTTTATTTTGATTTTCATCTTATTCAAAAATGCCAAAAAATCTGTAAATAAAAAATATGATATTTTATATCTATAGGATACGACAAAAAATACTTTTATACATATGCTTTCTTTTGATTTTCGATCCATTGCAAAAGTTGTAGATCTTGTCGACATGAACAATTTTTTTGTTGACCACTTTTTGATTTGACCTCTTTCGTTTTTTCTTTTGGATTGTTCTTTAGATTTAATTCTTGATTTTTCTTGAAGCGACACATGGCAGCTCCTGGAGCCACCACGTGTCACACCCATTTTATTTATTATTTTCTTTCAACCATTATTATTTTGTTTATTTATTTATTTATCTATATTTATATTATTTATATTATTTATTTATTTTATTTACTTATTTTTATTTATTTTATTAATTTATTATATTTACTCATTTATTAATTATTTTATTTATTTAAATTATTATTAATACTCTTATATTATATTATTTTATTTTATATTTTATCACCACATGGCAGCCTTAGGGCTAGAAATGTGGTTGCCCCTTTTCCCCTATGCCTTGCACATGACCGCACCTCTGCTCGCAATGCTGGTGGCCGAGCAGCACACACCTCCTGCGTCCAGCGGCCATCTTCCCGCACCCTCTCGTAACCGCTCCTCACACCATCTCCCTCTCTCTCCACGATTGGTGAGTTCCACACAACAGTCCTCCCTTCTCTCCCTATTCTCTCTCTCTCTGACCCGGTCTGCAATCCCCACCCACCACCCCATTCCAGCCGCACGACAACCACACCCATCGACCTCGAACTCCAGCCAAAAGACCATAAAATCACCACAGATGATCTCCTTACGTACCCATCTGCCATTCAAGAGAGAGAAGGGTGAGCTCCCGATCATCTCAAGTGACAGTAACGTGCATCGGGTTGAGCGACAACCCCTCATTTCTTCGGTGAGATCAGGTGGGTGACTCCCACTATAGCAGCCGCGCATCGTTGCTGCCGAGCCTCGCATGCTCTGCCTTACGCTTGAGGCAATGACAGAGGTAAACTCCACCATTGATCCACTTCGGGTATTCTCTTACCATCCATCTTCTTCCACTTTACTTTCAACCCATCTCCTTATCCTCCATTCTCTATTGCGCCTCACTCCTTCACATCTCCTCCATCTTCCACCCATTGTCGTGCCGCCTTCAATTATGCTGCACCTCACCGCCTTGGCCCTCAACGAGTTCACTGCTAACCATCGACTCGCACAATCTCCACCGATCACCAACCGCTTCTTGACACACGTCCCTCCACCTTTCTCTAACCCCCTTCACCATTCGACCTCTAGCCATTTGCACCTCACTCCTCTGTCGCATCTCCACCCAAGTTCCTGCAGTCGTTCCACCATTGTCCATCAAATCTCGCCCTTTACATCTCGCCCTGAACTCCAGCGGCTCATCCTCTCCATAACATCAGCAGATGCTCCAGCCGCCTCTGCCTCCTAGGACGTGTGTTTGTCGAGGTCTCCATCAACCACTTTCACGCCTCGCCTCACTACGCCCTCAACCGACTCTACGCCACCGCCCAGCCGCCTCGATCACCTCACCTCGAACTCAACGTCATCACCCCAACATTAGTCCCCCCACGTGAGGAGCACGTGCGGTGGGGGGGGATATTGTGCTCGTGTACCTACAAATTTCAGCATTTACGTCTGAGGCCTCCCTAGCAAGGGTGCATGCAAGGCACATGCCCCTTAGAGAAATTTACACCATACCCCTCCAACTTCCATCAAATACCAAACACATCCCCACCTCCTGGAGCTCATGTATGTTGACACGACCCCTTGGGTATTTTGCAATAAAGCCACTTTAGATAATGGTAATTGCATAATAGTCCTTGATATCATTTTTTTTATTTTCCTTTATTATATTGCATTTAGACCCCTGACTTTGCATATTCACTTGAACAATCATTCATTATCATTTTTTATTCTAAAAATTAAAAGTTGTAAATCATTTTATTTTCTATTATGTTTGATCGATTTTTCGTGGAATATGGTTGATTTAATATAATTTATTTAATTTAAAAATTACATATTTTACCCACTACATACTATTAATTCCATATCAAATTAATTATATCACCAAAAACTAAAAAAAAATCAAAGTAGGTAGATTTAAGTATGTTTTTCATTGTGCCCAAAAATCATTACATTTTCTTGCATGTCTAAGTCATAATAAAATAAATGGTGATTTGAATAATTGATTTTTAATAGGCCATAAATCAATTTTTTTGTGGATTTTTACCCGGCAGGCCCTATAAACTTTGCCAATTGCCTCCACAACCTTTGAAACAACATAATTCTCCCCTCGACCCCGTAATCTTGCCAACTCTTTCCCTATGAACCTTGTGGTTACTCTGTTTGAAGCTCGCGAGGGTTCTTGGGGTAATTTATAAGGTCGATAGGGTAATTACGTTATGTAAAAGGACGTGGAGGTGATTGGCAAAGTTTATAGGGTCTGTTGGGTAAAAATCCCATTTTTTTAGGATCTCTTAATTTTCTTGGATTCCTCTCACATACACTTATTTAGAATAAATTTATTTTTGAGAAATAAATTGATCTTCTATTTTTTAAAAATAATTTGAGAAAAATCCCCCAACACAAATCGTTAATTCATAACAAATTCATTTTTCATTCAAAAACTCCAAAAAATATATTGCATTCATTTCATCATTTTTCACAGTCTGGCAAAGTTTTAGGATTTTTGGATTTCATTTGTTAAAAATGCATTTTAGCCCTAAACTTGCCCGAATTTGCATGTCATTTTTAATTGCATAAAAATTTTAAAAAATGCCTCTCTAGAAACCTGAATTCTAGATTGTCTATCAATTTATCTAAGGAAATAGTTTTCCTCCCTGAGTTCGACCTTGAGCTTGCCTAAGTAAAATAAAAATCTGACCGCTTGCTTTAATTGAATAATTACTTTAGTGGTCTTTTTGATTAATCCTAAGTGCCCGAATACCCCACAATTTGATGTTATTAATGAAGGTATTTAGCGGTTCTTCAATGGCACTATTGCTGGGGAGGCACAACTTAGGTTGATTTTTTTAAGAAAAATTAGACATTAGGTTTTCCACCCCAAGTAGTCTGACCCCCGATTTTTCGTGTAATTATTACTATATTTATTTCTTGCATTTTTATGTATTTTATTTGATTTTTATTTCTTATTTCTTTATTTTATTTTGAGTCTCTCTGACCACCATATTATTTTTTGTGCGAGGGACCTAAGGTAACGAAGTAACTGCTTAGGTGGCAGAGCATCGCAGGAGCATTGGAGGCTGGTTTTTCTAGGATTAAGCTGACTTAAATAATGCATAAAAATTAAGATCATATGGAGTCATGAGAGAACGTAGAGTCTAGGATTTTATTTTTACATTATATTTCATATTTGTAATTAATTTATAATAATTAGGTAATTGCACTTTTATAGCGGGTTCTGTTGGGATCTCGCGTGTGTACCCGGACACTTGGACATTATTTTTTGTCATGTCTTGAGACCTGTTTCACTCTCCGGTGAGGGTAGAGCTCGACTTGAGTGGCTCGTAGGTTAGACCAACACACACGATTCTTAGGGCATTTTATAGGTCAAATATTGTTTGCTTGTGCTTGTTTAATTTTGGACCACACATTCACTTAATAATACACACCAAAGAATGTTTTACTTAGTCAAATTATATTCACATTCTTCTTAAATAAAAGGAATTTCTGCTAGGTGCGGGTTCATCATCTGCATTTCATCTAGTATAAAATTTTCAATTTTGTATTGCATCCCGCATGTATAGCACGCTTATCATTGTAAGTCTTCTGAATCAGGCATGCATCATTGTATCTATCATTGCATCAGCTTTTCTTGACTTCCTTCCCCTTGGTTTTACAACTTATGATTAAAGAAAATTGAGACTGTTCACTAGGCGTGCCTTGTGTGGTGGATCCAATTCAGTGAAAATCAAACTTAAAATCGAGACTACTAATACAACTTTGACCAAAAAATTGAACTAAAATTGGAATTGTTTTTGGGAGAGAAAACCTGTCCTTGTATGCAGGTACTTACCACCAAACAAAGTGGGTAAGGATACATACCCTGAGGTTAGATTCCAAATCCCTGGACTTGCCCCCTAAGTCTCCATGTCCGACTCTCACGGATTTGGGAGCGGCAAGGGCTTGCCTTCGACCTTAGACTATATTTTTTTCTTGTATAAGCCTATATCTCTCCTTTGAGGTATGATATTAAACCTGATAGACCGAGAAGATCACCTCATTGATTGGGAGCACACATGAGCACCACTGTAAGTAAAGAGACTCCCTGTGTGTAATGGATTCATAAGATTGTTTCATCACCAACATAAAATTGACAAGATAATTCAGCAGAACCTTTATGGCCTTCACCATGTGCAGTTGGTGAAATTGGGGTTTGCTTTGTATTTCTATTCATGTGTGTGAGTTCAAGGTCCGCGATCTTAACACCATTCCTATTGCTCCTTGTTTCACATTGTGTTGTTGATTCGAACCTCTTGACATAGATAATGGCGGATTGGGGTGATTTCTACTCAGACTTTGTGAGCCACTCACTGACCATTCTAAACCGACCATCCTCACAAGTTCAGAGACACTCTTCCTCTGAACCCCCTCATTTCATGGAGACTTTTCCCATGAGACTAAGGTTAATAAGCCACTCTTCATTCTCGAGGGTAGTCAGACGCAGACCAAACTTCTCTTCTCTCACCAATTCGAGGAAGACTCTTACCTCGATGCTTTTAGTTTGCCTTATTACAAATCTATTAATTCAGTTCCTCTGTATTCTGAAGGTGAAGATAATCAAGATAACATGATTCCTCCCAAGAAGAACTAAGATGATGAGGGAGATAATGACCCATTGAAGGACATCCTAGCCAGGCTTGCACAAGATGAGCAGAGAAGTGAATTACTCAGATAAAAGCTTGGCAAACTGAGGAATGAGGGGGATTGATGAGATATGCCTACAATCCCAATGTTGTACAGAACAAGAACTGGATTAGGTCGGTTGTACCACCAAATACTAGAGAACTAAAAGCATCACTTCTTGACACTCCTGCCAAAATTTTATGGCAATGCAATAGAGGAACCATACATGTTCATGTAGGAGTTTAAAACTATATGTGACATCTAGGATGACCTGGAGTACCACATGACCACATACATCTTAGAGCCTTCCCCTTTGCTGTAGCAAATAAAGCCTCCTATTGGCTAAAGAACTTGGGGAGGGTTGTCATGGCATGGTCTACATTAATGGACCTGTTTCTAAAGAAGTTCTACCCATTAAGTAGGACTAATGAGATGAGGTCTCAGATATCGAGTTTCACACAGATGTCCCATGAGCCTTTCCATGAGCAAGGGAAAGATTCAAAGACTTGATTCATAAATGCCCATGTAACGATATTGAACGACCTATCCTGGTCCAGAACTTGTACAGTGGTCTGATTCCTGAGGTTCAAGGATTACTAAATGCTTCCTATAGTGACATCCATCTGAGTAGAGGAGCCGATGCAGTTTGGACGATCTTAGAGCAGAAGGTAAAGACCATCCACACCAGATAATCTATAAGGGAGTATTATAATCCACCTCCCTCTTGCGTACATCAGGAGGTGGGGAAAACAACTGTCATCGATCTATCTAATGACCTACTCCCCAACATGGGGATTATCAGTGATAAATTAATGAAGGTTGACCAGATCAAGAAGAAGGTGAGCGAGATACACAAACTTGTCGAGTGGGAGAACCTCGCCAAGCTTCCGAAATAGATGGCGGAGCTAGCTGATAGGGTGTCTAAGACTAATATACATTCTCCGTTTGCACTCCTACTCTTATCTACCGAGTACACCACATTCAAGAGCATCATGTGCAGGGGCCTTACAACACTTGGACTCAGGGTCAGCTTGAGGTCCACGAGAGATAGTTCACGGAGCTGAACATTGAGACAGTAACCGAGGAACCTCCATAAGTGTGGTAGGTGAATGGGATTTGGTACAGTAATGATTCAAACGTTACCCAGTGACAATAACAACATCGCCTACATTAGCCCCTCAGAACCAGTACCACCAGTTCCCATCCCCTCAACAACAGTAGTCGGGCCATCAGGACTACCAGCAGAACCCCCCTCAACAGAGCCAGTATAGTCAACAAGTCCAACAGGGACCTAACAGACCGCATCAGAGTCATTATCAGCCTTCCTAGAGGCAGGACCATGGAGCCTCATCCCCAGGTACCTTTGACCTTCAAACGGTCCTCGATGAGGTCAAGCTCATCCACAATGAGCATCACGATCAGAGAGCCGACATCAATCGGCTTTCACATTGGCGTGATGAGTTCATCGCTCCTAGGGCCTCCATCTCAACACAGGTTCAGGTTAACCCCAACAACCTGAACTAAGGACAGAATCACCATAAGGATCATGTATACTATTCCAATTTCTTAGAATCAGAACATGAGATTCTACAGCATGGTATTCACCATCTTACTCTTAGAGAAATAGGACCATGCAGAGCCCTAATATGGCACGGTAGAGTGGAGGATACCAATGAGCCAACCCCTATGGAGAGCTCGGAGGAGGTGGATCATCACCAGCATCACCAGCAACACCACCTTCATGACCACTAGGGGGATTTGAATCCCTAAAAATCCAAAAAAAATTCAAGAAAATCCAAAAAGAAAAAATAAAGTGACATTGTGAACAATAGCGAGCAGTGGATCTTCAAAAGATGATAAGACCACATTGGATGCAACACAATAGTTTTTCTAGCTTCAGTTTCAGTGTCAATTCCATTTCAAGCATGTCAGTCGAGTCCTATACAAGGTCCGAGTTAGAGTCATGTACAACTGAATTCTGATTCCAATAAGAACTTAGATGATGATGTTTCTATTTCACATCGTAAGCCCCCAATAATCCCTTTCCCTCAGTCATTATCTAAGGGAAAGAAAAAAATCTCAAAAAAATGATCTTGATGTTTTGAAGATGGAAAAGATGTGTAGAGAGAATGTCAAAGTTGAGATCCCTTTCCTCCAATTAGTGTACATGGTTCCTGCATTCAAGAAATACCAAAAGGTGAGATGCACACCTATTAGGGCTAGCAGGAAAAAGAACATTCGAATAGTGAAGCATGTGTTATCCATAGCTACTACTTATGTAATCCGTAATGAGATTCCAAGGAAGAATAGAGATCTATGAGCACAATTCGCCACCAGTCAGATAGCTGGCATATCCTTTTCTCGTACTCTACTCGATAATAGATCTTCAATCAATCTATTGCCATATTCTCTCCTAGATCATCTAGATTTAGGCCCTCTAAGGAGATCGAGAGCACTCCTACAGTTTGCAGGCCGATCTATTAAGAGGTTTAAGAGAATGCTAAGGGACATTATCTTTGATGTAGAGGGGAAGCAGTACAAGGTGGACTTCACGGTCCTATATATGGATCGTCCCCGAAGATGGCAAGATTCTCATATTTTCCTTGGTCGCCCCTTTCTGAGGATGGTTGAAGCCATATTCGATTATACACTAGGAAAGATACTCTTTCATGCATATGATGAAAGTGTAGAGTTAGAGATGCAACAAACGAAATGGAAAAGACCTGATTCAGATAGAAGTATATAGTATCTCTCATTAGAGGTCGAGTGCTATGGAGCTGACACATTTGATCGCTGGCAGCAACAATCAGCTTGGGTTGATGAGTCCCTCTCAACAGGAGAGGACAATGTAGATGAGGCAATTCGACAGATCCTACAGAATCATACCTTACCCACAAGAGATTCATTGGATGTATCTCCCTACATCTTTAATGACTCAGAAGCCGACTTAAGCATTTCATACATGTTCCCTTCTTGTCAATTAGATGATGAGGTTGACGAGTTGGATGTGTCTTTTGCCTATTATTTGGACACCTTTGGTGATCCGACTCCTGAGCATAACTAGTTGGTGGCTGCTATCACAACATATCCAACCACATCGACCACAGAGCCATATTCAAAGGCAGTTGAGCCAAACCTACCCGAAAGATCATACAATTCCCAAGCTCAAACCTCTACTCCTCTCCCAGAAGTATGCCTTCCTTGTGGGCCAACCCCAGAAGTTCCCAATCATTATCAGTTCTAGCTTGACCGGAGAACAAGAATCTCTCTTGCTAGAGATTCTTGAACAGAACTGCAAGGCCGTAGGCTGGAGCATATCTGATCTTCGCGGGATTAACCTCGCTCTGTGCTCACACCATATTTACCTTGAGGAAGGTTCTAGACCCTCTCATGAGTTCTAGCGCAGGTTGAATCCAAACTTGCAAGATGTGGTCAAGAAGGAAAATGAAAAATGATGTAACGTAGGGTTTATATATCCCATCTCTGATTCTAAGTGGGTGGCACCACTTCATGTAGTAAATAAGAAGGCGGGACTTTAAACAATCACCAACTTGGATGGAGAGGAGATTGTGATGCAAGTGCCCACATCATGGCATATCTGTGTGGATTATAAACACTTGAATGCCAAGTCCAAAAAGGATCATTTCCCCTTACCATTCATTGCCAAGATCCTACAAAGAGTAGTGGGAAAAGAATACTTTTCGTTCTAGATGGGTGATGAATCCATGACTCATTAACATTCTTTCTGCATTTTGTCTTCAAACCCTTAACAAATGCATGTAAATATTAATTAATTTCCATTCATTATCAAAACATCACTCATGAATAAAAATGCATTTTATGCATTAAAATCATGTAAGTAAATAAAAGAATAAAAAGAAAGAAAATAAAAACATGGCATACTGTAAATATGTATCCATGTACAGTATGACTAAATAAAACATAAATATAGTTGAAGGATATATTTATATAACCTAACCCCGAGACCAAGTCAACATGGATTGGTCGATAAAAAAATAAGTATGGGGAGATAAGGAAGAAAACATCAAAAAGAATCAATTATGCATTCTATACATTACTCATTATTTATCCAATATTAATCAAAACTTTGATTATTTTTAATTAATTCATTTATATATATTTTTCATCAAACTCTTCTCATATTTATTTCTAAATATATATATACAAATATGAAAATCTTAAAAAATATCTAATGTATATATGCCAAGAAAGCCATCTTTCAAATTGTTAATTTCTCAAATTCCAAACATCATAACTTCTTCATAAGAACTTCAATTTCATTCTACTCACCTGTATAATTCATAAAATAATATTATATAATTAATGAAGGTGATTTCACTAAAATCGGAGTCCATTCGCAAAAAATCAATTTTGGGACCTAATGACAACTATGTTTCTGGGCTATTTTCTTTATTCAGAATTACTATTTATAAATTTAATAATTGTATAATTTATAACTATTTTATTGATCGTGTATATTACATATAAATATCTCATAATTTTTTGAGATTATTTAATATTTTAAATAAATCAAAAACCCTAATTTATAGATAAATTTGAACTGTGTAACTTATATCTGTAAATTATTAAGTATACTTTATACATATTTATTAATATTATATTTATATTTAATTAAATATTTATTATTTACAAAAAAAACTATATAATGAATAAGTTAATTTTAAAATAACACTATTTACTATTTATATCTAATTTATAAAACTATTTAGCATCTGACCAACCAGTTTCTGACACGTTTTAGCACCTGGGCCATCTTCTTCAAGAAATGGCTATTAGAACTTTGTTCCACCGGCTGATCTTCAACCAATTTCCCAGCATTCACCTCATCATCTAAACTCGATCTAACACGTCTATTCTACTTTCCTAACAACATAAATCCATGCCCACCTTAGATCTTTACCTAACTTCTACCCATCGATCTATAAAATAAATCGAAGTTCATCATTTGCAAACTAACTTTCTCCTGCACAGAACAACCTAGTTGATCCTCTAATTTTCTCCACCACGCCCTGTCAGGGCTAGGACTTCATCCAGTGTGGAAGGTGGATCACCAGAGATGAGGTTCCAAGGCTTTCTTAGCCTTGAATCACTGTCGTGCATCGTGTACAACTCCAGGAATGCCACCCCATCGAGTGACGACCAAGAAGGTCCGATACCTTCTTCTTCACAAGTACTTCCTTCACCCACTTTCTATTTTGCCTCTGTTTGTGTAGCCACTTAGCTAGTTTATCATACAATTAAGTGTCTTAATCACCCATCTTCAAACCACAATCAAAATCTCTCTTCAATTTGAGCTTACATCTATGCAACTTCAATCTGAAATTATTTTATGTGGAGCCTATTTTTCTGTAAGAATTTTCAACCTTCAGATTAATTCCCTTGAGGAATCGAGCCATTAAAACTTCTTTACAGGTATGTGATGATTACTGAATCTCTCAACCATCGTTTGGAGTTCCCATCTTCTCCATTAATCAACCGAGTCTTTCGAGCAACAGCATATCAGGAACCTTAATCCCTGGTTGAGCCTCGAGCCATCGCCGCCATCTTCCTCAACTTCAGCTGCTGCAGGCGAGCTCAGAGGAGATAGGAGATGTCCTCCGGCCCTGTTAGAGGTGTACCACAATCGTCGCATCATTGTTGATCGCCGAAGAAGAAGATCGAGTGACACCGTCCTAGGATTGGGGAAGAACCGCAGGAAGAACATAAGACACAAACTTCTGACACATAGAGCATTTGGATGATCCAGATCACGCAAGATGTTTATGAAGGATATGGTTTGAACCTCAAGCGCATCACGGAAGTGTGAGCATCGTATCGAATACGACGAGGAGCGACTAGTCGCACTAGTTGCTCGATGCAGCGGAATTTAAAAATTTTCTTATGACGAAACCACATGATCCAAGAACACTTCTCGGATCGTTTCGTCTAAACCACAAACAAGTAATTAGGATTACCTCTTGATGCGTGGTTGCGATCAAGTCTCTGAACGAAGAGACCTCCTGTCTCAAGTCCGATCTGATGGAGGAGACGCTTGCGAGCACGGGGATGAACCGCGTGCTTCTCACAATCCATGTTGATGATCCAAGCGGCGGATCTCCTGATCTCGACACACGAGATCCGACGTCTTCTTCACAAGCGAGGCGCACCGAAGGAGACGGAGATCCACGAGCAGACGAACGGGCAGCATAACGACGATGTCGCGGCGATGGAGAACCTCTCTAGGTAATCCATGGTGGACGGCCACATGAGAGGGAGAGAGAGGGCTATCGAGTAGAGAGAGAGAGAGATGCTTCTCAAGCATTGTGTGTATTAGAAGAGCAATGGGGTGCCTCTCCTTTTATAGGGTTTTGGGATCCATGGATCTCAATCCATGGGACAACACAAATCCAATGGCTCTCATTGATTGTGTTTCTTTTAATGGCTAAGATTTGTGTTGGTAAAACCAACAACAATTAATTTAATTTAAATTAAATATATGTTGATAAATCAACACAATTTAATCACAAAATTAAATCATCAATACATGGAGATAATGAAAGGAGAGAAAGCCTCCTTCCATGTGGAGAGGAGGGACGGCCTCCCTTTCCTAATGGAAGTGGTGGCCGTCCACCCTCCTCCATTAGAAGGTGGCTATTTCATCTTTTATGTAATCTCCATTATTTGCAACAACTTTTGTTGCAAATTATTCTACAAAATTAATTCACAATTATTTTGCAGACGTTGCAATCTTGCCATTGAAAAATTTGTGAATCATATTCACAACCCAAAACAAAATGTAAATTACATTTTCAATTCAATGTCCAATGTGAATCCAATTCACATTAACATTTAATTAACAAATGTAAATTACAAATAGCTCTCTCTTATATATTATAAATCACATTTATAATATATATGACTAATATAGATATTGCTATCCACATTATTCATATCCATGATAATTAAATCACATTTAATCATCTTGGATCTCTATTCTCTTGTTCTCAAATAACATGAATCATATTCACATTATTCACATCTTTGATAATCAAATCATATTTAATTATCTAAGACAACTCTCTTTATAATATGAATCGAATTCATATTAATCATGATAATTAAATCACATTTAATTATCCATTTTCTCAATGCTCGGATACATATATCAACAATAGAATTATCCATGAACTCTTTCAAGGACAATGCGCTTTCTCCGCGAATACTTGGAGATAAGGACAGGGCGATTGTATTGTTCCACGTATAGTGACATGGATATTGAGATCACATCTCAAATCCAGATCTCGAGCCTCCCATAGATGCTTGATTAAATCAAGACCGTAAATCTAATCTTCTCATTGAATCTGAATCACATTCAGATCAATGTCCAACATTTGGACTAAGATCATACTACTTCTCTACTGAGAGGAGTTACTAAAATCCAGACCTGTTTCATCACTCCCTAGGAATGGAGGCGTCATGGTTTTACAATCGTTTATGATCACATCACCCTCAGGTATTCCTAATACCTGTACATCCTGCATACTGGAAGACTCGGAATAAACCCGAAGTATTAGATCAACTTTACACTGTCTACTTCAGGGTTCTATCAGTAAGTTTCTCATTCGATCATTGGAAGTTGGTATCGATCATATAATTTCCAAAAGCATATATCATACCTAGGTCTTGATCATATACTTTCCAAAAGTATATGTCAAACCTACAAATTCAGTCAAGCTTCCAAAGCGAGATGACCATGCGCATGGAATTTGATTCTTCCCAATATCTCATGAGTGAGCTCATTTCTTTCGGTTCAGTAACTGAACCTGTATGGTCCCTTTGACAGATCGTACTACTCATATGCCCTTATATGCACACCAGCGCACCGGTGTATAGACCTTGATTAGGTCATCAACCTATTGGTCTGCCAAATGTACATACTCAATCATATAGTGACACATATGTCTTCGGTCAGAGGATGCGTGCATGTATCGTGACAGCATACGATATAGGACTTTGGTTATCTCGATCTCGTTAAGTCAACTCTTTGACCTAACTAATCTGACACCACCAAATCTCTATTCCTATGCGGAGGACTTGCATCAAGAGGTCGGTCAGATATCAGCCTAACTGAGATAGGATTGCATCTCCTACTTTGGCTGGAGATCATCTCTTAATAATCATTTGAAGGTGCTTTGACGAGTCCTCAATCTAACTCATTAGATATTCATCTAAGCACCAGCCTCTATGATTCAATAATTGAATCAACAACTGTATGATCATTAACATGGCCATGGTACATAACCCTAATTGTACTAAGAGACCTATTATGCAAATTATGTATTCTTCATTTCAGATCAGGGAATGATATTCGCAATAACATTTATTGCATAATGGCTCGCCGTGGGGTCGCATGTCCAACAATCTCCCACTAGCCCAAAGAGTCATTAATGGGCTAATCATTTAAACCCACACTCATGTGGCAATCATAGGCTATTAAGAAAATAGCTAGGTAAGTTGATCAGTCACTCTGTTCCTACGAGACTACGCCAAGTCCTTTTACGGCACTTGCATATCCCCAGTAACAGTGCTCGCATCTAATACGAATGTTGCATCTCATGCAACCAATACTCATTCTTGTTAAAGCTATTATAGGGTACTTGACACTATTGTTATAACTAGTATTTCCATAATCCTTATCAGAATACCTTCATCGCTGGAGATCACTATCTCCAAAGTTAAGACCTTTTAGATCGCTATCTATAAAGTCTTAAGTACTTGAAGATAAGACTTTGAGATCACTATCTCAAAAATCTTATCATCTATGAAGATTTTGTTATTACTGCAATCAAGTATTTTATCTCCATAGTAGGATTAGCAACAGTTTACAACTCCCACTGCATGGCAGACATCTGGTATTCGTACATATCCAGCATACACTCAGCTTCTCGTAACTGATGCACAAGTGTAAGAAGTTCTAGCATTCACTTTCTCAACTTTTTGAGGTGCTATCCCTTTAAATAGGTCAGTACCATATCTTAAGGGATGGAAGCCTTTCTTGGTATTTCTAAGAATAGAATATGTCCAAGGTGTACTACAAAATGTGACAGTCCCAATATCCTTTTTCTCTTTGCTTCTGAACAACTTCAGGACTAAGATCTAAGAGGTATCCTTGAGATCATATCTCGAGGTATGGGATTACCAGATTATAAAACACTTATTATTATCATCCTTAGATCATTCCAAATGATCAGGATAATATCTACATTTAGCACGATGAACACAATGGGACTCCCACTAAGCTTCACATGGTCCATCAAGATTCTATCTGAAATCATAACATTTATAATTTCATCAGATCTTATGATCCAACTACAAGAAGCTTATTTGAGTCCAAAGATGGAGTTATTTAGCTTGCACATTTCCCAAGGAAGGGTGTATTGGACATTTTTACTTTGAATACAATATTCACAAGTATGTGAGATTTGAATCTTTAGACAATCTAAAGTTTCATGTCTTACTAGTCCATTGATCTCATCAACAGACATATGTCCAAAACTTGATGCCAGATCATTGTCAAATGATCTTTATCCTCCTATTGATCTTTAAAGGTTTAATTTCCAATATTAGAGAACCATTCATTAATTTTCTAATTTAGTAGAATCTACTAGATTTTTATATTACTATCTGAAATATCTCCATCATAACTATTTATGATAGATTGATTACAGAATTCATGTTTATATCCAATAATTAGAAATAAACAATGAGTGTATTCTAATATCTAGGTCATAGAGACATTCTCTAAGACTAAGGGCTCCCACTGAAAATATGAAGTCTATTGATCCAATGGAAATTGTTGCAACACTTGCATCACTTTCAACATGGATGACCAATGAACCTTAAGATCAAATTTCTAATATTCTAATACATATGCAACCAATTGCAAGTGTTATTAGAAGATTGAGATACAATTATTAGACTTTACCTTATCAAATAAGTAAGTCAATTTTAATGATTATATGTAGGTTATTCTGATGTATTATCCGATTCCTTCTCTAAGAATTCTAGATAGATTTGATAGTCATACTATCAACACATCAATATATTGCAGTATTGGCATTCATCCAACTCTTTGGATGTCATATGGAAGTCACAGAAGTACAGTAAACTCTTTGATTATACTTCTTGCTTGGGTCCAACCCATGCTTCCACTGCGCTCCCTTAATCTATAAACAACCATTGCTTAAGACTAAGGATCTCTTGTGTTAAATTCAAAAAGAATTCAATGT
This sequence comes from Ottelia alismoides, assembly GCA_037367405.1. Taxonomy (NCBI): domain Eukaryota; kingdom Viridiplantae; phylum Streptophyta; class Magnoliopsida; order Alismatales; family Hydrocharitaceae; genus Ottelia; species Ottelia alismoides. The sequence continues at coordinate 935,676 of JAZKJV010000408.1, forward strand.
AAGAGCATTTTAACATTTATACATGCTTCACCCAATTCATAAAATATGAATATTATGAAGCTTCATGAATGACTAGAGTATAGACAGTAGAATGATGACACTCATCATGTCTACATCCATCCAGACTCTTAAAACATTAGTTTAGGTAGGTATTCAAATATTTTGAATATATCATCTCTTATGGAGCCATCATTCTGCATGATGCAGAGAACCATGTCATTCATGATTAAATATTGAGAGCACATATGTAAGCCAGAACATCTTCTTAGATTTTATAAGGATTATTTGATAATTACGATCATTATCGACATGTCAGTTCAAAAGTACATTCGATGAGATCAAGACTTATAGAGACATACAAACCCTAGGGCTTCAGTCCTATTGTCTTATTTAATTATCATTCCTCATTATTACGAGGAAACTTGCACATTGCAACCACATATATTATGTGTCCAATTGCAAGTACAATATCTGAATCAAGGGTTCAATCCATGATATTTTACTGGTTATTATTGAGTATAATATTGAGTGGGTTTAATGAAGGATTCTCTGAAATAAGAAATTTGCATAAGTGTACATATTTATATATATATATATATATATATTTTACTTTGATTTAGGAATTTTATATCAAAGTTGTCTTGCCATGTCAACACTGAAAGTTCATTCCCTTAATCACTTTCAATGTAAGAGATATACTTACCATTATATCTCAAGCAAGATCTGGGATCTCCTTCCTTATCTTTGTTGCATCCCAATAATATGAAAACCTACAACTCGGATAAAAAGAAGCGGGAACACATTCCGCCTTGCAAGTCCAACTTGCATCTCCCAATTCGGTCTTTAACACCCGGGCCCACCACCCATAAGGTGATGTTGACCCGTCATTAATTGAACCAACCGTCAACAGGAATACAACTCGCTATGCGCAATCCAATATCGCCCCAATAATATGAGGACCCGATATTGGGGTCACTACGCATACGTCCTTACTCTTTCGAGAAGCGACGAGCCCGATCCAAATGGATTGCATGCAGGAGTTGTCACTTCAGACAGGCATCTCCCACATACAATATCTGGTGACGGAACCCTTCGCCTTGATGGGAAACCATGGATGTCACTTATGTGATCCTCCATCTCTTATTCAAATTTAATTAATTATTATGAATCACATTCATACAATTAATTCTTCCAAAGGAATTATTAACTACAATCATATTAGAGTATTTTAATTGGACATAATTAACTTAATCATATTAAATTAATTATCAATCCAATTCAATCAATTAAACTTGATTGTCTTACTTGAATATATATGGTATTATTCTCAAAGTACGTATTAATTCGTATTTTAATAATTAGAAAAATACATCTTAATCCCTCGAACATTATCCCGGCCCTACCCGCTGTCATGGTCAGTACCGGCGGGAGTGGGACGGATCGCATACGTTGCAACCCGCTACCCCAGCGATCCCCGACTAGACACCATATCCGCCTCGGGAAAGGATAATGCCAAATTGATTAATTTGTACTTGAGATGATCATCGGTTCTTCAACCGAAATTATACCATATAGTAATCAAAACAATTTTGATTATAAGGAAATTTGCTAGACAAATTCCCAGTCCTATTCAAGCAAGGAGTTTGATGATTGTGTTTCCAATTATGATTTAGATCAAATCTAATCAATTAATTGGTTGAGGCCAAGTCAATTAAGGAAATAATCATCTTCCAATATTTATCAAATATTTTCCATAATTATTTCTCGAAATTAACAATTAAATTCATTAATTGACAATCATATGGTTCTTGATTAGGAAAGTAATTTCAGCAGTTACCCCTACTTACTAAAATTAGCATATCTCAATCAATTTAAATCCAAATTAATCAAAGTAAGTTTTTATATTTTGATAATTTGATTTACAACAGAATCTTGTGATTTGCATGCATTTCGAGGCGTCTCTAAATAGTAATTAACTCCTTAATTACGTTAAGATTCGCAGTTCCCGTAACAGTGAATACATGTTCATTAAAACAACCATATCTCGAGCATACGAAATCCGATTTACGCAAACTCAGATCCTATGATTTCCTTATTTAATGGAGAACAAAATCCAAGTATTAAATTCGTGTTTAAGCAATTTAAACAGTGTCGAATTTATTTACTAAACAGATCTGCGAAATCAAATGCGATAAAAACTTTCGCGACCTTAACGAACCCAAGTCGTCCTCGGTTTGCGAATCATATTCGAAACCGTCAACCTGGCTCTGATACCACTTGAAGAATATGGTTAGATCCTCAAGCGCATCACGGAAGTGTGAGCATCATATCGAATACGACGAGGAGCGACTAGTCGCACTAGTTGCTCGATGCAGCGGAATTTAAAAATTTTTTTACGACGAAACCACATGATCCAAGAACACTTCTCGGATCGTTTCATCTAAACCACAAACAAGTAATTAGGATTACCTCTTGAAGTGTGGTTGCGATCAAGTCTCTGAACGAAGAGACCTCCTGTCTCAAGTCCGATCCGATAGAGGAGACGCTTGCGAGCGCGGGGATGAACCGTGTGCTTCTCGCAATCCATGTTGATGATCCAAGCGGCGGATCTCCTGATCTCGATACACGAGATCCGACGTCTTCTTCACGAGCGAGGCGCACCGAAGGAGACGGAGATCCACGAGCAGACGAACGGGCAGCATAACGACGATGCCGCGACGATGGAGAACCTCTCTAGGTCATCCATGGTGGACGGCCACATGAGAGGGAGAGAGAGGGCTGTCGAGTAGAGAGAGAGAGATATGCTTCTCAAGCATTGTGTGTATTAGAAGAGCAATGGGATGCCTCTCCTTTTATAGGGTTTTGGGATCCATGGATCTCAATCCATGGGACAACACAAATCCAATGGCTCTCATTGATTGTGTTTCTTTTAATGGCTAAGATTTGTGTTGGTAAAACCAACAACAATTAATTTATTTTAAATTAAATATATGTTGATAAATCAACACAATTTAATCACAAAATTAAATCATCAAAACATGGAGATAATGAAAGTAGAGAAAGCATCATTCCATGTGGAGAGGGGGGACGGCCTCCCTTGCCTAATGTAAGTGGTGGCCGTCCACCGTCCTCCATTAGGAAGGTGGCTATTTCATCTTTTATGTAATCTCCATTATTTGCAACAACTTTTGTTGCAAATTATTCTACAAAATTAATTCATAATTATTTTGCAGGCATTGCATTCTTGCCATTGAAAAATTTGTGAATCATATTCACAACCCAAAACAAAATGTAAATTACATTTTCAATTCAATGCCCAATGTGAATCCAATTCACATTAACATTTAATTAACAAATGTAAATTACAAATAGCTCTCTCTTATATATTATAAATCACATTTATAATATATATGACTAATATAGATATTGCTATCCACATTATTCATATCCATGATAATTAAATCACATTTAATCATCTTGGATCTATATTCTCTTGTTCTCAAATAACATGAATCATATTCACATTATTTACATCTTTGATAATCAAATCATATTTAATTATCTAAGACAACTCCTTTTATAATATGAATCGAATTCATATTAATCGTGATAATTAAATCACATTTAATTATCCATTTTCTCAATGCTCGGATACATATATCAACAATAGAATTATCCATGAACTCTTTCATGGACAATGCGCTTTCTTCGCGAATACTTGGAGATAAGGACAGGGCGATTGTATTGTTCCACGTATAGTGACATGGATATTGAGATCACATCTCAAATCCAGATCTCCGGCCTCCCATAGATGCTTGATTAAATCAAGACCGTAAATCTAATCTTCTCATTGAATCTGAATCACATTCAGATCAATGTCCAACAATTGGACTAAGATCAGATTACTTCTCTACTGACAGAAGTCACTAAAATCCAGACCCGTTTCATCACTCCCTAGGAATGGGAGCGTCATGGTTATACAATCGTTTATGATCACATCACACTCAGGTTTTCCTAATACCTGTACATCCTGCATACTGGAAGACTCAGAATAAACCCGAAGTATTAGATCAACTTTACAATGTCTACTTCAGGGTTCTATCAGTAAGTTTCTCATTCGATCATTGGAAGTTGGTATCGATCATATACTTTCCAAAAGCATATATCATACCTAGGTCTTGATCATATACTTTCCAAAAGTATATGTCAAACCTACAAATTCAGTCAAGCTTCCAAAGTGAGACAACCATGCGCATGGAATTTGATTCTTCCCTATATCTCATGAGTGAGCTCATGTCTTCCGGTTCAGTAACTGAACCTGTTTGATCCCTTTGAGAGATCGTACTACTCATATGCCCTTATATGCACACCAGCGCGCCGGTGTATAGACCTTGATTAGGTCATCAACCTATTGGTCTGCCAAATGTACATACTCAAACATATAGTGACACATCTGTCTCCGGTCAGAGGATGCGTGCCTGTATCGTGACATCATACGATAAAGGACTTTGGTTATCTCGATCTCGTTAAGTCAACTCTTTGACCTAACTAATCTGACTCCTCTGAATCTCTATTCCTATGCAGAGTACCTGCATCAAGAGGTCTGTCAGATATCAGCCTAACTGAGATAGGATTGCCATCTCCTACTCTGGCTGGAGATCATCTCTTAATAATCATTTGAAGGTGCTTTGACGAGTCCTCAATCTAACTCATTAGATATTCATCTAAGCACCAGCCTCTATGATCCAATAATTGAATCAACAGTTGTATGATCATTAACATGGCCATGGTACATAACCCTAATTGTACTAAGGGACCTATTGTGCAAATTATGTATTCTTCATTTCAGATCAGGGAATGATATTCGCAATAACATTTATTGCATAATGGGTCACTGTGGGCTCGCATGTCCAACAGTTTAATCTCAGCCACCAGTCGAAACTGTGGAAAACTTGCAAACCCGGATGATTCCAGAAAATGAAGCCCACCTCCCGACGTTTCATTTTTTACATTTAGGTCCTTGACATGGACCTAAGTGTAATAAGTCCCAGATTTCTCTTTCAATTAGGACCCTGACCAGGGTCCTAATTGCAAAAGAACCCTTCATCTTTAATCCTATATTCTTTCTACACTAATATTTTAGACTATTATGGACATTGTGGACCATAGACACAAGTATATCATCGTTGTATTTTTTACGTTTTATTTTGTATCGAATCTTTATGATTTTCATCATATTTTGGTTTGGATTTTGACTTTCGATACTCTTTGAGTTCTCTTCTTTCTTCAAGCCCACTGCTCGAGTTTTGTCGTGTCTTCTACTATATAGTACTACCTATATTTTCGATCACAGTTATACTATATAGTGGATTCCTTTTTTAGAAAAAATATTCACTTTGAAAATTAAATAAAAATTGTAAAATAAAATTAAATAAAAACAAAAACTAAAAAGAGTTTTATCACTTGAAGAAAATAAAAAAAGGATAAAAAATATCACAAAAATATTTTCTTCACTCGAGAATTTTGAACAAGACTTTCTGCCTCCTTGTGTTCGACCCAGGTACACTTACTTGGATAAATAAATAATGAACAACTCCGATCATTTTAATCAAAGTTGAGTTTTGTTTGATTGATCTAATTTTGTCTAATGCTTTCTACACTGACACTCTTTTCCCCGTTGGCAAAGTTGGTTATCAATGAGTACTCAGGATTCAACCAAGTGGTCATCGCTCCTAAGGTCTATGAAAAGACCACATTTACACGTCCATTCGGTATGTATGCATTCAGGCGCATGTCCTTTGGGCTATGCAATGCACCGATGACTTTCCAGCGGTGCATGATTACAGTATTTGTCGTGATGGTGGTCGATTTCTTGAAGGTCTTTATGGATGACTTCTTGGTCAACAACGAATAGTTTGACACTTGTCTATCTCATTTGGATCGAGTCCTCAAGAAGTGCACTGAGGTGAATCCGATGCTCTCTTGCTAAGAAAAGGATGTTTTTTGTCACTTCTGATGTAGAGAGTTATATTTCACTTATACAGTACAAGTTAGATTCATAGTCATCAGAATTTGCGTATGAGGAATAGTTGTGACCAGATTATTGAGGCGACTTGAATAGAGACTTGTGGAACTTAAATGTTGTTATGTCTTAAATCTTATTCCCAATGAGGTTCTTCCAAACTAATAATCCAAAGATCGAGTTGAGCTCCATTTTTACCTTTTGTTCATGACATTGGCATGGAACCCAAAATCATTTCACTTTTGCATTTCATTTTAGTTACTTCGGGATGAGCAAGGTTTAAGTATAAAAGGTTGATGTATGTGTGATTCATCACTCTAAAAATTGAAAATAGAGCTTTGTTCCCGATTAATTAGCTTCATTTCATCATCTAATATTTTTATCATTCATGTACTTAGAATTAATTTCTGCATTTTAGCCTGCATATTTGCACTAAATAAGAAGCCTGAATTCCATTATAAATATCAGATGTATTATACCATATTTCACCTATTTTTATTTATTTTTCACTAACTCAGAGTTGAATATAATCAATTCTATAGTGTATATACTACTAACACTAATAAAGGAAAAATACCAAAAAACATTAACTTGTAAAATTGCCCAATAAAACCCTAACCCTAGTTTGAGACTAAAAACCTTAACATATGAATATCTCTCTTATACGATTTCCTATGTACATGTAATCACTTTTGAATTAATGTACATTCAACTATCTACAAAATAAGACCAAATTCAAAAGAATCGGAGTTCGTATGTGAAACTTGGGTTTTGGGCCCCTATTATTGTACATATTGACCTATTTTAACCTTATTATTTTATGTATAAAATAACTCCTTTTGATTTATTTCTTTTGCATTTATTTTCTTTGATTATTATTTTAATAAAATGTGTAAAAAGTACAAATAAATTGAGGCAAAAATCAAAGAAAAATAAATCAACCCGAGTATATACATAATTTGCATATAAGTCCTCTTTATTTTATTTATTATTTATTAAAAATAAAAAAAAATAGATTAAATTGTAAATATTTATTTTATATTTTATCTAAATTTATTTTGATTCTTATTTATTCAAAAATGCTAAAAATATATAAAATACAAAAATGCGGTATTTTATATCTATAAGATGCCGCCAAAAATACATTTTTTTCACAGATGATTTCATTTGATTTTTGATCCTTCACGAGTGTTGTAGATCTCATCCATATGAACAACTTTCATGTTGACTAGTTTTTTATTTGACCTCTTTTGTTATTTTTTTAATTTTTCTTTGGATTTAATTCTTGATTTTTCTGGGAGCGATACATGGCTACTCCTGGAGTCGCCAAGTGTCACCCCATTTTCTTTAATATTTTCTTTTAATCATTATTATTTTATTTTACGTATTATTTACTTTTAATTAATTTGTTTTATATATTTATTTTAATTTATTTAATTTTATCAATTTTATTTATTAATTTTATTTATTCTATTTACACATTTATTTATTTAAAGTATTATTGTTCTTATTAATTAATATTTATATTAGACATTATATTTTATTATTTATTTTTATTTTTATTTTATTTTATCACCATGTGGTAGCCTTAGGGATGGTTGCATGGTCTCCCCTCTTCCTTCCTCTTCCCATGCACCTTGTGCGTGACCTGTGCCTCTGCTTGCAACCGTCGATGGACGAGCGGCACACACCTCACACATCCTATGACCATCTCCTTATGCCCTCTTGTAATCGTGTATTGCACCATCTCCCTCTCTCTCCACGATCGTCGAGTTCCACACAACCATCCTCCCTTCTCTTCCTCTTCTCTCTCTCTAACCTGATCTGCATCCCCCAACCGCCGCCCCATTCCACCCGCATGACAACCACTCCCGTCGACCTTGGACTCTAGCCAACCAGCCATAAAATCACCGCAACTGATCTCCTTGCGTCCCATCCACCATTCTATCGAGAAAAGGATGAGCTCCCAGTCGTCTTAGGTGATAGCAATGGGCACCGGGTCGAAAGACAACCCCTCATTTCTCTGACGAGATCCGGTGGGAGACTCCCACTGTAGCAGCCGCGTGTCACATCTACCGATCCTTATGTGCCCTGCCTCATGCTTGAGGCAATGGCGAAGATAAACTCCTCCACCAACGATCTCTTACCCTCCATCTTCGTCCTCCTCTTTACTTCCAACCCATCTCCTTCTCCTTTGTTTTGTGTTGCACCTCTATCCTTCACACTCCTCCGCCTTCCACCCACTATCATGCCACCTTCGATTCCACCGCACCTCACTGCCTTGGCCTGTAGCGAGTACATCGCTCACCATCAACTCGAACCACCTCCACCGATTGACAACCACTCCTCAACGCACGTCCCTCCTCCCTTCACTAACCCCCTTCACCATTCGACATTTGTCCATCTTCACCGTACTCCTCTGTCACATCTCGATCCGTGTTCCAGTAGTCTTGCCATCATCGGCCGCCACATCTCGCCCTGCGCACCAATGGATCCTCATCACCATAACATCACCGGATGCTCTAGATGCCTCCGCCTCCTCATTCGTGTGTCGATCGAGGTCTTCAACATCCACCTTCACGCCTTGCCTCGCAGATGCCCTCGGCTGATTCCATGCCACCGCCCAGTCGTACTTGATCGCCTTGCTTAGAACTCAACGTTGTCACCATAACCTTTCTCCCCCCACGTGAGGAACATGTGCAGTAGGGGAATATTATGCACCTCTCCCCATAAATTTCAACATTTATGCTTGAGACCTCCCCAGTTGGAGCATGTGCAAGGCATGTGCCCCTTGGAGAAATTTACGCCACACTCTTCTAGCTTCCATCAAATACCAAGCACACTCCCGCCTCCTAGAGCTCACGTGCATTGCATGTGGTACCTTGTGCATGAAGGATTATGGAAAAATCCTCAAGCACACACGGAAGCTTGGGGATCGCATCATATGCGATCGTGAGCGACTAGTCTCTCGGTGCAACGGAAATAGAAAATTTAAATGATGAAACCACATGATCCATCAACCATTCACATATCATTTCATCTAAACCACATATTAGGTAAAGGAATATCTCTTGTAGCTTGGTTGTAATCAAGTCTCTAAGCAAAGAGACCTCCTATCTCAAGTCCGAGCCGATGGTAGAGATGCTTGCGAGCACGGAGATGAATCGCATGCTTCTTGCAATCCGAGTTGTTGATCCAAGCAATAGATCTCCTGATCTCATCTCATGAGATCAAATGTCTTCTTCACGAACAAGACACGTGGAAGGAGACATAGATCCACGAACGATCGAGGTGATTGTGTAACGACGATGCGAGGACGAAATTTATCTTTTCTCTTAGGTTAGAGTGGACGGCAACTCAAGAGGGAGAGTTGGCATGTGATATGAGAATGAGAAAGAGAGAGATAAATTTGTTGTACAGCATCTTCTTAGAAGGGAAAGGGTACCTCTTCTTATATAGTATTTTGGGAGTCCATGGATCTCAATCCATGGACTACACAAATCCAATGGTTTACGTTGGTTTGTGTTTGTTTCAGTGGCCATGATTTTGTTGCAAAAACACAACAACAATTAATTCAATTAAATTTAATATATATTGAATCATCAATACAATTTAATTTCGACTAAATCAATTTTGCATGGAGATAATTTAAAAGAGATAAATCTCTTTCTTAATGGGACTTGGTGGCCTTTCACCTCCTTCCACTAAGGTGGCTATTTATCTCCAATTAACTTGCAACAACTATTTGTTGCAAATTTATTCACACAAATAATTCATAATTATTTTGTGAATATTGAAATCATGCCATTGAAAAAATTGTGAATCATATTCACAACCTAAAATAAAATGTAAATTATATTTTCAATTAATTGTCCAATGTGAATCTGATTCACATCAACACTTAATTACCAAATGTAAATTACAATTATCTCTCTTTAATAAATTATAAATCACATTTATAATATATATGAATAATATGGATAGTACTATCCACACTATCCATATCCTTGATAATTAAATCACATTTAATTATCTAAGATCTCAATTCTCATGAATTCAAATAATATGAATCTTATCCATATTATTTATGATAATTAAATCACATTTAGTTATCCATTTCTCAATGCTTGGATATATTAACAATGTAACTATTCTTGAACTCTTTCAAGAATAATACACTTTTCCACGGATACTTGGAGATAAGGATCGGGCGATTATACGTTCCACGTATAGTGACTTGGATGTTGAGATCATATCTCAAATCCAGATCTTAAGGACCTTCCACAGATGTTTGATTAAATAGAAGCCGTAGATCTAACCTCCTAATTGTATATGATTTTCATTCAGACCATTGTCCAACATTTGTACTGAGATTAGATTACTTCTCTACTGAGAGGAGTTACTAAAACCCATCCATGTTTCATCACTCCCTCGATATGGAAGCATTATGGTTATACAATCGTTTATGATTACATCACCCGCAGGTATTCCTAACACATGTGCATCCTGCATACTGGAAGACCTAAAATAAACCCGAAGTTTTAGATCTCTTTTGGATTGTCACCTCCAGGGTTTTATCATTAAGATTCTCATTCGGTCATTAGGAATCAGTATCGATCATATACTTTCCAAAAGCATATATCATACCTAGAAATTCTTGTCATGCTTCCTAAGAAAGACGACCATGCATGGAATTTGATCAATCCTAATACCTTATGAATGAGCTCATGCATTCCGATTCACAAGGGAACCTGCATGATCCTTTTGAGAGATCGTATTACCCATATTCGCTTATATGCACACTCGTCAGTGTATAGACCTTGATTAGGCTATCAACCTATCGATCTACCAAATGTACATACTCATACCTATAGTAATACATATGCCTCCGATCAGAGGATGCATGCATATATCGTGACAGTATACGAAATAGGTCTTGGTTATATCGATCTCGTTAAGTCAACTCTTTGCCCCAACTTATCTGACACCTCCGAATCTCTATTCCTATACGGAGGACCTGCATCAAGAGGTTGGTCAGATATCAGCTTTTGGAGAAGAATTTCCATCTTGTTCTCATGCTGGAGATCCTATCTTAATAATCATTTGATGGTGCATGATGAGTCCTCAATCTAACCCTCAAGATATTCATCCAAGCACATGTCTTTATGACTCAACAATTGAATCAATAGCTATACGATAATTAAGATGGCCATGGTACATAATTCTAATTATACTAAGGGACCTTATAGTGCATTCATTCATTTAATCTCAGACAAGGAGTAAAATAAACCAATAACTTTTATTGATATATTAAATATTACAGTAACAATTATCGTAGAAATGGTTCGCCCCAGGCCTACATTGCTAACAATCTCCCGCTAGTCCTCAGAACCATTCAAGTACAATCCTTAAACCCATGCTCATAACATGCTGGTCAAAAACCTTTTGAGTCAAAGGTTTGGTAAGGGGATCAACAACGTTGTCAGTAGATGCCACCTTGGTGATGATGATGTCACCACATTTTTTATTCTCCCGAATGATGTGGTATTTCCTTTCCACATGCTTGCACTTTTTATGCCATATGGGTTTCTTCGCATGGGTAATGGCTCCCGTGTTATCGTAGAGTAACAGGATGAGAGTATCAGAGGAAACTGTGTCAAGTTCAAGGATGAACTTGTGAAACCACACCGCCTCCTTTGCAACATCTGATGCAACAAAGTATTCATCTTCTGTTGTTGAATCATCCAGAGCCACCTTCATCGACGTCTTCCAACCATCACTGACGTCCTCAACACCTCGTTCACCGTAGGCGAGCTCAAGGGGTGAAGGAGTCATCCCTTTGGCCCTACAAGAGGTCAGAGATCTCAACCCTTCGCCGATAATAATTTAGAGAAGAAGCCTAGCCACCTGCGTAGAAAGAGGGAAGAACATTCAAGAACAGAGGGTCTATAGAATTTTGCCACGTGTCCAGCAATGGATGGCCCAGATTCTCCTGTGCCCTTTTAGTCGTGGTCGTTGACTCCGAAACGATGTGAACATTGCATTAAGAGTCTCTGTAGTTCCAGAGATTCATCCGTGCCCCAAAAAGTTTCCATAATTACGTTTAGGTCCCCATGTAGGGACCTAAATGCAATAAATTTTATTTTCCTTTCATTTTAGTCCTTTGACAAGGACCATTTTATAACAATTTCTATTATTTTTCTTGCATTTTTACCTTGTACTGTAGGCTAAATTTGCACCTCCTTTTGACATTATTTTTCATTGATTTTTCTAGGGTAGTTATACAACTAACCTAGCGAGGTTTCTTTGTAGTTTTTGTGATTTTTCATCACGTATTTTTCTTTCTTTGATTTTTCTAAATTTGTATCCATTTTTAGTGGTTTTCTTGCCTTTTTCAAGAAGAAATAAAAATCACGAAATTCCTCTTCTTCTCAAAAGCCGTAGTATTTCTATTCTACACAGGTAAACTTACATGGATAAATAATTAGTTTTAAAGATAAAATAGGAGAGAAAATCATCTCATTCATTCTCTCTCTCTCTCTCCTATTTTATCGGATTCTTGTTTGATCAATCGAGATTTTGATCTCGAGCAATTTTCTACATCGGCATCTTATTATCGCTTGCAAAATCCTGATTATCTAAATGGCGTCGTTGTCGGGGACGATTTAGAGAGTCTCTGATTTTCTGACTCGTACTCAACAATAGTCCATTTCTTCATTTTTTTGAGTCACGCCTGATATCCGCACATTTAAATCTCGATTATCAAAATGGCACCGTTTCCGGGGAGGTGTTAGCTTTATTACAGTTTTTGACTTTATTTTGTGATTTTTATTTTTCCTTATTTTTTTACGATTTTTCTGATTTTCTTTCTATTTGTTTTACATTTTTTATGGTTTTTACGATTTTCTTGGATTTTTACGCTTTCCATGTTCATTTATTTTTACGGTATTTTATGTATATTTTACTAACAAGTTTTACGGGTCTTGCGGGATCAAACGGCTTCTTCGAAAGCCAAATTAGTTGAAAGTGCAGAGATCGACTCTTTCTCTACGAGTCGGTTGCAGAGGGCAGAGCGAGTTTGCAAAATTATTTTAATTTTTGTTTGTATTTTGTAAAAAAAAGAGCAAGGCACTTGCCCATTTTTCTATTTTTGTAGAAGGGGCCCCGTAAGGGCATCCCGACTTGCACCTTCATCCCTCTCTTTCTCGGGTCTGTTTCACCGAGTGACATGCACATGGGGGAGCAGAGCACCCACCACGGTTTTTATCGCATCGCGATTTTATCGACGATTTTCTGTGGATTTTTCGAGGCTAGGTGCTTGCTTAGGTTTTTTGATTTTTTTTCTCTACTTGTGCCTTCGTAGCTAGTTTTAGGACTCATAACCTAGGTGCATGCTTATTTAGGATAAAACTAAAAAAATCTTCAGACGATGCTTTGAAAATACAAAAAAAGATATAACCAAAAAAATAAAATTGGGACAACTAATATTTTTTGACCTAATATATCAAACGTAAAGGATTCATTTGTTTTGGGAGAGCAATCCCCAAGCATGAATTCCAAGTACTCTCCATATCTATGAGTGAGGGACAACACTTAAGGTAGAGCCAGAGTTTGGATTTCTTTCAAAGTACTACTTAGGTCATACATTAACCACCTAATCTTCAGTGGGGACTCTCCGGTAGTCAGAAACAGTCTGAGTTTCCTTAGCAGAGTGGGAGGTTTAGAGGACACTGCACGGTCCTCAAGTACACGGGTAGCCGGAAGCGGTCCGTACTTACTCCCATACTGTCTAAGTATAGTTGATTTCTTATAAGAACTCAGGATAGTATCTCGGGAAAATTTCGAGCACCTATCAGCATACGTTAAGTTGTGAAAAGACATGTTTGCCAAATAACCCTAAAATCGCAAAGATAAATGACCGAGCTTTCACGGTCATCACCGAGTTGTGTTGGTGAAATTGGGATTGCATTATGTTTGTATGGGGGGTGTGCACTATACCGCATCTTATACGCCTTCACACTCGTATTTTTGACTTAGCTTCGTGATCTCTCTCAATATCCTTTTGGCATCGAAGATGACGACTTGACGTATTTTGCGCTCAGACTCTGTGAGATTTCAACAACCCAACTTCTATCGTACATCTTCACAGACTCGGGATGACCCTTTTCCCGAGTTGATCCCATCTAGTCATAAGGAGAGTCAGACCCAGACTCCCTTGCTTCCCAGCCCTTCTGTTAAGGTAGACCTGTGCCTCAAATTTTCATCTATTTCTCATGCATGAGACTTTTTCCTTCCCATAGGATTCGAAGACAATGGCTAGAGGGAAGGGACCAATTGAAGATAAACCAGCTGAGGACCGACCGACTGAGGAGTCACACATAGATGATAGACCTGATCCAGCCTTAGATATTACCACGGGGATTCCAGATACACTACAACAGATGAGCCTACAAATCATAGATCAGTGTAGAGTCCAGGATGAGCTAAGAGCTAAGATCGATGCACTGAGAGCAGGAGCCGAGAGCACACCACCGCATGTCGTGGTTCCAGTGACATTAAGAGATGAGTATGACCTTGGAGCCAGGACATTACACCATTGTATTCGGTTACCACTGAATCAAGGGCCATACGAGTTGGGAGCATAATTTATTTCTTTGCTTCCCAAGTACTACATGAATGCTACAGAGGAGTCGTTTACCTTTTTACAGTAGTTTGAGATGATATGTGGTACGACTATCTATCCAGGAGTTACGCTGGAGGTTGTTCGCCTCAAGGCCTTCCCCTTTTTCCTTAGCATATAAGGCACTCTACTGGCTGAGTCATTTGGGTAGGGAGATCTCTACATAAGATGATCTGAAGTCTACATTCCTGCGTAAATATTTTCCTCTAGGATGGACAAACATGACAAGGAGTCAGATCTTCAATTTTACATAATTACCGCAAGAATCATTCCATGAGGCATGGGATCGATTTAAGGATCTTACTGAGAGATGCACACATCCTGAGATACCATTGAAGGTTCTAGTACATAACTATTTTGGAGGACTCCAGTCGGATGTACATGGCCTAATGAGCACCCATATGGCGACAGTTATATGAATAGGAATGCCCTATCTGGTCCATCATTGACGGGATGGCAGAGAACTCACGAGTTGTTGACTCTACTCGGACTTCCAGAAGGGCCCACAGCCACCAAACCAGCAAGAGAATCAAAAGGTGGCGCATGTTTCAGAGTTTGAGTCACAATCCGACTTGGGATTTATTAGCGAGAAGCTGACACTGGTCGACGTGGTTCAGAAACAAGTTTAAAATTTGCAGCCGCTACGAGAGTTGGAGAAACTCTCATCACTTCCCCAGCAGTTGAGTGATCTGATGAAGAAGGTGAAGGATTTGCAGCTTCAGTACCAGCAGTGTCGTCCTTCTTCTACTTTTCAGCCTGTTCAAAGATCTTTACCTGCTCCTCCCACCCGTCAGATTCATTTTGTTCAGAGCAAGCAGGTGCAGTCTACTGAGACTCCGCAGATTGAATGGTACAAGGATCCATCCAATGCCGATTCGAGCCAGATCATCAGCCCTAGAGATGTTGATGTTGATTCTCAGGCTACTCTTGAGATCAATGGGATATGGTACGCTCTGATTCAGCCCTCACCATACTTTACTCCTCAGAGCGTAAACCAGCAGCAGCAGTACAACCATTCGCAGCATGGAAGTCCATATTTCCAGTACCGCTAGCACTACACACAGAACAGTCTCACCAGCACACATATCAGAGACCACATTCTTTTCAGTACCATCTTCACATTCACAGCAAAATCATTACCATCAACAGTCGTCTTCGTACACACAACAGATATCTCCTCAACCGTATACACCACAGCAACACACTCCCAAGAAAGAGAGAGTAGACAGTCAGGATCATCACACTGAGTTTGAGATATCTTCCCAGGCCCTGGCACTGAATCAGATCATGGACATGTTGAGCATGCTCCAAACCGCACATAGAACATAGATGGAGTGGGTTAACCATCGTCTGGATGAGTTAACTGCGCCAAAGACCACTAGCCTCAGGTGGACCTGAACAACAAGAGGAGACACCCAAATCAAGTAGACACCACTACATGTACGATAGCTTTTCTTGAAATTTTGTCTAACTTCATTTGTCTCGGGAGTGGTAGATAACCATGAGCACCTGATAGAGGAGTGGAGAGGGCACATGATGAGGAGCGAGATCCGATCCATGATACACATCTTGATGCTGAGGAGGAGGACCACCATGATGATGAGGATCAATGTAATGTTCATCTTGATGATGAGAGAGAGAGGAGCGATGCCGAGACAGTTGACATGGACATAGGCGAACCATACGACGATACCACGCCAGACCATGCATACACTCCCGAAGCAGATGTTTCTTCTCCCATTCTAGAGAGTTTTCTACATTCTTTTGAGACTCTCGATGTACATGTTGACCCTGATTTGAATAAAAATGTTGATTGTGTTGTCCCTGAGATTGTTCCTTTTCATGATGCTTTATATGGAAAAGGAAATAAAAACATAAAAAGAATGTTGTCATTCCAGAAACTGATCAGCTACTGAAAGATCATATTTTCCTGAAGATTCCACTTCACAATGCCTTGGATCATTTTCCTACACTCAAAAATCAGTTGAGGAACAAATGCACAACACGTAGGAAAAACATATCACAAGTTGAGAAACATGTATTGACCATGGCAACTTCTTGTGCTATTCAGAATAAGGTACCTAAGAAGAAGAAAGATTCTGGAGCTCACTATGTCACATGCCAGATTGCAGATGCCGCAATCCATCGTACTCTCTTAGATAATGGTTCCTCGATTAATTTACTTCCATCTTCTTTGTTTGATAAGCTCAAGATAGGTCCCCTTTACAAATCATGAGCGATATTTCAGTTTGCAAATAGATCTGTAAAGAGATCTAGACGTGAGTTGAGGAACATTATCGTACCCGTTCAAGGCTTGCAATTTCCAATGGATTTTACTGTCCTAGATATGGTGTGCCCTATGAAGTTACACCTTGCTCCAATCATTCTCGGGAGACCCTTATTGCAGACAACGAGAGCACTCTTTGATTATGATGCTGGGAGAGTATCATTCCGCACAGATAGTAGAGAGATATAAATTGAGATGGCGAGAGGATGTAACAGTCCCAGATCAGTATTGTCATTTACTTCATAGGACACTAGTCTTGCAAAGGATTGTCAGCACATAGACGAGACACAATCTCTTGATCTTGAGAGCGTTTATTTTGATACCCACGATATCCTACACGAGGATGGGGTAGATGACATGGTACCTAGTTCTTTAGATGATTGTTCACATACAGACACAGAGTTCACATCAGATCCAAATGAGCAGTCAGTTGCAGTAGACAACTCAGTGCCGCAGATTGAGAGCACACATATTCCAGCACAAGAGTCAGTTGATTATATTTCGCAGATCATACAGTCTATTCAGTATATAGAGTCGGATGGTGTGATGGTTACACATATAAACACCTTCTGTAGTCCGACTCCAGAGATGTGTATTTCAGTAGAGAGAGCTATGCCACATACAGAGTTCACTTACAGATATAGCTCTACTTGTTCAACCAGGGATCGATATGCACATGCACAACATATGATTCAGACCCAGGTTGAGATGATCTACTTTGTATAGGATGCATGACTATTCTTCCACTTCATTTCATCCTGTACAGAGACCTATGAGCCTTGCGATTTTTCTGGAGTACAACACCTGTATATTCTTCGTAGTCCACAATTGTCCCCATTTTTTGTTCGTCTTATATGCTTAGGATACCAGATCCTAACTATAGGGGGACCGATTGACCGTTGATTTTCGCCTTTCGATTTTGTTCTTTTACCTTTCTCTTGATTTTCTTTTCTTTTACACGAATCACTTGTCCTTAACTTTTTCCCCACATGTTTTCTATACTTAGGATGCCTTATTCTAAGTATAGGGGGACCAAGTGATTTTGTTGATTTCATTTTTCTTTCTTCTTTTGTTCCTTTGTTTCTATATTCTTTTTCCTCATTCACGTCATTTTTATTTTCTACTATATTTACGATGACCATATCGTAAGTATGGGGGGAGATTGACTTCACGTCATTTGTTCTTTTTCACCCACTTTTACTTAGCACGAGTTATGTCCTCCTTTTTCTCTTTTGACGCTATGAGGACATAGCACAAGCTAAGTATAAGGGGTGCGTATATAATGTATATATACTTGAATCCATAACTCATACTTTTATGTATTTTCTATATCTATAAAATCCATAAAAAGTGGGTGAGGGTTAATTTAAAATCCATCTATCTATTTATTTATTATTTATAAAATCCGGGTAAATAAGTAAAACATACCTAAAATCCTTATTTAAAATTCTTAATCTAAAATAGGTATTCAAAAAATGTATTTAAAATATGTATAATACATATTTAAAATTCTATGTATTAAAATATGTGTAAAATTCATTTAATCCTTGTAAAATTCTTTGTATATAAATTTTGTAAAATACAATATTATTTAATCCAAAAAAATATGGGTAATTTATCTTGTAAAATTCTTGAACAAAGAATTGTTTATTAAATTGAAAAAATCCATGAAAATGCAAATTATAAAATCCTTAAAATCCATAAAAATGAGTAAAATTCAGAAAATATACTTCACAAAAACATGGTTGCATTTGCATTTGCATTTTTCAGAGAAAGTGTGATTTCTAGAACTAAAGATTGGGAATAGTATAAAGAATGGAGCTTGATTATGGCCTTCAAATTTCATTGAAAGGAGCCTACTAGGAACTAGAATTTAGACTCTTCGAGTCTGACTTAAATCTTTGGATTCCATAAGACCATGTTTGGGAAGTCAACTTAAACGTGCCAAAGTAGAACACCTGGTGTCATCCATTTAACTCTTCATCAATGAACCAATTTTGGACACATGCACTTTTCACTTAGCTCAACTTGCATGAGGTTGTGAAGGGCAATCCATCTCGATGGTGCATTCTATCCTTGTCTAGTGGCATGGACATCTAAAGACGAGAGAGGTTGGGGTAAATAATGCTTCGGATGAGGGAAGGATCTGCTGGCACAATTTTTCCAAGACCTCAAAAAATGGACAGAATGAAAATATGCTATATCCGTTGAGGCACAAAAAGATTGATGTAGTGTAAGTAACATTACAAAGACAATTCAAAGAAGAAGCCACCAAATACAAATATGACCTCAATGGTCCAAGCTTCCACCAAAAAGCCTGCACATCATAGTGGAGACTTAGCTACACTGGATGGGCTTCATAAAGAGATGCGTCTACATTGGTCGCACTCCAGTTCTTTTCTCATTCTTCTACTTTCTCTCTATATTCAATTGTGTACAAAGCACGACCTGACCTTAGAAGGTAATACCCCCCTCCTTTAGGAAAGAGTAGCTGGATGAGGAACCAATAGGAGTGTATTATTGGGATGGGTGGTTTCTTTGCTTCTTTAAAGCGGGAAGAGCTAAAACAATTCACACACAATACAAATTGACTTCAAGGTTGATATAGTTTGTGATATGAATAAGTGGATCTGAACTGGCTGTTGAGGTGAACTTAAATAATGATTTATGGAACTTGAGGACTATTGGGACTAAATTCCTAATCCTAGTTAAGGCTCCGACAAAATGCTTATTTTATGCCCAATCGAGCTCTGTCCATTGTCTGTTCTCATGAACTGGTTTAGGAAAACAATTTCATTCTAACTTTCTTTCTTTTTCTCTTATTTTTTAAATAAGTGTTTGCTAAGGGACTAGAAAAGTTTAAGTATAGGGGGTTGATGAATCCATGATTCATTAACATTCTGTCTGCATTTTATCTTAAAACCCTTAACAAATACATGTAAATACTCATTAATTTCCATCTTTTAACAAAACCATACTGATGAATAAAAATGTACTTTAATGCATCGAAATCATGTAAATAAACAAAAGAATAAAAATAAAGAAAACAAAAAGAAGGCATATTGTAAATACGTATATATGTACAATATGACTTATAAATAAATATAGTTGAAAGATATATTTATAACCTAACCTCTAAGACCAAGTCAGCATGGATTGGTCAACAAACAAATAAGTAGGGGGAGACAAGGAAAGAAAACAATAAAAGAAATAATTAATTCTACACTCAATACACCCTTCATTATTTATCCAATAATTATCAAAACTTCAATGATTTTTAATCAATTTATATGAGCATATTTTTTCACAAAACTCTTTTCTTAATTATTTCTAAAAATATGTAGAAAAATATAAAAATAAGTTTAAAATATTATCTTGTATATATGCCAAGAAATCCAACTTGTAAATTGAAAAATTCTCAGCTTTCAAACATGATAACTTTCTCATACGAACTCCAATTTCACTCTACTCACCTTTAAAGTTCATAAAATATTATTCTCTAATTAATGGAGGTGATTTCACTAAAATCGAAGTCTGTTTGCAAAAAGTCAGCTTTGGGACCTAATCACAACTAGGTTTCTGGGCTATTTATTTTATCTAGAACACATTAATTATAGTTATAAAGATTTTATAATTTTTAATTATTTTTGTGATCGAGTTTTAACCATGATTTATTTCAGAATTTTTAGAGTTTATGTATTATTATAAACAAATAAAAACCCTAACTTATAGATGAAATTGAACTACATAACTTATATCCATATTTATTGATATATTTAAATTAATTTAATAAAATCCACAAAAATTCATACATACTCCATTTATTATTCTAATAATAAATAAAATATAAAAATGGTATAGTATTTATTAATTTATTGAATTAAAAATCAATTACCTATTTATTAAGTATACTATATACTTATTTATTAATATAATATTTATATTTCATAAAGTATTTGGTATTTTGAAAACTAATTATGCCATAATTTAGATAAATTAATTATTTATATTTTTTTTATACCTATTTAAAATACCATCATTTATTATTTATTCCATAAATATTAATGTATTTCTTGACACTGGCCAACCTGGTTCTGACACATGTCGGCACATAGGCCTTCTTCTTCAAGAACAATTTGTTTGCATTATGTTCCAACGCCCGACCTTCACCTAATTACCCTGTATCCATCCTAACCGCTTCGTTCGATCCTAACCCTCTAACCTAATCTCCTAACAACCTACATCCACGCCCACCATTGGATTCCACCTAACTCCCTATAGATTCATCTATAAAATCCCCTAAACATCATCATTTGCAACCAACTTTCCTAACTACCAGCAACCAGTGGCCATTGACCCACCTTCCTCACCTCGCTTTACCTCAACCCGACCGTGACAGGGCCTGAGGATCGCCCCACGTTGAAGAAGGATCGTCGGAGGAAAGTTCCAAGGCAGGAGCACCGCATTGCATCACCGTTACCACCACGTACAGCTCTGGGAACGCCGCCCCGTCGAGCAAACAACTAGTGGAGTTATACAATCTGCTCTTCCCAGGTATTTTCTCCATTTTTATCTTTTAATTTCTTGATTTTCGCACCCAAATTAATCTAGTTAATTACCTAATTAAGATAGGTTAAGCATCCATCTATTGTTTGTGATTCGATTCTATCTTCAATTCGCACCAAATCGCACTCTATTTTGATATGCAAATCCTATTCCTGAAACTTTATCTTGAACTGCAACCTTAACATTCTTGGATGATTTCTACATGAATTGAACAACAAACCTTCATTTGCAAGATCACAAGAAAATCTAGAGCTACTCTCTTTCATCATTTGGAGCTACCTACAACTTCTCCTTCGATCAATCATGCAACATCGACAGCCTAGGGTTTCCAAAGTGGAGGAGACCTTCACGCACAGGAGTTACCTTCGTCGACATCTTCCAGCCATCACCGATGTCCTCGACACCTCGTCCACTAAAGGTGAGCTCGAGGGGTGAAGGAGTCACCCCTCTAGCCCTGTAGGAGGTCGGAGATCTCAACCCTTTGCTAACGATAATTCGGAGAAGAAGCCTAGCCGCCACCAGCGCAGAAAGAGGGAAGAACATTCAAGAACAGAGGGTCTACATAATTTCGCCATGTGTCCAGCAACGAACGACCCAGATTCACCCATGCCCTTCTAATCGTGGCTGTTGACTCTGAAACGATGTGAAAATTGCATTAAGAGCCCCTGTAGTTCCAGAGATTCATCTACGCTCCAGAGAGTTTCCAAAATTACATTTAGGTCCCCGTGTAGGGACCTAAATGCAATATGTTTTATTTTCCTTTCATTTTAGTCCCTGGACAAGAAACATTTTGTAATAGTTTCTGTTACTTTTCTTGTATTTTTACCCATGTACTATAGGCTAAATTTGGACCTCTTTTGACATTATTTTTCATTGATTTTTTTCTAGGGTAGCTACACAACTAACCTAGCGAGGTTTCTTTATAGTTTTTGTGATTTTTCATCGTGTATTTTCTTATTTTGATTCTTCTAAATTTGTATCCATTTTGAGTGGTTTTCTTTCCTTTTTAAGAAGAAATAAAATCACGAAATTCCTCTTCTTCTCAAATGTTGTAGTATTTCTATTCTGCCTCCTTGAGTTTGACCTAGGGAAACTTACTTGGATAAATAATTAGTTTTAAAGATAAAATAGGAGAGTAAAATAGGAGAGAATCATCTCATTCATTTTATCTCTCTCTCTCCTCTATTTCATCAGATTTTTGTTTGATCAATCAGGATTTTGATCTTGAGCGATTTTCTACATCGGCATCTTATTATCGCTCGCAAAATCTCGATTATCAGTTGGTCAGATATCGGCTTTTAGAGAAGAGTTGCCATCTTCTTCTCAGGTTGGAGATCCTCTCTTAATAATCATTTGATGTTGTTTGATGAGTCCTCAATATAACCCTTTAAATATTCATCCAATCACATGCCTTTATGATTCAACAATTGAATCAATATTTATACGATCCTTAAGATGGCCATGGTACATAACACTAATTGTACTAAGGGACCTTATAGTGCATTCATTCATTTAATCTCAGATAGGGAGTGAAATAAACCAATAACTTTTATTGATATATTAAATATTACAATACCAATTATTGCAGAAATGGTTTGTCACGGGCTTACTTTTCTAACAGGGCATTTGCAATAAAACCCCACTGGATTATGGTAATTGCATATTAGTCATTGGCAAGATTTTTTTATTTTTCTTTATTATATGTCATTTAAACCCCTGACTTTGCATATTCACTTGAACAATCATTCATCATCATTTTATTATTATAAAAATTGCACATTATAAATCATTTTATTCTCTATTGTGTGGATGTTTGAATGAACTTTTGTGGAATACAATTGATTTAATATAATTAATTAAGCAGACAATTACATGTTTTGCCCACTACATGATATTAATTCCATATTAAATTAATTCTAACTCCAAATTCGTAGTAGATAGATTTAAGTCTATTTTACATTATGCTTAAAAATCATTGCATTTCTCACATGTGAGGTTGCAATAAAATAAATGGTAGTATAAGTAATTGATTTTTAATAGGCTTTAGTTCAATTACTTTTAGGATCTCTTAGTTTTGTTGGATTTCTCTTACATAGACTTTTCTAGTATAATTTTATTTTTGAGAAATAGACTAGTCTTCTATTTATTAAAATAATTTACGAAATACACCCTACATGTGCCATTAATTCATAATAAATTCAATTTGCATCTGAAAATTCCAAAAAAATACAGTTATTCATTTCATCACTTTTCACATTTTGGCCAAGTTTTAGGATTTTTGAACATCATTTGATAAAAAAATGCATTTAACCCCTAAACTTGCCCAAATTTACATGTCATTTTTAATTGCATATTTTTTTAAAGTACCTCTATGAAAACGTAAGGTATAGATCACCTATCAATTGACCTATGGAGATAGTTGCCTCCCTAAGTTTGATCTTGGGCTTTCCCAAATAAATTAAAAATCTGACTGCTCGCTTTATTAAATAACTAATTTACTGGTCTTTTTTTATTTATCTTAAGTGCCCGAATACTACAACAATTTGACATAATTAATTATGGTTTTTAGAGGTTCTTCACTTGTACAAATTAACACATTGACTATCATCTGTAAAAAGTACATAAATACATGCATCTAAATATAAAATAAATAAACAAAGAAAAGAAAAGAAAAATAAAAGAAGTATTGACAGACCCTAACCCCTGGGACCAGGTCAAGAATGACTTGTCGACCAAGAATAAAGTAGGGGGAGATAAGGGTCAAATACTATACATAAAACCCTAGTTTTCCTTCTTCAAAATAGCCATTTTGCACTATTTTATTATTAATTTTTTACACCTCAAACATAAAATGATTAACATGAAACTTGTACATAAAGATACATAGAAAATATAAAAATATTTACATAAAAAAATAAAGCACAAAGTACTTGGGATACACAAATGAAAAAGCTACAACATTTTTTATGTATTTTAATGTTTAAATTAACATTTCATGTCTAAAAATTATAGGAAAAATACCTCAATTACCTGGAATGCCATTTTATCACATATTTTTCTTGGATAAATTAAAGTTATTCTCTTATTTATTAAAATTCAAAAACGTTGCATATTTCCATGTTTAGATTAGAAAATTCATAAAATTTCAAAACGTCGCCAAAAAATTCCCCCAAAATTTTATATCAGTTGTGTTTTATAGTATTCTAACACATAACCAAAAACAAAAAAAATACAAAACCAAAACCTTATAAATGCAAAGCACTAAAAATCTTATAGAAATCATAAAAATTTCCTTTAGAAAATCCAAAAATAGTATTTTAGATTTTTGAATTTTCTATATAATATATAGTTTGCAGGAAAATTGACCTTGGGCCTTATTTGATTTGTTAGATATTTATTAGGCCCATTTCAATTCTCCGATTTTCTAATTTGCATTATTTTATATTTTTCTGCTATTAGAAAATCATGAAATTCTCAAAAAATCCTAAAAAATTACCAAAAATAGAGAGCATCGCCAAAAATTTCCCAAAAAATTATATTAGTTGTGTTTTATAGTATTCTAACACATATCCAAACCACAAGAAATACAAAACCAAAACCCTAAAAATGCAAAACACTGAAAATCATATAAATACCATAAAAAATCCTTAAAACTCCAAAAATAATATCTTTAATTTCTGAATTTACTTTATATTATTTAGTTTGCAGGAAAATTGATTTGGGTCCTATCTGATTTGTTAGATATTTGTTAGGCTCATTTCAATTATCTGATTTTCTGATTTGCATTGGTTTATGTTTTCTACCTTTAAATTTATAAAATTTCTCAAAAATTACCCAAAAAAGATAAAAATATAAAAAAGAACAAAACTATTTTATTTTGGAAAAAATGACTTTGTTTGATATTTTAAACTTTCATAAAGGACAAGTTTCCTTTATTTTGCATATATACCGATATACCTTTAGTCTAGAAATTATATATATATATATATAATTCATATTTATACCTATATACCCTTTAGGTAATTTCGATGTGTTATTTTTCTTCACTTTCTATTAATTTTCCCTAGTTGTATAGGTCACCTCACTAATTCTCAAACCTTCACCAACCTCATCTAAGGAATACTTGTCCTCGCGAGATGATTCACACTACATCTCTCCTTCTCCATCACCTAATACACATCGCCCCCTTCTTCTCTGATTCGTCTGAGAAGAACCTGTCAGGTCCTCCACTCCCTCGCACGTACATGACCCCATTCCACTCAATCACCTACTAGAGAACACCTCAGCTATACTATAACATTTACATGTTTCATTTCTTTAATGGTCAGAGTCTTCAATACAACTATATTCTAGAGGAATCACTTTGATGACCAGGCATTGTTCAACCAAACCACACATGGTGTGGCCCTCTCCTACACTCTAGGAACTTCGCCAACCACTTGCGGAGCTTCCCCAAGCTTCAGACAATTAGAAGGAGCAAGGACGAGGAGGGGGGGTCACCAGAGTTCTATATCCATCACTACGAATGGGCCGAAGAGTAGAGGGGAATAACATATACTGTTAGATCTGTTGATATGATGATCCAGGACCCTCCTTCAAGCCATGTCATTGAACCTTCAGCCTCGGTGGAACCAGAGTAGCACCGAAGCACTGAGGCACCCCATGTGGCCTCAGAACCTGCGTGCGACCCGAGCCTACAACCGAGCCTCATAATGTGTGCATCGTGCGTGAGGGAAGGAAATTTGTAGTCGATGCTCATGATGTTCTTCAAAATTGTAAACAGGTCCAGTCCGTACGAGCCTCACATGATGTGCTTGGGTAAATTACATCATGGACTTGCTAGTTCTTACTAATTACAACACGATCCTTGTATGCCTAGAGAAATTACAGGGAAGGTCCTAGAGACTTTCACATTTGCATAAATGCCCTCCAAAGTCTTGTTTGTAATAAAGCTTGTATTTATTTCTTATGTTTTTTCTGTTTATGCCCTTTGACTCTCTACTTCATATCTTGAGCATTTGGACTCCACTTTCCATGATTTCAATTTCATTATGTTGCTTATCTGATGCTCTACATAATAACATGATTTATTTACTGATCTGACACTTTAAATAGGTCTGATTTATTTGGTACATAATGTGTCATTTCATTTATCATTTAAGTGCCAATTTCTTACACAAATAAAATTTGATGCATCAAACACTACTAAAATTAGATCTTAATTTATTGTCCAAATAATTGATAAATTTAGAGGCATATTTGTGCAATAGTCTATGGTTGCATATCATATCATTCTTATGCATGCTATCTCTAAACTAACCTGCATGAAATGAAAATACAAATGCATTCTGTTCATGCATTACGTTTTGCATTGCATTGCATTATAGTGTTTGTGCATTGTTGACCACGATAGATTGAACATTAATCACTTAACTTAGATATTGGCGTATGATTAGACATTAAGGTAGCTCATACCCTTGAGTTTGACCCTAGCTTGCCCAGATTAAAGATTATTTTTATTCAAACCGAGCCCCTCCTCACAAACATACATTTAGGCTCGGCTTCTTATGCAATGCGAAATCAACCATACTATAATTAGATGACATTAACATCATCGATTTCGCATTCATAAGATGGCATCATTGCTGGGGACATTGCTTTTATTCTTGATCGGTTGGATTTTTTATGTCTAATTAAGATGATTATTTTGATGTCCAGGTCAATGTTTGTTTGGTGATGTATTTATGTTTGTCTCGTACTGTTGTATGTTGATTATCTTACTTGATATTGTATCTAATGTATATCTTATGTGGAAGGGCCCGTGGAGATCGAGGATGCTCGAAGACGTAGAGGCGAGGAGTCGGGAGTTCCTGTTGCGAAGAGCCACATACACAACTCTGAAGAATAAAGAAGTAATTGACATTTATTATTGCATTTATTGTCTATATTTGTAACGATTGTATTTAAAAATGATCCTCGTTCAAGGGCTCACACGTGTAATTATGAACTTGGACATTATATTGTGTGTGGAAGCCTATTTCACAACTACCTAGTGGGGATCCACTTGAATGTTTGACCTAGGTTAGGCATGAGGCTCTCCGAGCTTCATTTCATTCATAACATTACATACTTAATTGTAGGTAGGACACATTAATAAAGCATCTATGAGATTCACTATATCTCATATGATTCATTGAGACACACATAAACATCGCTTCACATTAGCCAAATAACTTGAATTCTTTCTCGCTAATAGAAGCTTGTTTAGGATGTAGTTTTTATTGGCTTGCATGCATTTAGAGATAGATTTAAATTCATCTTGAGTTTTTATTGACTTGCATGCATTTAGAGATAGATTTAAATTCAGTCTTGCATAACACATGGAGAGAGATGGGAATCATTGTAAGTATCTCTTTCTCAGGCATGCATCATATTTTCGTTGCATGGACCTTTCTCGATTTCCGTCTTGATTTAAAACTTAGGATTAAATATATTCAAGACTAGATGGTATACATGAATGTATGCTTGCTCAACATTAATTTCACTGGCAATCTAAACTATAATTGGGATTAATAATGCAAATTTATTAAAATAAAGTGGAGTAAAACCAACACTTGTATTTCAGGAGAGCAAACCCCGATATTGTACTCAGGATGGTTCATGCATGTTGAGAGGTGAGGATGCATCCCTAGGATAGTGTACAAAACCCACAATTAAACCTTGCGTAACAAACTTTTATCGTGGATGATCACCAATAAAACAAACAAGATTAAAATGATCAGCATTTCTCGGTCTTCATGTGTGAGTTGGTGAACTCAAGGGGTATTATTTGATTGGTTAAGCCTTGATTGTGAATATTCCCCAACCCTCTCGTAAACCCTAATCCATTCCATCTCCATAGATTCATTTTCATCTAATAAGATTCATCTAACCCTAACTTACTGTTCCAATTCCCTATCCCTAGTTCCATACTAAGCATACTTAGGCTACTCTTCAACCTAAGTATAAGGGGAACCAAATCTCTCTGATTGTTCGCTTGGGTCTCTCTATCTACATTTCACATCTCTCTACTTAGGCTATTCTCAGCCTAAGTATAGGGGATCCGAGTCCCCACCCATTTCTACTTGTTGACCTCTATTTTAGGTCTTCTTCTTATACTTAGGTTATTTCTAACTTGAATATAGGGGGAGACCTGAATCTGTTTATGTATATCCTTTTATATTTTAGCATGAGCTATGGCTTCACATCACTTAGTGTTATGAGGACATAGCACAAGCTAAGTATAGGGGGTATACCGTATGTATTTCATATATACTTTAGTCATAGCTCATATTTTCAAAATTTTTAAACTTTTTGGGGTTAAGTTAAAGTACTTTTGAATTGATTTGTGTAAAAATGATTTTAAAATGATATGAAAATTTTTCTAACTATATGACATTATTTTGAAAATATTTTATAATGGTTTGGAAAATGGGGACTTTACTTATAATGAAAATCCTTTGAAAAAAGTTTTGAAAATATATATATATTTATGTGACATGGTTTGTAAAATATTTTAAAAATGTTTTCAAAATTGAGGATATAAATCAGACTAACCCATGTTTTGTAAAAAAGGCTAACCTTATTTAAAACATAAAAATTGAAAAATTAAAAATCATAAAAAACATTAACCAAATGAGTTGGATATATCCCTGACACTTTTAACTATCACTAAAGACTTGAGGAGTAAAGATAATTTGGTTTATGAGGTCGTATGATTCAGAGTTAACCAACCTTGGCCATTTGAGTCTTAGACTTAGAAATTCACACTTTACTGGTGATGAATCTCCATTTCATCATGTTAGAAAATATGAATGTGGAAGTGTATCAGAATAATAAAGATAAAAGAACAAGAAGAACGTGGGATTTAACATGGAACCCTCACCCTAAGGAGCGGGATGAAACCATGAGAGAAGCCTTCAAAGGGGCAGATATTCTATTGAATTTATGAGTACAAGGAGTGAGGGGCTCTTTATATAACCCCTCATACAGACCAAAGCCCCACCAGTCATCCATGTGGGACTAAACATGACTGGGGTAATTGGATCTTGGTGACATCCAATTACCCACCTATTACATTCTCTAACACTCCCCCTCAAGATGAAGCTGAGAAAGCTACAGCTTGAAACAAAAAAGGAAAGTGTACAACACATCTTCACACGATACATCACAAGAAGAACACGTGTCTGCTGCTGGTAGAAGAACTCGCACGAGGATGGGTCTGCAGCTTTCGAGACATCAGAATGTATCTCTGGCATGCATGTAGGACCGCTGCGATATCAGATCACCGGGACATATCTATGTTGTGTTTGGAGAAGAATCACTGTAGAAGAAGTCCAGCATGGGAAACTGGTCGGGTCGTAAAAGAAGAAGAATACGCCCAGACGAAGAATTTGATGCTCGGTGAAGATAAATGATCAACAAAATCTAGAGTGACGGTTTATCATTCATAAATATGCATAAGACATCCTGAAGAATATAGTTTTGACTCCCCTTTTCTCCCACACATGATAGAGTAAGAATCATTGATCAAGTTGGGAGAAACAAAATTCATATTTTTTGTGTTTTTTTCAAATAATCATTTTTATAGCCATTCCCCTTTTTTCAGCTATTCTCATCTTTTTCTTCAAGCCGTTCAACATTTTTTTACGACTTTTCCTCCTCTCTTTTTTTGCATTTTTTTTTAAAAACACTTAGTCCCAACTAACATGCTCTTTTACTCTCTCTCCCTCTTTTTTTAATAACACACATCCCACTTGGGCACATACAATAACCCAAAAAAATTTATTATTTAGGGTTCCCAACGGGAACCCCCTTCCAACGTAAGCCGCCCACAATGGGGGGAGTCCCCTGCAACTGTCGCCTTTGGAGCACGAGGGAGAGGACTTGGAGGCTCCTGTGAGATGAAGCTCCTGGAGATTTAGCTACGGCGCCTAGAAGGCTAAAGGTGCGGTTGATAACCGGGATTTTATGAGGGTTAAAATAATCCACACAAGGCGGGACTACAGTGTCGCTGAGCGACCGCTCACGAAATCTCAATTAATAAACAATTAACCAACGACAATTAAATCAAGAAATGAAAATAATGTGGAGTTAAAATTTATTATAACTCTACAATAAGTGTGTATAGGTGCAAGTATGTGTAGAGGTCGAACACAGGGAGTAAACAGGATAGAACAAGGCAGTAATGCTAGAAAGATGTGAAAGTGATCAAATACCTCCAAGTGCTATTTTTGGTGGGTTTTGAATTTTATATATTTTTTCTATTTAATTTTTTATTTTATAATTTTATATTTTGATTTTAATTTATTGATTTTTTATTTTCTTTTTATATTTTATATTTTTTTATATATTTTCTTTTTCAATAATGAAGTGTATATACAATAAAAGAAAAAGGGATACAATATATAGAGAAAAATAGGTAAAAATAAATAAAAATCAAGAAATAAAATCTTTTTGGTCTTTTTATATTTTCTAATGTTTTTGTAATTTTTCTATATTTTTCCTAATTTTTTTGGTATTTTTAAAGGCAAAAATACTGAAAACGGTGAAGAAAATGAAAAGCTAAAACCAAAAATGAGGATGAAAAAAATCAAACAGTATCCAAAAGTCCTCAAATTAATTTTAAAATAAAGTTAACAAAATAGGGAAAATTCAGAAACTGAAATTGTATTTTTTGGATTTTTGTGAAATTTTTAACATTTTTATAAAGACTTTTGGTGTTTTGCTATTTTTAAGGGGTTTTCTTTTGAAATTTTTAATGATTTTTGGGTAGAAGTTAAAACAAATTAAAATACACAAGATATAATTTTTTTAGAATTTTTAGAGGGTTTTAATATTTTTTTGGTATTTTCTAATGCAAACAGTAACAAAAATGCTTGTTTTTATTTTTTATAATTATGCAAATGCAATAAAAATGCAAACTAAAAATATGGCGTTAAACTACAATGCAATAAGATCTTAAGGTTTTTTTGGTAATTTTTCGAGTTAAAATGATGCATGAAATAAATGCAAGCATCCACGCAAAAATACAATACTAGCAAGGGCATAAATGTAAATACACAGAAGTCCAAGGGCCTACGTGCAAATTTTCCAAAAATTATATAACGTTAAACTCAACTTTCTTGACTAAATATAAATATCCAAACCCGGAGGGGGTTTCTACAAAATTTCCAAACTCACGCGCACGGGGCACGTGACCTAGTAGGGGTATTTTTGCAATTTACAAAGTTCCAGGGGCTAATATGCAATTTTACCAAAATATAACAATGTAAATCAAAAGTTTATGGACTGGAATGAAATAAGCAAACCCAGGGGGGTCCTTGCAAAATGCCAATCACCCCACGTGCACGGGTCACGTGAGGTGACGTGGACGGGACCTGAATGCAAATATTAAAAATATGGGGGCCTGGATGCAAATATTACAAAAATATTTAAACTACAAAGGAAAGTTTATGGACTAAGATGAAATATACAAAATGTCTAGGTCGAAAGTGCAAAATATCCAACATGTGCGCGATCGAACGGCGGAGAGCCACTCACTTATCCACGCGGTGCGTGCACAACGCATGATAACGGTTCGGCGATGAGCCGCCCGGATCAGATCTGGCGAGGAGATAGATAGTCGATGCGGGCCTAGATCGGACGGCTGCTGATTGAATTGGAGCGGGCCTCTGAACGGACAACGAAGAAGCGAGGTGGAAGAACAGGGAAGAACGCCGGCGAGGCGAACTTCTCCGAGCTCGATCTCGGGTCTCCGGCAGTCTGGAAGCGTGCAAAAATGGTTGGGGTGCTCCTGGGAGGTCAGGCTGGATGCTGAAGGATCCACGTTCGTCGGAGGAGCGTTGTGGTGCTGGCGCGAAGGCGGCGGAGCTTGGAGCTCCAGGTATCTCCGGCGAAGTATGCAAAATGGTCCCCAGGTGCTTTGAATGCGCTTTGACCTGCAAAAAGAGGTAAGAGGGTCCAGGGCAAACTGCCTGGACCCCGCGGAGGTGCGAAGGTGGTCGGATGAAGGCGGAGAGGCGTCTTGGATTTTTGGCTGGAGGTGCGCTCCGGCGAGGGGGTGCGATTCGATGACTCAGTGAACGGAACTCGAAGATCTAAGGGGGGAAATGATCCTAGAACAACAGGGAATAAAAAAGCAAAAGGGAAGGGGATGAAGGATATGGTTAGATCCTCAAGCGCATCACGGAAGTGTGAGCATCGTATCGAATACGACGAGGAGCGACTAGTCGCACTAGTTGCTCGATGCAGCGGAATTTAAATTTTTCATGCGACGAAACCACATGATCCAAGAACACTTCTCGGATCGTTTCGTCTAAACCACAAACAACTAATAGGATTACCTCTTGAAGCGTGGTTGCGATTGAGTCTCTAAACGAAGAGACCTCATGTCTCAAGTCCGATCTAACGGAGGAGACGCTTGCGAGCGCGGGGATGAATCGCGTGCTTCTCGCAATCCATGTTGATGATCCAAGCAGTGGATCTCCTGATCTCGACACACGAGATCTGATGTCTTCTTCACGAGCGAGGTGCACTGAAGGAGACGGAGATCCACGAGCATACGATCGGGCAGCATAACGACGACGCTGCAGTGATGGAGATTCCCTGTAGGGTATCCATGGTAGACGGCCATATGAGAGGGAGATAAAGTAGAAGTGTAGAGAGAATGAGAGTGAGAGAGAGAGAAGAGCTACAATAGCATGTATGTGTAAAGAGAGAGCATGGTATGCCTCTCTATTTATAGAGTTTTGAGATCCATGCATCTCAATCCATGGTACTCATAAAATCAATGGTTGAGATTGATTTATGATCAATCCAATGGTCAAGATTGTTGTTGGTAAAAACCAACAACTTATGATCTAATTTAGATTAAAATATATTTGACAAAATCAAATATAAATCAATCCTAAATTACACCAACAAATAAGGAGAGAATATATATATATATGGAGATCACATCTCCATGTACATTCCATATGGACGGCCACCCATTCCAATTAGGAATTGGGTGCCGCCCACTTGATTTCCTATGGAGGCAATCTCATGAGATTTCATGAGATTGCATATCTCCATTGAAATCTCTCTCATTATTTATTTCCAACAATTTTGTTGAGATTTATTCTTCAAAAATAATTCCTAATTAATTTTGAGAATATTGCAATCTTGCCATTGGAAAATTATGAATCACATTCACAACCCAAAACAAAATATAATTTACATTTTCAATAAGTTAGACAATGTGTATCCAATACACATTAATAATTAATCAACAAATATAAATTATAATTAACTCTCTCTAATACATTATAAATCACATTTATAATATATTATGAATAATTGGATATGGCTATCCACATTATTCATATCCATGAAAATTAAATCACATTTAATTATATTGGATAACTTATTCTCATGTGCCCAAATAATAAGAATCACATTCACATTATTCACATCTTTGATAATCAAATCACATTTAATTATCTAATATAACTCTCCTTATAATATGAATCAAATTCATATTATTCATGATAATTAAATCACATTTAGTTATCCATTTTCTCAATGCTCGGATACATATATCAACAATAGAATTATCCATGAACTCTTTCAAGGGTAATGCGCTTTCTCCGCGAATACTTGGAGATAAGGACCGGGCGATTGCATTGTTCCACGTATAGTGACTTGGATATTGAGATCACATCTCAAATCCAGATCTCGGGCCTCCCATTGATGCTTGGTTAAATCAAGACCATAAATCTAATCTTCTTATGTAATCTGAATCACATTCAGGTCAACGTCCAACATTTGGATCAAGATCAGATTACTTCTCTACTGAGACGAGTCACTAAAATCCAGACCCGTTTCATCACTCCCTAGGAATGGAAGCGTCATGGTTATACAATCATTTATGATCACATCACCCTCAGGTATTCCCAATACGTTTACATCCTACATATTGGAAGACTCAGAATAAACCCGAAGTATTAGATCAACTTTATACTGTCTACTTCAGGGTTTTATCAGTAAGTTTCTCATTTTTATCATTGGGAGTTGGTATCGATCATATACTTTACAAAAGCATATATCATACCTAGGTCTTGATCATATACTTTCAAAAAGTATATATCAAACCTACAAATTCAGTCAAGCTTCCAAAGCGAGATGACCGTGCGCACGGAATTTGATCTTCCCAATATCTCATGAGTGAGCTCATGTCTTCCGGTTCAGTAATGAACATGTATGATCCCTTTGAGAGATCGTATTACTCATATGCCCTTATATGCACACCAGCACGCCGGAGTATAGACCTTGATTAGGTCATCAACCTATTGGTTTGCCAAATGTACATACTCAGACATATAGTAACACATCTGTCTCCGGTTAGAGGATGTGTGCCTATATCATGATAGCATACGATATAAGACTTTGGTTATCTCGATCTCGTTAAGTCAACTCTTTGACCTAACTAATCTGACACCTCCGAATCTCTACTCCTATGCAGAGGACCTGCATCAAGAGGTCGGTTAGATATCAGCCTAACTGAGAAAGGATTGCCATCTCCTACTTAGGCTGGAGATCATCTCTTAATAATCATTTGACGGTGCTTGATGAGTCATCAATCTAACTCATTAGATATTCATCTAAGCACCAGCCTCTATGATTCAATAATTGAATCAATTGTTGTATGATCATTAAAATGGCCATGGTACATAACCTAATTGTACTAAGGGACCTATTATGCAAATTATGTATTCTTCATTTCAGATCAGGGAAAGATATTTTCAATAACATTTATTGCATAATGGCTCATTGTGGGCTCGCATGTCCAACAATCTCCCACTAGCCCAAAGAGCCATTAATGGGCTAATCATTTAAACCCACACTCATGTGACAATCATAGGCTATTTAGAAAATAGCTAGGTAATCTGATCAATCACTCTGTTCCCAAGATACTACGCCAACTCCTTTTAGGGCATTTGCATATCCCCTAGTAACAGTGCTCACATCCAATGCGAATGTTACATCTTATGCAACCAATACTCAATTTTGTTATAGTGTCCTTGACACTGTAGCTCGATTAATTATTGTAACCAGTATGCCCATAATCCTTATCAGAATACCTTTATTCCTAAGAGATCTCTATCTCCTAAGGTATCTAAAGTTAATACCCATATAGATCGCCATCTA
This sequence comes from Ottelia alismoides, assembly GCA_037367405.1. NCBI lineage: Eukaryota > Viridiplantae > Streptophyta > Magnoliopsida > Alismatales > Hydrocharitaceae > Ottelia > Ottelia alismoides. Next base: position 971,460 of record JAZKJV010000408.1, read on the forward strand.
CAAGGTCTTAATCTTTTGAAGATAAGACTTTGAGATCATTATCTCTAAGTTTCATCAACTTTGAAGATATTGTTATTACTGCAACCAAGTGTTTTATATCAAGAGTAGGATTAGTAACAGTTTACTACTCCCACTGCATGGCAGACATATGGCTTTTGTACACATCTAGCATACACTTCAGCTTCTCGTAACTGATGCACAAGTGCAAGCAGTTCTAGCATTCACTTCCTCAACTCTTTGAGGTGCTATCCCTTTAGATAGGTCACTACCACATCTTTAGGGAAGGAAGCTTTTCTTGGAATTTTCCAGAAAAATGAATAAGTCCAAGGTGTACTAGTAATGTGACGGTCCCAATATCCTCTTCTCTTTGCTTCTGAACAACTTCAAAATTAAGATCTAAGAGGTATCCTTGAGATTGTATCTCAAGGTATGGAACAACCAAATTATAAAGCACTTATTATTATTCTTATATCATTCTAAATGATTGGAATAATATCTACATCTATCACGATGAACATAATGGCACTCCCACTAAGCTTCACATGGTTCATCAAGATTTTATCTGAAATCATAACATTTATAATTTCATCAAATCTTATGTTCCAACTACAGGAAGCTTATTTGAGTCCAAAGATGGAGTTCTTTAGCTTGCACACCTTGCTTTCCTCAACCATGAAGCCCTGGGGCTACTTCATATGAATATCCTCAGAGAGGTATTCATAGAGGAATGCAATCTTGACTCACATCATGAAGATGTCATAGTCAAGTTGTGTATCTACAGTTAGCAATATTCTGATCGGTTAAAGCAAGGTCATTGGAGAGCAAGTCTCATCGCAAGCGATGTCTTCTATTCTGTGTGTAGCTCATGGCTACGAACTGTGCTTTGAAGGTCTCTACCTTCTTATCAGGTTCCCTCTTTCTCTTGAAGATCCATTTACACCTTAATGGGTCTGACCCTTATAGGTGGATCCTTGAGGGTCCATATACAACACTTGTATATGAAGTCTATATTAGACTTTTATTGCTAACATCCATCTTTCCATGTCATGATCTTTAGAAGCTTCATCATATGAAGTTAGATCCTTGTCAGATTCAATTGACACATAGAATCCATCTTCAAACTTATTTGAAGAGGTATCAGTGTTTCATTTTTAATTGTCTTTTTAGATTCTAGAAGCCTCATTATCATCTCAAGATTAAATGAGTTCCTTTACTTCATTTTCATCTTGATTCTCAAGAGAGTCATCCTCTAAGAATCACATTCTCAGAGATGAGATCCTTTAAGAATCTCAAGGTCATAAAGTAGGTATCCAATACCATCCTTTATTTTCCTAATGAAGTAGCACTCTCTAGTGCTAGATTCCAGCTTACATGCATGGAACCTTATTAAGTATATAATGTAGTCTCTACCATATATACATATACCTGGAAACTAAGAGATAATTATGCTAAGATTAATCATTGATCAAATCATGTCACACATGATCAATTGTATCTCCCTACAACTCTATTGAGTTAAGGTTCATTAGGAGGGGTGAGATAGAAATACTATTCATATCTCTATAAGGTATTCTGTGAATTCATCTAATAGGTACTGACTACCTAGATTAGATCAGATTCATTTAATCTTCCTTCAAACTTTGGTTCTAAATCAAAATTGTGAAATCTTTGATCATTTCAAAGGTTTAAGTGAAGAGAAGAAGTCTCATATCACAAATAATCATCAATAGATATCACATATCCATAATGTTTACTATGATATAGATGATTCACATACATCAATATGTATGAGATCATGAATACCTTGACATCTTACATCTTTCCCAAAGAAGGGTGTATTGGACATTTTACTTTGAATACAATATTCATAAGTATGCAAGTTTTGAAATTTTAGACATTCTAAAGTTTCATCTCTTACTTGTCCATTGATCTCATCAATAGACATATGTCCAAAACATGATGCCAGATCATTGTCAAATGATCTTTATCCTCCTATTGATCTTTAAAGGTTTAATTTTCAGTATTAGAAATCTTAATGAACCATTCATTAATTTTCTAATTTAGCGGAGTCCACTAGATGTTATATTACTATCTGAAATATCTCCATCATAACCCTTTATGATAGGTCTATTCCAGAATTCATGTTTATTTCCAACATTTAGAAATAAACTATGAGTGAATTCTAATATCCAGGTCACAGAGACATTCTCTAAGATTAAGGGCTCCCACTGAAAATATGAAGTCTATTGATCCAATGAAATTGTTGCAACAGTTGCATTACTTTCAACATGGATGACCATTAAACCTTAAGATCAAATTTCTAATATTCTAATACATATGCAACCAATTGCATGTGTCATTTAGAAAATTGAGATACAATTATTAGACTTTATCTTATCAAATAAGTAAGTCAATTTCAATGATTATATGTAGATTAATCTAATGTACTATCTGATTCCTTCTCTAAGGATTTTAGATAGATTTGATAGTCATACTATCAACATATCAACTTATTGCAGTATTGGCATTCATCCAACTCTTTGGATGTCACATGGAAGTCACAGAAGTACAGTCAACTTTTTGACTTTCCTTCATACTTGGGTCCAACCCATGCTTCCACTGCGCTCCCTTTATCTATAAGCAACCATTGCTCAAGACCAAGGTCTCTTATGTTAAAATCAAAAAGTTCACTATAAGAGTACATGCTTCATTCAATTCATACAATATGAATATTATGAAGCTTCATGAATGACTAGAGTATATATAGTAGAATGATGACACTCATCGTATCTACATCCATTTAAACTCTTAAAACTTAGGTTCAGGTAGGTACTCAAACAATTTGAATACATCATCTCCTATAGAGCCACCATTCTGCATAATGTAGAGAACCATGTCATTCATGATTATATGTAGAGAGCACATATGTATGCCAGAACATCTTCTTAGATTTTTATAAGGATTATTTGATAATTACGATCATTATCAACATGTCACATCATTCGATGAGATCAAGACTTATAGAGACATACAAACCCTAGGGTTTTAGTCCTATTGTCTATTCAATTATCATTCCTCATTATTATGAGGAAACTTGCATATTGCAACCACATACATTATGTGTCAAATTGCAATTACAATATCTGGATCGTGGGTCCAATCCATGATATTCTACGGGTTATTATTGAGTATAACATTGAGTGGAAATAAAGAAGGATTATCTAAAATAAGAAATTTGCATAAATATATAATTTACTTTGATTTAAGAATTTTTATATCAAATTTATCTTGCCTTGTCAACACTGAAAGTTCATTCCCCTAATCACTTTCAATGTAAGAGATATACTTACCATTATATCTCAGCAAGATCTGGGATCTCCTTCCTTATCTTTGTTACATCCCAATAACATGAGAATATGCAACTCCGATAAAAAGAAGCGGGAACACATTCCGCCTTGCAAGTCCAACTTGCATCTCCCAATTTGGTCTTTAATACCCGAGCCCACAACCCCTAAGGTGATGTTGACCCATCATTAATTGAACCAACCGTCAACAGGAATAGAACTCGCTATGCGCAATCCAATATCGCCCCAATAATATGAGGATCTGATATTGGGGTCACTACGCATACGGCCTTACTCTTTCAAGAAGCAAAGAGCCTGATCTAGATGCGCTTGCATATAGGAGCTGTCACTTTGGACAAGCGTCTCCTACATACAATCTCTGGCGACGGAACCATTCGCCTTGACGGGAGACCATGGATGTCACTTATGTGATCCTCCATATCATATTCAAATTCTATTTAATTATCATGAATCATATTCACATAATTAATTCTTCCTAGGGAAATAACACATCTATTATAATAGAGTGTTTTTAATTGGATATAATTAACTTAATCATATTAAATTAATTTTCAATCCAATTCAATCAACAAACTTGATTTTACTTGAATATATGGTATTATCTCAAAATACGTATTAATTCGAATTTTAATAATTAGAAAAATACATCATGATCTCTCAGGCATCATTCGGTCCCTACCCGCTGTCATGGCCAGTATCGGCGGGAGTGGGACGGATCGCATACGTTGCAACTTGCTACCCCAGCGATCCCTGACTAGACACCATATCTACCTCGGGAAAAAATAATACCGCGTCAATCACTTTATACTTGAGATGATCATCGGTTCTTCAACTGAAATTATACCATATAGTAATAATAAAAACATTTTTTATTATAAGGAAATTTGCTAGACAAATTCCCAATCCTATTTAAGCAAGGAGTTTGATGATTGTGTTTCCAATTTTGATCTAGATCAAATCTAATCAATTTTGGTTGATGCCAAGTCAATTAAGGAAATAATCATCATCCAATATTTCTCAAATATTTTCCATAATTATTTCATGAAATTAACAATTAATTTCTCTAATTGACAATCACATGGTTCTTTATTAGGAAAGTAATTTCAGCAGTGACCCTACTTACTAAAATTAGTATATCTCAATCAATTTAAATTCAAAATAAGCAAAGTAAGTTTCCATAGTTTGCTAACTTGATTAACAACAGAACCTATGTGATTTGCACGAATTTCGAGGCATCTCTAAACAGTCATTAAATCCTTAATTACGTTAAGATTCGCAGTTCCTGTAACAGTGAATACATGTTCATTAAAAAGACCATATATAGATCAAACTGAATCCAACTTACGTAAACTCAGATCCTATGGTTTCCTTATTTAATGAGGAACAAAATCCAAGTTTTATTTTCGTATTTAAACAATTTAAACAGGGCCGAAAATAATCAATAATCAGAGATGCGAAAATGAAATGCGATAAACTTTCGCAACCCTAACGAACCCAAGTCGCCTTCGGTTTTATGGATCGTATCCAAAACCTTCAACCTGGCTCTGATACCACTTGAAGAATATGGTTAGATCCTCAAGCGCCTCACGGAAGCGTGAGCGTCGTATCGAATACGACGAGGAGCGACTAGTCGCACTAGTTGCTCGATACAGTGGAATTTAAAATTTTTCATGCGACGAAACCACATGATCCACGAACACTTCTCGGATCGTTTCATCTAAACCACAAACAAGTAACAGGATTACCTCTTGAAGCATGGTTGCGATTGAGTCTCCAAACGAAGAGACCTCCTATCTCAAGTCCGATCCGACAGAGGAGACACTTGCAAGCGCGGGGATGAATCACGTGCTTCTCGCAATCCATGTTGATGATCCAAACAGTGGATCTCCTGATCTCGACACACGAGATCCGACGTCTTCTTCACGAGCGAGGCGCATCGAAGGAGACGGAGATCTACGAAAATACGATCGGGCAGCATAACGACGACGCTGTGGCGATGGAGATTCCCTCTAGGGCATCCATGGTGGACGGCCATATGAGAAGGAGAGAAAGTAGACGTGTAGAGAGAATGAGAGAGAGAGAGAAGTGCTACAATAGCATGTATGTGTAAAGAGAGAGCATGGTATGCCTCTCTATTTATAGGGTTTTGGGATCCATGGATCTCAATCCATGGGACTCATAAAATCAATGGTTGAGATTGATTTATGATCAATCCAATGGTCAAGATTGTTGTTGGTAAAAACCAACAATTTATGATCTAATTTAGATTAAAATATATTTGACAAAATCAAATATAAATCAATCCTAAATTACACCAACAAATAAGGAGAGAATATATATGGAGATCACATCTCCATGTACATTCCATGTGGACGGCCACCCATTCCAATTAGGAAATGGGTGCCACCCACTTGATTTCCTATGGAGGCAATCTCATGAGATTTCATGAGATTGCATATCTCCATGGAAATCTCTCTCATTATTTATTTCCAACAATTTTTTTGAGATTTATTCTTCAAAAATAATTCATAATTAATTTTGAGAATATTGCAATCTTGCCATTGGAAAATTGTGAATCACATTCACAACCCAAAACAAAATATAATTTACATTTTCAATTAATTACACAATGTGTATCCAATACATATTAATAATTAATCAACAGATATAAATTATAATTAACTCTCTAATACATTATAAATCACATTTATAATATATTATGAATAATTGGATATGGCTATCCACATTATTCATATCCATGATAATTAAATCACATTTAATTATATCGGATAACTTATTCTCATGTGTCCAAATAATATGAATCACATTCACATTATTCACATCTTTGATAATCAAATCACATTTAATTATCTAAGATAACTCTCCTTATAATATGAATCCAATTCATATTATTCATGATAATTAAATCACTTTTAATTATCTATTTTCTCAATGCTCGGATACATATATCAACAATAGAATTATCCATGAACTCTTTCAAGGATAATGCGCTTTCTTCGCGAATACTTGGAGATAAGGACAGGGCGATTGTATTGTATCATGTATAATGACTTGGATATTGAGATCACATCTCAAATCCAGATCTCGGGCCTCCCAAAGATGCTTGATTAAATCAAGACCATTAATCTAATCATCTTATTGAATCTAAATCACATTCAGGTCAACGTCCAACATTTGGATCAAGATCAGATTACTTCTCTACTGAGAGGAGTCACTAAAATCCAGACCCATTTCATCACTCCCTAGGAATGGAAGCTTCATGGTTATACAATCGTTTATGATCACATAACCCTCAGGTATTCCCAATACCTGTACATCCTGCATACTGGAAGACTCAGAATAAACCCGAAGTATTAGATCAACTTTATATTGTCTACTTCAGGGTTTTATCAGTAAGTTTCTCATTTTGATCTTTGAGAGTTGGTATCGATCATATACTATCCAAAAGCATATATCGTACCTAGGTCTTAATCATATACTTTTCAAAAGTATATATCAAACCTACAAATTTAGTCAAGCTTCCAAAGCGAGATGACCGTGCGCACGGAATTTGATCTTCCCAATATCTCATGAGTGAGCGCATGTCTTCCTGTTCAGTAATGAACCTGTATGATCCCTTTGAGAGATCGTACTACTCATATGCCCTTATATGCACACCAGCGCGCCGGTGTATAGACCTTGATTAGGTCATCAACCTATTGGTCTGCCAAATGTACATACTCAAACATATAGTGACACATCTGTCTCCGGTCAGAGGATGCGTGCCTATATCATGACAACATACGATATAGGACTTTGGTTATCTCGATCTCGTTAAGTCAACTCTTTGACCTAACTAATCTGACACCTCTGAATCTCTATTCCTATGTGGAGGACCTGCATCAAGAGGTCGGTCAGATATCAGCCTAACTGAGAAAGGATTGCCATCTCCTACTCAGGCTGGAGATCATCTCTTAATAATCATTTGACGGTGCTTGATGAGTCCTCAATCTAACTCATTAGATATTCATCTAAGCACCAGCCTCTATGATTCAATAATTGAATCAACAGCTGTATGATCATTAAGATGGCCATGGTACATAACCCTAATCGTACTAAGGGACCTATTATGCAAATTATGTATTCTTCATTTCAGATAAGGGAATGATATTTGCAATAACATTTATTGCATAATGTCTCGTCGTGGGCTCGCATGTCCAATAGGGGAAAAGGGGTATACCTCGATGGTCGGAAACCAGAGGAAACCTCGACGACGAGGTATGCCGGAGGTGATGGAGACCGCCTTGTTCCACACCGTGACTCACCAACGGGCCCTGGAGATAGCCTATCACTCTAGCTCGCACGGGCACTCGAAGGGAGGGGCAAATTTCGGTCCGAAGGGGTTCCAAAATCGTGGGCGAAGATTGGGGGTCCTTATGTACAGGTGTGGTGATGTGATTTTGGGAGCAAGAGCACGCGCGCATGATGAAGATATGGTATGGTCCGGATGCATGGTGTGGCTCAGTGGTGATCAGGGAAGAATTCCCAAGAAGAGGTCGAAGCTGGAAGACGCAGGGATTTGGCTTGAAAAAAGCGCGAAATCGGGCAAAAATCTTGGGTGTCAGAAGTTGGCAGGCCTCGGTCAGGGAGTTGACCGAGGTCAACCAATGACCAGCGCCGGTTGGTCCACGTGGACCAATCAGAAAAATGCTGGTCAAAATTATTTGAAAATTCGAAATAAAATAGTAAATGAATTTATTAATTTTAGGTTATAAAATAAAAAATATTTCTTATTTTACAAAGAATTTTATGGTGATTTTTATTTACTTTTATAAGGTCTAGAATTACAAATTACCTTTTATGTCCTATATAGGCATATTCTTCTATATATTTTAATATTTTAATTTTATTTTGTATATTTAATTCTATTTATTTTGTTTATTATTTTATGAATTTATAAAATATTTTTATACACTTAAATATATTTTTATCTTATTTTTCTAAGGTATTTTGTACACTTAATAAAATATAAGTATTAATTATATAGGTATATGTATTAGTATTATACCTATGTATTATATACAAGTATTTTATTTTTGTATTTTATTTAGGATTTTATTCTAATTTTAATGTACATATATATTGTAAATAATCTTTATCAAATTATAAAATTAAGAAAATAATGAATAATAAATAAAATGAATATTAATCTGTATAAATTTACAATAGGGTTCCAAAACTCAACTTTCAAATCGTAGCTCTGCAAAATGCGAGACTTCCTTCATTAAATAGATTATTTAAAATTATATACAATTAAAGGTGATTTTGGTGTGTTTCGAGTTTTTATTTGAGAGATACAGGTCTGGGAAGTTGGTATTTTGGATTTTATTCAGGCCATATCTTTTTATCTGTATAATATTTTTGAGTGAAATCAATTTTGTAATTTTCTATATTTAATTATCTACAACTTTCATGTACAAGGTTTTTTTATTTGAGGTATAAAAAGTGAGACCAAAAATAGGTCCCAAAATGAATAAAGAATGAATAAAATGAAAGGGAATTTTATTGGTATTGTGACCCTTATCTCCCCCTACTTTATTCCTTGTCGACCTATTCATCGAGATGCCTAGGTCTTGGAGTTTCGGGTCATAAAATATTTACAATATTTTATTCTTTTTCTTTTCTTTTCTTTATTCTATAATTTTGGCTTTAAAACTGTATTTTATACACTATTTATACACACATGCATGGATGCTAAAATATATGAATTAAGGGTATTTACATGCATTTGCCAGGGTTTTTGAGGCCAAAATGATAGAATAAAGATGATGAAATGTGGATTCATCAGCGATCTACACGCAGTCTTCGGGAGGAGATGTGGCATCGGGAGGATGAGAACTTGCACGTTGCTGCTGCTATGGGTCGATGCACACAACGAAGTCTAGGAGGCAACGATGGTTGTGGCTCCGCCTGAAGCTGCTTGTGTTGCTGCCAGGATGTGCTGTTGCCGTCACCTAGCCTTGTGCTATGATCAGAAGGAGCCACTAGTGAGACTTGGGTCTGGAGTCATGCGCGAGGGAAGGAAGCACAAGAGTAGGTGCGATGGGGAAATGTGCCTGGAATCTGCCTGCACCTTGGAGAACATGCGCCACCATCCTTGATGATGGAGATCCTCTGATGGAGCCGTTGCGCGATCTGGGTGTGGAGCCCTAGAGAGCATCGAATGCTTGAGGATGGGTGGCTAGAGGTCTTCAAAAGGAGCCCTAGAGAGCATCGAATGCTTGAGGATGGGTGGTTGAAGGTCTTCAATAGTAGGAGAAAGGTAGTGCTTGAGGATGGGGCGCCGCCAACCACATCGAGATCTGGGAGAAGGCGAGTCGCCTTCGCCTGGTGGTTGCGCTTGTTTCACCACTGGAACTGCTGGAAGATGCAAATCTGGAGCGTGGATGTTGCTTTTATATGAGCAATATTAGTGTTTCAAAATAAACCCTAAAATTTCTGGAACAAAATCTTGAACAAATAATCTTCACAAACAATGTTCAAGATCAACGATGTATCGAATCTCAAACTAATCATACATATCTTCGAGCAACTGGTAAATATGAATAATCTTTAAAAATCGAATCTCGAAGAAATCATGAGCATAAAAACCGTGAGAATCAAACTCGCTCTAATACCATGTTAAAAAATATGAATGCAGAAGCGTATCGGAATAATATAGATAATAGAACAAGAAGAATGCGAGATTTAACGTGGAACCCTACTCCCTAAAAAGAAGGATGAAACCACAGGGGATGTACGATCAGAAGGAGCCACTAGCGAGACTTGGGTCTAGAGTCATGCGCGAGGGAAGGCGGCACAGGAGGAGGTGCGATGGGGAGATGCGCCTGGATTCTACCTGCACCTTGGAAAACATGTGCCACCATCCCTGATGATGGAGATCTTACGATGGAGTCGCTACACGATCTGGATACAGAGCCTTAGAGAGCATCGAATGCTTGAGGATGGGCGACTGGAGGTCTTTGACAGGAGCCCTAGAAAGCATCGAATACTTGAGGATGGGTGGCTGGAGGTCTTCAATAGTAGGAGAAAGGTGGTGCTTGAGGATGGGGCACTGCCAGCCACATCGAGATCTGGGAGAAGGCGAGTCGCCATCGCCTGATGGCTACATTTGTTTCACCGCTGGAACTGTTGGAAGATGCAAATTTGGAACGTGGATGTTGCTTTAATGTGAGCAATATTAGGGTTTCAAAATAAACCCTAAATTTTCTGGAACAAAATCTTGAACAAATAATCTTCATGAACAATCTTCAATATCAACAATGGATTGAATCTCGATCTAATCATACATATCTTCAAGGAACATGTAAATATGAATAAACTTCAAAAATCGAATCTCGAAGAAGTCATGAGCATAAAAACCTTGAGAATCAAACCCGCTCTGATACCATGTTAGAAAATATGAATGTGGAAGCGTATCAGAATAATAAAGATAAAAGAACAAGAGGAATGCGAGATTTAACATGGAACCTTACTCCCTAAGGAGAAGGAAGAAACCGCGGGAGAAACCCTCAAAGGGGCAGATATTCTATTGAATTTTTCAATGAGTACAGGAGGGGCTCTTTATATAGCCCCGCAGACAGACCGACGTCCCACTGCTCAAACATGTGGGACTAAACATGAGTGGGGTAATTGGATCTTGGTGAGATCCAATTACCCACCTATTACATTCTCTAACACATCACATTTATTCTTTCATTTTGTTCTTAATTCCCTCTTTAAATGCATGTATATAACATTAATTTGTACAAAATAACACTCAATAATTGATAATAAATACTGCATGAGTACTGGTATTAAATCCAAAAAAAGAATAAAGCAAAGAAAAGAACAAGAAATAAAGTATCAAAGATACTAAAAGACCCTAGACCTCGGGACCCAGTTATCGTGATGACTTGGTCGACAAAGGAATAAAGTACGGGAGATAGGGTAGACAAACTGTATAGATAACATCACAAAACCCTAATTTTATTTAATAATAAATGGCCATTTAGGCTCTATTTTATTTTCCTATTTTTATACATCAAACAATAAAGCCCTTAACATGAAAGTTGTTCGTAAAAATACAAGGAAACTACAAAATTTATTTCACACAAAAATAATGCACAGTGCATCCGAGACACTCAAAATAAAAATATGCGAACAAAACTTCCCAGACATGTATCTCTTCCATACAAATTCAAAATTAACCAAACTCACAATTATTTTTGATAAAATTAAATTATTTATTTAATTGAGGTGGTTTCATAAAAAATGGAGTTAAGATGCAAAAGTTGACTTTTGGGTCCCTATTGTACTGTATACATGTATATAATATTCAATATATTCATTCTTTATATTTTTAGTTTCCTGATATTTTATATATTTGTAGATACTATTTCAAATACATTTAATTAATAAACATAAAATCAAACCATTAAAAATATATTAAAATAAATAAGGAAATAGAATACATACGCAAAGTATACATATATAGTACATATACATATTTACTTAAGTAAATAAATAAAACCAGAAAAATAAACTAATATATATATATATATGTAATTAAATAAGTTAGAAACATATAAAATATGTGTATACAATATAAATATAAAATACAAAATAAAAATAAAAATAAAGCACCTCAAATACAATTATATATACCTTTGTATATACATCTAAATATCAACATCTAATAAATAACTTTATAAAAATAAAAAAATCATAATAAAATACTGCATAAAATAATAGACATTTCTGTGTTTTCATATCTAATATAAAAACCTTGTAAAAATAAATAAAATTCATAATAAATTACTACATAAAATAATAGACATTTTTACGTTTTTATTAAAAAAATTAATTAAATCATTTGTTATTTATTATCTATTAATAAGGGATTTCTGTGCCCTTGTTTTCTAGTTGGTACATGTGGACCGACTAGGGCGTGGGGATAGTTGACTCTAGGTTAATTGTCCTTCCCCTACAACCGCCCATGTAAAACCTCACAAACCCTCACTTTTCTCCCATTTTTGGAGGTGAATCGCTACTCGAGGAACCTCATTGTCTTCACCAATATTGTTCCCCATACAACCCTTAAGCTCGCCCATTTTTTATTGACCAAATTTTTGGTGAATCGATGTGTGATCATCAGAGCCCCTTCTTTGTGCATAAATAATACCCCACTTTCCCCTTTTTGAATTTGATTCCCCTCTTGCCTTTGTAACCCCAAATAGGACCTCGGGATCGAGAGAGCTTGGTGACAGTAACTCTTTCTTCTCCTTGTCGATGAGGATAAAGCAACGAAGGTATTGGTCCAGTTCACCGGAGTAACTCCGGTGAGCTTCATGCTCCTTGGCTACTAGGGGCGGGTATGAACTGATAGCTAGGCTTTCGTTCAACATTTCAATTCTGCATGCTAGCTTAGCATTTCATTCGAGTATTTATCAAGTAACTTAGTTTAATTTTAGGATTTATGATAGTTGGAGCCTTGCACTCCAACTCCATTTCATATGTGCTCTGAGTGCCATCACACCTCTAATCACTCCCATTCACTTGCCCATTCATTTCTCCATCCTATCCTCATCGATTCCATCCAGGATCTGGAAGATCCTGGTCCCTCGAGCTCCCACTTTCGCTTCCCATCAGAGCTCCATTTCTTGACCATTCCCTTGCGAATACAGCTTCAAAATTGGCCAAGACCTTTACCTTGAGCTGGAGACTCTTTTTATGCAGGAGTTGAGCCTTGACATGCCACTTGGAGACAAGGCCAAGCTTGACTCAGAGCTCCAGGTTCCCCTGACCTCCAGGCCCCTTCTGATGGGGCTCACATCTTTTTGAAGCCTCATGCAAGTATGGGAGACCACCAGGAAGCTGTCGTGCTTTTTAGAAGCAATAGATGGTTGGAGCATTGAGTAATTGTCGATCGAAGCAACCCCATAGGGATAATCTTGATTATTCTTCCAATGTGCCCCAGAGCCGTTCGATCATGAAGTGGGCCCAAATCTAATCTGTGCCCTCTATTTTAACTAAAGCATTACTAGCCAACAACCACCCGATCAAGTCAAGTGAGCTGATATAGCAAAGGAGAGGCACCCAATAAAGCGCCTTCTTGGGTAAATATTATCGGGACCACATCGCTTTTTGTATTTACTATTAGACTATGTAAATATTAAGTAAAGTTCAAATATTTGTGTAAATATTATAGTAGACCCCTTGAAATTATTATATATTATAAGGAGATCCTTTGCCAGGTCATCTCACATGGCTCCAGAAGTGAGGCACATGGGCTAATTGCATAAAAGCCCCTCCAACTTCCTTTATTCTTTTTAGTTCTAAAATTTGTAATATAAGTGTTATATTTTGGGGAAATTTGCACACTGAGCCCTGAACTGTATTATTATCATAAAAATACCTATGCTAGGTTGTGAATTCTTATTTTATGTCTTTTATTTTTCTTGAATAGATCCCATACTTTTTCATTGATGACAAAATTATGGTAGATGCCCGGTGACTTGTTTATCTACGCTATATTTTTATTTTGGAATTTCTTGGGTTTTCCCATTTATTAAGAATCATTTAGCATTTATTTATTTCCTATTTATATATAAAAATACACTTATAAAACCTACTTTACGAATTCCAAAAAATTAGCATATATATTACTATATATTATACCTCGAGACCAAAAATCATAAAAAAATATAAAAAGAAAACATTAAAAATTACAAAACCACAAAGGTACTATAAACATCGGTTAAAATTCTATAAAATTACAAAAATAGTTTTATGATGTTTATTTTTATTTATATCATATAGTATATATTAAAAATGGTTTTGGGAATTTTTGGAACTATAATCTATTTTTTATACCCAAAACAATTTAGCCTAATTATATAACTCACTCTTTTGATATATTAAATAAATTAAAATTACATAAATTTAGCAAAAAATATGTTTAAAAACACAAAATAGAGAAAAATATTAAAAAGACAAAAATATATTATTTTTGTAAATTTTGAAAAAATAGTTGTATTTAAAAAATTAGAACCATATATACTATATGTATGTATATCTTATATTACTTATATACTTTATTATTATTAATTATAAATACCTAATATATATTTAAAACTTTAAAAATTAAAAGGACTGCTCATGTTTAAATTTCCTTTTATTTATTTATATGGTTTTATTATATACCATTATATACTATTTGTAGCATCCATATTATTATTACTATATATATTATATCTTAAAAACAAAAGGAACTAAAATTTGGCAAATTTAAAAAGAAATTTAAAATTACAAAATATAAAAAATTAAAACAAATAAAAATCCATAAAAAATCAAATATAATTAAACACCCGTAAAAAATAAAAATAGAAAAAATACAAAAATAAATATTATTGATTTTTATTTATTAATAAATAATTATACCTATCTAGTTTGCTCTCAGTGGTTAGACACCTACACTTGCTACATACCTCTTATATAGGTATAATAAATTCAACTCTATTTATTTATTTTTTATCACATCGTGGGTTGATTGTTGATGATTGATTGTTAAAGTGTCGAGAGCCGAGAGAGGGCTGATATAGTGATTGTCGGACCCGACTTGTTAGACATCGCATGCCCCTCCAAGATCGGACATTAGACACCTCTCTCCAACCATATCTATCAAATGGCGACGTCGTTTGGGAGCAACACTTAATATAGTGTATACCTAGTTGTGCATTTTATCTCTTTTTATAAATAATTTTTTATCTGTTCTGACCAATTATCTTTGTTGACTTCTTTGTGAGGGCCCACCGATTGAGGCGGAATTCTTAGGAAGACCTGTGCAATCTCTTGAGATGGATACTAGCTTTCTTCGTCAAGCCAGTAGGAGAGATCAAGAAGAAGACATGGATTTAAGAATATAAGCTTAGTGTAGTTTTTCATTTTTACTTTTGTGAGAGAGATACCTTTTATTTCTACATAATTGATTACACGTAAAAGGACATTTGGACATTCACACTCTCGCTGGCCTATTTTACCATGTGTTTGTTCATTAGGGGACGCGCTCGCATTTTCATCACTTTCTACCCTTTTGTCCTCCCTATTTTCCATTTATTTTTATTTATTTTCCATGATTTATGTATTTCACTTTATTTTATTTGTTTTATGTGAATTAGCCCTTAGATTTTCAAGATTTCTTAACTCAGTAATTTAGGTCCAAAGCCTAATATTAGCATGTACCTATAGTCTCTTCGCTTGGACCTAGATAAAATTAAAATTGTCTTTCACGATAATATTAATTCTTGCTTAGGGTGATTTCATCGGCTTGCATTTCATGAAGTGTATATTTAAATTTATTGTCTTGCATCCTGCATAGAGAGAGCTGAGAAGCATTGTAAGTATTCTCACTAAGCATGCATCATTAGAGACAATGGTGAGCTCTCCACCATAGTGTCACTTGCACAACTTTTCCATCTTCTCTACTAGTTTTGTATCACCTAAGATTTAAAGGAAATACAAAAAAACATTAGGCGAATTATTTTAAAAATACTCAAAAAAGTGAAAATTCAAAAATTAAAACAAGGGGATTGCTAATAACACTTAGATCAAAAAATAATTTATAACAGAAATTCATTGTATTGGATTTATAAAGTCCGCATTGTATTCAGGTACACTCCAGACAGAATGAAGTATGACCCTAGGAAAATAGAGCCAAAATCCCAGTCTGGGTACTGCCTTGTTGTTGACTGGATTCATGAAGTATTGCCGCTTCTATTGTATGTGGGTGAGTAGGGCATCATCTGCTGCAAACTTAGCCTGAAATAATGAACATACGCCATCCCCTCTCATGGGGGTATCTATATCATTGTTCCACGTCCGAGTACCTTGCTCGGGGGAAGTAGTGGTTTCTCCTATTGGCTTCCTTCTCTATTCTTTGGTTGAGTAGTGGATCCAAAGCAAATAGCAAGGATTCTCTTAAAAAGTACATGTTATATATTACAAAGGAAGTGGGACATACGAGATAAAATTCTTGCAGTGCTCACTCTCCTATAGGACTAGCCTCTAAGGACTTGTTTTCTGAATAACAATTAAAACTGAAAAGATAAAAAATTCCAAACTCTTAGGGCTTCATTGGCATGAGTTGGTAAATCCTTTGCATTGGTCTCCCAAGATTCGATTAGCGATGGCGTGTGCCTTTGAGCCTCCCACGAACGGCGAAAGGTCCAAAAAGCTTCCTGGGGACACTGTGGATCGACTGGAGGGCGTGAAGGAGCCGGAGGTCCACCGGAGCTCTCCAGCGAGGTCGAGGAAGATATGGGTGCTCAAGTGCGTTGTTCTTTTTCAAAACTTGACCCTTGAGGGTCAAGTGGCCTTCAGTACTGTAGGAAGTGGTTGCAAGCAAAACAAGGAGGTATCAGGGCCTTATTGGTGGTGGAATGGAGCGGAGTGAGGCGGGCGGAGGTGCTCCGATGAACGACGGAGTGGAGCACCTTGATCTTCAGATCCACGATGGATCTGGGGGAAGCGAGATGTGCGGGTTGATCGTAGGATGATCAGGAATGAAGTGGGTACGAGGAACACATCAGAGGGGCGTTGATGACGCGCGACGGAGCTCGCCGGAGCTCAACTCCGGCAAAGTACGGGGTGACTTGATTAAGATAGCCTAACGATCTATAAGCTAACCTAACTATTGGAAATAAAAGCTAGGATCAAAATTAAGCAAAATAAATGGAAAAGTCGCAGCTCTTATACTTGGAATGGCCACGGAGCAGGTCACCGGTGACAGTGGCAATGGGTACACCCCCTTGCTCCTGGAGCTAGGCTAAGCTATGCAAATGATCCCCCTGTCACGAGGAACAATCCAAGTGAAGGATATTGAGAATCCTCAAGCGCATCATGGAAGCGTGACAATCGCATCTCATGCGATCAGGGCGACTAGTCGCATAGTGCAGTGGAATTTAAAAAAATTTAAATCAAACAATGAAACCACATGATCACGAGAACACTTCTCGGATTGTTTCATCAAACCACAAAGTATAAGGAATACCTCTTGAAGTGTGGTTGTGATCGCGAGATCTCAAACAAGAGATCCTCCTGTCTCAAGTCCGATCCACGAAGAACGCACTTGCGGGCACGATGATGAGTCGTGTTCCTCCCGCAATCCTTGACGAAGTCTCAAGCCTCGAATCTCCTGATTTCGTCCAACAAAATCTGTTGTCTTCCTCTAGAGCAAGCAGCCCCAAAGAAGAAGTAGATCCTCGAGTAGTCGATGGCGAAGGCAAGAACTTCTCTCTTTTCTCAACAAGGGTGGTCGGCCACCCTATGGAGAGGGAGAGAGAGAGCACGAGAATGAGAGGGAGAGAGAAGTAGAGTAGGCGTCTACTTGGTGTACCCTTCAAGGGCTAGGTCTACCCTCTTTATATATTAGTTTGGGATCCAATGGATCTCAATCCATGGCTCATATGGATCCAACGGCTATTGTAATCCAGGAGTCATCCAACGGCTATGATTGTTGTTGTTTAAAAACCAACAACATTAATTAAATATATGTTGAATTATTATCAACACAATTTAATTAACATAAATTAATTTACACACCTTTAATTTTTTTGGTGGTTTTTGTCTCCTTTTATTTATATTATTATTTCTTAATTAATTGCAATAACTATTATTGCAATAATTCCACCAAATTAATTCCAAATTAATTTGTGAATATTTCAATCATGCCATTGAAAAATATGTGAATCATATTCACATCCCAAACTAATTTGTAAATTACATTTCCAATTAATTAACTAATGTGGATCCAATCCACATTAATAATTAACAAATGTTAATTACAATATTTCTCTCTCTCTCTCTCTGATATATTATAAATCCCATTGATAATATACACAGATATTCTGGATATCACTGTCCATGATCTGCTTATCCTTGATAATTAAATCTCATTTAATTATCTTGGATAATCATTCTCACAATACGAATCTTATTCATATTATACTTGATAATTAAATCTCATTTAATTATCTTGAACAATCATTCTCACAATATGAATCTTATATATATTATACTTGATAATTAAATCTCATTTAATCATCAAGACCTTCTTGCTTGCATACTAAATTTATCATAGGAATTATTCTTGAAATCCTTCAAGAATAATGTGCCTTCTCCGCAGATACTTGGAGATAAGGACATGGCAATTGTATTGTTCCACGTATAGTGACTTGGATGTTGAGATCTCATATCAAATCCAGATCTAACGAACCTCCCATAGATGCTTGATTAAATCAAGTCCGTATACTTAATCTTCTCATTGCATCTGAATCACATTCAGATCAATGTCCAACACTTGGACTAAGATCAAGCTACTTCTCTACTGAGAGGAGTCACTAAAATCCAGACATGTTTCATCACTCCCTCGGACTGGAAGCATCATGGTTATAAAATCGTTTGTGATCACACTCGGACTGGAAGCATCATGGTTATAAAATCGTTTGTGATCACATCACCCTCAGGTATTCCCAATACCTGCACATCCTGCATACTGGAAGACCTATGATCAACCTGAAGATGAAGATCAATTTTACACTGTCTTCTTCAGGGTTTGATCACCAGTTTCTCAATCTTGGTCATTGGGATTTGGTATCGATCATATGCTTTCCCAAAGCATATATCATACCTTCAAATTCTTGTCATGCTTTCAAAGCACGATGACCATGCATGGAATTTGATCGGTCCCAATACCTCATGAGTGAGCTCATGTCTTCCGGTTCATAAGTGAACCTGTATGATCCCTTTGAGAGATCGTATTACTCATATGCCCTTATATGTACACTAGCTCGCCGGTGTATAGACCTTGATTAGGTCATCAACCTAATGGTCTGCCAAATGTACATACTCAATCATATAGTAACACATCTGTCTCTGGTCAGAGGATGTGTGCCTATGCTGTGACAGCATTCAACATAGGACTTAGGTTATCTCGATCTCGCTAAGTCAACCCATTGACTTAACTAATCTGACACCTCCGAATCACTATTCCCATGCAGAGGACCTGCATCAAGAGGTCGGTCAGACATCGGCCTATGTGAGAAAGGATTTCCATCTCCTACTCAAGCTGGAGATCATCTCTTAATAATCATTTGGCGATGACTGATGAGTCCTCTATCTAACTCATTAGATATTCATCCAAACACCAGCCTCTATGATTCATTTAATGAATTAACAGCTATATGATTATCAAGACGGTCATGGTACATAACCCTAATTGTACAGAGGGACCTATTATGCAAATTGTTATTCTTCATTTCAGATCAGGGAATGATATCTGCAATAACATTTATTGCATAATGGCTCTCCGTGGGCTCGCATGTCCAACAATCTCCCACTAGCCCAAAGAGCCATTAATGGGCTAATCATTTAAACCCACACTTGTGTGACAATCATAGGCTATTTAGAAAATAGCTAGGTAAGCTGATCAATCACTATGTTCCCGTGAGACTACGCCAAGTCCTTTTACGCCACTTGCATATCCCCAGTAACAGTGCTCGCATCCACTGCGAATGTTGCATCTAATGCAACCAATACTCAATCTTGTCAGTCATAGTATCCTTGACACTACAGCTCAAATAAATATTATTATAACCAGTATGTAATTGCTATTATCCTTATCAGAATACCCTTATCTCTGGAGATCTCTATCTCTTAAGGTATTCGCACTTAAGACCTTTTAGAGCTCCATTTAAAAGTCTTAATTTCTTGAAGATAAGACTTAGAGATCACTATCTCTAAAGCCTTGTCATCTTTGAAGATATTGTTATTACTGCAATTAAGTGGTCTATCTCCATAGTAGGATTAGTAACAGTTTACTACTCCCACTGCAAGGCAGATATCTGGCTTTTGTACACATCTAGCATACTTTCAGCTTCTCGTAACTGATGCACAAAAGGGCAACCAGTTTTAGCATTCACTTCCTCAACTCTTTGAGGTGCTATCCCTTTAGATAGGTCAGCACCAAATCTTAAGGTAAGAATGCCTTTCTTGGAATTTCCAGAAAAATGGAACATGTCCAAGGTGTACTACAAATGTGACAGTTCCAATACCCTCTTTTCTTTGCTTCTGAACACCTTCAGAACTAAGATCCAAGAGGCGTCCTTTTCAGATCATATCTCAAGGTATGGAATAGACAGATCATAAAACACTTATTATCATCCTTATATCATTCCAAATGATTAGGATATTATCTACATTTAGCACAATGAACACAATGGCACTCCCACTAAGCTTCACATGGTTCATCAAGATTCTATTAGAAATCATAAAAATTATAATTTCATCAAATCTTATGTTCCAACTACAAAAAGCTTATTTGAGTCCAAAGATGGAGTTCTTTAGCTAGTACATCTTGCATTCCTCAACCATGAAGCCCTGGGGCTACTTCATGTGAATATCCTCAGAGAGGTATTCTTATAGGAATGCAATCTTGACTTACATATTGAAGATGCAATAGTCAAGTTGTGTAGCTAAGGCTAGCAATATTCTGATGATTTTAAGCATGGTCACCGAAGAGCAAGTCTCATTGCAAGCAATGTCTTCTCTTCCGGTGTGTAGCTCATGGCTACGAACCGTGCTTTGAAGGTCTCTACCTTTTCATCAGGTTCCCTCTTCTGTTGAAGATTCATTTACACCTTAATGGGTCTAACCCTTATAGATGGATCCTTGAGGGTCCATATACAACATTTGTATATGAAGTCTACATTAGACTTTATTGCTAATATTCATCTTTCCATGTCATGATCCTCAGGAGCTTCATCACATGAAGTCCGATCATTGTCAGACTTAATTGACACACGGAATACATCTTCAAACTCATTTGAAGAGGTATTAGTGATTCATCTTAAATTGTCCCTTTTAGTTTCCGATTTCAGGAGCCTCATTATCTTCTCAAGATCAAACGAGTTCCTACACTTCATTTTTGTCTTGATTCTCAAGAGTCTCAATCCCTAAGAATCACATTCTCATAAATGAGATCTTTTAAGAATCTCAAGGTTATAAAGTAGGTATCCAATACCATCCTTTATTTTCCTAATGAAGTAGCACTCTCAAGTGCTAGATTCCAGTTTACATGCATGGAACCTTATTAAGGATATATATTGTAGTCTCTAGACTCTCTACTACACATATATACCTGGAAACTAAGGGATATATATGCTAAAATTAATCATTGATCAAATCATGTCACATATGATCCAATTGTATCTCCCTACAACTCCATTGAGTTTAGATGTGTTGGGAGGATTGAGATAGAAATGATATTCATATCTTCATAGGGCATTCTTTGAATTCATCTAATAGGTACTTGCTACCTTGGTTAGATCAAATTCATTTAATCTTCCTTCAAACTTTGGTTCTAAACCAAAATTATGAAATCTTTGAACATTTCAAAGGTTTCTCAGGTGAAGAGAAGAAATCTCATATCATACATAATCATCAATAGATATCACATATCCATAATGTTTACTATGATATAGATGATCCACATACATCAATATGTATGAGATCTCGAATACCTTGACATCTTACACCTTTCCTATGAGAAGGGTGTATTGGACATTCTTCGAATACAGTATTCACAAGTATGTAAGGTTTGTAATTTTTAGACATTCTAAAGTTTCATCTCTTACTTGTCTATTAATCAAATCAACAGGCATATGTCCAAAACTTGATGCTAAATCATTTTCAAATGATCTTTATCCTCCTATTAATCTTATAAGGTTTAACTTTTAGTATTAGAAATCTTAGTGAACCATTCATTAAATTTCTAATTTAGTAGAGTCTACTAGATGCCAGATTACTATCTGAAATATATCCATCATAACTCTTTATGACAGGTTTATTCCAGAATTAATGTTTATTTCCAACATTTAGAAACAAAGAATGAGTGTGTTCTAATATCTAGGTCATAGAGACATTCTCTAAGACTAAGGCTCTCCCACTGAAATTAAGAAGTATATCAATCCAACAGAGATTGGTGCAATAATTGCATCAATGTCTATGTAGATAACTATAAACCTTAAGATCAAATTTTTTTCCAGTCTTCTAAAACATGTGCAACACATTGCAAGTGTTGTTAGAAGATTGAGATACAATTATAAGACTTTATCTTATCAAATAAGCAAGTCAATTTCAATGATCAAATGTAGATATAGATTATTATGATGCACTATCCGAATCCTTCTCTAAGGATTCTAGACAGACTTGATAGTCATACTATCAACACATCAACTTATTACAGTATTGGCATTCATCCAACTCTTTGGATGTCATATGGAAGTCATAGAAGTATAATCAACTCTTTGACTTTCCTTCTCACACGGGTCCGACCCACGCTTCCACTGTGCTCTCTTCATCTATAAACAACCATTGTTCAAGACAAAGAATCTCTTATGTTGAATTCAAAATATTTCAATACAAGAGGACTTCAACATTTATACATGCTTCATTAAATTCATACAATATAAATATTATGAAGCTTCATGAATGACTAGAGTATAAACAGTAGAATGATGACATTCATCGTATCTACATACATCTAAACTCTTAGAGACTTAGGTTCAGGTAGGTATTCAAACATTTTGAATACATCATCTCTTTCGAGCCACCATTCTGCATAATGCAGAGGACCACGTCATTCATGATTAAATGTCTAGAGCACATATTATGCCAGAACATCTTCTTAGATTTTTATAAGGATTATTTTGACAATTGCGATCATCATCGACATGTCACTTCTAAAGTACACTCGATGAAAGATCAAGACTATAGAGACATACAAACCCTAAGGTGATGTCTTAATGTCTTATTTAATTGTCACTCCTCATCATGTTGAGGAAACTTGCACATTGCAACCACATACATTAGGTGTCCAATAGCAAGTATAATATCTGGATCATGAGTCCAATCCATGATATTTTACTGGTTATTATTGAGTATAATATTGAGTGGGTTTAATGAAGGATTATCTGAAATAAGAAATTTGCATAAGGATATATATATACATATTTTACTTTGATTTAGGAATTTTTATATCAAAGTTGTCTTGCCTTGTCAACAATGAAAGTTCATTCCCTTAATCACTTTCAATGTAAGAGATATTCTTACCATTATATCTCTAGCAAGATCTGGGATCTCCTTTCCTATCTTTGTCACACCCCAACAATATGAGAACCTGCGACTCCGATAAAAAGAAGCGGGAACACATTCCGCCTTGCAAGTCCAACTTGTATTTCCCAATTCGGTCTTTAACACCCGGGCCCACCACCCCTAAGGTGATGTTGATCCGTCATTAATTGAACCAACCGTCAACAGGATTAATACTTGTTATATGCAATCCAATATCGCCCCAATAATATGAGGACCCGATATTGGGGTCACTACGTATACGGCCTTACTCTTTCGAGAAGCAAAGAACCCGATCCAAATAATTGTATATTGGATCTGTCACTTCGGACAGGCGTCTCCAATATACAACTTTTGGCGATGAAATTCTTTGCCTTGACGGGAGACCATGGATATCACTTATGTGATCCTCCACCTCTTATTCAAATTGAAATAATTAATTATCATGAATCATATTCACATAATTAATTCTTCCAAGGGAAATTACACATCTATTCATAATAAAGTGTTTAAATAGGATATAATTAATTTAATCACATTAAACTAACTATCAATCCTATTATCAATCAACAAACTTTGAATTTTACTTGAATAGTAGGTATAATCTCAAAGTACGTATTATTTCGAATTTTAATAATTAGAAGTACACTTTGATTTCTCCGGCATTATCCAATCCCTACCCGCTGTCATGGCCAGTACCGGCGAGAGTGGGACGGACCACATACGTTGCAACTCGCTACCCCAGCGATCTCCGACTAGACACCATATCCACCTCAGGAAAGGATAATGCCAGATAGATCATCATGTACTTTGAGATGCTCATCGGTCTTTCAACCGAAATTATACCATATAATATACATCAAAACATTTTTGATTATATTATAAGGAGATTTTCTAAACAAATCCCCAATCCTATTCAAGCAAGAGGTTTTGCATGTAAAAGTCATCCTACAACTATTGTAGGATGTCCTAGGGTTTTGCATGAAAACAATGTTTGTTGATGATTTCAAAATTAACCAATGATCAAGATCAACTATCTTATCATTATGGTTTAGTGGGATGTCATTCAAGGAATTGATTATCATCTTTAAACATTTCACAAATATTTATCAATAACCAATTTCACAAAATTAACAATTAATTTTCATCAACATTTATTTGAATGACTATCACAAGGTTCATGATCAAAATTGTCAATTTCCAGCAGTGACCCCTTATCACTAAAATTAAATTATCTTGATCAATTTAAATCCAAAATTCGTAAAGTTAGTGCCCTAAGATTGCCAACTTGATTTACAACAGAACTCAAGTGATAATTCACGCATTTCGAGGCATGTCAAAACTGTAATTAACAAATTAATCACGTTCAATTTCGTTGTTCCCGCAACAGTGAATACATACATATTCAAAAGGTCATATCTTGAGCAATTAAATCCAAATTTAGTAAACTCAAATCCTATGGTTTCCTTGTTTAATGGGGAACAAAATCCAATTGAATATTTCGTGTTTATAACAATTTAAATAGTGCTGAAAAAATCAATTAAACAGAGTTGTGAAAATTCAAATGCGCCAAAACTTTCGTGACCCTTTCAAACCCAAGTCGTCCATGGTTCATGGATCATATCCAAAACCTTTTTCGACCTAAGGCTCTGATACCACTTGAAGGATATTGAGAATCTTCAAGCGCATCATGGAAGCGTGACGATCGCATCTCATGCGATCGGGGCGACTAGTCGCACTAGTCGCACGGTGCAGCGGAATTTAAAAAATTTTAAATCAAACGATGAAACCACATGATCACGAGAACACTTCTCGGATCGTTTTATCAAAGCACAAAGTATATGGAATACCTCTTGAAGCGTGGTTGTGATTGCAAGATCTCAAACAAGAGATCCTCCTGTCTCAAGTCCGATCCACGAAGAACGCACTTGTGGGCACGATGATGAGTCACATTCCTCCCGCAATCCTTGACAAAGATCCAAGCCTCGAATCTCCTGATTTCGTCCAACGAAATCCGTCGTCTTCCTCTAGAGCAAGCAGCCCCAAAGAAGAAGGAGATCCTCGAGTAGTCGATGGCGAAGGCAAGAACTTCTCTCTTTTCTCAACAAGGGTGGTCGGCCACCCTATGGAGAGGGAGAGAGAGAGCACGAGAATGAGAAGGAGAGAGAAGTAGAGTAGGCGTCTACTTGGTGTACCCTTCAAGGGCTAGGGCTACCCTCTTTATATATTAGTTTGGGATCCAATGGATCTCAATCCATGGCTCATATGGATCCAACGGCCATTGTAATCCAGGAGTCATCCAACGGCTATGATTGTTGTTGGTTAAAAACCAACAACATTAATTAAATATATTTTGAATTATTATCAACACAATTTAATTAACATAAATTAATTTATTAAGAGATAATATGATTACAAATAAGAAGAGACAACAATCCTCCTAAAATATAGGAGGCGTCACCTATGACTAAGTCATAGGTGACGCCACCTTTAATTTTTTTTGGTTGTTTTTGTCTCCTTTTATTTATATTATTATTTCTTAATTAATTGCAATAACTATTATTGCAATAATATCCACCAAATTAATTCCAAATTAATTTGTGAATATTTCAATCATGCCATTGAAAAATATGTGAATCATATTCACATCCCAAACTAATTTGTAAATTACATTTCCAATTAATTAACTAATGTGGATCCAATCCACATTAATAATTAACAAATGTTATTTACAATATTTCTCTCTCTCTCTGATATATTATAAATCCCATTTATAATATACACAGATATTCTGGATATCACTATCCATGATCTGCTTATCCTTGATAATTAAATGTCATTTAATTATCTTGGATAATCATTCTCACAATATGAATCTTATTCATATTATACTTGATAATTAAATCTCATTTAATTATATTGAACAGTCATTCTCACAATATGAATCTTATTCATATTATACTTGATAATTAAATCTCATTTAATCATAAAGAACTTCTTGCTTGGTTACTAAATTTATCATAGGAATTATTCTTGAAATCCTTCAAGAATAATGTACCTTCTCCGCAGATACTTGGAGATAAGGACAGGGCGATTGTATTGTTCCACATATAGTGACTTGGATGTTGAGATCTCATCTCAAATCCAGATCTAACAGACCTCCCATAGATGCTTGATTAAATCAAGACCGTATACTTAATATTCTCATTGCATCTGAATCACATTCAGATCAATGTCCAACACTTGGACTAAGATCAAGTTACTTCTCTACTGAGAGGAGTCACTAAAATACAGACCTGTTTCATCACTCCCTCAGACTGGAAGCGTCATGGTTATACAATCGTTTGTGATCACATCACCCTCAGGTATACCCAATACATGCACATTCTGCATACTGGAAGACCAATGATCAACCTGAAGATGAAGATCAATTTTACATTTTCTTCTTCAGGGTTTGATCACCAAGTTTCTCAATCTTGGTCATTGGGATTTGGTATCGATCATATGCTTTCCCAAAGCATATATCATACCTTCAAATTCTTGTCATGCTTCCAAAGCACGATGACCATGCAAGGAATTTGATCGATCCCAATACCTCATGAGTGAGCTCATGTCTTCCAGTTCATAAGTGAACCTGTATGATCCCTTTGAGAGATAATATTACTCATATGCCCTTATATGTACACCAGCTCGCCGGTGCATAGACCTTGATTAGGTTATCAACCTAATTGTCTGCCAAATGTACATACTCAAACATATAGTAACACATCTGTCTTTGGTCAGAGGATTTGTGCCTATGCTGTGACAGCATTCAACATAGGACTTAGGTTATCTCGGTCTCGCTAAGTCAACCCATTGACTTAACTAATTTGACATTTCCGAATCACTATTCCCATGCAGAGGACCTGCACCAAGAGGTCGGTTAGACATCAGCCTATGTGAGAAAGGATTGCCATCTCCTACTCAGGCTGGAGATCATCTCTTAATAATCATTTGGCGATGCCTGATGAGTCCTCTATCTAACTCATTAGATATTCATCCAAACACCAGCCTCTATGATTCATTTAAAGAATCAACAGCTATATGATTATCAAGACGGCCATGGTACATAACCCTAATTGTACAGAAGGACCTATTACGCAAATTTGTTATTCTTCATTTCAGATCAAGGAATGATATTCGCAATGACATTTATTGCATAATGGCTCGTCGTGGGCTCGCATGTCCATTAGTAATACACTTTGGATTTATTCCATTTTCTGGAAAATTCCAAGAAAAGCTTCCTTCCCTTAAGATGTGGTAGTGACCTGTCTAGAGGGATAGAACCTCAAAGAGTTGAGGAAGTGAATGCTAGAACTGCTTGCACTTGTGCATCAGTTATGAGAAGCTGAATGTATGCTAGATGTGTACACGAACCAGATGTCTACCATGCAGTGGGAGTAGTAAACTGTTACTAATCCTACTATGGAGATAAAACACTTGATTGCAGTAATAACAATATCTTCAAAGATGATGAAACTTAGAGATAGTGATCACAAAGTCTTATCTTCAAAGGTTTAAGACCTTGTAGATAGTGATCTATAAGGGTCTTAACTATAGATACCTTAGGAGATAGAGATCCCCAGGAATGAAGGTGTTCTAATAAGGATTATGGGAATACTGGTTATAATAATTAATAAGATGTAGTGTCAAGGACACTATAACTTCGCATTGGATGCGAGCACTGTTACTAGGAGATATGCAAGTACCGTAAAAGGACTTGGTGTAGTCTCTTGGGAACAGAGTGACTGATCAACTTACCTAGCTGTTTTCTAAATAGCCTATGATTTTAACATGAGTGTGGGTTTAAATGATTAGCCCATTAATGGCTCTTTGGGCTAGTGGGAGATTGTTGGACATGCGATCCCACGGCGAGCCATTATGCAATAAATGTTATTGCAATTCACTCCTTAATTTGAAATAAAGAGTACATAGTTTGCATAATAGGTCCCTTAGTACAATTAGGGTTATGTACCATGGCCACCTTAATGATCATACAGCTGTTGATTCAATTATTGAATCATAGAGGTTGGTGCTTAGATGAATATCTAATGAGTTAGATTGAGGACTCATCAAGCACCGTCAAATGATTATTAAGAGATGATCTCCAGCCTGAGTAGGAGATGGCAATCCTTTCTCAGTTAGGCTGATATCTGACCGACTTCTTGATGCAGGTCCTCTGCATAGGAATAGAGATTCGGAGGTGTCAGATTAGTTAGGTCAAAGAGATGACTTAACGAGATCGAGATAACCAAAGTCCTATATCATATGCTGTCATGATATAGGCACACATCCTCTGACCGGAGACATATGTGTTACTATATGTCTGAGTATGTGCATTTGGCAGACAGATAGGTTGATGACCTAATCAAGGTCTATATACCGGCGCGCTGGTGTGCATATAAGGGCATATGAGTAATACGATCTCTCAAAGGGATCATACAGGTTCACTACTGAACCGGAAGACATGAGCTCACTCATGAGATATTGGGAAGAATCAAATTCCGTGCGCATGGTCGTCTCGCTTTTGAAGCTTGACTGAATTTGTAGGTTTGATATATACTTTTGGAAAGTATATGATCAAGACCTAGGTATGATATATGCTTTTGGAAAGTATATGATCAATACCGACTCCCAATGATCGAATGAGAAACTTACTGATAAAACCCTGAAGTAGACAGTATAAAGTTGATCTACTACTTCGGGTTTATTCTGAGTCTTCCAGTATGCAGGATGTACATGTATTGGGAATGCCTGAGGGTGATGTGATCATAAACGGTTGTATAACCATGACGCTTCCATTCCTAGGGAGTGATGAAACGGGTCTGGATTTTAGTGACTCCTCTCAGTAGAGAAGTAATTTGATCTTAGTCCAAATGTTGGACATTAATCTGAATGTGATTCAGATTCAATGAGAAGATTAGATTTGCGGTCTTGATTTAATCAAGCATCTATGGGAGGCCCGAGATCTGGATTTGAGATGTGATCTCAATATCCATGTCACTATACGTGGAACAATACAATCGCCCCGTCCTTATCTCCATGTATTCGCGAAGAAAGCGCATTATCCTTGAAAGAGTTCATGGATAATTCTATTGCTGATATATGTATCCGAGCATTGAGAACATGGATAATTAAACGTGATTTAATTATCAAGATTAATATGAATTTGATTCATATTATAAAGAGAGTTATCTTAGATAATGTGATTTGATTATCAAAGATGTGAATAATGTGAATGTGATTCATATTATTTGAACATATGAGATAAAGAGATCCAAGATGATTAATATGATTTAATTATCAAGGATAAGAATAATGTGGATAGTAATATCCAATTATTCATAATATATTATAAATGTGATTTATAATGTATTAGAGAGAGTTAATTATAATTTACATGTGTTGATTAATTATTATGTGTATTGGATACACATTGTGTAATTAATTGACAATGTAAATTATATGTTGTTTTGGATTGTGAATTTGATTCACAATTTTTTTATGGCAAGATTGCAATATTCTCAAATATAATTGTGAATTATTTTTGAAGAATAAAAAGCCAACAAAAGTTGTTGGAAATAAATAGAGGAGATTTTCAAGGAGATATGCAATCTCATGGATTTCCATGAGATTGCTCTCTCCATGGAAAGAGGGGGGAGGCACATCATTCCTATAAGGAATGTGTGGCCGTCCACTTTGGAAGGTACATGGAGATGAAATCTCCATGTATCTTCTCTCCTTATTTATTGGTTTTGATTTGGATTAATTTGTATTTGATTTTGTCAAATATATTTTGATCTAAATTTGTTGGTTTTACCAACAACAATCTTAGCCATTGGATTGACATAAATCAATCTCATCCATTGATTTTATATGTCACATGGATTGAGATCCATGGATCCCAAAATCCTATAAATAGAGAGGCACTCCATGCTCTCTATTTTACACACAACACACATCTCTCTCTCTCTCTCTCTCTCTCTCTCTCTCTCTTTCTCTCTAGAGGTCAGCCCTCTCTCTCTCCCTCTCATGGCCGTCCACCATGGATGCCATGGAGAGGTTCTCCATCGCTGCGGCATCATTGTTATGCTGCCCGTTCTTCTGCTCGTGGATCTCCGTCTCCTTCGGTGCGCCTCGCTCGTGAAGAAGACGTCGGATCTCGTGTGTCGAGATCAGGAGATCCGCCGCTTGGATCATCAACATGGATTGCGAGAAGCATGCGGTTCATCCTCGCGCTCGCAAGCGTCTCCTCCGTCGGATCGGACTTGAGACAGGAGGTCTCTTCGTTTAGAGACTCGATCGCAACCACGCTTCAAAAGGTAATCCTATTACTTATTTGTGGTTTAGACGAAATGATCCGAGAAGTGTTCTTGGATCATGTGATTTCGTTGTATAAAATTTTTAAATTCCGCTGCATCGAGCAACTAGTCCAACTAGTCGCTCCTCGTCATATTCGATGCGACGCTCACGCTTCCGTGATGCGCTTGAGGATCTAACCATATCCTTCAAGTGGTATCAGAGGCAGGTCGACGGTTTCGAATAGTGATTCGCTAGCCGAGGACGACTTGGGTTCGTTAAGGTCGCGAAAGTTTTCATCGCATTTGATTTTGCAGATCTGTTTAGTAAATAAATTCGGCACTGTTTAAATTGTTTAAACACCAATTTAATACTTGAATTTTGTTCCCCATTAAATAAGGAAACCATAGGATCTGAGTTTGCGTAAATCGGATTCTGTTTGCTCGAGATATGGTCGTTTTAATGAACATGTATGCACTGTTGCGGGAACTGTGAATCTGAACGTGATTCAAATGTTAATTACTGTTTAGAATTGCCTCGAAATGCATGAAACATCACTTAGGTTCTATCCTAAATCAAATTAGCAAACTTTAGAAATTGACTTTGCTTAATTTGGATTTAATATGATTGAGATATGCTAATTTTAGTAAGTAGGGGTCACTGTTGAAATTGCTTTCCTAATCAAGAACCATGTGATTGTCAATTAATGAAATTAATTGTTAATTTCGAGAAATAATTATGGAAAATATTTATGAAATATTAGAAGATGATTATTTCCTTAATTGACTTAGCCCCAATCAATTAATTGATTAGATTTGATCTAAATCTTAATTGGTATCACAATCATCAAACTTCTTGCTTGAATAGGATTGGGAATTTGTCTAGCAAATTTCCTTATAATCAAAATTGTTTTGATTACTATATGGTATAATTTCGGTTGAAGAACCGATGATCATCTCAAGTACAAATTAATCAATTTGGCATTATCCTTTCCCGAGGCGGATATGGTGTCTAGTCGGGGATCGCTGGGGTAGCGGGTTGCAACGTATGTGGTCCGTCCCACTCCCGCCGGTACTGGCCATTACAGCGGGTAAGGCTGAGATAATGTCCGAGGGATTATGATGTATTTTTCTAATTATTAAAATGCGAATTAATATGTACTTTGAGAATAATACCATATATATATTCAAGCATAAAATTAAGTTTGATTGATTAAATTAGATTGATAATTAATTTAATATGATTAAGTTAATTATATCCAATTAAGAATACTCTAATATGATTAGAGTTAATAATTCCCTTGGAAGAATTAATTATATGAATGTGATTCATAGTAATTAATTAAATTTGAATAAGAGGTGGAGGATCACATAAGTGACATCCATGGTCTCCCGTCAAGGCGAAGGGTTTCCGTCGCCAAGGATTGTATATAGGAGACGCCTGTACGAAGTGACAGCTCCTATATACAAGCGCATCTGGATCGGACTCTTTGCTTCTCGAAAGAGTAAGGCCGTATGCGTAGTGACCCCAATATCGGATCCTCATATTATTGGGGCGATATTGGATTGCGCATAGCGAGTTCTATTCCTGTTGACGGTTGGTTCAATTGATGACGGGTCAACATCACCTTAGGGGTGGTGGGCCCGGGCATTAAAGACCGAATTGGGAAATGCAAGTTGGACTTGCAAGGCGGAATGTGTTCCCTCTTCTCTTTATTGGAGTTGCAGTTTCTCATATTATTGGGATGTAACAAAGATAAAGAGGAGATCCCAGATCTTGCTGAGATATAATGGTAAGTATATCTCTTACATTGAAAGTGATTAAGGGAATGAACTTTCATTGTTGACATGGCAAGACAACTTTGATATAAAAAATTCCTAAATCAAAGTAAATTATATATTTATATATGTTTATGCAAATTTCTTATTTCAGATAATCCTTCAATAAACCCACTCAATTCTATACTCAATAATAACCAGTAAAATATCATGGATTGGACCCTTGATCCAGATATTGTAATTGCAGTTGGACACATAATGTATGTGGTTGCAATATGCAAGTTTCCTCATAATAATGAGAAATGATAATTAAATAGACAATGGGACTAAAACCCTAGGGTTTGTATGTCTCTATAAGTCTTGATCTCATCGAATGTACTTTGGAAGTGACATGTCGATGATGATCGCAATTGTCAAATAATCCTTATAAAATCAATAAAGATATTCTGGCATACATATGTGCTCTTGACATTTAATCATGAATGACATGGTTCTCTACATCATGTAGAATGGTAGCTCTGTAACAGATGATGTATTCAAATTGTTTGAGTACCTACCTAAACCTATGTTTTAAGAGTTTAGATGGATGTAGATGATGAGTGTCATCATTCTACTGTCTATACTCTAGTCATTCATGAAGCTTCATAACATTCATATTATGAATCGGGTGAAGCATGTATAAATGTTGAAATACTCTTACATTAAATTATTTTGAATTTAACATAAGAGATCCTTAGTCTTGAGTAATGGTTGCTTATAGATAAAGGGAGCGCAGTGGAAGCATGGGTTGGACCCAAGTAAGAAATATAGTCAAAAGGTTGACTGTATTTCTGTAACTTCCATATGACATTCAAAGAGTTGAATGAATGCCAATACTGCAATAAGTTGATGTGTTGATAGTATGACTATCAAATCTATCTAGAATCCTTAGAGAAGGAATCAGATAGTGCATCAGATTAATCTACATATAATCACTGATATTGACTTACTTATTTGATAAGATAAGGTCTAATAATTGTATCTCAATTTTCTAATGACACTTGCAATTGGTTGCTTGGTTGCGTATGTATTAGAAATTTGATCTTAAGGTTTATTGGTCATCCATGTTGAAAGTGATGCAAGTGTTGCAACAATTTCCATGAGATCAATAGACTTCATACAGTGGGAGCCCTTAGTCTTAGAGAATGTCTCTATGACCTAGATATTGGAATACACTCATTGTTTATTTCTAATTGTTGGATATAAACATAAATTCTGTAATAAATCTATCATAAAGAGTTATGATGGAGATATTTCAGATAGTAACCTAAAATCTAGTGGACTCTATTAAATTGGAAAATTAATGAATGGTTCATTAAGTTTTTTTTAATACTGAGAATTAAAAAGATCAATAGGAGGATAAAGATCATTTGATAATGATCTGACATCAAATTTTGGACATATGTTTGTTGATGAGATCAATGGACTAGTAAGATATGAAACTTTAGATTGTCTAAAGCATCAAATCTCACATACTTGTGAATATTGTATTCAAAGTAAAAATGTCCAATACACCCTTCCTTGGGAAAGGTGTAAGATGTCAAGGTATTAAGGATCTCATACATATTGATGTATGCAGATCATCTATATCATAGTAAACATTATGGATATGTGATATCTGTTAATGATTATGTATGATATGAGATTTCTTCTCTTCACCTAAGAAACCTTTGAAATGTTCAAAGATTTTCGCAATTTTGGTTTAGAACTAAAGTTTGAAGGAAGATGAAATGAATTTGATCTAACCAAGGTAGCCTGTACCTATTAGATGAATTCAAGGAATACCTTATGGAGATGTGAATATCATTCCTATTTCAATCCTCCTGATGAACCTTAACTCAATAGAGTTGTAGGGAGATACAATTGATCATGTGTGACATGATTTGATCAATGATTAATCATGGCATAATTATCTCTTAGTTTCCAGGTATATATATGTGGTAGAGACTACATTATATATCCTTAATAAGGTTCCATGTGATTAAGCTAGAATCTAGCACTAGAGAGTGCTACTTCATTAGGAAAATAATACCTTGAGATTCTTAAAAGATCACATCTTTGAGAATATGATTCTTATAGGATGATTCTCTTGAGAATCAAGATGAAAATGAAGTAAAGGAACTCATTTAATCTTGAAAAGATAATGAGGCTCCTGAAATCAGAAACTAAAATAGATCATTAAAGATGAAACATTAATACCTCTTCAAATAAGTTTGAGGATGGATTCCATGTGTCAGTTAAATCTGAAAATGATCGGACTTCATGTGATGAAGCTCCTGAGGATCATGACATGGAAAGATGGATGTTAGCAATAAAAGTCTAATGTAGACTTCATATACAAGTGTTGTATATGGACCCTCGAGGATCCACCTATATGGGTCAGACCTATTAAGGTGTAAATGGATCTTCAAGAGAAAGAGGGAACCTGATGAGAAGGTATAGACCTTCAAAGCACAGTTCGTAGCCATGATCTACACACCAAAGAGAAGGCATCGCTTGCGATAAGACTTGCTCTCCAGTGACCTTGCTTTAACCCATCAGAATGTTGCTAACAATAGCTACACAACTTGTCTATGACATCTTCATGGTGTGAGTCAAGATTGCATACCTTTATGAATACCTCTCTGAGGATATTCATATGAAGTAGCCCCAGGGCTTCATGGTTAAGGAAAGCAAGGTGTGCTAGCTGAAGAACTCCATCTTTGGACTCCAATAAGTTTCTTGTAGTTGGAACATAAGATTTGATGAAATTATAAATGTTGTGATTTCAGATAAAATCTTGATGAACCATGTGAAGCTTAGTGGGAGTGCCATTATGTTCATCGTGCTAAATGTAGATATTATTCTAATAATTTAGAATGATATAAGAATAAATAATAAGTGTTTTATAATTTGGTTGTTCCATACCTTGAGATACGATCTCAAGGATACCTCTTCTAAAGTCGTTCAGAAGCAAAGAGAAGAGGGTATTAGGGACCGTCACATTAGTAATACACTTTGGATTTATTCCATTTTCTGGAAAATTCCAAGAAAAGCTTCCTTCCCTTAAGATTTGGTAGTGACCTGTCTAGAGGGATAGAACCTCAAAGAGTTGAGGAAGTGAATGCTAGAACTGCTTACACTTGTGCATCAGTTATGAGAAGCTGAATGTATGCTAGATGTGTACACGAACCAGATGTCTACCATGCAGTGGGAGTAGTAAACTGTTACTAATCCTACTATGGAGATAAAACACTTGATTGCAGTAATAACAATATCTTCAAAGATGATGAAACTTAGAGATAGTGATCTCAAAGTCTTATCTTGAAAGGTTTAAGACCTTGTAGATAGTGATCTATAAGGGTCTTAACTATAGATACCTTAGGAGATAGAGATCCCCAGGAATGAAGGTATTCTAATAAGGATTATGGGAATACTGGTTATAATAATTAATAAGATGTAGTGTCAAGGACACTATAACCAACAAAATTGAGTATCGGTTGCATGAGATGCAACATTCGCATTGGATGCGAGCACTGTTACTAGGAGATATGCAAGTGTCGTAAAAGGACTTGGTGTAGTCTCTTGGGAACAGAGTGACTGATCAACTTACCTAGCTATTTTCTAAATAGCCTATGATTGTCACATGAGTGTGGGTTTAAATGATTAGCCCATTAATGGCTCTTTGGGCTAGTGGGAGATTGTTGGACATGGGAGCCCACGGCGAGCCATTATGCAATAAATGTTATTGCAATTCACTCCTTAATTTGAAATAAAGAGTACATAGTTTGCATAATAGGTCCCTTAGTACAATTAGGGTTATGTACCATGGCCACCTTAATGATCATACAGCTGTTGATTCAATTATTGAATCATAGAGGCTGGTGTTTAGATGAATATCTAATGAGTTAGATTGAGGACTCATCAAGCACTGTCAAATAATTATTAAGAGATGATCTCCAGCCTGAGTAGGAGATGGCAATCCTTTCTCAGTTAGGCTGATATCTGACCGACTTCTTGAAGCAGGTCCGCTGCATAGGAATAGAGATTCAGAGGTGTCAGATTAGTTAGGTCAAAGAGTTGACTTAACGAGATCGAGATAACCAAAGTCCTATATCATATGCTGTCATGATATAGGCACACATCCTCTGACCGGAGACAGATGTGTTACTATATGTCTGAGTATGTGCATTTGGCAGACCGATAGGTTGATGACCAAATCAAGGTCTATATACCGGTGCGCTGGTGTGCATATAAGGGCATATGAGTAATACGATCTCTCAAAGGGATCATACAGGTTCACTACTGAACCGAAAGACATGAGCTCACTCATGAGATATTGGGAAGAATCAAATTCCATGCGCACGGTCGTCTCGCTTTAGAAGCTTGACTGAATTTGTAGGTTTGATATATACTTTTGGAAAGTATATGATCAAGACCAAGGTATGATATATGCTTTTGGAAAGTATATGATCAATACCGACTCCCAATGATCGAATGAGAAACTTACTGATAAAACCCTGAAGTAGACAGTATAAAGTTGATCTAATACTTCGGGTTTATTCTGAGTCTTCTAGTATGCAGGATGTACAGGTATTGGGAATGCCTGAGGGTGATGTGATCAGAAACGGTTGTATAACCATGACGCTTCCATTCCTAGGGAGTGATGAAACGGGTCTGGATTTTAGTGACTCCTCTCAGTAGAGAAGTAATCTGATCTTAGTCCAAATGTTGGACATTAATCTGAATGTGATTCAGATTCAATGAGAAGATTAGATTTGCGGTCTTGATTTAATCAAGCATCTATGGGAGGCTCGAGATCTGGATTTGAGATGTGATCTCAATATCCATGTCACTATACGTAGAACAATACAATCGCCCTATCCTTATCTCCAAGTATTCGTGGAGAAAGCGCATTATCCTTGAAAGAGTTCATGGATAATTCTATTGTTGATATATGTATCCGAGCATTGAGAAAATGGATAATTAAATGAGATTTAATTATCATGATTAATATGAATTTGATTCATATTATAAAGAGAGTTATCTTAGATAATGTGATTTGATTATTAAAGATGTGAATAATGTGAATGTGATTCATATTATTTGAACACATGAGATAAAGAGATCCAAGATGATTAAATATGATTTAATTATCAAGGATAAGAATAATGTGGATAGTAATATCCAATTATTCATAATATATTATAAATGTGATTTATAATGTATTAGAGAGAGTTAATTATAATTTACAAGTGTTGATTAATTATTATGTGTATTGGATACACATTGTGTAATTAATTGACAATGTAAATTATATGTTGTTTTGGGTTGTGAATTTGATTCACAATTTTTTATGGCAAGATTACAATATTCTCAAATATAATTGTGAATTATTTTTGAAGAATAAAAAGCCAACAAAAGTTGTTGGAAATAAATAGAGGAGATTTTCAAGGAGATATGCAATCTCATGGATTTTCATGAGATTGCTCTCTCCATGGAAAGAGGGGGGCGGCACATCATTCCTATAAGGAATGTGTGGCCGTCCACTTTGGAAGGTACATGGAGATGAAATCTCCATGTATCTTCTCTCCTTATTTATTGATTTTGATTTGGATTAATTTATACTTGATTTTGTCAAATATATTTTGATCTAAATTTGTTGGTTTTACCAACAACAATCTTAGCCATTGGATTGACATAAATCAATCTCATCCATTGATTTTATATGTCACATAGATTGAGATCCATGGATCCCAAAATCCTATAAATAGATAGGCACTCTATGCTCTCTATTTTACACACAACACATCTCTCTCTCTCTAGAGGTCAGCCCTCTCTCTCTCCCTCTCATGGCCGTCCAC
The DNA here is from genome assembly GCA_037367405.1 of Ottelia alismoides. Classification (NCBI taxonomy): domain Eukaryota; kingdom Viridiplantae; phylum Streptophyta; class Magnoliopsida; order Alismatales; family Hydrocharitaceae; genus Ottelia; species Ottelia alismoides. The sequence continues at coordinate 1,010,049 of JAZKJV010000408.1, forward strand.
CATGGATGCCATGGAGAGGTTCTCCATCACCGCGGCATCATCGTTATGCTGCCCGTTCTTCTGCTCTTGGATCTCCGTCTCCTTCGGTGCGCCTCGCTCGTGAAGAAGACGTCGGATCTCGTGTGTCGAGATCAGGAGATCCGCCGCTTGGATCATCAACATGGATTGCGAGAAGCGCGCGGTTCATCCCCGCGCTCGCAAGCGTCTCCTCCGTCGGATCGGACTTGAGACAGGAGGTCTCTTCGTTTAGAGACTCGATCGCAACCACGCTTCAAGAGGTAATCCTATTACTTATTTGTGGTTTAGACGAAACGATCCTAGAAGTGTTCTTGGATCATGTGGTTTCGTCGTATAAAATTTTTAAATTCCGTTGCATCGAGCAACTAGTCCAACTAGTCGCTCCTCGTCGTATTCGATGCGACGCTCACGCTTCCATGATGTGCTTGAGGATCTAACCATATCCTTCATTAGCTAGGGTTTTTAAGGCCAAAATGATAGAATAAAGGTGATGACATGGAGATTCATCAGCACCCACCGCGGCTTTTCTCGCATCGACGGTTTTCCGTGGCTTTTTCGAGGCTTAGGTTTTTTATTTTTTTTCTCTACTTGTGCCTTTGTAGCTAGTTTTAGGACTCTCAACCTAGGTGCAAGCTTATTTAGGATAAAAATAAAAAAATCATAGGACGTGCCTTGAAAATATCCAAAAAAAGTAATAACAGAAAATTAAAATCGGGACTGCTAATATTATATGACCTAAATCAACATAAAGGATTCACTTATATTGGGAGAGCGACCCCCAGCGCATGGATTGCAGGTACATTTCAGATCTGTGAGTGAGGGATGACACTTAAGGTAGAGCCAGAGTCCGAATTTCTTTTAGAATACTACTTAGTTCATACACTTAATCACCTAATCTTCAGTAGGGACTCTCACGTAGATGGAAACGGTCTGAGTTTCCTTAGCAGAGTGGGAGTTTTAGAGGACATCGCACGGTCCTCAAGTAACATGGGTAGCCAGAAACAGTCCGTACTTACTCTCATACTGGCTGAGAATAGGAGATTTCTGTAAGAACTCAGGACAGTGTTCTAGGGAAATTTCGGGCACCTATCAGCTCATGTTAATCTATGAAAAGATATGTTTGCCAAATAACCCTAAAACTGAAAAGATAAACGACCGAGCTTTTACGGTCATCACTGGTGTTGATACGATTTTATGCGGTTTAAGAAGTTGATTTTACCATGTCGTTGTTATCCCACAAAAATCGTAATCAAACAAATAATATTACAACTACAAGCATGGTTGGGTTACAAAAAAATTGTAAGCGGCAAGTAGAGAATCGGATCCACAGGGACCGAGCAAATTTGCGATATTGTTCTTCTTTCAAACTTAAATCAAATCTTACTCCGTGGCGATGAGAGAAAAAAATATGAGAGAATGTGATCTATGGTAAAAATACTTTCTAGAACTTAAAGTAAATGAAGGGGAGCATGAATGCAACTAAATAAGAAAATGAAGGGGTGAATTGCAAATTAAAATGGAAGAAAAATTACTAAGTAAAAGTTATATCAAATAAGGATGGAGAATGCATTACATGTTATAAAGAAAAAAACTAGAGTCAATAAAAGATATTCCCAAATAAACATTCTATCACCTTAACTTAAACAACAACTAATGCAACAAAAATGCAAGGAAGATATAAAGATTGAGAACTTTTTCTTCCAAAATCAACTTAAACAAACTTAACCATCATGATGAAATTACAAGAAGTGAATAAGATAAGAAAGAGAGTCTTCTCTATCAGAATCCGGCGTTACGACGAAGGAGGGCTAGAAGACAGTGCTGCCGTAGCTGGGTACACCTTGGACAATGGCCGGAGATGCGCGGCTGTAGGAGCACCGCGAGGAGGAGGAGAGTGGCTGGAGGTTGTTGGCATTATACTTTTACTAGCATAAAAACAGACGAGAGAGAGAGAGAGAGGGAGAGAGTATGGGGCGAGAGAGAGAGAGTGCGTGAGGGAGAGGGGTGTGTGTGACAGAAGAGAATTGGGGAGAGAAGGGTTGTTGCCGGCTACGCCTTCATCTGCATGAGACAAAAAGAGAGAGGGAGAGAGAGATAGAATAAGAGAGAGAGGGGGAGTAAGAGGAGAGGAGCCTTGTATTTGCATGGGGTCATTTTATAAAGGTCCTATGCATCTCTTCAACATAAAGAGTCACATGCATTTAAAGACAAAAACATTTAATTTCATTCATGCATGGGGAGAAGAGAGGAATTAACATGGCCGATTCTTTTATTTGCATGGAGGATGGTCTTCATTTATATTAGTCATATGCACCTTTTCAAAGTAAAGTGAAAAGTCACATGCATGTATGACAAAAACAATAACTTCATGTAAGATAAAAACAATAAAGACTCTCATGCATGGGAAGGATATAGTCAGATACAATTTGTGGGGAATGGGAGAGACAAAGAGAGAATGAATAAAGGTGGTACACATGCATGTATGACATTAATGAGTGGGAATTTTTCACTCTCACCCTTCCTCATTCTTTCCAACAAAAAGGTGAAGTAAAATGTGTTGGATGTTTTATGTTATAAGCATACCCAATAATTCTTCATTCTCTCTGATAACAACAAATTGGAATTTTATAAATGATACTTGATCTCAGTTTAGAAGATGATCTTTAAGTGTACATAGAGATTTGTGAGAATATTTTTCTTCAGCTGATTTGTTGATTTTATGAGGATTGTATCTGCTATGTGTGTAGGATGCAACTTGTGTGAATTTGAAGTTTACACATCAAAGATTAATATTGTATTTCACATAAATTAAGCATGTTATACCCATATATAATGTAATCAACACACCCACATACTTAAGTTTTGCTAGTCTTGAGCAAAAATAAGATAAGTAATAATGAAGGACAAGGAGAATAACCAAGATGGATTTGGTGAGGGTTTGTAGCAGACATACCCACAAAGTCTTCGAGTTTTCAGTTCATGACCACACAAATACACAGACTTCAGTAGAGTTGACCCATGGATTAATGATTTGTTCGAATCGTCGACTTGACTCGAGTGTTGTAGTTTCAACAGCCTCTCAGTTCCAATAAAATCAGACATGGTTTCAGAAGGTCGATCAGGTCAGCTCATCCCCAAGAAACAGGTATTCTCTTTTACCTTGAGTGGATATAAACAGTGTTAGTGATAGTTTTAGCTTTCGTGAGTCAAGAGAACAAGCTATCAACACAATCTATCGAGGTATCGAATGATTCCCTATACATATAGCCTCAGTCCTCACCTGGATTCAAGTGTATTCTCCTTTCACCCAAGTATGTCAGCATAGAAAAAATAGGCCATAGTTATTGGAGAATGGGACTTAATTTTTGGGGTTTTCCGTAGACAGTTTTGGTCCATTGCTCTCATTTTTTCCTTTTGCAGAGCATAACCTTGGGCCTCTTTGGGCCTCTTTTAAGAATTTGGGTAGCATCATTGGGCTACTACCATGACTTTTTGGTGGAGAAGGGTTATTCGGTGGTTTTTTTGGCATTTGTATTGTGATATGCCTTTTTGTGGTGTTTTTGTCTTGGGTTAGGCATCAAAGGTAGTATCGACTTAATATTGGCTTTGGAGGCACGATACTGTCTTATTTGCTGACATACTTAGACTAGAGAGATCATGTTGCCCCTGAGTCAAGTTCCTTCACTGGCTATAGATAAGGTTCAGGAATTGGCACAACCAAGAGGACAACTCCTCACCTCAATTAGATTGTAATTGTATCTCGTAAAATAAACTCAATCAAGCTAAGTGTAATGTGCAGTTGCTTAATTATCCACTAAAGAGTTTAAGAGTGCTACTAGTTGCTCAGGTGATCTAGTTAGATACAGAAGTTCATTCACCAGTAGAGTTAGAGTAACTGAGAGAATAAAGTCCGCATGGACCTGAAGAAACCTTAAAAACTCATGCCTAGTGAAATTCTGATAAAGTTAAGTAGATTAGGGTCAACTCAACCTTAATCTATGATCTATGCAATGAAGAGTTGATTTCTCAAAAGATAGGATAAAACTAGAAGGACGTATTTTTGGTGGTTTTCTTGAAAATAAAATTTTTTAGGAGAATTTTTGCAAAATTTTTGAGGTTTTTTAAATTGTTTTGAAAAGTATGCAATTTTGAAAACTATGCAGACACCCCCCCATACTTATCAGAGATCATGTCCCCATGGTGAGGACAAGGTGTAATAGGAAGACCAAAAGGAGTGAGTGACGTGAAAAGTTTTGTTTTGTAAAGTGTTGATGAGACCCCCATACTTATCTAATGCAAAGAGGAAAGAGAAGGATACAAAGAAAGGAAAAGATACCTATGAGTGTAGATCCACAAAATGTTGTTGGTTTAACGTCCCATCTCGATGATTCAGCTTATCAAGAGTATCCAGTGTTGCGTGTGAGTGCAGAAGATGTATTCAGAAAATCCAAATGAAACTCTTGATATGATATGGATATCCTGACCCAGATGTGAGAGTGCGGTTGATGAATTTGATAAATGTGTGCTCTCATTAATACAATGAAGACATTAATTGGTTGATGAATCGGAATGAGAGATAAATCAGTTTGATCTTGGATTGGATATGATGGGAGGGAAAAGGGTGGACTGGTGAACGGCTCATGGACCAGATATGATGTATTGAAGTCGAGCTCTACATGATCAAGAATTGATTCTTCCATCAAAGAAGGTTGAGTGGTAATAAGCATGTGATCCTCCAACATATATTGTGATAAATCGTCATATTCCCTCAAATAATCATCATGGTTATTTTCGGTGGCATCTATTGTGAATTTCATTTCAGTTCTCTGCTTGAGCCACGAGGGTAATTCTCTCCCACAAATATGATTTGGGTATTCAAAGGTCAGGAGCAGGGGAGTGTTGGCTATTGAATTAGGAGGTATGACAATAGAGGTCGGATTTGGCAAAGGCTGTGTCGCATGAATGATTTGGATGATTGTCTTCGAATGTTTTGGGTAGTTCCTCGGTTTCATTCCAAAAAGGATCGGAGAATAAAAAATCATTCTGATCAGATTCTGACTCAGTAGTAGAAGATGTATTTTTATAGTCATCAACAGAATTGAGTGGATCTTCTTTCTTAAAGGTGAAGGCAATGGAGTTGGAAATCTCATATTTGAAAGGATCATCATAAAAGATCTTCAACATATAATCATGTATTGGTTGGAAGAGAGTCTCGGTGCATGAAAAAGTCAATTCATTCTCTATTATGTCCCCATATTCAAACTCTAAGTTTGAACTTTTTTCATTAATCGTAACATCACATTCAGAATTAACATCAAACATTAAATCTTCTTCGATTTCTTTGCTGGAGTCAATACCAATACTATCCTCAAATTCAACTATTATCTCAGACCAGTCGATATCATTAGTAGACTGAGGTTCATAACCTTCAGAATAATCTAAGGAAAGATTGATGCCATCATTAATACATGTATCCATCAAGAGTGGGTCGTGACGAGTTGTACTAGGGGCGTGATCTCAATTTTAAAAATATCCTTAGTATACTCTCCAAAATCATTCTGATCAATATGATTCATGAATGCCGAAATTATATCAAATTCCTCCTCAATTTCATCCATAGAGTCATATTCCATAAGACGCCCTTCAAGATTACAAAATGAACTTTCATGCTCAAGGTTTTCAAGTATTTCCAAGAGACAACATTCATCTATTAAATCATTGGGCATATCAATTAATACATGGTCTGACACAAGAGGAGCGAAGATGGGGATATCATAAAATTTCGCCAATCTGAGTTTGAAGAGACATGGAGATGGCACTATTTCATCAATAAAATCATCTTCTATACATCTCATATCTAGTTCATCAAAAGGAAGTATCTTTGTTTGGTTCATTGATATTGGGGCCCATTTTTCTTCTTCTCTTGAGTGTCTGAAATCCTCAATTTTCTTTTCTTGATGTTTCTCAAAATATTGTTGAGATATATTGCATTCATCCATCAAACTATTTGGCATATTCATCAAGTAAGCACGAATTTCCAAAAGTTGTTTACTGACATTCTTATGCATCCTATTACACTCATCCATAAGTGCTCCCTGGTTTTGTTGGATTTGGATAGCTAACTCATGAAGAGTATGTTGAGAGTCACTTTCATGGGTCGGTGATAGGGATAAGGAGATTGAGTGATTTCTTAAAGAATCGGAGATTAGTCCATTATTCGAATTGGATGAGTGTTCTGCATGTGAAAGTGGTTTGGAAGAGATAAAGGAAGGGCATGTAGGAGAAGGTAATGCAAGAAATTCCTCTAATATAGGGTCATCATGGGGTGGTTTTGACGTTTGATCGGATGACCCGGTCTTTTTGTGTTCCCGATCTTCTTGATATTTTTGCACTAGATGAATCATTTCATCAATCTCACGCTCAATCGATAATAAAATAGGTAGATCAATGGGTCAAGAAGATCGTTTTCTATCCTCCAAATAATTCGATGCAATAGCCCGATTCAGCCTCGTTTTCTCGTGCATCTCATTGAGCATAACTTGAATTTTTCCATGAATAAAGACTCTCTAGTACAGACAAGTACACAATAGATTAACACAAAACAATTTGTTGATTCACCAACTCCACACAAAAATTGCCGCAGAAGTGGTTATCTTTTCGATTTTAATTTAGTGATTCAACAAATGTCATCAGAGAATTTAGAGTCCTTAATGAGGAGGTGGGTGTGGAAGATTATGAGAAATCGATGTCCTAATCCGGCTGGGGGATGTAGGGTGTGGTACTCAGATCGAGGATCTGCTTCTTCCCACAAGAACATGTGCCCAACGCGTCGAGGAGTTACGATTTCTCTCTGCAATCCCACGTAGCTCTAGGGATTTTTGTCTCTATCCAAGGGTTTTATGTGCTCGTGATTTTTGTGTCATACATGTGCATCAAAACAAGCATTCAAGAATTTTGCTCGCTTTCTGCTCGGGCCACTGTGGTGGCCTTTAAAGCTAATCTTTTTAGTGTGATAAAGCACGTTTTGGTGATCTTTTTAGGTGAGCAGAGGGAGAAGACCACAAAGATGATGCAAAGAAGAAGTATTTTTTTAATTTTTTTCGGTTTAAATTCAGAGCACAAACAAATGCAGCAATTTTAAAAACCTAAAATGCCTAAGAGAAAGAGAAGCTCACAGTGCCTGCACTTCTGGCGCTAATCCATAATATTTTGTCCTGCTGATGGCGAGCTTTTCCGAGAAGGGGGAAGAAATTAAGATTACAAATTTTTTTTTACTTAAAACAAATTACAAGTTCGCTAAAAAACATGGATCTTCATTTTTTTCGGAGTTCAAGTACCTGAAATAAAAAAATGCATGTATTAGAATATCGAAAATAAGTTAGGAATGAAGAAAAAAATTGCAAATGTTGCTTATTCCCCGGCAATGGTGCCAAAATGTTGGTACGATTCTCTGCGATTTAAAAAGATGATTTTACCACGTCATTGTTGTTCCACAAAAAATCGCAATCAAACAAATAATATTACAACTACAAGCATGGTCGGATTACAGAAAAATTGTAAGCGGCAAGTAGAGGATCGAATCCACAGGGACCAAGCAAATTTGCGATATTTGTTCTACTTTCAAACTTAAATCAAGTCTTACTCCATGGAGATGAGAGAAAAAATATGAGAGAATGTGATCTATGGTAAAAATACTTTCTAGAACTTAAAGTAAATGAAGGGGAGCATGAATGCAACTAAATAAGAAAATGAATGGGTGAATTGCAAATTAAGATGGAAGAAAAATTACTAAGTAAAAGTTATATCAAATAAGGATGGAGAATGCATTACATGTTATAAAGAAAAAACTAGAGTCAATAAAAGATATTCCCATATAAACATTCTATCACCTTAACTTAAACAACAACTAATGCAACAAAAATGCAAGGAAGAAATAAAGATTGAGAATTGTTTCTTCCAAAATCAACTTAAACAAACTTAACCACCATGACGAAATTACAAGAAGTGAATAAAGTAAGAAAGAGAGTCTTCTCTATCAGAATCCGACGTTACGACGAAGGAGGGCTGGACGCGGGGGCACGCGGGAGGGAGATAACCGCGCGAGCTGCTTACTGGGGTGCACGATGATGCACGGCTAAAGTGAACTGCGATGAAGAGACTACGAGAGGAAAGAGAGTGCACGCATGGCTGTGCGGGTTGGAAGACAGTGCTGCTGATGATTACATAATATGCTGTGATAATAAGCTTAAAATTATGTGGAAGACAATAGCAATTCTCGATTTACAAACTCTAAAATCACATAACCTATGTCTAATTTATTCCATGCACACATCAAGAGAAAACCTCTTAATTACACAAAATAAAATCAACACATTCATGATTCTGCTTCCAGATAAATTATTCCCAATGAACTCTACTATATGGATATATGATGGGAAGTATTATTTTACCAAAGTCGACGATCACCCTTGCTAATACACCACCGTGAAGAAATTCCCTCTACTCTAAAATATCTCAAAAGAATTATAAATATCATGGAATTTGATCAACAAACTAGCACATTGATGGTCTTACATTTCATTGAACTTTTTTTGGAAAGAAATGGAGAGGGGGGATAGTGCAAAATCTCCTCTCTTTAATATCATGCCTAGAACAACTCACATACATGCATGTGCACCATTTATCTCTCCCCTTTCCCATGAAAGAAGCCATCCACACCCATGCAACTTGTTGATGAATCTGTGATTCATCACTCTAAAAGTTAAAAATAGAGCCTTGTTCCCGAGTAATTAGAGGCATATTTCCCTTTATAATGCATAAATAGCATTCATCCATGCATTCATAACACATGCATTTTAGCAATCCATTTGTATTAAATAAGAAGCCAAAATCACTTGTAAAATATTCACCTATTAAAAATAAGCTCTCCCTTATACTATGTACACCTTAGTTAATAATATAAGGAGGAAAGCCAGGAATCCCCCTTGTAAAAGCACCGATAAAGCCCTAAAGCCCTTGGACCATAAAATGCCCATAGATCCCTCATACAAACTCCAAAATAGGTCTACTCACCTTTAGAATAATACACATTAAAAGACCTTTAAAATGAGACTAATTTCATCCAATTTGGAGCTCGTATGAAAAAGTTGGGTTTTTGGGCCTCTTTGTATACTATATATGTGTATATTTGTACTCTTGTATATTTGTATCATATTTGACCTCATCTCTATCTTTGGTCAACATGAAACTTGTAGATCTCATCAAGATCTACAACTTTCATGTTTTGAGTTTTTCCAAATTCGGCCTCCTTTTCTCCCTAAAATCATTTCTATTTTCAGCCAACCACAGCCGGCCACGTGGCGCCCTCTGGTTGCGCCACGCGGCCCGCTCCCCTTGACACATCCGCCTGCGCTCTCAGCCGTTGGATCTTCATCCAAATCCAACGACGGAACCGCCTCCACGTACGCCTTTCTTCTTGACCGTCAGATCAATTCCCCCTTCTCATCTTAACCGCCCGTGCGCGCCTTGCCCACAGCGCGCCACGTGGCGCATTATGCGCCATCAGATCGCACTCGCAGCCCTCCCATCTGAGCCGTCAGCTCCACAAACATCTCAACCGCCCGATAAAACGCCCTATGCTAATCGCATCTGTCCGCTGGCGCTTCGGTCCCATCGTGCCACGTGGTCGCTCCACGGCCCTCAGATCGCTTCGCCAAGATCTAATCCTACCGCTCCATCCCGCCTCGATCTCGGCCGTTGGATCAAGGGATCCAACGGCTGGGACTTCGTCTTCCACCTCCAGCGCCCCTCTCTCCCACGTTCTCGAGCTTGCGGGAGGGGTTGCCCCTTCGTATTCTCAGCCGCACCTCAGCCACTCTCGCCGACCACCAACACCTCCACAATGATCCCCACTCGTCCCTGATCCTCGCCAACTCCCTCACTCGCCACCACTTCCACCATAGACGCTCCACGACCTCCTTGAACTTCGCCCCATCACCAGCCCTACCGAGACCTTCACCCTTTAAATACACCCTCTACAGCCATCGTCACGGCTATCCGCCACCCCAGGGAAGTACCTCGAGCTCGGAGCGATCTTTTGGTGACAACAATCGAGCGAATCCTTGAGCGAAGACCGGTATCTTCTCCGGCGAGATCCTCGGCGCCACCGTCGTGTCGCAGCCACTCCTCCGCATAGCTGCTTGAGCTCAGGGCCTTACCGCCCCTTCGAGCGACGACCTAGAACTCGACTTCGAGCTCCAAACCCCAGGTAATCCCCTCCATCTTCCTCCGATCTTCGTTTGATTTTTCTTTTGATTTTCTCCGAATTTATTCACCATCCACCTTCATCTTCACGCTCCGCTTCCACTTCGCCGAGCTCCGCTACGGAGCTCTCATCCTCACGCTACACTTTGCACCCTCCGATGATGCACTTCGCCCTCCATCAGTTCCAGCTCCGCCACCTGGCCGGAGCACCATTGCCAGACCATCTACGTTCCCCCTTAGGCCTCGTCGACCACCCTCACATCTCCACAATCGCACTACGTGCTTCGGCTATATTGTTAACCCCTGCATGTACCTATTTCATTCACTGGTCGGAGGTTCACCGGAGTCACCCTCGAGCTTCATCGACAGCGACCTCCGACGCGCCTCTCTCCTTCCTGAGACCACCGGATGCCTCGTCGCACCACTGTGCATCTTCTGGGATATCTCCGAGTCCCCGGAGAGCTTCACCGACACCTGGAGGGACGGGCGGAGCCAAGGCCGCCTCACCGGAGTCCCGCCAACTCCTCTGCAGGTGGCGGAGGACCGTTGAGGGAGAAGGTCCAGCGACCGTTCGATCATCTTGATCGAACGGTCTAGAGCCATCTACGTCACTCGCCGCCCGGAGCTACAGACAGCCGTTGGATCAGTTGTGATCCTACGGACCTTAGCGAGCCAAATGTCCACTCACTGGAGCCGCCCATCACCGTTGGATCCATCTAGATCCAGCGGACAGCATTCAGCCACGTAGCCTCCTCCTTCGGTTCTCAGGTGTCGTCGGATCTATCCAGATATGACGGCCCCTGATCGTCCACGCGCCAGCCACCGACAGCCGTTAGATCGGCCTTGATCCAACGGTCTTCATCACGCCACGAAGACGGGTCCGAGCCTCTTCCCCGACCTCTAGGCTCGGACCCTCCGAGGCTACGCCGAGCCTTACTCCAGACCTCCAGGAGCCTCCGAGCCAAGCCCCGACCTCCGACGCCGCCCGAGCCTAGGCCCCCACGTGAGGAGCACGTGCAGCCTGGGTAATTTACACAGAGGCCTTGGGAACTTTTCAAAATTGCAAAAAGGTCCATGTGAAGCGTTGCCACGTGAGGAGCACGTGCCCTGTGGAGAAATTGCATTCCACCACCCAGCATTATAGGTATTTGCATTTAAGTCCCTGCCAGCATGTTTATTTTTATGTAATTTAATTTCCTGTATTGCAAATACACCCCTATCTTTGCACGCATCTCTAGGTGACATTTTGCATCATTTTGAAATTCTAAAAATTGCATATTGTTGAGTAACTTGTCCTCTATTTGTTGTGACACTTGCCACATTTTTATAATTACAGTAGATTTTTCAATTAATTAATTGGTTGATTTCTGTGTTATTTTGCCCAGTTAGACCTTTTAATTGATAATTAATTTTTCGTGACTCCAAAAATTCTCAAAACATCACAGTAGCTCTAGGATAGTTAACTCAACCTTGCATAAAAATTTCATGTCATTTTCACACATATCGAGGCCTAAATAAATTCCTTAGTGGTTTTCTTAGTTTATTTTTAATAGGTTCACTTCACATCAAATTTAAAGTTTGTCAATTTTCCTAGATTCCTTATCATTAGATCTATCTAAGATAATTTTTGTTCATGAAAAAAATGTGATTTGATATTTATTGAAATTAAATTAGTGAAAATCACCCTGCCTGCATTTTTAATTCACAGTAAATTCATTTAGTGTCGAAAAATTCCAAAAAAATTAGGGTAGTTCATTTTCATCATAATACATCATCTGGACAATTTTCATAATTTTTGGACTTCATTTGATACCTTAATTGTATTAACTTTAAATTGGCTTGATTTTTACATGTGTCTGCATAGAAAATAAAAAATGAACAAAAAAATTACTTCCCGAAAATCACACACTTAGAAATTTGCTAAAAATCTACCTAAGGAGACAGATGCCTCCCTGAGTTCGACCTTGGACTTCACCAAGTAAAAAAATCTGCCGCTTGAAATTAACTTGATTAAATTAAAAGTGGTTTTTGATATTCCCTCTCGTATCCGACTGCAACGAAACTGATAATTAATTTGGACATTAATCTGACCGAATTAACATAGGGTACGGGGGCAGCTGTCAAAATGGCATCGTTGTCGGGGAGGCACGGCTTAGGTTAATTTTTAGTGAAATCCTGAAAGTTTGATTTTCTCTCCCTGGGTAGTCTGACCCCCGGTTTTCTTGTAATTATTTTCTCTCTTTTATATCTTTTATTTTCATGTGTCACTCTCTGACCTCAATCTTTTCTATGTGAGGAACGTGAGGAGTCGAAGACGCTTCGAGGATCTAGCATTTAAAATTATTGAGTGAATAGAGAGGCTTTCTAATTTTCATTTTTTTATTTATTTCTTCGCATTATTTCCAGCGGTTCCCGTTTGGGTTCTCACCCGTGTAAGTATAGTGAAACTGTGTCCACGTGTGTTGTGTGGGTGAATGTAATTTAGCTTGCACTAGCGGCTCCCCGAGCCAATCTAGGAATTGCTTGTGCTCGTAACTTCTAGGATCACACAACTCACTTAAAAGACGCACTCAGACCGCAGAACTTAGCCAAATCAACCTGTTCTTCACGCTAATAGAACTGCTTATCTAGGAGCGGCTTTTATCGCTTGCATTTGTATTTAGATAAAAGTTTTCAATTCTATTTTGCATCCTGAATAAAAAAGCAAAGGGAACACTTTAAGTCTCATGAACTCAGCATAGCATCATTATTTTATCTTGCATCGGCTTTTCTCGATTTCCCCCTCTGATTTTCACATTTAATTAAAAGGAAATTGGGATTGTCCGGTAGGCGTGCTGTGTGGTTGGACTTAATAAGTGAGAACTTAACTTAAAATTAGGACTGCTAAACAGTATTGACCAAAAAAAGAGGAATAAAATTTGAAAATTGTTTGCAGGAGATTAATCCCTGACCTTGTTTTCAGGCTGAGTGAGGGTACTTGAGTGTGTGTGAACACCTTAAGGCAGAGCCCAAATCCCCGCCTTCCATATCACGTTCCAACTGATCCTAGCAAATATCACAAGTCGAATAATTTCAGATTCACTAACTAGTACCAAGTAGCCCCCGCCTGTCTCAGGTAGATAGGGGCGAAATGCGGTACTTTGCGACAAGTTGCCAGTAACCCCCCGGGGTGAAGTTCCGGCCTTGTCAGCCTCCGCATGCTTGCAGGTAGATAGGGGTGTGGTCTTTGAATCCATCGACTTGGGATAGGAGCGAAGAAAGGAAGGACCGGCGGTATCTTAGGCGACAGGTTAAATAGGGAAGACGCAACCGGCTCTGAGCCGACTTCCCTATAGGTCTATTAATCCTTGCTATCTTGCTTGAAAATCACACTTAAAATCTACAAGATTAATTGGACTCGATTTTGAGTCCTTCATTGTGTTGAGTGTGAACCAGGGTTTTGGATTGATTTATTTGCTTCAGGTAGGAGTAAAATCCTATCTTCTTCTCGCCACATCAAGATGAGTTACTGGGGAGATCTCGACTCTTTATTCACCGATCTCTCTATGAGCCCCCCATGAAACTCCTCTTCATCGGCCCAAGCGCACCTTGGACCACCCAGGACTCATGACCCTCTTGAGTCATGGTTCCCTCACACTCAGGGTGGTTACTCTCAAACCAACCCTTTCCTCTCCTCTGAGATTTCCGAGGAAGACCATCGCCTCGGTAATCCCTTCCTTGATTTGTCCTCTGACACCGATCTTATTTCCCACTCAGGACTAGAGGACAAGATGCCGCCTAAGATGCCACCGGATGAGGAGCAATTATGACAGATTCTTGCTCGCCTTGCCGAAACCGAACAGAAGAATGCAGATCTCACAGCTAGGATGGGACAAATAATAGTAGCAGGAGGAATCGACCGACCAATGGTCGATGCCTACAATCCGTCGGAGAACGAGATACAGAATTAGCTGGCACCAGCAGTTCCTGCCGAAGCATTTGAGCTGAAGCCCCACTTCCTTAGTCTGCTACCGAAGTTCAACGGAATTACCAATGAAGAGCCGTATACTTTCCTTCGTGACTTCGAGCTGGTTTGCAACAATCTTAGCCATCCCAATGTTGGCCAAGATTACATTCGACTGAAGGTCACTCCATTTGCCTTAGGAGATAAGGCATCACATTGGCCGAAGAACCTAGGGGTGATATGTACTATCTGGATGCAGTTCAAGGACCTATTCCTGAAAAGTTATACCCTCTCAGTAGAACTAACCAGATGAGAACGAAGATCGCCAGCTTCTCCCAAGGACCTAGTGAACCATTCCATGATGCATGGGATCGGTTCGATGACTTAGTGCAGAAATGCCCCTGCCATGGCATTTCTAAGGCGATCTTAGTCCAGACCCTGTGTTGTGGTCTAACCCCGGAGATGCAGGGGTTAGTCAGTGCCGCCTGTGGAGGAAGCTATCTGAACAAAAATGAGCATGCAGTATGGAAGATCTTGGAGCAGATGGCGGAAACCGGCAGGTTGCAGGCCACCAGGGCCTATCAGTTGTCTCCCTCAATCCTATCCAATGAGACAACCCGAATGACTATAGCAGATCTGACCGAGGACCTCATCCCCAGCATGGGGATGATTGCCGACAAGCTAACCATGGTCGAGCAAATCCACAAGAGGGTCATTGACCTTGAGTCTCTCTCACGTCTACCGAAGCAAGTGGAGGAACTCACTGAGAAGGTAGCCAAAATGAAGCTACCTGCCCCTTCCGCACCACCTGTACCTGTACATCGAGTCCATCTTGTACACGAGCAGGCACCAGGGCCTCAGAGTTGCTGGGTGGAGGATCAGACTTACACCCAGCAGGACCAGCATGCACCCCCATAAGTGGATACTGCATACGAGGAGCCTCCGCAGGTGTTCGAGATCAATGGGTTGTGGTACAGCCGTGACCCCGTCAGTAGACAGTCGGGGATGGGGAATGGTCAACCTCACCGACCTTACCTAGCTTACCAAGGAACCAGCACCTTCCCCGTACCGTGCTTTCAGTCCAGGCCAGAACAAGGGTACCAGCCTCAGCAGTACCAGCAGCAACAGCGCACGTATCAGCAGGGCCCAGCATCGTCCCACCAGCAGCAGCAGTATCGGAATGGCCAGCAGGGCCAGTATAGAACCTCGTCCGTGAATCAGCCAGCCCAGCCCACCGAATTGGAGTCCCTCACCTTGGCGATCCAGACCCTGTCTAATAGGGTACAACAGATGCAGAATGATTATATGGATATGAGAACCGATATCAATCGTGTCTCTCGTACCCAGAACCAACAGATGGCACCAAAGACCCCAATTCGCGCACAGGTTCAGGCCAACCCGAACAGCATAATCCATGGTCAGAACCGACCTCGTGATCAGGTATATTATTCAGATAATTATTTATCTGAACATGAGATCCTTTCGAACGATAATGTAAATCATATGTCCCTCAGCAGCGGAAGGACCGTGACCATACCTGATCGGGCACGGGCATAGAAGGAAGGAGCCTCCAAGTCTCTACCTGAGGAGAACTTGGAGGAAGAGGAGGAGCAGCACCACCACCACCATCGCCGGCAGAAGAAGAGGACGTCTGAGTCCTCGAAGCAGCAGTCTCGCATCAGCATAGAGTCCGACGAAACCGATGAGGAGCCGCACCTTCATCTGAGGAGGATCGTCCAGTAGTCGCGGAAGAAGCATCACCGGTTACACCACATCATTTTCTTTTCAGTCAGAGTCAGAGTCAGAGTCTGTCAAAGAGTCCGAGTCATGTAAAGAACTTAGTTCCTGATCTTAATGAGAATCTTTCAGTTTCCGAACACGAGTTGGAGTCAATAATCCCTTTCCCCCGAGCTCTCAAGGGTGGAAAGAAGAAAATGAAAAAAATCCAAAAAGATGACCCTGAGATGGCAGAGTTCTGCAACAAACACATCAAGGTCACAATCCCCTTTGACAAGTACGTGGAGATGACCCCTGCATTCCAAAAGTGCCTTAAGGTGAGATGCACACCTACTAGGGTTAGCAGGAAGTCCAAAAGCCGTGTTGAGAAACACGTTTTATCAGTAGCCACGACTTGTGCAATAAAGAACTCGTTTCCAAGGAAACGAAGAGACATGGGTGCACACTATGTAGTGAGTCATGTTGATGACATCGCGTTTGCACGCACTCTCCTGGACAATGGATCCTCAATCAATCTGATGCCTACAGCCCTCTATGAGCGGCTTAATCTCGGACCTCTTAGGAAATCTAGAGCCCTTCTATAGTTTGCTGATAAATCAACCAAGAGGTCCCAAGGAGAATTGAGGAACATTGTGATCAAAGTCGGGGGGCAGGAATACATGGTGGACTTCACTGTCCTGGATATGGAAACCCCTCATAATTGGAGAGATTCCCAGATCATCTTAGGCAGGCCTTTCCTTAGAACAGCGGGGGCCTTGTTCGATTATAAGATCGGGAAGATCCAGTTCCAAACTCCAGGAGGAGATGAGGAACATGAGATGATGCAAACAAGATGGCAGAGACCGGATTTAGAATCCAGCACCAAGTACTCTTCTACCGAAGCAGACTGCGATCATGTAGACACAGTTGGGCCATGGAGACAGAACCCAGCCAGCACCGATGAGTCCATCCCCTCCGGAGATGATCCAGTGCATGAGTCAGTTTGCGAGGTCCTAAGTAACGAGTACAGCTCTGAACCTGCATCGCCCTACATCTTCGATGACTTAGAGGCCCAGTTGGTCCTGTCAGTCCTTACATCTTTAGGACAATCGGAAGATGAGGATGACGAGTCGGACGAGGCTTTTGCCGATTGCATGGAAACCTTTGACGATCTGACTCCAGAGCCGAACAACTTGGTGGCAGTTATCACAGAGAAAGATCTAGCCACTTCCAACACCGAGCCAGATCAGATTAAGCCAGACTTCTTAGACGATCACACTATTCCTGAGCTCAAACCATTACCCACAACTTTAAAATACGCCTTCCTTGCGGGTCAGGACAAGAAATTTCCGGTCATCATCAGTTCGCGATTGACCGAGGAGCAGGAATCTCGCTTGCTAGAGATCCTGGAGAAAAACTGCAAGGCGATAGGCTGGAGCATTTCTGATCTCCATGGGATAAATCCCGCTCTGTGTTCGCACCATATCTACTTGGAGAATGATGCCAAACCCTCTCGTGAATTCCAACGTCGTTTGAATCCAAATTTACGAGAGGTCGTGAAGAAGGAGATAGAGAAATGGTGCAACACGGGTTTCATTTACCCAATCTCCGACTCTAAGTGGGTGGCCCCAATCCATGTTGTCCTGAAAATGTCGGGAATTCAGACAACCACCAATGAGGATGGAGAGGAGATCGTGACGTGAGTGCCCACGTCATGGCACGTCTGTGTGGATTACAGACGCCTGAATACCGCGACGAAGAAGGATCATTTCCCCCTACCGTTCATTGATCAGATCTTAGAGAGACTAGCGGGGAAAGAATTCTTCTGCTTCTTAGATGGGTTCTTGGGCTACAATCAAGTAGCCATAGCTTCGGAGGACCAGGAAAAGACCACATTCACATGCCCCTTTGGTACCTATGCTTTTAGGCGCATGCCTTTTGGGTTATGCAATGCTCCAGGTACTTTCCAAAGGTGCATGATTGCTGTATTCACCGAAATGGTCGGTGAATTCCTGGAAGTCTTCATGGACGACTTCTCGGTCCACGGCGATTCCTTCGATTCCTGTCTTAGGGATCTGGACCGAGTCCTCAAAAGATGTTGTGAGGTTAATCCGGTGCTCTCCTGGGAGAAAAGTCACTTCATGGTGACAGAGGGCATAGTGTTGGGGCACATCATCTCCAAGAGAGGAATGGAGGTTGACCCTGCCAAGGTGGATGTGATCAGACGACTCCAGCCACCAACCAACGTAAAACAGGTGCGGTCGTTCCTCGGACATGTTGGATTCTATCGGAGATTCATTAAGGATTTTTCTAAGATTGTCCGACCGCTAAATGAGCTTTTAGGCAAAGACATGGAGTTTGTTGTTGATCACAAATGTCTTGAGGCCTTTAAGATATTGCAAGGAATGATTATGGATGCACCTAACCTACAAGTCCCAAATTGGTCTCTACCTTTTGAGATCATGACGGACGCCTCAGACTTTGCTGTTGGCGTTGTGTTAGGACAGAGAAGGGATGGCGTCTTCTTCGCAATTCACTACGCAAGCAAAGTGCTTGACACCGCTCAGTGTAACTATATTACGGAAAAGGAAATGCTTGCAGTAGTGTTTGCCTTGGACAAGTTCAGATCTCACTTAATTGGATCCAAGGTAATCGTGTTCACTGACCACACGGCACTACGATATTTGATGGAAAAGAAGGACGCGAAGGTGCGTCTTCTTCGGTGGATTTTACTTATCCAGGAGTTTGATTTGGACATTCGTGATAAACCTGGAAAGAAGAACGTAGTGTCCGATCATCTCTCTCATCTCGATGATCTTAATACTTCCGAGGATTTACCAATTCGAGACTCCTTCCCTGACGAGTCGATTTTTGTTGTCGACTCACTCCCATGGTACACCAATATCGTGAATTATCTTGTCTCCAAGAAAGTTCCCGAAGATTGGCCCAAGAGCCAAATTGACCGACTGAAGTCGGACGCTAGACACTACCATTGGGAGGATTCGATCCTTTTCTTCGAAGGACCGGATTGTGTCTGGAGACGTTGTATTCCTCAGGAGGAATACCAGAGTGTCCTTTCTTTATGCCACAGCTTAGAGGCAGGAGGACACCACTCTGGGAAGAGGACCGCATGGAAGGTACTTCAGTGTGGCTTTTACTGGCCAACTCTATTTCGTGATGCCATCGCCTTCACGAAGTCATGCCCGGTATGGCAGAGAATGGGAGGAACCGTTGGTTCTAAGGATGAGATGCCTATGCAGCCTGTCATCATTTGTGATGTCTTTGACACCTGGGGTATCGATTTCATGGGCCCATTCCCTGTTAGCCACGGGTTCGAGTATATCCTTCTAGCGGTAGACTATCTATCCAGATGGGGTGGAGGCTATCCCGACCCGAGCCGCAGACAGCAGGACTGTCTGTAAATTCATCAGAGAGCACATCATCTCTAGGTTCGGGATCCCCAAAATGATGATATCTGACGGGGGTAGCCACTTTGTGAATCGGGAGGTGAAGAAGCTCCTGAAGGACTACGGCATCGAACACTGTGTCGCTAGCCCTTACCACCCACAGACCAATGGTATGGCTGAGGTGTCAAATAGGGAGGTGAAAACTATATTGCAAAAGCTTGTCCGCCGGATAGGAAGGACTGGTCTCAGATCTTGGATCAAGTCCTCTGGGCGTATCGGACATCTTACAAGACACCGTTAGGAACCTACCCATTCCGAATGGTATTCGTAAAGCCGTGCCATTTGCCCACAGAGTTAGTGCACAAATCAGAATGGGCAATCCAAGAAGGTCAACTGGAACATGCACCTTGGGCAGAAGCAGAGAGACATGGATCTGAATGAGCTTGTGGAAATCAGAAACCACGCATATGACAATAGTTTGGTGTACAAGGACAAGGTGAAGCATTGGCATGATAGATATATCAAACGAAAGACCTTTGTTCCTGGACAGAAGGTATGGTTGTTCAATGTTAGGCTAAAGATATTCCAAGGCAAGTTGAAGTCCAAGTGGACAGGCCCATTTGTCGTCCGTACGGTGCATGATAGTGGATGTGTCGAGATCTCAGATCTCGCCAAATGGCGCACCGACATTCCTAGTTAATGGACAACTGTTGAAGCACTTCGTCGAATCCAATGAGCAGTTAGTCCATGTTGAGGAGATTGTATTCATGCGTGAGATAGATTCAGCAGATACACCTCGAGCCGTGTATGAGAGCTGCAGCAGTGAGCTCCAGCCATCCCAGCATCTTGAAAGATTCAGACCGACTCATTTGTATATATCATCATTCTTGTACATCCTATCCTCTCTCCACACGACTCTAGTAACCCATCCCTGCCTCTTTAGATCACTATCTCTTATAATAATTACGGGTGGGTAAAAAATGAAAAAAAATGTGTATATACTTGTATAAATACCTACAAACCTCTTGTAAATTGTTGTAAAATAGGAGGTATACCAATAAAAAATATAAATGAAAATAAAAAAAACAGGCCTTCTTATTTACTCTTGCATATCATCTCTGCATCTGAAAAGAAAAGAAAAAGAGTCTTGCATTTTCATTCATCTTCATAGCATGACATCTGCATCTCATCTGCATATCTTGCATATGCAAGGTGGAAAGCTAGTGGGTTCTGAACCAAGTTATGAGTATATATTGAGGGTGGACTTGATTTGACCTTAATCCACCTAATTTTAGAGGAACCTTATAGGACTGGAGTTAAGATTTCTCAGGTCAAGTGACTTAATTCTTTGAGTCCGCAAGTCTATGTTCACATGTCATCTTGATTAGTCTAAGTAGAATATCTCGTGCATACGCATGATTCTCATAGACAGTGACCTAACTTGGACAAGCACAATGCACGTAGCTCTTCATTGA
Organism: Ottelia alismoides; assembly: GCA_037367405.1. Lineage (NCBI taxonomy): Eukaryota > Viridiplantae > Streptophyta > Magnoliopsida > Alismatales > Hydrocharitaceae > Ottelia > Ottelia alismoides. The sequence continues at coordinate 1,030,871 of JAZKJV010000408.1, forward strand.
TGAGATGGTGAGGAGGTAGAATCCTTTAGCTTGGAGTAGCACACGGGTGGAAACATCCGTCCTCCTCTAGGGAGGGTAGTGCGTCTCAACCTAGTCTGGTAGTGTTGACGTCTAAGGACGGGATGCTGTGGGTTGCAATAATGCTTCAAAAGAGGGATAGTCTACTAGCTCAAGAGGAAAAACTCCTGATGTACATGCTGCACCTTGTATGAGTTTGAAAAAAACTGTAAAAACTCCAAAAAAAAATCAGATAGAATACCTGTCGGAGTCTGTATATTAGCAAAGAAATGCAACTGGATGACTTGGCTACACTGGTCAGGCATCCCGGGATAGGTAGCTACACTGGCTACCGTCCATTCTTTTCTCTACCCCCTCCTCTTGAGTTGGTCGCACTTGAACTTAGAAGGGAATACCCCGCTCCTCGAGGAAAGAGTTACTAGACCGGGTTATTGAGTTACCTTGTTAGAGGAGGCTGGTTCCGAGTCATTTCTGATGTGGAGAGCTATATCTCACTTACACAGTACAAGTAAGAATCATAGTCATCAGAAATTTGCGTTTGAGGATTTATTCTTACCTGACTATTGAGGAGTCTTGAATAGAAGACTTGTGGAACTTGAAGTCAGTTAGGTCTTAAGTTCAGGTCCGAATAAGGTTCCGCCACACAATTAATCCAAAGGTCGAGTCAAGATCCATTTTTAACTTTTGTTCAAGACCTTGGTATGGAATCCAAAATCATTTCACTCTTGCATTTCATTTAGTTGCTCGGGGACGAGCAAGGTTTAAGTATAGGGGGTTGATGAATATGTGATTCATCACTCTAAAAGTTAAAAATAGAGCCTTGTTCCCGAGTAATTAGAGGCATATTTCCCTTTATAATGCATAAATAGCATTCATCCATGCATTCATAACACATGCATTTTAGCACTCCATTTGCATTAGATAAGAAGCCAAAATCACTTGTAAAATATTCACCTATTAAAAATAAGCTCTCCTTTATACTATGTACACCTTAGTTAATAATATAAGGAGGAAAGCCAGGAATCCCCCTTGTAAAAGCACCAATAAAGCCCTAAAGCCCTTGGACCATAAAATGCCCATAGATCCCTCATACAAACTCCAAAAAAGGTCTACTCACCTTTAGAATAATACACATTAATAGACCTTTAAAATGATACTAATTTCATCCAATTTGGAGCTCGTATGAAAAAGTTGGGTTTTTGGGCCTCTTTGTAAACTATATATGTGTATATTTGTACTCTTGTATTTTTGTATCATATTTTGACATCATCTCCGTCTTTGGTCAACACAAAACTTGTAGATCTCATCACGATCTACAACTTTCATGTTTTGAGTTTTTCCAAATTCGGCCTCCTTTTCTCCCTAAAATCATTTCTATTTTCAGCCAATCACAGTTGGCCATGTGGCGCCCTCTGGTTGCGCCACGCGACCCGCTCCCCTTGACTCATCCGCCTGCGCTCTCAGCTGTTGGATCTTTATCCAGATCCAACGATAGAGCTGCCTCCACATACGCCTTTCTTTCTGACCGTCAGATCAATTCCCCCTTCTCATCTTAACCGCCTGTGCGCGCCTCGCCCACAGCGTGCCATGTGGCGCATTATGCGCCATCAGATCGCGCTCGCAGCCCTCCCATCTGAGCCGTCAGCTCCACAAACATCTCAACCGCCCGATCAAATGCCCTACGCTGATCGCATCCGTCCGCTGGCGCTTCACTCCCATCACGCCACGTGGTCGCTCCACGACCCTCAGATCGCTTCGCCCAGATCTAATCCTACCGCTCCATCCCGCCTCGATCTCGGCCGATGGATCAAGGGATCCAACGGCTGGGACTTCGTCTTCCACCTCCAGCGCATCTCTCTCCCACGTTCTCGAGCTTGCGGGAGGGGTTGCCCTTTCCTATTCTCAGCCGCACCTCATCCACTCTCTCCAACCACCAACACCTCCACAATGATCCCCACTTGTCCCTGATCCTCGCCAACTCCCTCACTCGCCACCACTTCCACCATAGATGCTCCACGACCTCCTTGAACTTCGCCCCATCACCAGCCCTGTCGAGACCTTCACCCTTTAAATACACCCTCTACAGCCATCGTCACGGCTATCCGCCACCCCAGGGGAAGTACCTCGAGCTCAGAGCGATCTTTTGGTGACAGCAATCAAGCGAATCCTTGAGCGAAGATCGGTATCTTCTCCGGCGAGATCCTCAGCGCCACCACCGTGTCGCAGCCACTCCTCCGCGTAGCTGCTTGAGCTCAGGGCCTTACCGCCCCTTTGAGCGACGACCTGGAACTCAACTTTGAGCTCCAAACCCCAGGTAATCCCCTCCATCTTCCTCCGATCTTCGTTTTGATTTTTCTTTTGATTTTCTCCGAATTATTCGTCGTCCACCTTCATCTTCACGCTCTGCTTCCACTTCGCCGAGCTCCGCGACGGAGCTCTCATCCTCGCGCAACACTTTGCACCATCCGACGATGCACTTCACCCTCCATCATCTCCAGCTCCGCCACCTGGCCGGAGCACCATCGCCAGACCATCTATGTTCCCCCTTAGGCCTCGTCGACCACCCTCACATCTCCACGATCGCACTACGTGCTTCGGCGATATTGTTAACCCCTGCAGTTACCTATTTCATTCATTGGTCGGAGGTTCATCGGAGTCACCCTCGAGCTTCATCGACAACGACCTCCGACACGCCTCTCTCTTCCTGAGACCACCGGACGCCTCGCCGCACCACCGCACATCTTCTGGGATATCTCTCCGAGTCCCCGGAGAGCTTCACCGACACCTGGAGGGACGGGCGGAGCCAAGGCCGCCTCGCCGGAGTCCCGCCAACTCCTCCGCGGGTGGCGGAGGACCATTGAGGGAGAAGGTCCAGCGGTCGTTCGATCATCTTGATCGAATGGTCCAAAGCTGTCCATGTTACCCCCGCCCGGAGCTACAGACAGCCGTTGGATCAGTTGTGATCCAACAGACCTCAGCGAGCCACGTGTCCACTCACTGGAGCCGCCCATCACCGTTGGATCCATCTAGATCCAGCGGACAACATTCAGCCACGTCACCTCCTCCTTCGGTTCTCAGGCGTCGTTGGATCTATCCAGATCTAACGGCCTCTGATCGTCCACGTGCCAGCCACCGACAGCCGTTGGATCGGCCTTGATCCAACGGTCTTCATCGCGCCATGAAGACGGGTCCGAGCCTCTTCCCCGACCTCTAGGCTAGGACCATCCGAGGCTACGCCGAGCCTTACTCCAGACTCCAGGAGCCCCCGAGCCAAGCCCCGAGCCTCCGATGCTGCCCGAGCCTAGGCCCCCACGTGAGGAGCACGTGCGGCCTGGGTAATTTACACAGAGGCCTTGGGAACTTTTTAATATTGTAAAAGGTCCCTATGAAGCGCCCCCACTGAGGAGCATGTGCCCTATGGAGAAATTTGCATTCCACCCCCCAGCATTATAGGTAATTGCATTTAAGTCCTTGTCAGCATGTTTATTTTTATGTAATTTAATTTCCTGTGTTGCAAATACACCACTGTCTTTGCACGCGTCCCTAGGTGTCATTTTGCATCATTTTGAAATTCTAAAAATTGCATATTGTTGAGTAAACTTGTCCTCTATCTGTTGTGACACTTGTCACATTTTTGTAATTATAGTAGATTTTTCAATTAATTAATTGGTTGATTTCTGTGTTATTTTGCCCAGTTGGACCTTTTAATTGATAATTAATTTTCTGTGACTCTAAAATTCTCAAAAAATCGCAGTAGCTCTAAGATAGTTAACCCATCCTTGCATAAAAATTTCATGTCATTTGCACACATAACGAGGCCTAAATAAATTCCTTAGTGATTTTCTTAGTTTATTTTTAATAGGTTCACTTTACATCAAATTTAAGGTTTGTCAATTTTCCTAAATTTCTTATCATTAGATCTATCTAGGATAATTTTTGTTCCTGAAAAAAATTTGGTTTTATACTTATTATAATTAAATTAGTAAAAATCACCCTGCCTACATTTTTAATTCACAGTAAATTCATTTAGTTTCGAAAAATTCCAAAAAAATTAGGGTAGTTCATTTTCATCATAATTCATCATCTAGCTAATTTTCATAATTTTTGGACTTCATTTGATACCTTAATTGAATTAACTTTATATTGGCTTGATTTTTGCATGTGTCTGCATAGAAAATAAAAAAAGAACAAAAATATTACTTCCCGAAAATCACACACTTGGAAATTTGCTAAAAATCTACCTAAGGAGACAGATGCCTCCCTGAGTTCGACCTTGGACTTCACCAAGGTAAAAAAATCTGCCGCTTGAAATTAACTTGATTAAATTAAAAGTGGTTTTTGATATTCCCTCTCGTATCCGACTACAACGAAACTGATAATTAATTTGGACATTAATCTGACCGAATTAACATAGGGTGCGGGGGCGGCTGTCACTTGCATCCCATGTACTATGCACACACCTTTTCCCCATGCAACAATAAAGTTGTCTTTAAGTCTCTCTTTATTTGCATGATGAAGAGCCACATAAAAAATTATATAAACTCATGCAAACCCATTCACGCAAGACCCTCTCTCTCTCTCATTATTTTCACTCACGCACAGCCTCCATTCCCATTCTATTTTAGTCATACACGCACAAACCTCTCCCTCCCTCACGGATTTGGCCCCTCACGCACCCTCTCACTTCTTTCTTCCTCCCCTCACTCGACCTCTCTATTTCTCGTACTCTCGCATGTAAGCACAGGAGTAGTGTGCGTTTCTTCATCAACCTGTAGCAACTCGTGCGTCCACACGCACGGCCACCACCTCCAGCCCATGCCCGAGGCATTTGTCGCTCCAACGCCCACCTTGCCGTGCACACCAAGACCGTCCAACGCCTTGCACTTCAGCCCCTGCTCCTCGCGTTGTACTTCTGCCCGCAACCATCCTCTTGCGCAAGCCCAGGCCACCGGTTACCTGTGTGCAGGCCGCTTGCACGGCCTCCTTCTTTGTCCCGCACTGACGTCGTCTACGCAGTTGCGCGCGTCCTCCCTCTCTACAATAGGCAAAAGGGTAGCGTCCAGAGCCCTTCCCGTGGGCGTCATCTTCTTCACCAACCACAGCTAACTAGAACGTTGCACCGGCGCTCAACTCCAGTCCGCACACTGCTGTGCATGGGTCTCCTTCTCCAGCTAATCGCCCAAGTCTAGTGCAACATCCCGCGTGCCATAAGCCACTATCATCCAGCAGCTCCCCGTGTGTGCAGCGACATCTAGTGCCCAATACCCTTGCACGTCTGGCCACCATCTTCTCCTCTGCACGTCAATAATCCTCGCACCAACCGGCGTTCGTTTTCCTCAGATCATCCTCGTCCAGGCCCACTCCCATTGGCAAACAGCAAGCCTCCTGTGTGCATGAGAACAATTCTATCTCTCTTTCTTTATTTGCTTCACTTTATTTACATGTCAATTGCACTTATACCCTTGAACTTACCTTTTAAGTCATTTCAAGTATATCTTTTTGTTTCAACATTAATTAGTTGCAAGCATTAGATCATGTCTTTAATGTCCTCTCTAATTGCATCTACATTTTTATATGTCATTTCATGTTCTGAAACATCGTCTTAAAACACTCAAAAATATTAGGAAGCATTTCTGTTATCTTGAGATAAGTTCGATCAAGTTTGACATCCTCTAAAGAAAATCATCATCACATCTCATTTCATCGGATTGAGATCAGAATCAAGTTTTAAGTGTCGAATTAAAATTGCAAATTTACTTAGTCCTTGTGGATTCGAACCTCTACTTGCCATATGCATTTTATATGTCTCCATTGTGCTTGTAGTTGTAATTTATTTGATTGACTTGATTATTCGTGGTAACACAACGACTCGATAAAATCACCTTCTTAAACCGCAAAAAATCTCGTTATCATTTTGGCGCCATTGTCGGGGACTAAGCAACGTTTGCAATTTTTTTCTTCTTCTTCTTCATTTCTACTCATTTTCAATTATCTAATCCGTGCAATTTTTTGTTTTGCAGGTACTTAGGCTTCAAAAAGAAAAAAATTACTTGTCTTTTCATGCATTTTGTTTTAGCAAACTTGTAATTTGGTAAAAAAAATTTGTAATCTTAATTTCTCCTTCCCTTCTCGGAAAAGCTCGCCATCAGCAGGACAAAACATTACGGATTAGCGCCAGAAGTGCAGGCACTGTAAGTCCATCTTTCTCTTAGGCATCTTAGGCTTTTAAAATTTCCAGCATTTGTTTGCGCTACGAACTTAAACCGAAAAAAAATTAAAAAACACTTCTTCTTTGCATCATCTCCGTGGTCTTCTCCCTCTGCTCACCTAAAAATATCACCAAAACGTGTGTTATCGCACTAAAAAGATAAGCTTGAAAGGCCACCGCAGTGGCCCGAGCAGAAAGCGGTAAAATTCTGAATGCTTGTTTGATGCACGTGTATGACACAAAAATTACGAGCACATAGAACCCTTGGATAAAGACAAAAATCACTGGTGCTACGTGGGATTACAGAGAGAAATCGTAACTCCTCGACGCGTTGTGCACAGGTTCTTGTAGGAAGAAGCAGATCCTCGATCTGAGTACCGCACCCTGGATCCCCCAGCCGGATTAGGACATCGATTTCTCACAATCTTCCACACCCACCTCATCCTTAAGGACTTTAATTTCTCTAAAAACTTTTGTTGAATCACTGAATTAAAATCGAAAAGATAACCGCTTCCGCGACAATTTTTGTGTGAATTGGTGAATCAACAAATTGTCTGGTGTATTGTGCTATGTATGCTAGGTCGTAGGTCTCTAAAAACCAATGCAACAACCACTAGAGTACAACCCGATTTATAGAAGAAAAACCAACCCATCTCCTTCAACTGAGAATTCATCTGACATAGGAAATATGGGTGAAGAAAGACCAAACCCTATGGATCTCATCTTGCATCAACTACAACTGCTGAGAGAAGAAAATGCCACAATCCGTCACACCATAGCACCTCTCATCCGACCACCACCCATAAGCATACATTACGACTCGGCTGTAGAGGACTTAGTTCATTGGGTCCAAATCCCGCCTGAAGTAGTAGACTTTGAAATAAAACCCGCATCACTCTCCTTAATCCCAAAATACTATGGAAATGACTCTGAAGATCCCTTCCTCCACATACAAGATTTCCGATCTGCTTGTGACACAATGAGTATCTCTGGGGTAGAAAAAGGATACATCTACATGAAAGCCTTCACCCACTCACTCAAGGACAAAGCACTCCAATGGCTTCAGAATTACGGAACCCCTCTCACTTCATGGGATGTCTTAAGGGAAGCTTTTATCAAGAAATACTTTCCCATAGGAAAAACCAACGCACTGAGACAAGCTATTTCATCTTTCACCTAGAAAAACAGAGAACCCATCCACGAAGCCTGGGAGCGTTTTAAGGAATTACAAAGGAAATGCCCTCATCATGCAATCTCCAAATGGAAATTAGTTCAGATATTTTATGAGGGCATAGATACATCATTTAAGAGAGTGATTGATGGCTCCTGCGATGGAAATTACATCAGTCGCGATGAACATTTTGTTTGGACTTTATTTGAAAATATAGCTGACAATTCGGTGAATAGTTCCTCAATTGAACAATACAGTGGGAACATGAGGACAGTCAATATCATTGATCATGAGAGATCTAGCAATGACAATCCTGACAAATGGGAAACCCTCTCAAAACAAATGAACCTCATGACTCAAGCCATAGAAAGATTGGCCATTAATAATCCTACCAGCTATGAAGTTGACCACACCACATTCACCCATAATCAAGATATAAATTCTGAGACTATGAATTGGGTGCAGAGAAATCAAGGAGGAACATATTCAAATAACCACAACACATGGAGAGAACAATCAAATTCTGGGTGGAATGGACAAAACAACTATCATTTCCAAAATCATACCCAACCCAGACAACCGATAGCACCGCCCGTAACTCAACCCTACACCACTGCGGTAAACTTCGATGCCTTGGCTCAGGCAATACAACAACTAGCTATAGCTCAACAACAAGCCACTGAAGATCAACAAAAAGCCAACTCTGAGAATGCCGTCAATTTGCCAAGATCAGGTCATACATCCCAGCCTTGTCACCTCAACCGCTGCCCAATCCTAACACCAACAAGGCTAGTTAATCTGGAGTACTTCAAACTCCACCACATGTCGGATCTTTCACCTCACCACCTAGTTTCCAAAACCAGAATCAAGGATTTTTTACATCTTCTAGGACAAATCAAGGGAACCTATAGCAAGCACCTAGAAATCAAGTTAACTTCAAAACCCCACCCCATCAAAACCAATCTGCTAATGTTGTCACTTTAAGAAACGGGAAAATCACTTCTAACTTCACCAGACCACATGCTACAGAGGATCAAACCGAAATTGAGGAAGAGCTTGATAATAAAGATAAGTTAGCTGAGACAACCATGTTCCCTCCTTCCTCCTCGACCATAACCATTCCCTTTCTCGGAGCTCTTCACCGAAGAAAACCTCGATCATCCACCATCGATCCTGAGTTAGAAAAATTGTTCTCGGACATTATCATTGAAATCCTACTCTTAAAAGCCCTTGAACAAGTCCCCGCCTTCTCCCGCTTCTTAAAAGAGAAATGCACACCAAAGAGGAAATCAAAAGGCAAGAGGCGTACTGTTGACGGAGCTCGCCCACTTCGACCCTTCGTTCACCGTCACCCAGCCTAACCGGGTCGAGGCAGTTTGCCCTCGACCCGCGAGCCTTCTGGACTGTTTTGCAGGTTCAATGAGGGCCATCTGAGGTCCTTCGACATCGAGCCAGGAGGCGTACCTCCGCCGACCTCGCCGGAGCTCCCTAGAGCCCGGCTGGGTCATCGGAGCCCACCAGCGGACGCGGAAGCACCCCACGCTTCTTCTCCGACCTTCAGCGTGCTTCCAGGAGGACCTCCGCGCAGGCACGAGGCCGGCGAATCTCGCCGGTGAGCTGTTCGTCCTCCATCGTCACCGACCGTTCGATCGTCTCCGCTCGCCCAGATTTGATCAGAGCCATCCGCCTGCGAGGAGCCTCCACCGTTCGATCTGTAGGAGACTTGATCAGGACCGCCCGATGCACAAGGGTTAGTCACAGAGAGCCACGATCGTTCGATCCTCCACGTGGACGAACCCCCGCCGTCGGATTCGCCCGAGGAGCCCAGCTGTGGAGCGCCCGTTGTTCGCCACCGTCAGATGCTCCATGTGGCCTCCATCCACCCGCTCCATTAATAAAGGGTAAACTACCCTTAGGCCCTTCTGTATCTTGCATTTCGTATTTAGTCCTGTAAATACGTAATATAGTTGTTTAGTTTTTGGGATATTTGCATAGAGGACCACGTACTCTGTTTAGTTTGCATTTATGCCCCTGTGTATGGTCTAACACGTGCATCGACACGTGAGTTTTTGGCTAATTTGCATATCCTTCCCCTGTAGTTCTGACTGTTAATGAATGAATGAAAGTTTGTGTTTATTTGCATTTATACCCCTGTGCGTATTTCAATTGAGCATGTGTGAATATTTGTGGGTATTTTGCAGATAAGCCCCTAGGCTTTTGGTACCTGTTACCAAATAGCCCTCGGGACTTATTTTCATTACATTTGGGTCCCTGAGTGCCCCAGGCACACGCGTAGCATGTGTTTTGCTGGGTTAATTGCACCAGACCCCCCAGACTTCCGGGTATTTGCACTTTGGTCCCTGTGCACTGTGCCCCCTTTTGATTTTTGAATAAAATAGCAAATATACTCCAAATCCAACGAAAATTGGATACATGGCTCCTGCCATAGTGCAAAATTTTCAAGGATTTTTGGAGACATTTCTGAGTTGTTTTGTTATTTTTAAAAATTAAAAAACCTCCATTTTTGCTACTGTCTAACTTTAAAAACCACAAAAAAATATTAAATAGTATCTAAAAATTAGAAAAAATTATCTACTGTCTATTTTGTTGTGCTTGATTTTCTAGCCAATTTTGTCTATTTTTCATTACTAAAAACCACTAAAAATTGAAAAACACTTAAAAACTTATAAAAATTCTAATAATTAAACCAAAAACCTAAAAATAATAATATAGGTGCCTTAATTTTCCTTGTTTTATTCTCTTTACAGGAAAATTACCTCCCAGCTAATTTGGGGTCTTTGGATATTTTATCTAGGCCCTTTTAGCTCGGCTGGACAGTACCTCTCATTTCAGTCCTTGTTTGATTTTTAGAAAATTAAATAAACATCAGAAAAATCCCAAAAATTCACCAAAAACACTAAAAATTATAAAATACATAAAAACATTTTTGTTAGAATTTTTGGTTGATTTTTAGTGATTTTAATAAATTGTTGAAGTGTGTGTTTATTTGGTTTTCTTATTTTCTTGATATATTAAAAATCCAAAAAAATATAAAATAATTAAAAACCACCAAAAATATTTTCTTCTTTTATTTTATTTCTTTTTTGACTACTTCGTAGGCCGCAAGGCCAACCCGTGCTCCTAGAGATCGACTCTGGTCGCTATACCAGGTTAAATTAATAGCAGGACCGCTATCTTGTTTTTTATTGATTTTCATCTATCTTGGTGGTCTATTTTTCTTGATTGACCTAGCTGAGTGATTGAGGTCGCAACGACCGATTGATACCTTTACCTTGGTCATTTGGCTGGTCTATCAATCTTCTAGACCAGGTTCTTTGGGCATATCGTACTGCATATAAGACTCCCTTAGATACTTCATCCTTTAGACTGGTTTATGGAAAGCCATGTCATTTGCCCGTAGAGATCATGCACAAATTTGAATGGGCTATTAGAGAAATTTAACTTGATATGCAGAAGGCAGGAGCCAAGAGGAAGATTGATCTGAATGAGCTAGTAGAGATTCGAAATCAGGCATACGAGAACACCCTCATTTATAAGGACAAAGTGAAGAGATGGCATGATAGACATATTCAGTACAAGATCTTTGTCCCTAGGCAGAAAGTATGGTTGTTCAATACACGATTGAGAATTTTTTCTGGCAAATTGAAGAGCAAGTGGGAAGGATCGTACATAGTCAGAATAGTGCACGACAATGGTAGTATTGCTATATCAGATGTGTCACCTGGTGCAGAGCCATTCATGGTGAACGAGAAGATGCTGAAGTACTTCATGGAGACTGCAGATCGTCCAGCCCGTGTTGAAGTGATCTACTTTGTACATGATACATGACTACTCTTCTACTTCATTTCATCATGTATAGAGACCTGTGAGCCTTTCGGTTTTTCTGGAGTATACCACCTGTATGTTCTTCATAGTCCACAATCGTCCCCATTTTTTGTTCGTCTTATATGCTTAGGATACCAGATCCTAAGTATAGAAGGAACCGATTGCCCATTGATTTTTGCATTTCGATTTTGTTCGTTTTACTTTTCTTTTGTTTTCCTTTCTTTTACTTTGATCATTGGTCCTTGACTTTTGGCCACATCTAGGATGCCTTATCCTGAGTATAGGGGGACCGAGTGATTTTGTTGATTTCATTTTTCTTTCTTCTTTTGTTCCTTTGTTTATAAATTCTTTTCCCTCAGTCAACTCAGTTTTTGTCTTCCACTATACTAATGATGATCAGATCGTCAGTATAGGGGGGTGATTGACTTCACTGCATTTATTATTTTTCCCTCACTTTTACTTATCACGAGTTATATCCTCCTTTTTCTCTTTTGAGCTATGAGGACATAGCACAAGCTAAGGGGTGTGTATATATTGTATATATACTTGCGTCCATAACTTGTACTTTTATGTATTTTTTATATCTATAAAATCCATAAAAATTGGATGAGAGTTAATTTAAAATCCATCTATTTATTTATAAAATCCTTGTAAATAAGTAAACTAAAATCCTTATTTAAAATTCTTAATTTAAAATATGAATTTAAAATATATCTAAAATATGTTTAATACTTATTTAAAATGGATTTTTACCCGACAGACCCTATAATCTTTGCCAATTGTCTCCACGACCTTTGAAACAACATAATTCTCCCCTCGACCCAGTAAACTTGCCAACTCTTACCCTATGAAACTTGTGGTTACTTTGTTTGAAGCTCGTGAGGGTTTTGGGGTAATTTATAAGGTCTAAAATAATTACGTTATGCAAAAGGTCGTGGAGGTGGTTGGCAAAGTTTATAGGGTCTGCTGGGTAAAATCCCAAATATGTGTAAAATTCATTTAATCCTTGTAAAATATTTGTATATAAAATTTGTAAAATACACTAGTTATTTAATATAAATAAAATATGGGTAATGTATCTTATAAAATTCTTGTACAAATATTTGTTTATAAAAATTTAAAAATTTTATAAAAAAATACAAAGTCTAAAATTCATAAAATTTACAAAATTATTAAAATCCATAAAAATGAGTAAAATTCAGAAAATATACTTCACAAAAACATGGTTGCATTTGCATTAACATTTTTTTAGAATAAGTTTGGTTTCTAAAACTAAAGATTGGGAAAAGTCTAAAGGATGGAACTTGATTATGGCCTTCAACTTTCATTGTAAGGAGCCTAGGTAGGAACTAGAATTTAGACTCTTCAAGTCTTTGACTTAAATCTTTGGGTTCCATGAGACCATGTTTGAGAAGTCAACTTAAACATGCCTAAGTAGAACACTTGGTATCATTCATTCAACTCTTCATCAGTGAACCAATTTTGGACGCATGCACTTTGCACTTAGCTCAACTTGCATGGGGTTGTGAAGGGCATTCCATTTTAGTGGTGCATTTTCATCCTTGTCAAGTGGCGTTGACGTCTAAAGATGGGATAGATTGGGGTTAAAGTAATGCTTCGGATGAGGGAAGCATCTCCTGGCACAATTTTTTCAAGATCTCAAAAAATGGATGGAATGAAAAGATGCTATATCCATCGAGGCACAAAAAGATTGATGCAGTGCAAGCAACAATACAAAGCCAATTAAAAGAAGAAGCCACCAAAAACAAATATGACCACAATGGTCCAAGCTTCCACCAAAAAACTTGCACATCTTAGTGGAGACTTAGCTACACTGGTTAGGCTTCACAAGGAGATGCGTCTACACTGGTCGCACTTCAGTTCTTTTCTCATTCTAATACTTTCTCTCTATATTTGATTATGGACACAACACGACTTGACCTTAGAAGGGAATACCCCCCCCCCTCCTCGAGGAAAGAGTATCTAGATGAGGAACCAATAGGAATGTATTATTGAGATGGGTGGTTTCTTCAGTTTTTTCAAGCGGGAAGAGCTAAAACAATTCATATACAGTAAAGATTGAAGTCAAGGTTGATAGAGTTAGCGATATGAATAAGTGGATCTGAGCTGGTTGTTGAGGTGACCTAAATAAGGATTTGTGGAACTTGAGGACTTTTGAGATTAAATTTCTAATCCTAGTTAAGGCTCTGATAAAATGCTTGTTTTAGGCTCGATCGAGCTTTGTCCTTTGTTTGTTCTCATGAATTGGTTTAGGAAAACAAATTCATTCTAACTTTCTTTCTTTTTCCTTTATTTTTCAAATAAGTGTTTGCTAAGGGACTGGCAAAGTTTAAGTATATGGGGTTGATGAATCCATGATTCATTAAAAGTTTAAGTATATGGGTTTGCTAAGGGACCGCATTTTGTCTTAAAACCCTTAACAAATACATGTAAATAGTCATTAATTTCCATCTTTTTAACAAAACCACACTCATGATTAAAAATGCACTTTTGAGCATCAAAATCATGAAAATAAATAAAAGGATAAAAATAAATAAAATAAAAAGAAGGCAAATTGTAGATATGTATATATATACAATGTGACTTATAAAATAAATATAGCTGAAAGATATATTTATCACCTAACCGCCGAGACCAAGTCAGCATGGATTGATCGACAAACAAATAAGTAGGGGGAGATAAGGAAAGAAAACAACAAAAAAATAATTAATTACACACTCTATACATCCTTCATTATTTATCAAATAAATATCAACAATGATTTTTAATTAATTCATATGAATATATTTTCACCAAACTCTTTTCCTAATATATGTGAAGAAATCCAACGTGTAAATTGTCAAAATCTCAACTTCCGAACATCATAACTTTCTCATACGAACTCTAATTTCACTCTACTCACCTTTAAAGTTCATAAAATAATATTCTCTAATTAATGGAGTGCTTTCACTAAAATAGGAGTTTGTTTGCAAAAATTCGATTTTTTGTGACCTAATCACAACTAGGTCTGGGCTATTTATTTTATCTAGACACATTATTTATTGTTTTAAAGATTTTATAATTTTAAATTATTTTCTTGATCTTAGAGTTAACCATGATTTATTTCAGAATTTCCTAAAGTTATTTATTATTATAAATAAATCAAAAACCCTAATTTATAGATGAAACTGAACTACATAACTTATATTCATATTTATTAATATAACTAAATTATTTTATTAAATTCTACAAAAATAATAAATATTCTATTTATAATCTTATTACTTAATAAAATATAAAAATGGTATATTTTTTATTAATTTATTGAGATAAAAATCCAAAACCTATTTATTATGTATTATTTATACGTGTTTATTAATATAATATTTATATTTCATAAATTATTTAGGGATTTTATCACTTGTGCCCCTCCGAGATGTTGCAATATCAGTTATGCCCCTATCTTTTTGGTAATATCAGTTGTGCCCCTCAAAACTTCCTCCGTCATCAGTTGTGCCCTTCCGTCAGATTGACCGTCAAAAATTAAAATAACCATGGTTTATTCAAACCATGGTGTGGTTAAGAAGGGTATTATGGTCCCCTGCCCCCTCTCCTCCGTTTTGTCCTCGCCGAGCCCAATCCTTGGCTTCTTCACGGCGCTGCTGCAATCGGAGTACATAGTCCTTGATCGGACTCTTCTGGAAACCTGATCACAACCTCAAATTGGCAGACGATCACGAAGAACCGAACGGATCTGCTGTCCGTCCAGTTGATCTAATTAGAAGGGGCGATTGGGCTACCTCATGCTGTGATTGGCGGTAGCCAACTGCAATGACGAGGATCCGAAGCGGATCGGGAGGAATTCCTTTAGAAACGGTAGCGTCGGAGATCGAAAGGGGGGAGGGGGAGGCTGCGATCTCAATCCCTTGCTTGATGCTGCAGCGGGACGACTTCGGGGAGGGGAGGGGGCGGTGCCGGGGAGGGGAGGGGGCGTAGGGGGCGGTGTTGGGGAGGGGAGGGGGCGGCGCCGGGGAGGGGAGGGGGCACAGGGGGCGGTGCCGGGGAGGGGAGGGGGCGGCGCCGGGGAGGAGAGGGGGCGGCAGGCTGGAAGGAGGTGCGGGGGGGAGGAGGTGCGGCGCCGGGGAGGGGAGGGGCTGCGGGGAGCTCGGGGCAGAGAGGGAGGAGGAGGAGGTCGGAGGAGGAGGAAGAAGATGGGAAGAGGAGGAAGAAGAAGAGGATGGGGAAGAGGAGGAAGAAATGACCATATAACCTTTTAAAAAAAATTTCGCTTATGTCCTCAAAGTTAACGTCCGTTTGCACTGTAGATGGACGGTCACTAACCCGAGGGGCACAAGTGATAAAATAGCAAGTTTTGAGGGGCACAACTGATATTACCAAAAAGATAGGGGCAAAACTGATATTGCAACATCTCGGAGGGGCACAAGTGATAAAATCCCAATTATTTATTATTTATAAAAACTAATTATTCTATAATTTAGATAAATTAATCATTTATACCATTTGTTTTTATACCTATTTAATATAATTTTATTTACTATTTAATACATAATTTATAATATATATTAACTATCTAGTCAACCAGGTGCCGACACGTGTCAGCACCTGGTGTCTTCTTCTCCAAGAAACCGTTGCAGCTTTTGTTCTAACAACTCATCTTCAACCAATTTTACCCTCATCTTCTTCATCCAAAACCTAATCTAAACCCTTTATTGCATCCTCCTAACAACCACCATACACACCCACTGTTGATTCGTACATAACTCTCCTCCGATTCTCCTATGAAATCCCATGAACTTCACCATTTCCAACTAACTCTCCTAATCTCTCTAGTTTCTATAAACAACCTGGCCGAAACCTCCACTTCTCCGCCATGCCTAGGCCACCTCTGACGGTGACAAAGCCTGGTGACCCCTCTGCGTGGAAGAAGGAGCTTCGGAGGAGACATTCCAAGGCGTTCGACCGCCTTGCATCGCGTCATCGCTGCATAGAGCTCTGGCAAGGATCGACCGATGAGCGAAGACCTAAGGTAATACACCTATATTCCCATATCCAATTCCTCCACCTTTTACCCTTTGATTTTTCCCTATTCTCGTGCCCAATTAGCATTGTTAATCACGTAATTAGATTCTCTAAACATCTTTTGAATCTCATCGAAAGTCCATTTCAATTTGAATTCGATTTCCATCAAGTCAACTCGTATTTTTGCTTGAAATAAGATCTTCTGGAACAATATTTTGAACTGCAAGATTGTCACATCTCTTGGCTGATTCTGTTGGAATCGAGCATTAATCATTCCTTGCAGGTGCATCGCGACAAGTGCATCGTGACCTCTAGAGCACCATCCCTGGACAAAAGGAGCTATCTTATTCGTGAAGTTCGATCAATCGAGAAAGAATAGAATCCAGCTGCTGCAGCATTTCCTGTAATCCTATATTACTTCAGATTATCACCATCGCTGACCTTCTTGCAACAAGGGAGCTCGAAGGGGAAGGCGCCCCCTTCTGGCCTTGCCTCTGACCACTTCTTACGCTCGTGAGCAGACACTGATCATCGGAGAAGCCCCATTGTTGTTGTTGCTAATTCCAGGATTGGGGAAGAACGTTCAAAAATAGGAGAGCTACAGAATTGCGACATATGGCTGGATCCTACTGCCAAGATTGCGCGGGAGCTTCTAATCTGAGCTGTCAAGAGTCAATCAGTGTGAAATTTACATCATAAGTCCAGTGTACTTCCAAAAATTCAAGGTTGCTCCAGAACTTTCCAGGAATTATGTTTAGGTCCCCTTGCAAGGACCTAAATGCAAACAATTTATTTTTATTTCATTTTAGTCCATGTATAAGGACTAGTTTGCATTTTTCTTTTTCTTTTATTACAGTTATACCCCTATATTGTAATCTACATTTGGACATCTTTTTGACGTAATTTTTCATGGATTTTTCTAGGGTAGTTACACAACTACCCTAGTGAGGTTTCTTAGTATTTTTCACGTATTTTCATCGAATATTTTTCTCGTTTTGGTTTTTTCTAAATTTGTATCCATTCTGAGCTCTTTTCTTATCTTTTCAAGAAGAAAAAAATCATGAATTTTCTCTTCTTCTCAAAAGTCATAGTATTTCTATTCTGCTTACTCGAGTTCGACCTAGGAAAATTTACCTGGATAGATAACTGGTTTAAAGATAAAATAGGAGAGAAGACTCATTACTTCATCTTGTTTCTCTCTCTCCTATTTTATCTGATTTTTGTTCGATTAATTAGGATTTTCGTTATCGAGCGATTTTTCTACACCAACACCTTAATTATCACTCACCAAAAACCCTAGTTATCAGTGGTCACCATCATCTCGAAGTCCCTCACAAGAAAATTCAAAGAAAATACATTAGCACGAGTAAGCAAGTATATCAAATAGGAGAGAAAATAAATAAAAATAATAATACAGGAAAATGACCCAAAATTCTATCCTACGTGTTTCTCCCGACAACGGTGCCATTTGTTGAGTTGACTTTTGTGAGGGTTTAAAATAATATCCTCACGAAAGGCAAAGATAAAATGTTACTGAGTCGACCGCTCACAAATGTCAAATCGAACAACAATTAACCCACACAATGTATAGATCAAGAAAGGCAAGCAAGTGTGAATCAATATTTATTATGACCTACAAATAGATGTATAGTGGACAAGGATACTATGGGTAAAACATAGGAAACAGCAGAGGACGGACAATAAAAAATTGGTGAAGAAAGACAATAAATGATTTTGGGCTTTTTGGGCATATTTTGATTTTTTGGATTTTTATTTTTATAATTTTTTTGGATTTTAATTTTTATTATTTTCTTATTATTTCTAATTTTATAATTTTTATTTTTTATTTTCTAATTTTAAATTTTCTTTCTTTTTTTTAAATGTATAAGCTAATATAAAGATATAAGATATGATATACACCATAGGATATTATAGAGATAAATATAGATATAAATACTAAAACATTGTCAAATAAAATATTTTTGTGTTTTATATTTTTTGATCATTTTTGTGATTTTATTAATTATTTTTGACAATTTTTTTTATTTTTAATTGAATAAATGAGGCGAAATAGTGAACAATGTTAATAGAACGGATTGTTTTGGAAGCTAAAAATATCAAAAAAGGCTCAAAACTTTCCAAAACTATTTTTAATTAATAATAAATAAAAATCGAAAATATAAAATACAATTTTGGATTTTTTGTAGATTTTTTATAAATTCATATGAACTTTACAGCTTTTAATTTTGAGTCTTTTTCTTTTTTTAGTGATTTTTGGTTTGTAGGCTCAAAATACACTAACAAACAAATACTATTTTTTGGAATTTTTAAATATGATTTTATAATTTTTTGGATTTTTAATTCAAACAAGGGTAAAATGTGTTCTTTTTTATTTTTTTAAAATGGTTAAAAAGCTAGAATGCAAGTGCAAAAATATGGCATGAAACTACAAGCAAGCAGGCACTTAATCCCTATTTTTGTGTAATTTTTGGAATATGGGAGATATTTTTAATAAATGAAAAACTACCACAAAATAATTACAGAAAAGGGCATAAATGTAGTTAAAAATAAATTCAATGTTGTTTCTACAAAATACCCAAGATATTTCAACTAATATTAAATGTTTCAGGAATAAAAAATAAATTACAAAACCCATGAGGGGTTCCTCTGCAAAATCATTACCTCACGTGGGACCGCACGTGAGGTGACATGGACTGGACCTGGAGGTAATATCAATAAAACTCAGGGTTCCTTTTGCAAATTTTACCAAAAGTTTACACTGATTAAAAATATTATAGAACTAAATGTAAATAAAAACGTGGGGGAAAAGGCACAAAATACCCCCACTAGGTGCGCGATCGGATGGCTCATGGTATTCCACTTTCCACATGTCTACATGAGAGGATATGACGATGCTTCACGCTTCAACGTCCCTGATTAGATCTGGCAGGGAATATCAATGATGATGGTGCCTTCTGACCTGATGTCTCTTGTAAGATCTGGAGCGGGGTGCTTGATCGGACGGAGGAGAAGCATGCTAGAAGAACATCGTAATAGCTTCCCCCCAGCGAACTTCGATCCATCCGTTCTCGATGGTTGATCACCTCTAAGAGCTCGGAGGTGGCTCAAAAATCTCCTAGAGGTCCTCCACTTCGGTTGGTGGTCTAAAAAAGGAGCGAGGGGCTCCAGCAAGGTCTAACGGAACCTAGATACCTGGAGGGAGTGTTGGAGCTCGATAACCCCTAAAAAGAGGTATTTTCTCTTGGTTCCCTACAGTGACATGTTCGGGGAAAAAAACGAAGCCAGTAAAGGCTTCTGGGGGCGAAATGGATGCGAAATGGAGTAGAGCGGCACGTCTCCGGTGAGCGACGGAGTTGTACACAGATCTCTCGATCTGTGCAAGAATGAGGGTGCTGATGAATACCCATTCATCACTCTTTATTCTTATATTTTAGCTACAAAAACCTTTGCAAATACATGTAGATATGTGTAAATAGGAATAATTATCAAAAGCATGCATTGTGTAAAAACCTATAATTAGCATGTTTTTGTGCAAAAATAAAAGAATAAAGATTAAAAAGAAAAAGAGGGAAATATTTAGAATAAATATTGAGCAACCTAACCCAAGGGAGGGCTCAGCATGGGTCTGACCGCATAAAAGCCAAGTAGAGGGAGATAGGGGCTCATGTGTAAATATTTATGTAAATAAATAAAACTATATTTTCCTCACCCAAAAATATGATTGTAAATACTTGTATATATTTATAAAAATATAAAAACAAAATAAAAAGTTAAAATCAAAAAGATCAAAAATACCCCCTTTCATCATGTACATAAACCACACCTATATATTTACTTAGCTTTGTAAATATATAAAAGTAATTTTCATAATTTTTGTAAATAGTCTATGTTATATATTGTAAATAAATAAAATAAAAACAATTAAAATCAAAACAAAACAAAAATAGAAAAATTAAAAAAAATACATTGTACATATACCATGTATATAGATGTACATATATTTATTTTACCTATGTATATAAATAATAAAAATAAAATAAAAACACCCTTTTATACCTTATTTTATTCTATAAATAAATAAAATATAAAATAAGGATAAAATTGTATAAAAATAATAATTAAAAATCAAAAATCAAAACCCTATACATTGTATACATACCTATATATAGGACATACTATAGCTTATTTTTATTTCGAAAAAAATTATTAAAAATCACCAAAAAATAGAAAAAAAAATAAAAGAAAAATATTTCATGTTTTGAGTTTTGGCTGAATCGGGCTCTAGCTACCTCCATTTGTCACTCCAAGATCCTACCACGTGGCCCATTCTCATAGGGTCCTGGTGATGTTGACCGCCCGGTCAACTAGCCCCCCCAGGACCACTTCCCACGGGTCCGAGCTCCGGACCCGATTTCTCCAATTTTTGTCCGCTCGACCCGATCACCACTCCGCCTAACCCCGGGTTCTAATCCGAGATTTTTCGATCATGATCCACGCCCGGGGAGGTTTTTGGGGATCCGCGCACTACGCTGCTCGCCTTAGCCGGACCCCTAGCCATATAAAGCTGGAGCTCAGCCACTCGATTCGAGCATCTTTGGTCATTCGCCTCCTTCCCTGTGAGCTCCAGAGAGACCGCGAGAGTGACAGCGAGCGATTCCACCTGTTGCAGCGAGGAGAGGAGGAGGAATCCACTGATCCGGCGACGTAGCCGCCGTAGCTCCGCCACCTGAGCGAGCTTTGAGCCTCAGGCCGAGACGTCCCTTGAGGCCAAGACCGGGAGCTTCCCTGGCTCCGCCACAGTCTCTTCGACCATTCAGGTAGCCATTTAGCTTTCCCATTTCCTTCGATTTCAGTTACGCCCAATTTTTGCCGTCGAAGTATTTCTTCGATTCCGATCATCCAGCCACCCATCTCGATCATCAGAACCGACCCACATCTTCGCCTCCTCCCGACGCACCTTCTGCACCCACTCACCCAACCCAGCTCGCACAGGAGCTGGGAACCGGGCTCCTCCGTCCACCACCTTCGCCGGAGCTCGCCGTCCCGACGCACCAGCCACCTCCACATCGCCTAACCGGGTCGAGGCAATTTTCCCTCGACCCGCGAGTCTTTTGGTTCACTTTGCAGGTCAGAACGAGGGCCATCTGAGGCTCTCCGTCATTCAGCAAGAAGACCAGCTCCGTCGACCTCGCCCGAGCTCAGCGGAGCTCGGGCCGATCATCGGAGCATCGTAGCAGACGCAGGAGCGCACCAGCTTTCTTCTCCGACCATTAGAGCGCTCCGAGGAGGAGGCCAACGCCCGCACGAGCCCGGCGAAGCTCGCCGGGGACCAGTTCTTCCAGCATCCTCCAGCGTCGTTGGATCAGTCTCCAGCTCCAGACGCCATCTCCACTGTTGGTTCCTGGAGCGCCCTTTGACGTCAGATCTGAGGAGTTCGATCCGGACCGTCAGATCCACACGTGTCCTGGCCTCGACCGTTGGATCAGCCAGAGGAGTCCCAGCATTGGAGAGTCGCCCCCATCTGGACCGTCAGATCTACACGTGGCAGTCATCCAGCCGCTCCGGTTAATAAAGGGTAATTTACCCTTAGGCCCTTACCTTTGCTTTATTTCGTATTAGTCATGTAAATAGTTAAGTCAGTTGTTTTGTTTTAGGTTTATTTGCATAGAGGACCCTGAGCTTCATGTTATTTGCATTTATACCCTTGCCTGTTGTGGACACGTGCTTCCCCACGTGATATTTTGGGTTATTTGCAGTATATGCCCTTGTAGTTCTGGTTGTTATGAAATGAATGAAAGTTTTTAGATATTTGCACTTATACCCCTGTGCGTGATTGATTTACACATGCGCGATATTTCTTGGGTAATTTGCAAGTGAGGCCCCTGGACTTTTGGTACGTGTTACCAATAAGCCCTCGGGAATTATTTTTGTTACATTTAGGTCCCTGAGTGCCCCAAGCACGCGCGTGGCGCGTGTTTTGCTGGGTTAATTGCACCTGGACCCTCAGAACTTTGGGTATTTGCATTTCAGTCCCTGTGCACAGTACCCTCTTTTTATTTTTGAATAAAATATCAAATCACCTCCAAATCCAATGAGAATTTGACACATGGCGCCTGCCATGGTGTAGGAATTTCACAGATTTTTGAGGACATTTCTGATTTTGTTTGATATTTTTAAAAATTCAAAAACCTATATTTTCGTCACTGACTAGTTTGGAAAATCACAAAAAAATATAAAAACTCCCCTAAAAATTCTATAAAAATGGTCTACTGTTTAGTTTAGTTTGTCTGATTTTCTAGCCAATTTTGGCTATTTTTCATTGCTTAAAAACACTAAAAACTTAAAAACACTCAAAAACCCTTAAAAATTCTAGTAAATAATTTAAAAACCCAAAAATAATAAAATTGGTACTCAAATTTTCCTTGTTTTATTCATTTTACAGGAAAATTACCTCCAGGCCATTTTGAGGCCCTTAGATATTTTATCTAGGGATTTTTGGCTCGGTTGGACAGTACCCTTTATTTTTGCCACTGTTTGATTTTTAGAAAATAAAATACACATCAGAAAATTATCAAAAAATCACCAAAGACACTAAAAAATATAAAATACACAAAAATATTTTTGTTTTGATTTTTGGTTGATTTTTGGTGCTTGAAATAATTTGTTGAATTGTGTTCTTCCTTGTTTTTCTTATTTTCTTTATCTATTAAAAAATACAAAAAAATATATAAAAATAATTAAAAACCATTAAAAATATTTTGTTCTTTTATTTTCTTTATTTTTACTACTTCGTAGGCCTCTCGGCCAATCCGTGCTCCTTGAGTTCGACCCTGGGTGCTATACCAGGTTAATCACATAGCAGGACCGCTATTCGTGCTTGATTGATTTTTGATTTATTTAGTGGTTCGATTTTTCTTGATACACACATCCGACTGATTGAGGTCGCAACGACCTTCTTAGATACATGATTGCCTTAGTTGCTCGGGGAATTTTTGTGTTATCAGAATGGCGCCGTTACCGGGGAGCACGGCTTAGTAGTTTTTCTTATTTTCTTTTCGTTTTTATTTTCGCGGCTTTTCGCGGCTCTTTCAGAGCTCGCGGCTGTTTGCGGCTTTTGTCCATATTTTCTTTTTGTTTTATTTTGTTTTGTTTTGTTTTTCTTTTATTTTTGTTTTGGTTTATTTTGTGTGTTTATTTTATTTTGCACATTTTTGCATATATACCCTCTTATTTCTATTTTCATTTATTTTTCTTACTTGATTATTTGATTATTGGTTCTGACCACTTTGTTTTCTCTTGCGAGGGCCCGAGGACCGAGGCGGCTGATTTCGAGAAGCCGACGCAACCGCGGGATTCGGAGGCGGCTCCCTTCTGTACGGAGCCGCAGGAGAGAGTGAGAGAGAGTTGAGTGGGTGAGGATTAGGATAGACTTTTATTTTATTCCATTATTATTGTAATAATACTGGGACACTGGACTTGGACATTTGTGGATTGCTTAGCGGGTCTGTTTCGCCGAGCACCGGTGTGCTCGGGGGACCCTTAGGACTTTCGCGGTTTTTCGCGATTTTGGTTTTATTTTCTTTTCTTTCTGCCTTTTCCGGTGTTTACGCGGTTTTTGCTCGGGCCCCTAGACTTAGGAATTTCTGGTAATTGTGCCGTAATTAGTAGGATCCACACACCTAACTGATTATCTGTTCCTATAGAACGTTAATTGGACCTACTAAAAATAATTAATAAAAATAACCGACTCATTTGCCTTCGTAGCCTACGTGCCGCAACCCGTCCTGTAAAGCGCTTTCTCCTACCCCTGATTTGTCGGACAGAGGAGGGACGGGCAAAGACCGGACTCTTTGGCTTGGAGGTCGGTGACCGGTTAGACGGTTCTTCGCTAGACTTGCTCATCTAGGACTCGGCTTTCCCGTTGCATCATATAGGTAGTTTCCTTTCTGTCTTTACATTTATGCACGGATCATATTGCATGTAGAGTGCTGGAGACAGGTACGCATTTCTTACTCAGTATGCATCATTGATTTATCGCGCATCGGCTTTTTCGTCTTCTCCCCCGTGTTTTGGACTTAATAATCAGGAGAACCGAAAAATTCGTTAGGACGTTTGTTTTTATTTGAAAAAGACTAAAAAGAGAAACCATAAAATTGGGACTGGTTAATTCTATTGATCTTAAAAACCGCTCACCCTAAAAACTTTGTCTTGGGGAGAGCAACCCCCTCATTGTATGGTTTGGATGCGCGAGAGAGTGACCCGCACCCTAGGTAGAGCCCTCCGGTGCTAGTCCCGACTGATTACTGACTTTTCCGTGCGGGCCAGTCGGTTGGGATAGCATCGGGTATCCTAACAGGTCACGTAAGCGCTCTGATATTTGTGTGTTCACCTAATAAAATCGACAAGATGATTTGACCGAACTTTCACGGTCTTCAGCTCGCGTTGTGTTGGTTAACCGGGGGTTTGTTTGTGATCGTAGTTTCTCCAGATCTCATCTGCCCGACTCGACCAGATCAAGATGGTGGGTAGACGCTCTCTTAGGCAGCCTCTGGCTGCACTGCTTTCGGGCACGTCTACCTCATCATCTAGGTTGGCCCGCGAGAGCCGAGACCAGCTCTCCGAGCCCGAGTACGATTCCGCCCTGTTCCCCCTCGACCCCCTTTCTTTCCTGCCTGAGAGACACGAGCCCGAGGAGAGACTGATTTGACAGCACCTGAGTTGGGCTCGTTTGATTTTGCAGACGTCGCCATGGCCGGCAGTTCCGATGATCACTCCCGTCAGCCCGAGCACTTTGTACTTGACCAGGGAGCGATCAACTCCACCCTGATCGCATCATTGGAGACAGTTCAGCAGTAGTTACGCGATCAGGGAGCATTTATGATCGAGATGAGGCGAGAGTTAGAGAGGCTTAGAGCAGAGCGAGACCAGCAGAGCGAACCCGAGGAGATACCTGATGCAGATGCACGTGCCGCAGCAGCCGCAGCAGCAGCCGCGGCCGCAGCGGCAGCCGCCGCGGCTGGAGGACCACCACGACCGATGCGGGATTTACACAATCCCGGATCTACTCCGATGCATCACTGGGTAGTGGTGCCGGCGATCGTGGGGGACTTCAAGTTCCCCCCGAACACCTTGCAGTTACTGCCACGATTCCACAGACTCGCCACTGAGGAGCCCCACCTTCACCTCCAGGAGTTCCTTATGATCTGCAGCACTGTCCACGACCGCCACGTGGACCAGGACACGATCTGCATGATGGCCTTCCCTTTTTCACTGGCAGATAGAGCAGCCACCTGGCTGAAACATCTAGGGAAGTTTGTTTACACCTGGGAGCAGCTCCGCACCGAGTACTTGAACAAGTACTATCCACTCAGGCGGACGAATGCAGCGAGGGCCCTGATCAGCAACTTCTCCATGCTCCCCAACGAGCAGTTTCACGAGGCATGGGAGAGGTTCCGAGAGCTCCTAGACAGATGCCCGCACCACGACATCTCCAAGCCGAACCTAGTTCAGAGCTTTTTCAGCAGGTTGACGCCAGAGCTTCAGGGTCTGGTGAACGCTTCTTGCGGCGGGTCCTACTTCGCCAAGGACCACGACAAGGTCTGGGCCATCTACGAGGAGATGGACGAAAACTACATGGTGATGTCCCAGACCAGGCTGTACACTCAGAGACCCCAGCCGCAGCAGCCAGGACCCGTGCAGTACCAGCGGATAGCACGGATAGATGCAGGTCCATCCAGTTCGTCCGCAGTCGCAGCAGCACAGTTAGAGTCGTCAGCTGCGGACATGGGTATCATCAGCGAGAAGTTGGACCGCATGAGGCTTATTGAGAAGAAGCAGTGCCAGAGCATCACTCAGATGGAACAGATGGCACAGGTTCTGAGCGACATGAAGACCCAGCTCATGTGTCTCCAGGAGGCACAGACGGCTCCTCAGCCCCGTCTTCAGTCGCGAGGCGACTCCGGCAGCAGCAGCAGCTCATCCCAGCGCTCCAGCACCCTTGTGCAGCCTAGACAGGTTCAGTTTGTACAGGCGGAGCCGTACCAGCAGCCGCAGCCTACCTACCAGTCCCCACCATCTCCAGACATGCAGATGGTGGTATACCAGCCGGACCAGCCTCTGGAAGTACTCCCGCCAGCCCCCTACGATGCCGAGCCGTTGATGGATGTCAACGGGATTTGGTACGACCGCCCCCAGCCTGGGATCCGACGAGACCATCCTGGATTCAGGTGGGGGAGTGGTGGTGCCCAGCCCCAGCAGCAGCCGTCAGGTCAGGGAGGGCAGTACTCCCAGCAGAGAGATCACCAGCAGCCGCAGCAGCAGCCCCCAGCATACCAGCAGCACCAGCCATCATCCTTCGTTCCTCGTCCCTATCAGCAGCAGGGACAGTCATGGAGACGTGAGCAGCTGGCTCACCCAGTTCAGCAGCAGCACCCTTCCTCATACCCCTCTTACCACCAGCAGCAGTTCCAGCAGCCTCATCCCTAGAGAGGCTACCCGTCGGGCTCCCACGAGAGCCCCGCTTTGGATGATATCGCCCGCCTCCTCACGGACCAGCAGGTCACATTCAGACGGGAGATGGACGAGTTCCGCCAAGAGATGCGGGACTTGGTGAGAGGGAAGGCCGCCATTCCAGCCCAGATCGAGCCGAACCCGAATAACCTCAAGAGGAAATCTGAGCAGGTAGTACACACTGAGTTTGCCACTCCTAGTGACCCATTTGTTGATACATCTTCGGATCTATTTGATGCTGATTTTGTCACACTTAGGAGCGGTAGGACCCCAGCAGGCGGCGGCGCCTCATCTGAGCTTCACCACGAGGACACTTCAGAGGCGCCACATGAGGAGGAGGAGAGCGGTACTGAGGCCGCTCCAGACGATGACGGTGGCACTGAAGCCACCAAGGATGCTGATTACACCGGCGGTACTGAGGCCGCCACTTCACCAGATCGAGGAGGTGGTAATGACGCCACCAGCCGAGCCGAGCCAGCCCGCGGTACTGATGCCGCGAGACGTCTACCAGCAGCAGCAGCAGAGCCAGCCCGTGGTGGTACTGAGGCCACCGGTGTTTGTGTTGAGAGAGATGTTGTCTTTCCCCACCTTGATGTATCTCAGAACTTTGGTTTGAATAAAGGAAAAGGTTTAGTTTCTTCTGGTCCCACTGCATGATGTATGTGTGGATCCGGTCGTCGAACCGTCTAGGCCTTTTCCTAGTCCTTCATCTGCGAAGGACCCTGTGATCCCCTTCCCTAGAGCCCTTCAGATGGGGAAGAGGAAGAAAAAAGAAAATCCAAAAAAGAGAGAGCTTGAGGAGTTCAGCCAGAGCATGAGAGACCGATTTCACATCCAGTTGACCCTCCAGGAGGCTTTGCAGCACATCCCCCTTCTCCAGCGTTCTTTGAGAGACAGGACCACAGTCAGGAGGAGGAGGAGGAGGAACCACACTTCAGAGATGCATGTGCTGACGAAAGCCACGTGTTTTGCGATTCAGAACCGTCTGCCAGCCAAGAGGCCAGATGCAGGGGCACCGTATGTCAGATGCCAGATCAGTGAGTAGAGGTTCGACCGTACTTTATTAGATAGCGGATCGTCGATCAACCTCCTTCCGGCAGCCCTTCTCGACCGCTTCGAGTTGGGCACTCTTCGACAGAGCAGGACAGTCCTTCAGTTCGCTGATCGATCTGTCAAGAGGCCGAAGGGGTTGTTACGAGACGTTATCGTCACGATTCAGGGCCTGAAATTCCCCGTGGACTTCGTAGTGTTGGACATGGAGATCCCTGAGTCAGTGACAGATACCCCCATCATCCTTGGTCGTCCGTTCTTGGCCACAGCCAAGGCGGTGATTGATCATGATAGCGGGAAGGTGTACTTTCGCGTCGAGGGCGAGAGTATACAAATAGAGACGGTCGAGGACTACAGAGCTAGAGAGAGAGCCCGCTCAGATGCCAGTACAGATTTAGAGTAGCTGACAGACGCAGAGCCAGACATCCACCAGGACTGTGATTTTGTGATCACAGACGATGAGTCAGCTTGGGCAGATCCTGCAGCACAGACCATCCTCTCACTTTCAGATACAGCTGATGCCGAGATGATGGCAGAGGAGTTTGGAGAGCACAACTCTGGTCCAGGATACCATTGAGGCAGCAGAGCCGGTCCGTGATCGCGATACGATTTTCAGTGATGGTGGTACTGAGGCCACCTTGCTTTATGGTGGTACTGATGCCACCGCATTTGATGCAGATCCCTCGGATTCAGAGTCTGATTGGGCAGATTGCGAGGATCAGATGCCAGACCTGAGTCCATTTGAGCCTATAGTTGAGGAGGAGGTTGATACCGAGCAGAGCAGAGACAGTGCAGTTGAGCAGCCTTCTCCCGATCCAGTTTGCGAGAGTGCGCTTTCTTTCTCCCAGGCAGATTTGGCAGACTTAGCAGCATTCACTCACTTTCTTCCGCAGCCAGATTTGCCAGCACCCAGCATTCCAGAGCTGAAGCCGCTCCCTACTTCGCTGAAGTATCGATTCCTTGCGGGTGAGCCAGAGATGTACCCAGTCATCATCTCCGCCGAGTTGACTGGAGAGCAGGAATCCCGTTTGATGGGGGTTCTTGAAAAGAACCGCAAGGCGATCGGATGGAGCGTAGCAGATCTCCATGGGATTAGTCCCTCAGTGTGCTCCCACCATATCTATCTCGAGGAGGGGGCGAAGCCGTCGCGTGAGTTCCAGCGGCGACTGAACCCCAACCTGAGAGAGGTCGTGATGAAGGAAATATCAAAATGATGGAGTGCATATTTTATTTATCCCATTTCCGACTCCAAGTGGGTTAGCCCATTGCATGTGGTACCCAAGAAGACGGGCATCACGACTGTGATCAGTGAGTCGGGAGAGGAGATCGCTACACGAGTACCCACCTCTTGGAGGGTCTGCGTTGACTACAGGAGACTCAACCAGGCCACCAAGAAGGACCATTTCCCCTACCCTTTATTGACCAGATCATTGAGAGATTGGCAGGGAAGAGCCATTATTGCTTCCTGGATGGGTACTCGGGCTACAACCAAGTGGCCATCGCTCCTGAGGATCAGGAGAAGACCACCTTTACCTATCCCTTCGGCACATATGCTTTTCGACGCATGCCATTTGGGCTATGCAATGCCCCTACGACTTTTCAGAGGTGCATGATGTCGATCTTTTCGGGAAATGGTAGGGGAATGCTTAGAGGTCTTCATGGATGATTTCTCAGTTTACGGCGACGGATTCGATTCCTGTCTTGACTGCCTAGACCGAGTACTCCAGCTATGTATTGAGTATCATTTGGTTTTATCATGGGAGAAGAGTCACTTCATGGTGACTCAAGGGACGGTGCTTGGCCATATCATCTCCAACAGGGGCATGGAGGTTGACCCAGCCAAGGTTGATGTCATTAGGAAACTCGCACCGCCGTCCAATCTGAGGCAGCTACGGTCATTCCTGGGGCACATTGGATTTTATAGGAGATTTATTCAGGATTTCAGCAGGATTGCCCGACCGTTGACTGACCTCTTGACGAAAGACACCGAGTTCCTTGTCGATGACAAGTGTCTTTCGTCCTTCGCGACTCTCCAGCAGTGTGTCATTGAGGCTCCTGTCCTCCAGCCGCCCGATTGGTCTCTCCCATTCGAGATCATGACGGATGCCTCCGATTTTGCCGTAGGGGCAGTGCTGGGACAATGGAGGGGTGGAGTTCCATTTGCCATACACTACGCTAGCCGCACATTGGATTCCGCCCAGCAGAACTACACAGTCACAGAGAAGGAGATGCTAGCCGTAGTGTTTGCCCTGGATAAGTTCAGATCGTATATTATTGGATCTAGAGTGACTTTGTTTACAGATCACACCGCCATCAGGTACCTCATGGCAAAGAAGGATGCCAAGGCCAGACTGACTAGATGGATCCTTCTACTCCAGGAGTTCGACATTGAGATCAAGGATAAGCCTGGAGTCAAGAATGTGGTGGCGGATCATCTCTCCCGACTAGAGCAGCCTGAGGATTCTGAGCAGATTGATCCTATTAGAGATACCTTCCCAGATGAGGCGATCCTTGCTATCGCCTCACTCCCATGGTATGCCGATATTATGAACTTTCTCGTTGCTGGGAAAGTCCCACAAGATTGGCCCAGGTAGAGGCTTGAGACCTTCCTTGAGAAGGCTAAGTCTTACCACTGGGAGGATCCCATCCTTTACCACGAAGGAGGGGATAGCGTCTGGCGTCGGTGTATTCCTCAGGAGGAACACCATAGCGTCCTCACTTACTGCCACAAGCTTGAGGCAGGAGGACATCATTCTGGGAGGAGAACGGCACAGAAGGTGCTCCAATCAGGCTTGTGGTGGCCTACCCTCTTCAAGGACTCAGATGAGTTCATGAAGAGGTGTACTGACTGTCAGAGGATGGGCACTTGTGGACAGCGTGATATGATGCCGATGCAGCCCATTCACTTCTGTGAGGTTTTTGACGCATGGGGCATCGATTTCATGGGTCCATTCCCTAAGAGTCAGGGATTTGAGTACATTCTGTTGGCCGTAGATTATGTTAGTCGTTGGGTGGAGGCTATCCCCGCCCGAGCCGCTGATGCGAGGACAGTTTGCAGATTTTTGAGGAAGCACATCATCACGCGGTTCGGGGTTCCACGAGTTCTGATTTCTGATGGGGGATCTCACTTCATCAATGACCAGGTGAAGGCACTTGCTAGCGAGTTCGGCATAGACCATCGTGTTGCTACACCGTACCATCCACAGACGAATGGTCTAGCCGAGGTGTCGAATAGGGAGATCAAGACTATTCTGCAGAAAGCCGTCCGCCCTGACCGAAAGGATTGGTCACAGCTTTTGGACTCGGTCTTGTGGGCATATAGGACGTCTTTCAAGACACCTTTGGGCACATCTCCCTTTCGCCTCGTATATGGCAAGCCATGCCATTTACCTGTTGAGCTGAGGCACAAGTCACTTTGGGCAGTTATAGATATTTTGATGGATCCAGATGGTATGGGAGACCAGACGAGGGCAGAGCTAGCTGCCCTGGAGGAGCTTAGAGATTTAGCTTTCTCGAGCAGCCTACATTATAAGGAAAAAGTGAAGGAGTGGCATGATTCTCATATCAGCCACAAACATTTTGAGATTGGACAGAGAGTATGGTTGTTTGATGCGAGGCTACGATTATTTCCAGGGAAGCTACAGAGCAAATGGAAGGGACCTTATCTGATTAGAAAGGTACATGACAACGGTAGCATCGATATATCTGAGTTGTCTTCTGAGAGTACCTTTCGAGTGAACGGCCAGCGGCTCAAGCCATTTCTAGATCATGAGCCGCGGGTCGTTGATCTTGCCCCTATTCATTTTGCGTGAGATGTGATCTTTGACTCACATCTAATGCATCTCACGCTTGAGTTTCACTGATCTTCCGCCTTGTATAGATCCAGATGTCCATATCGCTACATTCTTTAGTCCCACATCCCTTTCTTCATCTTATGATTATGCTATACTTAGGGTGCACTTTACCCTAAGTATAGGGGGATGTGAGACCTTTCGGGTATTTCTTTTGTTTCTATCTACCCCTGTTTTTGCTGCCTATACTCAGGGATATTTCACCCTAAGTATAGGGGGGGTAGACCCTGTACATTCTCCACTCGGGTTTTCCCTTAGTATACAGCCTGCTATACTTACGATTATTTGATCCTAAGTATAGGGGGAAACCCGAGACACTCTTGACTTTTATCTTTCTTTGTATATAGCCTTTCTTTTCACTTTCCTATACCTAGCACGAGTTATGTCTTCTTCATCGCTCTTGACTCTGAGGACATCGTTCGAGCTAAGTATAGGGGGGGTGTATATATTTCATATATACTTTAGCCATAACTCGTACTTTGTGTGAGTGTGTTAATAAATAAAATGGCTAAAAAGCACAAAAATTAAAAATTTTCATGTACATAATCTTCTTTTATTTGCACATACATAGCTAGTGTACAAATTATTTTTGTAAAAACGATTTCAAAAATCTTTTATGTAAAGCTTGTGTAAATATTTTCTTATCAAAATTATGTATACAGTACAAAATTTTTCCAAAATGTTTTGAAAATCAAAAGTTTGCAAAAATCTTGTGTAAATGTGTGTAAATATCTTTTTGCAAAACTTGCACTCCATGCATCATCATTTCATGATTTCAAAACATTTTTCAAAAATTTTGCATGATTGTAAAATTTGTGTAAATAAGCATCTTTTTGTACATATGTATATAGTTTTTTCTGGATGATAGTTGACATTTAAACTAGCCTGGAATCAAATTGAGAAATGGAGCTTGATTAAGATCTTAATCTACCTAATTTCTAAGAGGAACCTTATAGGACTTAGGTTTAAGGCTTTTCAGGTCCATGGTGACTTAATTCTTTGAGTCCACTAGGCTATGATCACATGTCATCTCAATGAGCCTAAGTAGAACATTTAACAACAACACATGACTCATATAGACAATGGCTTTACTTGGACACCAGCACTATGCACCGAGCTCTCTACAGATGAGGTGGTGAGGAGGCAGTCTTCCTTGACTTGGGGTAGCATATGAGGGTAGTACTTCTAGGCGGAACCTCTCTTCTTCTTTTAGTGAAGGAAGTGCGTCTCAACTTGGTCTGGTTGCCATGAGGTCTAACGACGGGAGTTGTGGGTTGCAATAAAGCTTCAAAAGAGGGATAGTCTACTGGCTCAAGAGGAAAAACTCCTTGTAGATATGCTGCACATGTATATGTTGTAAAGATGCACTTGAAAAAAAATGTGCAAAAAGAAAATAACTCCAAAAAAGTGGTGGGTCTGATAGAAAATGATAGTCCCACCGAAGTATGTATATAGAGTGCAATAAGCAAAGCTTGGTTTCATGATCCACCTGTTGTAGCTTGCAGCAGGGAGACTTGGCTACACTGGTCAAGCTCCCAAGGGTACTTGGCTACACTGGCCTTGACCCATTCTCTTCTTCCCCCTCTTCTTGAGCCGGTTGAACTTGAACTTAGAAGGGAATACCCCGCTCCTCGAGGAAAGAGTGGCCAGATTGAGGTCATAGAGTTACCTTGTTGGGGAGGGTTGTCAAGTTGCCATTTCTGAGGTGGAGAGCTTAGACTTCACATTCACAGGACAAGAAAAGATTCATGGTCTTCAGGGTTTGTGATTGATGACTTGTTCTGATCTGGAGCATTGAGGAGTCTTGGTTATAGATTAGTGGAACTTAGAGGCTGTTAGGTTTTAAGCTTAAGTCTAAATAAGGTTCCGACACATTAATAATCCAAAGATCTGATCGAGCTCCATACCCCAATTTAATGAAGGCAAGTTTAATAATCAACCTTGATCCATGTACATCCTCTTTTTCTTTATCTTTCTTTCTTTTTCACTTCTTTTTCAAATAAGTGTTTGCTAAGGGACTAGCAAAGTTAAGTATAGGGGGGTGATGAATACTCATTCATCACTCTTTATTCTTATATTTTAGCTACAAAAACCTTTGCAAATACATGTAGATATGTGTAAATAGGAATAATTATCAAAAGCATGCATTGTGTAAAAACCTATAATTAGCATGTTTTTGTGCAAAAATAAAAGAATAAAGATTAAAAAGAAAAAGAGGGAAATATTTAGAATAAATATTGAGCAACCTAACCCAAGGGAGGGCTCAGCATGGGCCTGACCGCATAAAAGCCAAGTAGAGGGAGATAGGGGCTCATGTGTAAATATTTGTGTAAATAAATAAAACTATATTTTCCTCACCCAAAAATATGATTGTAAATACTTGTATATATTTATAAAAATATAAAAACAAAATAAAAAGTTAAAAATCAAAAAGATCAAAAATACCCCCTTTCATCATGTACATAAACCACACCTATATATTTATTTAGCTTTGTAAATATATAAAAGTAATTTTCATAATTTTTGTAAATATTCTATGTTATATATTGTAAATAAATAAAATAAAAACAATTAAAATCAAAACAAAACAAAAATAGAAAAATTAAAAAAAATACATTGTACATATACCATGTATATAGATGTATATATATTTATTTTACCTATGTATATAAATAATAAAAATAAAATAAAAACACCCTTTTATACCTTATTTTATTCTATAAATAAATAAAATATAAAATAAGGATAAAATTGTATAAAAATAATAATTAAAAATCAAAAATCAAAACCCTATACATTGTATATATACCTATATATAGGACATACTATAGCTTATTTTTATTTCGAAAAAGATTATTAAAAATCACCAAAAAATAGAAAAAAATAAAAGAAAAATATTTCATGTTTTGAGTTTTGGCTGAATCGGGCTCTAGCTACCTCCATTTGTCACTCCAAGATCCTGCCACGTGGCCCATTCTCATAGGGTCCTGGGGATGTTGACCGCCCGGTCAACTAGCCCCCCCAGGACCACTTCCCACGGGTCCGAGCTCCGGACCCGATTTCTCCAATTTTTGTCCGCTCGACCCGATCACCACTCCGCCTAACCCTGGGTTCTAATCCGAGATTTTTCGATCATGATCCACACCCGGGGAGGTTTTTGGGGATCCGCGCGCTACGCTGCTCGCCCCGACCTCTCTTAGCCGGACCCCTAGCCATATAAAGCTGGAGCTCAGCCACTCGATTCGAGCATCTTTGGTCATTCTCCTCCTTCCCTGTGAGCTCCAGAGAGACCGCGAGAGTGACAGCGAGCGATTCCACATGTTGCAGCGAGGAGAGGAGGAGGAATCCACTGATCCGGCGACGTAGCCGTCGTAGCTCCGCCACCTAAGCGAGCTTTGAGCCTCGGGCCGAGACGTACCTTGAGGCCAAGACCGGGAGCTTCCCCAGCTCCGCCACAGTCTCTTCGACCATTCAGGTAGCCACTTAGCTTTCCCATTTCCTTCGATTTCAGTTACGCCCAATTTTCGCCGTCGACATATTTCTTCGATTCCGATCATCCAGTCACCCATCTCGATCATCAGAACCGACCCACATCTTTGCCTCCTCCCGATGCACCTTCTGCACCCACTCACCCGACCCAGCTCGCACAGGAGCTGGGAACCGGGCTCCTCCGTCCACCACCTTCGCCGGAGCCCGCCGTCCCGACGCACCAGCCACCTCCACATCGCCTAACCGGGTCGAGGCAATTTGCCCTCGACCCGCGAGTCTTTTGGTTCACTTTGCAGGTCAGAACGAGGGCCATCTGAGGCTCTCCGTCATTCAGCCAGAAGACCAGCTCCGTCGACCTCGCCCGAGCTCAGCGGAGCTCGGGCCGATCATCGGAGCATCGCAGCAGACGCAGGAGCGCACCAGCTTTCTTCTCCGACCATTAGAGCGCTCCGAGGAGGAGGCCAACGCCCGCACGAGCCCGGCGAAGCTCGCCGGGGACTAGTTCTTCCAGCATCCTCCAGCGTCGTTGGATCAGTCTCCAGCTCCAGACGCCATCTCCACCGTTGGTTCCTGGAGCACCCTTTGACGTCAGATCTGAGGAGTTCGATCCGGACCGTCAGATCCACACTTGTCCCGGCCTCGACCGTTGGATCAGCCAGAGGAGTCCCAACGTTGGAGAGACGCCCCCATCTGGACCATCAGATCTACACGTGGCAGTCATCCAGCCGCTCCGGTTAATAAAGGGTAATTTACCCTTAGGCCCTTACCTTTGCTTTATTTCGTATTAGTCCTGTAAATAGTTAAGTCAGTTGTTTAGTTTTAGATTTATTTGCATAGAGGACCCTGAGCTTCATGTTATTTGCATTTATACCCTTTCCTGTTGTGGACACGTGCTTCGCCATGTGATATTTTGGGTTATTTGCAGCATATGCCCTTGTAGTTCTAGTTGTTATGAAATGAATGAAAGTTTTTAGATATTTTCACTTATACCCCTACGCGTGATTGATTTACACATGTGCGATATTTCTTGGGTAATTTGCAAGTGAGGCCCCTGGACTTTTGGTACGTGTTACCAATAAGCCCTCGGGACTTATTTTTGTTACATTTAGGTCCCTGAGTGCCCCAGGCACGCGCGTGGCACGTGTTTTGCTGGGTTAATTACACATGGACCCCCAGAACTTTGGGTATTTGCATTTCAGTCCCTGTGCACAGTACCCTCTTTTTATTTTTGAATAAAATATCAAATCACCTCCAAATCCAATGAGAATTTGACACATGGCGCCTGCCATGGTGTAGGATTTTCACGGATTTTTGAGGACATTTCTGATTTTGTTTGGTATTTTTAAAATTCAAAAACCTATATTTTCGTCACTGACTAGTTTGGAAAATCACAAAAAAATATAAAAACTCCCCTAAAAATTCTATAAAAATTGTCTACTATTTAGTTTAGTTTGTTTGATTTTCTAGCCAATTTTGCCTATTTTTCATTGCTTAAAAACACTAAAAACTTAAAAACACTCAAAAACCTATAAAAATTCTAGTAAATAATTTAAAAACCCAAAAATAATAAAATTGGTACCCAAATTTTTCTTGTTTTATCCATTTTATAGGAAAATTACCTCCAGGCCATTTTGAGGCCCTTAGATATTTTATCTAGGGCTTTTTGTCTCGGCTGGACAGTACCCTTTATTTTTGCCACTGTTTGATTTTTAGAAAATAAAATACACATCAGAAAATTATCAAAAATTCACCAAAGACACTAAAAAATATAAAATACACAAAAATATTTTTGTTTTGATTTTTGGTTGATTTTTGGTGCTTGAAATAATTTGTTGAATTGTGTTCTTCCTTGTTTTTCTTATTTTCTTTATCTATTAAAAAATACAAAAAAATATATAAAAGTAATTAAAAACCATTAAAAATATTTTGTTCTTTTATTTTCTTTATTTTTACTACTTCGTAGGCCTCTCGGCCAATCCGTGCTCCTTGAGTTCGACCCTGGGTGCTATACCAGGTTAATCACATAGCAGGACCGCTATTCGTGCTTGATTGATTTTTGATTTATTTAGTGGTTCGATTTTTCTTGATACACACATCCGAGTGATTGAGGTCGCAACGACCTTCTTAGATACCTGATTGCCTTAGTCGCTCGGGGAATTTTTGTGTTATCAGGTGCGTGGGATGATTAGCATGCGAAGGGGAAGATAATGGTTGTCAACGGCGAGGTGGAGAGTGATGGGAGCGATCGAAACAAGGTCGCAGAGCTAGAGCTCCATCATTTGAAGAATAGGGAAAATACAGGAAATGAACGAAACCAGTTGCAAATCTAACCTACTACGATTCTAAGGAATTAAAAAAAACAAGAGAAGAGGAAACTTACCGGACCAGAGACACTTGGAGCAGAGTTTCATGCAGACCAACGGTGGAGCTCCGGATCACCTCGATTCTACGCCCAATC
Source organism: Ottelia alismoides (assembly GCA_037367405.1). Lineage (NCBI taxonomy): Eukaryota > Viridiplantae > Streptophyta > Magnoliopsida > Alismatales > Hydrocharitaceae > Ottelia > Ottelia alismoides. The sequence goes on from JAZKJV010000408.1 coordinate 1,068,532, forward strand.
GAGATGCGGAACAGGCCAAGGGAACGCTGATGTCACCAGTTTTCAACCTAGGGCTAAGGTTAGGGTTGAAATCAGCAGAAGAGGGATCAAAAAATGAATCGAAGGATGGTGAGATGTTTTATATAGGGGATCTTTCATCAGGGAATGAAGCTCGATGCAGACACTTATCGACGAAGGAATGATGCACACGTGAATGTGCATCGATCGAGGACTAAAAGTCAAGTAGAGATCGAGCTTAATAGATGCAAGGATTTGGCACAATAAATTGAGGAAAACAGAGTCAAACAAGGTCTGACACCTGCTAAAGCCTCGGTCAGAGAGTTGACCGAGGGTCAACGATTGGGCTGCTCCCATTAGTCCAACTAAGAGACTACAGGACAAAATCAATTTAAAATTCAAAATTAATTGAAAATAAATTAGTAATGATTTTATTAGTTTTTGGTTAAGATATAAAAATGTTTATTATTTAATTTAGTATTTTAATATGATATTTATTTATTTATTATGAGTATATTTATTACAAGCGACTTTTTAGAGGTTTGTTAATATGTATATTCATCTATATATTGAGTATCTTATTTTTTGTATTTTATATTTTATTATTTTTATATTCTTAATTAATATATTTATAATTTATTTTTATATATGTAAATATATTTTTATTATATTTTCCTATATAATATGTACACTTAAATAAATAAAGGGCTTTAATATATAGGTATAAGTATTGTATATTCATCTGTGTATTTTTGTATCTATTTTATTTTATTATTTTCTTTATGGTTTCATTATATTATAAATATATACATATATTATAAATAATATTTACAAAATTATAAAAATTATAAAGAATAAATAAAATGAATATTTTATTCAGGTATACTATACAACATGGGTCCAAAATCTAACTTTTGCATCTTAACTTCAAATTAAATAAAACTACCTTCATTAAATAGCTTATTAAAAGTTACATACAATTAAAGATGATTTTGGTGCATTTTGAGTGCATATGGAGGAGATACAGGTCTGGGAAGTTTGAATTTTGGATTTTTATTCTGAGTACAAAATGTACACTGTGTAATATTTTTGTGTGAAATCAATTTTATATTTTTATTTGCTTTTTTATCTACAACTTTCGTGTAAAAAGTTTCTTTATTTGAACTATAAATAATAAAGAATAAAATAGGTCCCAAAATACAATATTGGAGGTTTCAAAATTGGGGTTTTTATTGTATACTTGACCCGTATCTCTCCCTACTTTATTCCTTGTCGACCCAATCATCAACATGCCTAGGTCTCGGGGTTTAGGGTCGTAAAATACCTTTTGCATTTTATTTTCTTTCTTTACTTTATTCTTTTATTTTTGGTTTTAAATAATGTATTTTATACAACATTTATAACATAATGAATGTTAATTTGCACCAAATAGTGATATTTACATGCATTTAGCTAGGGTTTAAAGGCCAAAATGAAAGAATAAAGGTGATGAAATGGAGATTCATCACATGCCCATTGCCTCGATTTTTCCCACATGATGCACTGCCTGGGGAACGTTGCCTTCTTCACAAAACTTCACCATCAGACATCCCTCCATCACGCCAACAACTCCCCATCCTCGTACGTGCATTGATCCTCATGCTATCCCTAGTCAAACCCTCGCATGTACATATACTCTACCTTTGCCATTTTTGAACATTGATCTCTCCCGAGCCTCTCTTAGCCCCTCAGATTGAGTGTAGTGCATGCCAACTTATGACAGGAGGAGGTGTCGGTCGATTTGCAGAAAGGAGGAGGAGTTCTTGGGTTGATCCACACCTCGTCGGACCTCTGCCGGTGATGGTATCTGCTCCTTGACCCTCAGGTCGAATCGAGCTACTTTACTTGCTTTCTAGGTAATTTTTAATCCCAGCTTTCTATTCAGCTTTTATTTAATGCATTTCTTTTCTATTTTAGCTTAGATTTAGGTTAATCTTAGTTCGTCGGAGCTCTAGAGCTCCAGCTCTCTATTCCACAGTCTACACCCTATTCCGACCATCTCCGACCACCCCACTATCTTTCCATTACATTTCTCTGCCATATGATCCATTTCACTCACCTAGATCTGCTCTAAATCTAGAGATCAGGGTTCACTTCTGTCACCATTGTCGGACCTCTTTGCTCCATCTCCAGCTCCACCTTCGCTATTTCCACCCAATAACGACCTAGTCTGCATCGCCAGTGCACCCTCTTTCTATCTATGCAGGAACTGTGACTGGAAGACCCCATCTGAGGGGATTAGGTCCAAGAACATGACCTCCATGTCCTTTGCACTTCGCGAGCCACCAAGACCCCATCACTGGGTCCTGGACCTTTTGAAGGACATCAACAACTGCAGACCGTCGTCAGGTACGAGTTGAGCATCAGAGAAGCTTCAGAGGAGCTCGGAGGAGGAAGATCTCGCGGATTGAAGCCCCACTGCAGTGTTGTTCTTCCCTGTTCTTGGGGAAGAGCAGTAACCGTCGCATCCACGCCCCTCTCTAGTTTCGAGGACAGTCGTCGGATGAAGCGCACCATTCACCGTCAGATCTGCCATCAGATCTAATCTCGAGCGTTCATCCACGAACCGACATCCATTGTCCAGTAAGAGACACGTGTTTAAGTGGATCATTTGCACCGTTGGATGGCACACACTTTTTGGGTGATAAATCACCAATTTATCGTGACAATATACTTTTACTGAGCAAATTTAAAAGTTAAGTCAGCGTTTTATTTACCTCGATTCCCACACAATTTGAGTACTGTCCATTTGCACACATTTCAGATAAAACTTCGTTAATTGTGAATATATATTTTTATAAAAAATAAATCATCCATTTCTTTTAAAACCACTTCCATTTAATCCCATCCCATGTGTCGTTGTTCAACCCAAGCAATCTACTTCTTTTCCTTTCATTTAAAACCCACTAAGACCATTCTCTTACCATTTATACACGTGCATTCAAGTTTGTGTTTCTCCTCTCTTTGAATTCTAAAAAGATGAACCAAATCAATTATATATATATATATATATATATATATAGGGAAAAAGGGATATGCTCCCTGGGTGTAGCTAACTTACATGCTCCCACCCTCTTTTCCCCTGTTTTTTTTATTTTTCTGAAATGAAATATATTGGAATTTAGATCACAATATGTCACCATGATGTCATTCAAAATTCGACTTAATTCGATACTTCTATCCCCTCCATCAAGACTGTCAAATTTTAACGGTCTCAGAATTGTTGAAAATGACCCCCTTCAGATGGAGGGCATAGGAGTCTCTGTTTCTGACGAAATTTGAATGACATGTTATAGGGTCGTAGTGATGAATATACATATTTTTATTTTCCAAAAAAATAAAAAAATAGGGGAAAAATGAGGGTGGGAGTAGCCAATTGGCTACACCCAGGGTGTAGCCTCATTTAACCCATATATATATATATATATATATATATATATATATATATATATATATATAAAGGGCGTCAATCCATTACTTTTCACCCAAAAAATTCCCATTTTACCCACTTTCCATTTTGTCTACCTTCTGTCCCCACCTGGCATTCCATTTTTACCCTCGATTTTTTGAGGGAATTACGCAGCACCCCGCACCCTTCGCCCCTTTCCCTCCGTCCATGCCACCTTCCTACCCAAACCCTACCTAGCGCTCCTTCCCCTTCCGACACCCCCTCTCCTCCTCCGTGCTCGCGTCTCCAAGCTCATCCCCTTCTTGATGTAATGTCATTGGCGCCGACTGCAAAACAAAGGTTAGGATCCCCTGGTCCGCATGTGATCCCACTGTAATTGCATTTTAGTCGTCTCCTAGAGGATGCTCGAGCCGTAGCAAATGGCCTGCCGGTGGCGCAGATACAGAGCTGAGATGTGGCCTGTGTGGCCGACGGTTGCAGTTTTTCCGCCACCGCCATCTCCCAAAAGGGATGCTTCCTGGTTTATTTTTAACATTTTAATGTAAATATTGAAGTAAAACATTCTCCCTCATTTTCGGAGGATAGTAAATATGATTTCTTTAACTAGAATTTAGTTTCCTTTAACCATCCTTTAATTATATTAGGCACAATCACAATAAAACTGAAGGAAATACTCTATATGTCTCTTGAAACGTATGAAGAACAATGTAACAGTATCCTGCTCAGGGTTTCAATCTGCAACAACAAATTCAGAAAACCACATTTCTTGTTTATCATTAGATAAAATGCTTTGGATACGAAGGAACTATATAAAGTGCCCACCCTGATCCAAGCATTCCAACGAGAAGATCAGACTGCCTCTATTCTAAACCATGTCCAAGCATCATAATCTGGAGCAACTGAGATCCGATTGCGGTGTGCAACCTCGGGAGACCAATTGAGCCTTCACCGGTCACCATCCCTGACCCTTGAAAACCTTTGTCAGATAGCATAGAGCACTACCAACCACAAAGTCCTGGAGCATGTTGGGGAACAACATTCTACACCTCCATATCGAATCATAGCCATCCGATGATCTTCCCCGTAACAAAATTGAGCTGTCTTATTTCCATTTCCATTGATTTCTGCTCTTTGTCTAAGCATGTTGCATGCCTCGATGCCCTTCGATCATTTTCCATTGTTCCATCAGGATCGCATAGCAACTAAGAAGAACAATTGATCATCATGTGCTATTGTCGTGATTACAAACTCAAACCTCTGCTCCTTGCATATTCATCTGCAGTTTAGCATGTAACAAATACCTATAATATGGACATTTACAAGGATATCCACGCAGCTTCGCCTAATTCCTAATAGGTCGTCAGATGTACAATTCACCTGGTTGATCGCGTGAATTTGTATAGGTTATTTCAACCACGTGAATTTGTACAGGTTATTTGCACTCTTGTCCGATTGTCCCACGATGTTTTCCATTAATTGCGTGCACAGATTAATTAATTTCCCATAATTATATATGTCATGTTTTAAGTAAAATACACAACAATCGAAAAATACACTTCGCTTTGAAATATAATTAAAAATTCAATAAATGGAAAAGAAATCATAAAATTACATTACATAAATTTATTACATAAAAACATCATATGCAACAAAATTATATTTACTCCGAATTTATAAAAGTCTAACTTTGTCATTAACGACATGAGATTTTTTTGTGGTGAGAAATGACTTCTAAATAGTCCTATCGGTGTTCGTGTCATTGATCATAAAATCACTCCAAATTTTGGTAGGGACGAAAACGTATCCGATATGGATTTGCATGCATATTTTCTTATCCATATCCGCTTCATCTCTATCGAATAAAGATATAGCTATGATTCGGATATACATTTAAAAATCACATCCTTAAAATTGTGGAGATGAATCTGAATCAGATACTTATCAAATCCAAACATGAATCGAATAAAGAGCGGACCCAAATATAGATCGAATAAAGAGATAATCCAAATATGAATCGAATAAATAGTGAAATCCAAATATAAATATGGAATATAGATATCAATCGAATAAAAGCCACATACGTATACAAATTGAATTTTTATCAAAGTTCATACGTTTTTAAAAAATGACAACGAAAAATAATTTGCATCATGACAATGGGATCGTCAAAGTGATCTACGTTCTTTACTGAAAGAAAAAATGGGGATAGGATTTTATAACTTCTGTTCATATCCATCCCCAAATTGAAGTTTATTAATATCATTAATATCTTGTATTTCATAATATATAATACTAATATAATAAAACAAGGTTGTGACTAATATTATATTAACTAATATATAAAACTTAAATGTTGTATTCAGATTATCTGATCCGATTCTGAATATTCCAGCCATTATTATATCTGTATCCGCATCCAAACAATTTTTATAACCTATATCTATATTTGATTCGTATTCTATTAATATTCGGATACGAATATCTGTAAATGGATACTAAGATATATCTGTATCCCTCTTCATACCAAATCTTGGAGGATTTCCTTATAATTTCACTCATCTATTTAAGTTTACTGTAATTACATATATAACCCTTATATATACTCTATATTAAATAATACATATTATATATGCATTAAATAAAATACCTAACATAAAATAGAAAATAGTAATAAATGATAAAAAAATATTTCATGTATAAAAGAAGTTTTCAATTTTTTGATATTATATTTTTAATAATTTAAAAAACAATTAAAATCAACATTCAATTTGAAAAATTCAAATAAATAACTATCAAATAAAAAAATGTAACAAATAGATTTTATTATAATAGAACATGTAATATATCATAAAATCTTATTCACTCGGAATTCATAAAAATATCAACTATGTCATTAATGACTTGACAAATTTCTACGATGAAAAGCGAATATCTTATATAGTATTTATCTAAGGTTATTTGTTCATATCATTGATCACGTAGTCATCCCAAAATTTTTAAGATTATTTTTATAAACATCATACATTCTCAATAGCAAGAAATATCAAAGTGCTAATTTACTTTTATCAAAGATGTGAAGGATAAATTAATAGTTTGCGTGGAGTCCCTGGAATTTCAATTGCATATTATTTCTTGGTCGATTTTTAAGATTAGTTTAGTTGACACAACATCTCTTTTATTATTTAGGAATACCATGCTTAGCAGCTAAGGTTATTCCACCCTTAGAAAAGATTTATAATCCCTTACTTTTCTATTTTATGCTGGAATTTACCGGAGAAGAAACCATGATTTTCAATATGTTCATCCAATATATTGTTACTTACCAATAAAAAAATGAAAATAATAATATATTTAAATATGGAATTATATCAATATTTTCAAAAACTTTATAAATTTTACTATACTTATAATCTAAAATATAGTTAACTATGGCAATAAACATATTCTATTCGATCTATGAGGTTGGTTTTTATGGAGTTATTAGATCAAATTTGATGATTCTTAATTGTTCATACAAGGATGAACGAGAATATATTTAAATCCATCGAAATGTTGGATTAAAATATATCAAATGGAAAAATGGAAAATAAAAATGAGGTACATATCCATTAATATTATATGATTATCACAATTTCATAAAAAAACAAGTTATATCGATGGGCAATTATATGAATATATTTGTTACATCTTTAATGTTAAAGTTAAAAGAAATCAAAATTTGCTTCCCGTGTAGAGCATTGGCTCCCTACTAGTATTTACGAATTTCAAGCATTTCTATTTTTTTCAATAATTTCCTCTATATTTAGTTAAAATAACCATCAATGTTTGATTGTATGGGCAATTATATGAATATATTTGTTACATCTTTAATGTTAAAGTTAAAAGAAATCAAAATTTGCTTCCCGTGCAGAGCACGAGCTCCCTACTAGTATTTACAAATTTCGAGCATTTCTATTTTTTTCAACAATTTCCTCTATATTTAGTTATAAAATAATCATCAATGTTTGATTGTAAATATGTCAACATATTATCATCAATAAATATATTCTTCGCGGGAAATGGCCATCCAGTTTGCCTATCCGTCCACCAATGACAGACTCAAAAGAGCACACCACAGTCTTCCATCTGCGGAAAAAGGGGACGTCTCCCTTCTGAACGCTTCAGAGCACGTCAGATGCGGAGCCCCAGAGATCTCCCCGACGATCTCCGCCATTCTTTAGGGTTTCTGAAGTTGTTGCTTCCCCATTGTCAATCTGCTGCTGCTCCGCTTAATTGAGGTCGATTTCTCAGATCTCAACCCCTTTTCCGAGTATTTATTTGTAGAGATGGGTATATTTATTAAGTGAAACACGAGTCTAACTTCAATGGTATGGTAGTTAGCTGTTTCTTTTGTCTGCTTGTCCCTAATATAGTAAATAGTTTCGATAGTTGTCGAGTGCAAAGTCCTACCTCCGTTTACCTTCCACATTTCAACTTCACAGAGGTTAACCCTAGTATATATATGAAAGCCCGTCGTTCCATTACTTCCCTCCGCGACCAGAATATTTTTTGCCGCAAATCCCATTTCGCCCCCCGTGTTTCTCCTCATCCTTCCATTTTTACCCTCACTATCCTGTTATTTACCCCCGTTATCCTTTGCCGCCTTGCCCTTATCCGCATCCCGCAATTTCCGAATGTGCCTTCGCCTCGCCTCAAGACGTGTCAGACGCGCCCACCACCCCACCCCCATGCATCTTTGCATGCATCTCCCTCCCGCGTTTTCCCTGCTCCTCTCTTCCCTACGTGTCCCACGGCAGCAGCCCTCCCACCCCATGCAAGTTTGCATGCCGTGACCAATATCCGAACCTCCCACCCCATGCAGCTTTGCATGCCATGCCCCCACGACAGCATGCCTTATCCGAACTAACGCTCTTCACTCCTGCGGAGATTCACAAACGCTCCCCGATCATCCATGCCTGGTTCTTCCGCCTCAATGAACCCACTCCCAGCAGTCATGCCCGGTTCTTCGGATGCGACGATCACATCGGGCTCAATCTCAAGTAGGTTCGCTGATATGTTTACTTCCTCTCAAAGTTCCTTCCAAATGTTTCCACTAAATACAAACTATATATCCTCTGGCCTCCGTACTTCCACTAATCCTTCTACATATACGATTCTAATTTCCGATGGAAACCTGACATGCGAGTTCATGGTCAACTGATTTAAGGAGAAAAAAATTTGAAGCTGACTTACATCTTCTTGCTATGTTTGCGTCATCGGGAGAGCGAATTCCAGAGAGAGAGAGGGGGGCAGATCTTAGAGAGAGAACGGGAGGCGCTTCTTCTTGACCAGATCTGCACATAAACTCATACCAATACCTCATATTACACTGTTACTCTCATAATTATTTTACAAGTAAAATACACAGAAATCCCCGGATTATATCGTGTCTGAAATATTAAAAAAATTTTGTTTAAATGTAGTGAGTTGATCATATCTTCCTAAACCATGTCGAAACAAATCTTATAGTTCAAAGACTATTTTTCTATGATGACGATGATATATACGCATGGTCCACTGATTTAAGGAGAACAAATTTTGAAGCTGACTTACATCTTCTTGCTCTGTTTGCGTCATTGCGAGAGCGAATTCCAGAGAGAGGGGGGGCAGATCTTAGAGAGAGAACGGGAGGCGCTTCTTCCTGACCAGATCTGCACATAAACTCATACCAATACCTCATATTACACTGTTACTCTCATAATTATTTTATAAGTAAAATACACAAAAATCCCCGGATTATATCGTGCCTGAAATATTACAAAATTTCTTTAAAAGTAGTGAGTTGATCATGTCTTCCTAAACCATGTCAAAACAAATCTTATAGTTCAAAGACTGTTTTTCTATGATGGCGTTGATATATACGCACTGTAAACCTTCATATTTAAAAAAAATGTACATAGCCAACACTACGTGGGAACTCAAGATATAATAATAACGAGGTTGCTTGATAGTTGATGGGTAACCTTGACTATGATGTAATCGTAAAGTGTTTGTTAATTGCAGAATACAGACATTATAAAATACGGGCTAACAGAAGCGAATGATAAAGTTATTAAGAACTATAAGTAGGAATTCGTATTCCCTACTCTGTCTTTCCTAATCACTATTGTCACATGTATCTTCGTCACTGAGCAATTCATTTTTCTATCTTTTTTTTGGATTATTCCTATTGCTATAACAATAACGACGACACCGAGTGGCTTGCACGAGAGCTTCATGCAGTTGCGGTGATGCACTCGACCCCATGAAGCTCTCTAATACAGATACATTTCCAAGAACTTCCGGCAACAGCGGGCACTCCGCGAGTTGCTGCGATTGTCAACCGTAGTATCAAAGACTATTTAGATGTATAAAATGGATTTCTAAAAGCAATTTGCAGCATCAATCACAACAAATATATGAGCAGTTAATCCTATACTCCAATTACCATTTGTCTTCCTTCGGATAACTTGATACTCCAATCCACTGTCCTATATATTAAAGAGCGTTAGCCCAATACTCCCCCCCGTAGTGTCAATCTTTCTACAGCAAATTCATAGCGAATTTGATTGCACGATCCAGAGCTCTCGCTCCGTTTGGCGACTACAAGAAGGACACTCACAACTCATGCAAGACTACCATATACACCCAGTCCATTTTTGCCAGCAATATAACATATGTCAAATAAATAGAATACATAATACCTTCTTCCCTCATGAAACCTACTACAACGCATATTCTCTCTATATGCTTCTCATGCTGCAAGATTTATTTAATGTTGATTTAATCAATCTAATCAGCAACCCTATGCAACTGTCTTCTTTATTCATGAAACCTTGTATGTAACATATGCTGCATATATTGTTTACTTCATTTTCAGATCCACTGAATGTTGCTCCCCTTGAGCTGAATAGGACGACAACATCGGCAAGTTCGGAAGACCCTTCTTTGCTCGCTCCTATTGGGTTGATCAACCCATCATTACCGGCGATCTCAAAACCCCATACCCCTGCGATTGTCACTTCGTGTGATGGTATTGTAATTTATTACCATATACCAATGGTTATTGAAGTTTTCCCTGCTTACTAACCAATGCTTACTACCTTACATATCGTGAAGTTATTACACGTTCAATGAATCATGCCAATGATTAAATTAGTATGGAACTTCCCCATTTGCTTACACTAATCTCCATTGCATACTATTTTGTTTTCCACAAATCGTAAATATACTTTTAAATATTGTACCCCATTTGACTTGATGTTAGCTTATTCATTAAGCACCTGTAATTACTTCATTGCAATCCCAATGTCGATGTTGATAAGGCAATTATATCCAAAGTAATAACTTTCGATATGTGTCCTATACTACTAGCATATCCAAATTTACAAAATAGGGTTTGTTACACCCATTATGAACGCCTTCGTGAAAGCGTTCATTACTCTTTCCCATTCCTTTGCCCATGTTCTCACAACAATCATATTACATTCCTAGAGGTGAGAAATTGTTGCCGCAAGTCTGTATGTTTATGCTACTAAGCTCACTGAGTTCCGAATGATAAATTATGTTAATCACATAACCATAAAGAACATACCGTAGAGAACTTATGTTTATGGGACATATATATTATAAACATGTTAAATAAAGTGAAAAACTGGTAATAGATAGCAAATTTCGCGGCAAGTTCTTGAGAGACATTTAATTAGTTAATATTATCTTCACTACGATAGAAATGAGACTTTCAGTGGTATAAAAGCAATCGTATATTTCCACTTCATTTGTTGTCGCTATTGTCCTAAGGTCAGTTCTTTCATTAATAAAATGCATTCATGCGGTATACATTAGAAGATCATAAATTAGATCGACCATGCAATATCAGAATAGTTGCATGTACGTCTGATAAAATTAAGTAATATATGTAATAACTCATGCGTCTCTCCTTTCTAAATTTTACAAATATTCCTGAACAACGCTAACATATTATTTGCCTCCTTAAAATATCAGCTCAAGGATCACCAAAACGATTAAGAACATTCCTTAAAACAGGTAACTACTCCCAAATCGTACTTGGCAACTTCCTTTTATTATGCTCTCAATAATTTATGCTCCTCCTTATCAGCAAGATACCGGGCTACTACTTCGAAGACTCCTTTTGAAGGTACTCAATTCATACATTACGATACCAATAAATTTACTGCTCGAAAATACACGTATTGTTTTCATAAATTTAGCTCTTACTTTTGTTACTTCTTTGATGCTTCTTGACACTTCCTCTTCTCACATATTTTAATGAAACTACTCAGAAATATTATCTTCTCGCTCGGACAACGACTATACATTTACTTTCACTAGAAAACGTAAGGTCCTTCACCTATGATACCTTCTTCACTTTATGATACATTCACATAACAAACTCTTTCATGTTTACTTTAGGAAAATTTTCCACTCGATGGGACTTTGGGCCGTCAGATTGTTGTTGTGCTAAATATGGTGCGATTATGTGGTCAGGAGAAAAAAGAAAGAGATCAAGGATACATGAACCAACATTCCATATATGTTGCTTAAATGGGACAATCAATCTCCCTTTTCTAGCACAAGCCCCTCCATTATCAAATTCGCTACTAAATGGTGAACATATTTACTCATGTCACTTCAGAAAATATATACTCCAATACAATAATTGCTTCTGCTTTAGTTCCATTGGGACTTCCATTGACGCAAATGTTAATGATGGGAAAGGACCATACTGTTATAGAATACACGGCCAGCTCTACCATCGAATTGGATCATTGCTACCTTCCCAGTCAAATGTACCATGTTACGCACAACTCTATGTTTTTGATACCCGTAACGAAGTAGAAAATCGTTGTCGGGCCTTTCGAACCAACTCTACAGCTACTGATGTCCATGAATCATTGATTGTTGAATTACAATATATGATGTATGAATGTAACCCATACGCTCGTATCTTCAAGAAGGTGAATAGATGGTTACAGGAAAATGAGGAATGTCAGTTACAACTAAAAAATTTAGATTCTAGAAACTCGAACCATTGTATACCTTCTGGAGATGAAATTGCTATGTTAATTGTTGGAGAAGGAAAAGAAGATGCAACAACCCGTGATATTCTTGTTTGCAAAAACAATGATGGTTTCCATCAAAATCAATGAATTGCATCCTTCTTATATGCCATTACAGTACCCAATTATTTTCCCTTATGTCGAAGATGGTTGGAGATTAGGTTTACATCGTAATACTTCTCAGAGTATGTTAAGTCCTTCATCTATTTCAATGATGAACTTTTACTCTTATCGTCTTCAATACCGCCCCATTGAAGCTGGTTCTGCACTGATGAGGGGTGGTAGATTACTGCAACAATTTATTGTTGATGCGTTCGCATGCATAGAACAAAGTCGACTTAATTGGTTTCGACATAATCAAGAGAAAGTACGAAGTGAAACCTTCCTAAATATTTGCACAACTACTTCCTCCGGTGATCTCTAAGCACAAAGTGTAGGAAAAAGAATTATTTTACCATCATCTTTTACCGGCGGTCCCCGTAACATGCTACAAAATTACTATGATGCAATGGCATTATGTGCTTGGGCTGGGACACCTGATATCTTCTTAACTTTCACTTGCAATCCTAACTGGAAGGAAATCCGTTATATGCTCACTCTTAGTGGGTGTAAATCTCCTGAAGATCGACCTGATATAATTGCCAGAGTTTTCAATTTAAAACAAGCAGAGCTGCGAGATGATATTGTTAAGCGAGAGTTATTCGGAAAAGTCAAGTCAGGTTGACCATGTTTCCTTATACCTTCTTCAATGCATCCATTTACTTAGCACATAGTCCGCTGACTTTGTAATATCTTCTGCAGAATTATCTGTTATAGAGTTCCAAAAACGTGGCCTTCCCCACAGGTACGTGCTTATTACTTTAGATGAAAAATATAAAATTCGTGATTTTGGAGCTATAAATAGAATAGTTTCGGCTGAGATCCCAGACAAAAATTCTGAGCGCTATGCTTATGAAACTGTTGCACGATGCTTAGTACATGGTCCATGTGGACTCTTGAATTTGAATTGTCCATGCATGAAGAATGGGAAGTGCTCAAAATTTTACCCAAAAAAGTTCAACGACTCGACAATTTTGGATAACGAGGGGTACATTATCTACAGAAGACGTGATGATGGAAGAAAAATCAATATCAAAGGTGCTACTATTGACAATCGATGGATTGTTCCACACAATCTTGACTTAGTTACGAAGTATGATGCTCACATAAATGTAGAAATTTGTAACCAACTTCAGGCAATCAAGCATTTATTCAAATATGTCTACAAAGGATTCGATAAGTTAAGCTTCTCATTTGAAAAATCTGACAAAGAAGTTGATGAAATTAGTCAGTATTTAAATGCAAGGTATGTTTCTGCAATTGAAGCTTCCTGGAGAATATTCGACTTTCGATTACACAATAAAAATCCTGCTGTCCAAAGATTATGCTACCACTTACCTGGACAACAAAACATATTCTTCCATGATGATGATAACTTGCAAAATATAGTTCAGAATACATTTTCCGAACGAACAATGTTGACAGAATGGTTTGCCACAAACACATCTACTATTGAATCAAGAAAACTCACCTACGTACAATTCCCACAGTTTTATGTTTGGTATTCACAAAAAAAACAATGGGTTGTTCGAAGTCGTGGTAAATGCATAGGTCGTCTGCCAACCGCAAAACTTGCATCTGGACAATTGTTTTACTTACGAATGTTATTACTTAGGATTCCAGGGGCAACAAGTTATGCTGATCTGCGCTCAATCAATGGAATAATATATGATAGCTTCAAAATATCATGTCAGAAACATGGATTTCTTGATGATGATGATGAATGGACATATGCAATAGAAGATGCATCATCTTGGGCAACTGGTTGGCAGCTGAGACACTTATTTGCTTCCATTTTGATAACAACTACCATCATAAATCCGAGAGATATTTGGAACAAATACTGGCGAAACTTCACAGATGATTTTCAACGAAGACATGCAAATGATAATGACCAAATAAATCATGTGTTGCTTGATAGTGACTTACAACAGAAGGGATTAATTCACCTTGAGTCAATTTTGAATAAAAATGGGAAATTTCTCATAGACTTCTCTATGCCTACTGCAAGTAGTGACATATTATATAATTGTGTCAATAGATTGATTGTAGAAGAAACAAAGTATGATATCAACTTTGAGGAAGTAGAGTTCATGAGATTATTCTGCTCCTTAAATGAAGAACAAAGAATAATCTATGAGAAAGTTATTAACTCATGTAATAACAATGTCGGCTCCTTCTTCTTCGTACACGGAAGTGGTGGTGTTGGCAAGACTTTCTTATGGCGAACACTAATTGCTCGACTTCGTTCTTTGAAAAAAATTGTCCTACCAGTTGCATCTTCGGGTATTTCCTCTTTGCTACTTCCCGGTGGTCGTACTGCACATTCTAGATTCAAGATACCCATTCACCTGGATGACTCAACAACATGTCATATAACTCGTCAGTCAGAACTTGGAAAACTCATTTGTAGTGCGAAATTGATCATATGGGATGAAGCTCCAATGATGCATAAATTTTCATTTGAAGCATTTGACAGAACTTGCAGAGACTTGCTATCTACTATTAGAGTTGATGCTGCCAATTATGCCTTTGGTGGTCTCACACTAGTCCTTGGAGGTGACTTTCGACAGATACTTCCAGTTATTCCAAAAGGAAACCGAGCTGATATTGTTGATTCCTCTTTAACAAAGAGCTATCTCTGGAAGCAGTGTCAAATATTGTATCTTACAAAAAATATGCGCCTAGCAGGCAATTCCAATACTTCTGATCCAAATGAACTTCACTTTGCAAACTGGCTCCTTGATATCGGTCATGACAATCATAAAGTAGCAAATACTGGGGATACTTGTGGATACTCCTATATAGACATTCCACCTGATATACTGATTGATCCTAGCCTCGGATTGGTTGGTCTGATAGACATTATTTACAAAGATATCTTACAGAATTATTGTGACCCAACATTTTTTAAAGACCGCATAATTTTGGCTGCAAGAAATATCGATGTCGCCGAAATCAATGACTTGCTTCTAAAGAGGCTACCTGCAGATGAAATTGTATTTTATAGTTTTGACAAAGCATTACCTTCAGATGAAACAAAAGCATGCAATGACATTGAATATTCTATTGAATACTTGAATTCCATTGATCTTGCTGAATTACAACCAGGTATCCTTCGCCTAAAAGTTGGTGCCCATATCATATTATTACGAAATATCGATCAATCCATTGGCATATGCAATGGCACTCGTCTCATTGTTAAAGACTGTCAACAAAGAGTAATAGATGCCGAAATATTAACAGGAGACTATACTGGCCGACGCGTATACATACCAAGAATTGATTTACTCACTTCAAAAACTGGAGCAAATTTCACACTGAAAGGTAGACAATTCCCTATAAAGTTGGCTTTTGCCATGACCATTAATAAAAGCTAAGTCCAAACATTAAAACACGTTGGTCTTTCCTTAAGAACTCATGTTTTCTGCCATGGTCAACTCTACGTTGCTCTATCCAGAGTTACATCTCAAAGTGGTTTAAAGATACTACTAGCAAGTAACAATGAATTTTCGTCCAATTACACTAGAAATGTTGTCTTCCAAGAAATTCTACGGGAATTTTGCTTTTAGTATCGCCATTTTCTTCAATGTAAGTTCATCGCTTCCTTATACTCTTTCTCTCTCTTTCTCTTAAGAAGTAATAACATCTTCTTCATGGTAGCTTACACTATTTCATCTATATACTTCTGTAATAAATTTGTTCATGCATTACATGCTTCATGCTTATAGTTGTATATGATGTATAGATACATTCATCCCATCGAATGAAAAAGTGTCAGATGCAAAAGGCTCCAGAATTTATGATGGGCCCCTGCAAAAAAAACATAAGGCAATGCACGAGTTCAATAAACGGAAATCTGCTGGCATAACAATTCATGGTAAATTTCCAACACTTGCTTAGCATAAACTTCTTAATTATAGGTACTCATTTGGACTAACTTCTCCTCCTGCTTTTAGATGATGCTGCTACAAGTATTCATGAAAGCCTAGCACAAAAATCAAGTACATGCAAAGGAAAGGAAATACTTGATGTATCAAACAAACCACCAACTCAAGAGAAATATCCCTACAATCGTAAAACCATCACACTCAATATGGCGCACCCTAACTATTACAATGCAATATATAGGGTTCGAGTAAACAACTTATGGTATGGCCAATTATTTGGACCAAACTTTGGAAACTCGCTGACATTCATTGTCATTGATGAAAAGGTATCTCCCTGATATTGATAATTACTTTGATGCACTTTTACTCTTACTTTATTTCTTAAAATAACACTTATTTTTTATTTCATTTCTTTCATAGGGTCAAGAAATGCAAGGATCTGTCTATGATTTTGACTTGCAGAAGTGGGCAACAAAACTTGAAGTCGGTAACATATATTTGTTTTCGAATGTTGACATTTACGAAGCAAGAAGGAAACATCGAATAGTCAATCATCGTTATCAAATGATTTTAAAGAGCAAATCCATGACACACCTTCCTGATGATCCATCCTTTCCGCGTATCAAACATCACTTCGTCTCACTTAAAGACCTGCATACTATAGAACTGAATGGAATTTCCCTTATAGGTACTCCATTATCCTTCTCTTTCATAAATTCAACTTTGATCGTAAAAATTGCGTCGTTCAACCTTACTTACATGTTCATGGTAGCTTTAAGAAGGAAAAAATCTCTTGCTTCTCAACCACCTAACTTATTACTTCATATCTTATTAGAGCTTTAGTTTCATTCCTTATACCATTACTACTGTGTTTTTTTACTCATTTCTTCTCAGTAAACTCATGAAAAATACTACAATGCTACATTTCAAAGTAGATTTTCCGCCTACTATAATCCACTCATTTCTAAATTTTATATTGACATTGATACGTACAATAGCAAATATCTTACATGTCATTATTCCTACGTATCATTTAATTCCTGCTTTTGCTTGTACTTCCAACTCTTTTTTCTAACTATTCTATATTTCTACTGCTAGATGTGATAGGAGTTATTACTGAAGTACACAACGCGACAACCATCAAAACTCGCCAAGGGAGTTCTCAACAAAAATCAACTTTCATGATCGTTGATGATAGGTAAACACATTAAATTACTATTTCAGATAAACATTACATATGCATGACCTTCATTACATTATCATATACAGTAACTGCATGACTACAATAACAATTTGGGGGAAGTTAGCCGTCACTTCTGATGATATGCTTCGTGCTGCAATAAAAAATAAAGATATACTATTTGCTGCACATTTATCTATTTCCTTATACCAAGGTATATATCTCATTTACTTTATCTTCTCATCGTATAGAAACCATTTACCCTTTAAACGTAAAATGGAAACTTGCTATTCAGGATTATATTGCCTTTCGACAACTGGCTTCTCAAAAATTGAAATCAATCCTCAAGGCATTGAAGAAACTGCAAATCTTGCATCATGGTTTCCAATCCTTGCTTCAACATAATTACAATTCATTTTTTCCCACTTGTAGGATATTCGTAATTATTGCTATCTCCATTTCTCCTTTCAGGTTTTCCGCTACTTACACAAACAACTTCCAACAAATTCAGTTGTTGCCTTCCCATATGGCCATGGGTACAGGAGACATCATAACTTCACTTGACAATATAATACACTTATGTAATACTTCACCACAAAAGGTAAAGTCTACTCCACACTTCTTCCCCATTTTTATTCAATGCTCACTATGCTCTTTTTACATATAAAATGTGTACATTTTTTACCATTTATACAGTTCTCAACATATACTACGAAAGCAACAATTATGAATATCTTCACCAACATCAAACTATGGTATGATTGCTGTAACATATGCTACAGTACATATCGATTGGATGAAACTGAAAATTGTTACACCTGTCGAACACATCAACCAAAATGCTTACCAAGGTAACATATTTGTTGCAATCATACACATCCAAGCCAAAATATATTTATATAATTTTACTTCTATATACAGAATGCGAGTTAAAGCGGAAATCAATGACGCAATTACAACCGCATATATTACTGCTTTTGCTGATACATCGGAAAAAAATCTTGCAATTTCAATTACAGAACTGCACGATCTACTTGAAAAGGTACGAAGAAAAACACATCCATAAAACACACGTACAAACAGAAACATACACACACACATATATATACTTATCCATATAAATGCATACATACATTAATATTACCTTCCACTCTTCCTTCTATGCAGGAACATTCAGAAAATTTGCTTGAAAAAATTATCGCTCCTCGAGTAGGAAAACAATACATTCTCAAAATACGTGTGACCGAAAATAACATTCTCTATGCAAGCAGAGGGGACTTCACAGCAATCACAGCCGAGGAATGCATGCACGAATCAACACCTACAGAAAAAGAAGAAGCAACTATCACAGGTAACAATTATTCACGCAATGCGCTACTACTACTACCATATAGTTCATTCTACACTTTCACATAGTAAACTACCTACCTCTTCTCTTGCAGGTACTAATTGATCACTCATACAAGTTCCCTTATGTCAAAATATGCAGACTTATCTTTTACCAAAGCACCTACTCTTTGCCTCATATGCATGCTACTTTTAAATGACATTTTTGAGTTACTTTTGTATCAGTAGTTCATATGGTATCTTTGTAATATATAAGAGAATTTCTTTTGTTTGATAACATATAGTATATAAAATCTATGGACTATCTTCTGCTCTATAATTATTAATGTTACTTAGACATGATTTGGAACTTGCCCTACTCTAATAGTATTATTTGTTAAATTGATCGATGGTTAGGATAAAATGCCTGTAATAATATTTCTCATACAGTTTGGCGTTTGGGAGATCTATAATATACAGATCCTTATATATGTCCATTACAATCAGCAGAGGATTCACGACTGCTAAAGCCACATCGAATATGGCTTTTTGTGTACGCGGCTCTGTTGCTCGAGCAGCTCCTCTCGTCCTTTCCACCATACAGATAACTTGTATGATCAATTCTGCACCATAATTTCACCATGCAACAGTTGCCTTGCATAATATTGCAAGAATACACGTCTAATCTAACCAATAATAACGCATCTGCCAGTTGTGCTACAACCTTGAGATCATTTTTTCGCTTCAGTTTTAATATCGAGATCCTTCTGGATAATGCTTGGATTTGTTTTCCTTTCTGTGAGAGTGAACAGATTTCCATTTCATTTTATATATGGAATCATGTGAGTAAAAGGTATGCTGTTACTTAGACATGATTTGGAACTTGCCCTACTCTGATAGTATTATTTGTTAAACTAAGTGATGGTTAGGATGCCTGTAATAATATTTCTTATACAAGTTGGCGTTTGGGAGATCTATAATATAGAGGAATTGCTGCCGAAATTTTTACCATACATTCTCTTCTCACAGTTACAGCTAAAAATCAAATGCAAGCCACCACAGTTTCAAACTATTTTAATAGTAATTACGACAATCGCACCTCAATCTTGAAACACAAGATTTTCCCACTTATTACCTTATTAAAGTTCATACATTTCCTTACATTTCACAGTCTATTAGTAGATATGAAATTTATAACCTGTACAATTTAATGGTACATATTATATCGACTCCTTTAAAAAATATACCATTCGAATTGCCATTTCTTTATCAATCCTTTATTACAGTATAAATTAATTCTGCCAAGCATAATAACTTATTTCCGTATTATTAATTAAACTAATAGATTATATAAAGAATACAACTCTTCAAAGTACATAACATATACATTTTCTTTTGTAAAGATTTGCCCGTGCAAAGCACGGGCTCCCTACTAGTGATGTAATATGCATGGACAATTTTAATTCCTCTTGCCCTTACACGATTTTAAATTCCCAAAATATTTACTCGTGGGCCCCACAAGGAAATGTATCTCTGCCACGAAAACAACACCCCACCGTTAATTTTCTGATTTATTTCTGAACGTGCAGGTGAACAAATGGGCCCACATCGTTTTCTTTCTTTTTTGTTTTTGATAAGGTAAACTATATATTTCAAAAAGGGCCAAAACAATTACATACAAAAATGTAGCTAAATGAAATAGCCAAGGATGCTCAAGGCAACATGGAAGCGTATGGCGCAGAGAAGGCCAAAACCTTAACTAAGCCGTTTTAAGATGCCTAAAGCAAAATAAAATCTCATCAATGACACGCTGAGGTGGGAGGCAGCGAGAAGAGGACCAAGTGCGGTTACATTCACGCCAGATATGCCAAACCACCAATGCCAGAAGGGTAGAAGTGTTGGATCTGATCTTGGGATTGGCAATGTTGAGGGTCCAGGAGATGATATCCTCGAGGCGGTTCGAAGCGGGAGCTTGAAGAGATAGTGCAGAACAAGAACCATGCCAAATCGTCGAAGAATAAGGACAGGAAACCAGCAGATGCTCGTGCGATTCCAGCTCAGCAGAACATAGGTAGTACAGCTCGTGAAGGCTCGAACCAAAGACCTTGAGTCTGTCTAGAGTAGGGAGGCGTCCAAGGCAGGCCCTATAGAGAGTGGTCGCACAACGGGGAGGTGAGCGCTTATCCCAAATGACCGGGAACCAGGGCACCGGAGAATCACGGTGTCGAAGAAGATCGAAAGTGCCTAAGAAGGAGAAGCCACCAGGTGAGACGGACCAAATATGGGAAGGGAAGTCGCCAAGGATAGCTGCACGCAACGACTCTCTACCAGCCAACATAGCCCTCCAAATCCTTGAAGAGTTGTGGGAGGGGTTGCAATCCCAGAAAGAGGTGTTAGGGAGGTATTTAGCATGAAGGAAATCAGCCCAGATAGAGGTACCGGCATTGAGGAATCTCCAAGTCCACGAAGCAACCATAGCGGACCTCAAATCAACGAACGATTTTAGTCCCAAGCCCCCCTCCCGCTTAGGGAGGCAAAGCCTCATCCAGGTGATATCATGCCGTCTGCGCCCCCAAAGAAACTGGGCACACAACCCATCCAAGCGACGAGTAGCAGTAACTGGAAGGAGGATTCCCGCAGACCAGTATAGAAAGATCCCACGAATCACTGAATTGAGTAGCTGAGCACGTCCTGCCATGGAGAGGCACTTGGAATTCCAGCCATTAGTAAGGTGTCTTATCCGATCTTCCAATAACCTGGAGTCCGCAGAGCGAAAGCAAGAAGTTAGGGGGAGGCCAAGATACTTGGTGGGGAGGTTTTGTTGCAACATGCCCATGCGCAAGGTGATAGCAAAATCCAGGCGTGTGAGCTTAGGTCTAAAAATCTTGCTTTTCTTAGGATTGAATTTCAGACCCGAGACGGCTTCAAATTCTTCCAAAATGTCTTTAACGGCCATAAGAGAGTGGGAGGAACCTTTACAGAAGATAAGCAAATCGTCTGCATATATAAGATGTGTGGGGGCCAAGTTTCGATCCCTCCCCATAGGTTGAATACGACCGGCAATGGCGGCAGAATCCATTAAAGAGGTGAGAGATTCCATTCCGATCGTGAATAGGAGAGGGCTAAGGGGATCCCCTTGGCGTAAGCCCCGTGTACCTTTGAACAAACCATGTGGTGTTCCGTTAACCAAAATGGAAAAAGATGTAGTGGAAATACAATTGTCAATCCAGGATATCCATTGGCGGCAAAATCCCATGGCCGAGAGAGCCTCCAATATAAAGTCATGACTCATTGAGTTGAAGGCCTTAGAGAGATCAATTTTAAGGCAAGCTTTGTTCCGAGAGGCCCTCCTATCAAAACCATGCAATAGCTCATTGGCAAGGCGAATATTATCTCCAATATTCCTCCCTTTAATGAACGCAGACTGATTAGGCAATATAAGAGATGGAAGCACAGCCGCAAGTCTCTTCGCCAAGATCTTGGCAAAGATCTTATAAATAACATTACAACCAGAAATAGGCCGATAGTCCGCAATGGAGTTAGGAGTTTGGATCTTAGGTATGAGGGTAAGGAAGGTATGATTTACCTCCCTTACCATCTTACCACCTTCGAACAAGAACGTCATGCCTGCAATAACTTCCTTCTTGATTAAGGTCCAATTAAGCTTTAGAAAAAGAGCATTAAACCCATCCGGCCTTGGAGCTTTGGAAGAGCCGATGGAGGATAGAGCATCCCAAATTTATGTCTCATCAATTGGCCTAACCAACCATTCATTTGCAAGCTCAGTGAGGCGTCTTTTTGGAGGAGGGGGGGAAGCCGTTGGGGTTCATTGGCGGGAGGAGAAAGAAGTCGTTCAAAATAAGAAAGCGTCGCATCTGCCACTTCACAGTGGCGATCAACTACATTGCCATTGGGATCCAAAATGTTAGTAATGCAGTTCCGAGCCCACCAAACCTTTGTCGAGAGGTGGAAGAAGCGTGTATTTCGGTCGCCAAGATTGAGCCAATCAACCCGGCTCTTTTGTCGCCAAACTGATTCGAGATCATCATCAATCGACAACAGGTGGCTTTTAACATTCAAATAAAGTTGGGCAAGATAGGGGTCAAGAGGGGAAACCTTGAGAGCATCCGAGGTAGCCTCCATAAACGATTTAGCAAGATTGTAATCCTTCATGACATTGGCCTCCATCGCGGTCCATCTTTTGAGCGCAAGCTTGACATTCTTAAGTTTACGAGCAAGAATGAAGAGAGGGTTACCAGAAACATGTATATCCCAGGCAGCACGCACAGTATCAGTATAGTCGGAGCGATAAATCCAGTAATCAAAGCAGCGAAATGGGGCGCGCTTAGCTGCGGAATGACAAAGGCTTACCCACATCATCATATGGTCGGAATGGTGGAGCGGTGAGTAACGGAGCTTAATCGTCGGAAGAGAAGAGATGAAATCCTCATTTATGACGAACCGCAAAATCGGCCCTTTAAGAGAGTGTTTTTAGCACTCGAAATCATCATCGTAGTCGAGCCGATTCTGGTTGTCAAAAGATCACCTCATTTACAGATATGTGATAATAAAGCAAAATAAGATGATCGTTATTTTTATTTTACTTGGCAAGAAACCAAGGTCGAACTCAGGGACACGCGCTTCTCTCGTATTAATCGGATTTCAGTTTGTTTAATTAAGTGTTGAATTAAGTCATATAGGTCAGAATCATGAAGAGATAACACAAAGCAATGCATTACAATAAAATAAACATGCATTTTTTTTTAACATTTTTATCATGCAAATAAAGGAGATGAAATGCAATGGAAGTGTAATGGAAATATGCCCTAGGTTAATAATGATGAGCAAAATCCACTGTGAGTCAATTTCAGATTTGCTTAAAATGTCAAGTTTGATCGATAATGTTAACAAGGCATAAGTTACTAATACTGAACACATGGCAAATACAATAATACAAAAAACTCAAGTGTCCAAAATGCAAAACTTCATATGCCATTAAGAAGTACATCAAACAAGCTTTCAAATGAGACTGAAATCAACTGAAACGGAAACATGATGCTCAAGATATGCATAAAGGAACGCAAGGGCATAAATGAAATAAAAACATGAAAAATATTTACAAACCAGTCCCTGAGAAGGACTCAAATGCAATAAAAATAAGTGTGGAGGACTTCCCTGTAAATAAACCATACGCGCGGGGGCATATTTGCAATTATTGAAACCCGCAAGGGTATAAGTGCAAATAGCCCCAGGCGCGCAGGTGCTGCACGTGCTCAGGACCTGTTTGCAAATTGTGGAAGGTGCGAGGGCGACTCTGCAAATAACCCAGAAAGCACGTGCCTTGCACGCGCCATCTAGGCTCGGAGTGCGGCTCGGGCTTGGCAGAGGCTCGTTGCTGCTTCGGGTTGGCTCGGGATATCCGAGCCTCCAGGCTTGGTGGCGATCAGGCTCGGCGTGGTCTCTGAATGTGCCACGTGTATTAGGACCTGGATGTAAAATGCGGGACATGCGAGGGCACCGATGCAAAAAGCCCAGACCCCACGTGCGGGTGGCACGTGAGCTCAGGCTCGGGTGGGGGCGAGGCTCGGTGCAGCTTCGGTTGGCCGTAGCAGGTGGCTCGGGCTTGTGGTGGCTCGAGGGCGCCTCGGGCGAGGCTCGGTTCCACCAAGCCTCCGCGCTCCGGGATGTCGTCATGGCGCTTCCAGGGCCGTTGGATCTCCGCCGTGGGGCGAGATCCAATGGTAGCTGCTCCTTCTTCGTCCTCGATGGCTGGCGGCGCTGTCAGAGCTCCGGCATGAGGCCTGGAGCTCCGCCGCGCTTCACCGTGCTCGGTGAAGCTCTGTGAAGAACGCTGATGATCCGGCGATGAAGATCTGAGGTCGGAGAAGACGCGGGGGTACCTGGGGTGCTCTGTCGACGACTGATCGCCGGAGGCGGAGCTCTAGAACGCAGCTCCGCCCGAGGTCCGGCCAATGATGAGGGTTGACCTGCAAAAAGGGTTAGCGGTGTGTGTGCGATGCGAGGTGAATGGAGGGCTCAGGGAGTGAAGAAGGCGAAGCCCTTAGTGGGTCCTCCTCCGCCTCCGGCGGAGGAGGATGCCTGGGATGATAGGGGTCATGACGGAGGAGGGTGGTGATTTGAGATGTGCGCGGGGAAGGTGGTTGAAAGGCGGAGCTCGTGGAATGATTAATGGAGGGCGAAAACGGCTTATGAAGCTGAATTAAATAAGCAAAAGAAGAAGAAAATGCAGAGAGGGAAAGAGGAGCTTACCTGGCCGAAGATGGAGGGGATGGCCTGGGCTGAGCATCGGAGAGGATGCCCGGGTCGTCGCACATACTGGCCGGCCGTGCCAGCGAGCTCGAGCGGGGCTCTAGGCCACCGCAGCGCCGCCTGAAGGACGGCGGGTCTCATCGGGGGTGGAAGTCGTCGTCGCTCGATCCGAGCTCCTCCCCCTGTCACAGGGAGGAGCTGGAGGGCTGGGCCTCTGCCCCTTGGTCGATGGACGAGGGTGAAGCGGGGCGGAGGCACGGTATTTAAAGGTGGTGCTCGGTGGTCCATGTGGTGGAAGCCGAGAATTTCGAGGGAGTTGTGGGTCGTCTGGAAGGTGGTCGTGGGTAGTTGAGTGATGCGCGGAGGAGGTGGATGATGGGGCTCGGTCGTGAGGTGGTTAGAGAGAGAAGAGGATGACTAGGGCTATGGCTAAAAATGGAAGGGGGAGTGGTGCGCGCAAGTAAAAATCGTGGGGGAGAGAGGGTCTTCGGGAGGTAGACGACGGAGTCCTGGCCGTTGGATCGTGAGATCCAACGGCTAGGTTTTGGGCGCGAGCGAGCGGTTGCG
Source organism: Ottelia alismoides (assembly GCA_037367405.1). Classification (NCBI taxonomy): domain Eukaryota; kingdom Viridiplantae; phylum Streptophyta; class Magnoliopsida; order Alismatales; family Hydrocharitaceae; genus Ottelia; species Ottelia alismoides. The sequence goes on from JAZKJV010000408.1 coordinate 1,094,407, forward strand.
ATCAGATCTGCGGCGGTGCGATCGAAGGTCCAGGATTCAGCCACGTGTCGCGCTGCGGAGTAAGGCGCTGACGAGAGGCTTGGATAGGGAGCTAAGATGATCGAAGGGTAGAGGCGCGCCATAGGAAGGAGCGGCCGAGATGGAAATCAAGAGCACGATCAAAGGGCGCAAGATGTGACACGTGGCACGCTCTGATGAATGGCGGGAACGAGTGGTGCGGATTGAGAGCGGGACTGATCTGACGGTCAAGGGCAATGGCGCGTGTGGAGAAGACTGAGCCGTTGGATCAAGAGGAGGATCCAATGGCTGAGGAAGCTGGCGGATAAGACAAAGAGAGCCGGGCCACGTGGCGCCCCCAGAATGGGCCACGTGGCCCAATCAGAGTTATTCAAACTTCAAGTTGAAAAATGAAGGTCAAGATGGCCGAATTTGAGAAAACTCAAAACATGAAAGTTGTAGATCTTGACGAGATCTACAATTTTCATGTTGGCCAAAACTGGAGATGAAGTCAAACAAAGGCACGAAATATTTTTGAAGATATTTTTAAGTCTAAAAATACCACGAATTTTTATTCTGTTATTCTTTTGTGATTTTTAATTTATTAAGGACTCTGTTAATTATAAGACATTAACAGGGATTTATTGACAAACTTTTAAGCAAGGGGGTTAATTATGAGAAATAAAGATGATGAAACTGAGGTTCATCACCCCCCTATACTTAAACTATGCTCGTCCTCGAGCATCAAAAAGAATGACTAAGTTGGATTAACCCCCTTGTGCATGTGAATACAGGATCCAATCTGATCAAGTCAACTCGACTTTAGAGATCCAAAATTCTAGAGTTCAACCCAGCCTTAATCAAGAGGCTTCCAATTCCTCTACTTCTCTAGACTCTCTCCGATGTACATATAAACTAAAGGATATGAAATTTAGTGTTGACTGCAATTTTGAGAGTAGAGTCAATTCGTCACCCAAAATCTTGGTCCAAGAAAATCTCCTAAGGACCCAATCCTCAGCACTAGGGAATAAATCAAATCTTGCATTCAGTCCACCGTCTCTTTAGTTGTCAGACTTAGAAAATGTAGATGGCAGGCCAGGAATGGAGGGCATGGGATTGTGTCAATTCTTCTCTCCCTCTCATTGGAACAAGGATTCTCTCTAGTGCCTTTTACGCAACACATTTTTTTTGGTGTTGATCAGTGCGTCCGTCAAGAGAAGTTGGAGCCATCTGCACTTGTTTTCCTGGGAGTACACCGGGGTGTGTCTCTTTTGAGTACCTATCGTACCTTCGACACCCAGACTTGTAGCATTTACGATGCAGAGCCCTTTTTTGGTGCAAGCCCGACTCCTGGTCCTAATAGCGGCGGTCCAAGTGGACACTTTGAAAAAATTTTGGGAGCGCTCGCCTTTGGTGGAAGCTCTTTGATATTTGACTTTGGTGGAATGAGAGCTTTTCTTTTGAATTTCATTGACTTGTATAATTTGTGGCTAGCTCCTCTGCTTTTACCAAGAGTTGGCGCACACTGATCAATATTTTTTATTTATTTTTCACACCCAGGCACTTAGGTCAATATCAAGAGATTAGTATAAGAATCAAGTTCTCATATTGGCTAATATTGCTGACACTCAGGTTTCTTGAAGCCTCCAAAGATTTTATCCCATCCTCGAGCATCATTAGATCAAAATCCAAATTCGACTTCCTCATCCCAATCCCTCAGGTGAAAAATCAACTCATCTCAATCAAAACCGCAGTCGTGCATGTGATGTGCTGATCATATTCTCTTTGTCTGAGACTGAGCATGGAATATAGCATGCAGATCTAGAAACTTAGGGGAATGTGGATGATTAAGTCTAAGACCCTGATGGCTAAGGCTGGTTAACCTAAAATCTCCAAGACCTCAAAAAGCTAAGTCTTTTTGACCAAATCAGATCCCGGGTGAAAGTGAAAATGTAGAGGACTAATCCAACTTCTTCATTCAAAGACAAGACACTTTTTTTTTTAACTTTAAGAGATATTAGAACTTCCTAAGCTCAATTGAGCATCCGCGGTTCAGCCAGTATGGATGTAAGTACAGGCCGAAGCCCGTTGCTTGAGGACAGGGCCTTGCGCGATGTCCTCTAAACCATCCAATCTGCTAAGGGCGAACCCTCACTGAACGCGGCTGACTTAATTGGGCTTAGTTAGTCACTAATAGCTCCTAAAGGTTTTTAGGGGTTTTTCTCATTTTTATGGATTTTAATAAAGTTAAAACACAAGTTAGACTCAATCTTTTCTTGAAAAAGAGAAGGCGATTTTTCAAAACCCAGTCACACAAAATAAAAAAGTTTTCAAAACATTTTCAAAAATCAATTTCGAAAATATTTCTATAAAATAGTGTAACATAATATCGAAAAACCGCGAAATCCTTTGAGTTCTCTTAGTCCAATGAATTTTACTTTAGCCAAAAAGTTTTTTAATTTTTTCAAATTTTTCAGATTATAGCTAAAGTAAATATACGGTATATACGGTATACCCCCCTATACTTAAACTTTGCTATGTCCTCATAGCACTAGATGTTACAAGTACATAGATCCATTTAAATATAGAAGAATATACGGGGGCTAAGAAGGGACTCCCCTATACTTAGGTTAGAAATAACCTAAGTATAAAGGCAAGAAAAGATGAGTAGAGAAAATCACGGGGACTTGGGTCCCCCCTATACTTAGGCTGAGATTAGCCTAAGTATAAAGATAGAATTTGATGTCGGGAGGGACCCAAGGTGAACGAAGGAGGATGGATACACAAGTGAGCGGTTGAATCTACGGAGATGAAATGGAGTGTCTTCGGATTTTGGGGTTGTGTCTCGTAAAACATACGGCTCAATCAAGCAAGCAAACCCGTATTTTCACCAACTCACACATCAAACCAACCTAAGTTGGTTTATTATCTTGTCTATTTTATTGGTGATAAAACATTTGATTTTTACGCAAAGAAAAAATGTGAAGGAAAATTATTGCGTAAGCGAGGGTATTGCTCTCCCAAAACCGAATTTTACTCCATTTTTGGTTGACTTGCAATTAACAGTCCCAATTTTATTTTAAATTATCACTGAATTATGGTTAGCCATCAATCAGAAAATCATCGTCTACCGTTCATTCCATTTTCCATTTATCCTAGGTGATCAATCTAGAAAAATGAAAGCCGAGAAAAACATGTATTCGATGAAGAAAAACGCGATCGAGGCAAAGCGAAAAAATCATGCAGTGATTTGACGATAAAAGCCGCGAGAAATCTGGGGCCGTTTTGAAAACCAAAATCAAACATGTATGCAAGTCGAAAAAGCCGCACCTAATCATGCATCTATTAGCGGTGTTTGATCTTCATTAATTTTAGCTAAGTGATACGAGATTATGTGCGTCTTTATTTAAGTGTGTCCTAACCTACGATCAAGCATAAGAGAATATGAAAATTGAGCTCAGAGAGCCGCGTGCCTAAGTCCTAGGTCGACACTCAAGTGGGGACGATCCCCACACAACCACAATCGTTCGATTACATACGCGAGTCTTCGATCGAAGACCGCTGTAAAAGACGAATTATTAACAATATAATGCAAAAATGCGAGACACAATTTTTTTTCTTTTCTTCTCTTTTGCTCCAAGCATGCTCCTGCGGCTCCTCGCAGCGGGGAACTTCCTGCTCCTCGCCTCCTTGATCCATCAAGGGCCCTGTCACAAAAGCAATAGTTAGATATCATAAAGGAAAGAAAAATTTATATGCAAATATATGATCATTTGACCTATAAAAAGAAACACTAAATTAAACACACAAAAATCCAAAAAATAAAAGAAATGAGCCGTGTCCCCGGCAACGGCGCCATTTGACGAACCGCAAAATCGGCCCTTTAAGAGAGTGTTTTTAGCACTCGAAATCATCATCGTAGTCGAGCCGATTCTGGTTGTCAAAAGATCACCTCATTTACAGATATGTGATAATAAAGCAAAATAAGATGATCGTTATTTTTATTTTATTTGGCAAGAAACCAAGGTCGAACTCAGGGACACGCGCTTCTCTCGTATTAATCGGATTTCAGTTTGTTTAATTAAGTGTTGAATTAAGTCATATAGGTCAGAATCATGAAGAGATAACACAAAGCAATGCATTACAATAAAATAAACATGCATTTTTTTTAACATTTTTATCATGCAAATAAAGGAGATGAAATGCAATGGAAGTGTAATGGAAATATGCCCTAGGTTAATAATGATGAGCAAAATCCACTGTGAGTCAATTTCAGATTTGCTTAAAATGTCAAGCTTGATCGATAATGTTAACAAGGCATAAGTTACTAATACTGAACACATGGCAAATACAATAATACATAAAACTCAAGTGTCCAAAATGCAAAACTTCATATGCCATTAAGAAGTACATCAAACAAGCTTTCAAATGAGACTGAAATCAACTGAAACGGAAACATGATGCTCAAGATATGCATAAAGGAACGCAAGGGCATAAATGAAATAAAAACATGAAAAATATTTACAAACCAGTCCCTGGGAAGGACTCAAATGCAATAAAAATAAGTGTGGAGGACTTCCTGTAAATAAACCATACGCGCGGGGGCATATTTGCAATTATTGAAACCCGCAAGGGTATAAGTGCAAATAGCCCCAGGCGCGCAGGTGCTGCACGTGCTCAGGACATGTTTGCAAATTGTGGAAGGTGCGAGGGCGACTCTGCAAATAACCCAGAAAGCACGTGCCTTGCACGCGCCATCCAGGCTCGGAGTGCGGCTCGGGCTTGGCAGAGGCTCGCTGCTGCTTCGGGTTGGCTCGGGATATCCGAGCCTCCAGGCTTGGTGGCGATCAGGCTCGGCGTGGTCTCTGGATGTGCCACGTGTATTAGGACCTGGATGTAAAATGCGGGACATGCGAGGGCACCGATGCAAAAAGCCCAGACCCCACGTGCGGGTGGCACGTGAGCTCAGGCTCGGGTGGGGGCGAGGCTCGGTGCAGCTTCGGTTGGCCGTAGCAGGTGGCTCGGGCTTGTGGTGGCTCGAGGGCGCCTCGGGCGAGGCTCGGTTCCACCAAGCCTCCGCGCTCCGGGATGTCGTCATGGCGCTTCCAGGGCCGTTGGATCTCCGCAGTGGGGCGAGATCCAACGGTAGCTGCTCCTTCTTCGTCCTCGATGGCTGGCGGCGCTGTCAGAGCTCCGGCGTGAGGCCTGGAGCTCCGCCGCGCTTCGCCGTGCTCGGTGAAGCTCTGTGAAGAACGCTGATGATCCGGCGATGAAGATCTGAGGTCGGAGAAGACGCGGGGGTACCTGGGGTGCTCTGTCGACGACTGATCGCCGGAGGCGGAGCTCTAGAACGCAGCTCCGCCCGAGGTCCGGCCAATGATGAGGGTTGACCTGCAAAAAGGGTTAGCGGTGTGTGTGCGATGCGAGGTGAACGGAGGGCTCAGGGAGTGAAGAAGGCGAAGCCCTTAGTGGGTCCTCCTCCGCCTCCGGCGGAGGAGGATGCCTGGGATGATAGGGGTCATGACGGAGGAGGGTGGTGATTTGAGATGTGCGCGGGGAAGGTGGTTGAAAGGCGGAGCTCGTGGAATGATTAATGGAGGGCGAAAACGGCTTATGAAGCTGAATTAAATAAGCAAAAGAAGAAGAAAATGCAGAGAGGGAAAGAGGAGCTTACCTGGCCGGAGATGGAGGGGATGGCCTGGGCTGAGCATCGGAGAGGATGCCCGGGTCGTCGCACATACTGGCCGGCCGTGCCAGCGAGCTCGAGCGGGGCTCTAGGCCACCGCAGTGCCGCCTGAAGGACGGCGGGTCTCATCGGGGGTGGAAGTCGTCGTCGCTCGATCCGAGCTCCTCCCCCTGTCACAGGGAGGAGCTGGAGGGCTGGGCCTCTGCCCCTTGGTCGATGGACGAGGGTGAAGCGGGGCGGAGGCACGGTATTTAAAGGTGGTGCTCGGTGGTCCATGTGGTGGAAGCCGAGAATTTCGAGGGAGTTGTGGGTCGTCTGGAAGGTGGTCGTGGGTAGTTGAGTGATGCGCGGAGGAGGTGGATGATGGGGCTCGGTCATGAGGTGGTTAGAGAGAGAAGAGGATGACTAGGGCTATGGCTAAAAATGGAAGGGGGAGTGGTGCGCGCGAGTAAAAATCGTGGGGGAGAGAGGGTCTTCGGGAGGTAGACGATGGAGTCCTGGCCGTTGGATCGTGAGATCCAACGGCTAGGTTTTGGGCGCGAGCGAGCGGTTGCGATCAGATCTGCGGCGGTGCGATCGAAGGTCCAGGATTCAGCCACGTGTCGCGCTGCGGAGTAAGGCGCTGACGAGAGGCTTGGATAGGGAGCTAAGATGATCGAAGGGTAGAGGCGCGCCATAGGAAGGAGCGGCCGAGATGGAAATCAAGAGCACGATCAAAGGGCGCAAGATGTGACACGTGGCACGCTCTGATGAATGGCGGGAACGAGTGGTGCGGATTGAGAGCGGGACTGATCTGACGGTCAAGGGCAATGGCGCGTGTGGAGAAGACTGAGCCGTTGGATCAAGAGGAGGATCCAATGGCTGAGGAAGCTGGCGGATAAGACAAAGAGAGCCGGGCCACGTGGCGCCCCCAGAATGGGCCACGTGGCCCAATCAGAGTTATTCAAACTTCAAGTTGAAAAATGAAGGTCAAGATGGCCGAATTTGAGAAAACTCAAAACATGAAAGTTGTAGATCTTGACGAGATCTACAATTTTCATGTTGGCCAAAACTGGAGATGAAGTCAAACAAAGGCACGAAATATTTTTGAAGGTATTTTTAAGTCTAAAAATACCACGAATTTTTATTCTGTTATTCTTTTGTGATTTTTAATTTATTAAGGACTCTGTTAATTATAAGACATTAACAGGGATTTATTGACAAACTTTTAAGCAAGGGGGTTAATTATGAGAAATAAAGATGATGAAACTGAGGTTCATCAATTTACCAGCGCCTGGTCCAAGCGAGCCACGATCCGACCAGGACCCACAGAAGAATTGGACCAAGACCAATGGTTACCGGAGGCCTCACGATCCGATAGGCCACAATTTTCAAGACAATTGTTGAAATCATCCAAAGGACCTCGCAGGGCCAAGTGGCCCCCCAGCCTTTCCGAAGAAAACCTAACCACATTAAAGTCCCCCAAAACTAGCCAAGGACCATCGATACGCAAACTTATTTCTTGAAGATGACGCCACAACTCCCTTCGCAAGTTGGCACAGTTTTCACCGTAAACAACTGATAGATATAGCACAAAGCCACCAAGGTTGGAACAGCGCATCGTAATGCATTGGGCGTGCAACCTAATATTATCACACGACCAGGAGCAAGATTTCCATAGGAAGTAGATTCTTCCCATGTCTGTCCCATTGTGAAGATAATCCCAGCCCGCAGGGATCAATTCCGCGAAATTGTACTGATTGTTCGGCCTTATCTTAGTTTCAACAAGGCCAATAAGCTCCGCATTCTTGGAGTTGAATTCTTTCATCATATTTTTGAACTTCCTGGGCTTATTAAGCCCCCGTGTGTTGCTGACAACCACAACCATTAAATGACATGTTTAGATGGCCCTGGCAGGCCTTTGCTTTTGTTATTAGCCCTCCGGCCCTTCTTTTTCTTGTGAGTAGCAGTTAGCCAAGATTGGTTAACCTCGGCAACTAGCGAAATGTCTGGAGGAGCCAATGAAACAAACTGGGGGCCCGCCTCAGAAGAGGGCTTGTTGAGATCAATGGAATTCATGAAGGAGGCAGCCACTTCGGAGGTAGCCGAGTCAGAGGCAGCTGATTTCTTGTTAGCGAAGGCGATTCTATGAAGGATATGCCTAGAGCCAAACGGGAAGGAGGAGGTGGCTTTGGCCGCAAATTTACTTGTTGTGGAGGTCTTGCCAAAGGCAAGGTTCCTCTTATGCGATTTCAAAGGAGGAGGTTTCCCAGAATTGCAATTATCTTCAGCAATAGAGAGGTCTGGGATGTCCATTGCGTCATCAACAATGGGATCCAGAACAGGGACCTGATTAAGTACGTGTGGCAGGTCCTCCACCCCACTTTGTGGAAGCTTCCCCTCCTCTCTTCTCGGGGATGCTTCCCCCGCCCTGGCATTAGTTGGAAGGTCAATAGATCCACCTCCATGTTGAAGCGGAATGTCCTGCGGAGCAACGTCTAGGCCAGCAGTGCCTTTGACATGGACCACATCATCTAAGAGCGGTTGATTAGCCGAACCCCTAAATGAATAGGGGCAATTAACCGAATTATGCCCGAAGTCAATGCATGTATCACAGCGTGGAGGTACCCATTCGAGTTCCACCTCGACATCCTGTCGAGCTCCCGAGAAGAAAACCAAGGGAATGGTTTTTGGGATGCTCAAGGAGGCATGTATAGAGACACAACAGCGAGCATATTCCAAATTCCTGCCCGAGGCGGTAGCGGCATCCATAAACAGAGGTGTTCCCAGCATGCTAGCTAGTTTGTTAAGAATAATTTCTTTACAATGGCCAAGACTAAGGCCATGAAAGCGAACCCAAAGTGGGACCTCCGAGAGGAGGTCACGCTCAAAGCAAGTAGCAGACTCCCATTTACGGATAACCATAAACCGGCCTTGGAACAGCCAAGGGCCTGAAGATAAAATGCGATCACAGTCAGCCAACTGTTGCAGCTTAAGATAGAAGTATCCATTGGGGCGGGGTACAAGCTTGAACGGCCCTGAGGGTTTCCATACTTTCTCAATGAAGGTGATGAGATGCTTGAGGAAAGGGCGCTTACCGAGTACATAAAAAATGATGGTGTTTTCCCAAATACCGTCGATGGAGCGGGACTCTACTTCGGAGACGAAGGCCACCTTCTCGCCGTTGAGGAGGACCGGCGCGGAGAAGGACAGGGGACGTGCAGCAGAGGCCGGAGTAGGCGCCGACCCGCATATGTCTTTCCAAGAAGGAATGGGATGACCTTCGGCATGAGGAGAGATGCTGGGCGCAGTTCCGAAGGGAACATGAACGTCGTTAATGCAATGGTTAACTGCCTCACGGGTCCCCTCAGGGAAAGGGGTGGAGCGAGAGCGAGAGGGGGGGGGGGAATCTTGAGAACTGGCGGATGAGGGCTGTGGCGAAGAGGAGGTAGAGGGAGAGGTAGAGGTAGGGTTTCTGGAGGGCGGCGGTTTCGGTGGGAGGGGGGAAAGGAGAGAGCGGGGGGTGTTAGGGTTAGACATGAGCATAGGGTTTCTGGAGGGCGGCGGTTTCGGTGGGGGAAAGGAAATAGCATCGTTTTCTTTCTTCCTTTATCTTTTCTGCGAGAAACGCCCCGTAACAGTTATTCTATCGGAGTTGTTTTTTTTTTTGATATGTATCTATCGGAGTTGTTCCTACTGCCTCCGCCTTCATTGGTGGTTGCTAATTATGGCCTCTCTCAAACAAACTGTCACGCTGCATCTTATCTCCCCTCTCCCGTCTTTGACTCTATGAATAGGGAGGATGTGGAGGTCCGGGGGGTGGGGGGCAGACCATTGAGAGGAACCTAATTTTTGGAGCTTCGAACTCCGCCGCCGCCTCATATCATCGGCCTCCGCCCTTACCTCCTACGCCCGGTGACAGCCACGCGTCGCCTCGCCGTTGTCACCTCGCTGCCCTTTGTCGCCCCCTTGCCGCTCGATCCTTCCAGGAAGAGGGAAGGGGACCCCTTCGTTATTCAGCTTTTGTTTTGGATTTTTTAATATTATTTTTGACCTTATTGCAATTTCTTAAAACCTTTATCAATTTTCTGCAAGATTCTCATTTTCCGATTATTATATTATGTGTAATTTGCGTTTCATTTATTCAACTTTTTCTTATTTACTTTACAGTTCTTCAGAAAGCTGTCTGCAATTACTTCAAAGTTTTTATAGTATATGCAATTTTTCCATTAACGTCTTTTATTGGTAATTTTTGCTCATTTCCGGTAACTTTTCATTAATTACAGTCTCATCCTTATTAAAGTTTTTATTTACATTCATGCCCTCAGGTTTCTGAAAAATTACACAATACCCTGACACTTTCAAAAATCACCAAAAATAGCATAAAAATCCAAAAAAATCCCAAAAAAATTCGGAGCGATCCTTGTGTTGCATCGAATCTAATTTCATAATGCATTTTAGAGTTCTGGAAATAAAAAGAAAAATAGGATTTCATTTGGGTGTAAATAGAATAAAATTTTGCGTAAAATGTCTGTCTTTGTGGATTGATCCTCTACTTGCTCTGTACCTATTTTAATATATGTGGACTGTGGTTGAATAAAAAAATTATCTGATTATCTCGATTTTTGCGTGCGTCCATAACAATGCTTAATAACAGACTTTTTACGCACCGAAAACCAGGTCTTTAGGGGGTAATTGTATAGTATGCCCTGCTTTTTTTAGTTTTATTTTAGTCCTACAAATAATTAAAGACATTTTATATTTTGTGTATAATTTGCAAGAGGATCCCCACGTTTATTATATATTACTCTTATGTCCACACTGGCTCAGCTTGTGTGGTCCGTCACGTGAGTTGGGCATTTTACAAAGATACCCATTCGAGCCTCTTTATTTCATTTTAATATATAAAATTTGTTTGTCAATTCGCAACTTTTGGTATTTTGCACCGCAACTCCTATACTTTGTTTATATTGCAAAAATGCCCATGTTAGTATTTTATACCTAATTTTGCATCTTTTATTTTTGATTAAATAGCTCCCGTACTTGAAAAATTGTGGAAAGATTATACGACATGATTTAAATGTGCCCATTCACACTATGATTTTTATTTATCATTTCATTGCATTTCCTATTTATTAAAAATCATTCAAGAGCTATTTATTCCCTATCTAAATAAAAGAATAAAAAATAGAAAACTATTTAAATATTCCAAAAACATATATTGTATACTAGTAGATAATATACCTATTGACCAAAAATCACAAAAATTACAAAAAAAGGTTGGAGGAGGAGGAAGAGGTTGGAGGAGGAAGAGGATGGGGGAAGAGGAGGAAGAAGAAGAGGGTGTCAAATGACCATTGAACCCTTTTTTATAATTAATTTCATTTATGTCCTCAAAGTTAATGTCTGTTTGCACTGTGGATGGACAACAACTAACCCAAGGGTCACAAGTGATAAAACGACTAGAAGTTGAGGGCACAACTGATATTACCAAAAAGATAGGGGCATAACTGAAATTGCGATATCTCAGAAAGGCACAAGTGATAAAAACCCTAAAATTAAATATATTAAAAAATTCACAAAAATACAAAGTAAATAGCAGCTATATATACACATATCTATTAATTGGAAATAATTAGTAGTCGCTACACCTGTCTGTTCCATGTGTTCGTCACCCAGACTACTTGCGCACTATACACATTTTATCTGGGTTATAATAAATTTTAACTCCTTACACTTATTGCATTGCTTTACCATTACCCGTGGGTTAATTGTTAAATTCATCTAGTGTCGCGTTCAGTCACTTCAACGATTGTGGTCTCGCTTTGTAAGACCTCACGACCGCTCCGTTTGCATATCATGTTTTTCACAGATCGAGATGCTAATATTTGAAATTGTAGGATTCTTCTCTTATTCTTGTCTTCAAAAATAAACCCAAAACGTGTTTGCCGAAGTTATTGCAGCTATCAATTTTTACTAAAAAAAGAATTACATACACATGTCTTCCAGGAGATGATTTGTTTGTTTGAAAGTCCTTTCACGAGATCGTTTCCGACTGTACTCAATGGATTGCAAATTCAAACCTTTACTGAATTGGAATGTTGATTTACTTTACTCAATGGATTGCAAATTCAAACCTTTACTTTTTTTTTTGTCTTCAATTCATCTTTGTATATATTCAACCTCATAAAAAAACAGTACATGTTAAAAAGAAACTATTGGGAGACAGGCAACAAGCTGCGCCGCCAATCCCTTTTGAATGGCAATTTCAATTCTTCGGAATGTTAATTTCTGCAAGCTCGAACTCGTCAGGCACTGCAGTTAGGAGCCTGATAACAACTTGCAAAAACAATCTTTGCTTTCATCCTTTAGACCGACTCCTCTGATGTACAGTAGAGTCTATTGTACAACCAGAGCCACTCGATAAAGATCAAGCGGTTCACATGAAATCTGGTTTTGGAGGCCCTTTGGTGGCACACGAGATCATGATCGAGCGGCTCCAGCAATACAACATACCTCCGCAATACATTAGGGGATCCGCTTTGTTCGCCCTTTGCGATGTCGAATACGATGTTGGTTCGAACATGAAATATAGCTGCATACAAACAATCCACATAAAAATAACAACGAACTCACAAAGCAACAAAATTAAAAGGGATTTTTACCCGGCAGACCCTATAATCTTTGCCAATTACCTCTACGACCTTTGAAACATCGATATTCCTCTCTCGACCCCGTAAACTTGCTAACCCTTACCCTACAGTCCCCGTGGTTAGCCCCCATCCATTTGCCCGTTAAAACTAACCGGATTCCGTCATATTCATTTATATTATACCCATTTTGTTTGTCAAATTTAAATTCAATGCCATTCCCCCTCTTTTTCCTCCACACATCCTTCCCACCCCCACACCCTCGGCCCTCGCCCCTCCCCGCCGTCTTCCTTGAAGCCGCGGTCCCTGTCGTGCCGCCCGAAGCCCCAACCCTACCTCCCCTGCTCCCCCACACCCGTGCCGGTCGAAGCCCTGCCTCCCTTGCTGCCCCGCGTTCGATGCCCGAAGTGAAGCATTGAAGCACATCGAGAGACTTCACCGGAGATAAGAGCCCCATGTCCGATTGAGATTCATACACCTCTGGGTGTCTGACCATCATATCAGAAGAGCTCTGCACGTATGGAGACCCATTTGATCAATCGGAAGATGAAGACTTGGAGCATGCAGACTTGAGAATTTAAGTTGTCCTCAACTGAAGCATTGGATTCGCACCATCAGGAGATTCGAGTCAAGCGACCAAATGTGGAGATCCGACCGAGCAACAACAAAGTATCATTGAAGAACAGCTCATCGAAGCATCTAATTGTGATCCATCACCTGAGAACAAGTCAACACTTAGTCCTGAAGTATCGTTGAGAAGTACGGCAACGCACGATCTCCTGCGGTCAAGGAGCACGGCGTAGGCGACAGAGTCCCAGCGGTGTATTTGCAGGCTTAGCACGGGGTCGTGAGGTCGGGCGTCGTGCCGGAGTGACACGTGGAGGCCGCGCGGGGGGGGGGGGGGGGGCAGCTGATGATGAGCAGGGAGGGGGCAGAGTCGAGGGCGATGGGAGGGAGCTCGAGGGAGGGGGAGTAGTTTGAAGAAGGAGATGGGGAGGAGGAAGATCCACCGTCAAATTCTCCTCTGGTTAGATTAACTGAAGACTAACTCAAGCACTTTACGGTGTCGGGGGAGGAATATCGATGTTTCAAAAGTCGTAGAGGTAATTGGCAAAGATTATAAGGTCTGCCGAGTAAAAATCCCAAATTAAAATCACATACTAGAAATATTGCCATAATCTTGGATATACGAGCACTTTTTTAAAGCTGTTGCTACAGAAACAAGTGAGCATGGAATAAAAACAAACTCCTAAGAAAAATGATATGAAAACAATGCAATATCAGGCTTGTGCCTCTTTATACAAAGTTAAGAGCTCAAGAATATTTTGATCAAACTCCTCTGCCCACGCTCTATCTTCATGTTTATTCTTTAAAATTTTTTTGGCGAGCTTTATTCTCTTGGCAGAGCACGTCTTCATTTTGTTGGCATAAGCGATAACATCGTCTGAGTTCTTAGCCTCCAACATTTTTTTGAATTTGTTGACGTTCACATAGTCGCTCACATATTTGAGGATATCATCTATGGCTGTACGTTTTTCCTCTGCATTGATCGGATTGGGAAGGTCGTCGGGCAAACGAATGGTGTCACCGCCCCAGAGCTCGGCGGACAATTCATAGAGATCGGCATCATGTTGATTGCGGAAAAGCTTGTTCCTAATTTGTCCACCCATCGCTTGCTTCCGCCTAAACTTATCTCTTGCATGACGAGCCTTGGACTTGAGTTGTTTCGTGCTGAACGTGACGAGATTGTCGATATGGCGAAGCGTCTCCATGGCGTCTGTGGTGATTTCACCCTTCCGATTGAGGTCGACGAGACCACGTAGGAGAGCAATTTCTTGCAATTTCGTCCACCGTCGCTTCATCGGATTGGGTTTTCTAGTGTTACCCTCCTGCGGTTGCGAGATGCGGGGGGAGAATCGGGAGGAGGAGCCGGAAGAGAGTTGGGAACCATTGACGTTGCAAGGAGCCATGACGGATACGAGATTATTAACTAGATAGGCACAGCCAATAAAAGAATATTAATTAATCTTGCAATGATAAAATGATGTTTTAAATAATTATAAACATTGATATCCGTGGAGATATAAATATCGAAACATAAGTTAGTTATAAATATTCGAACATGCTTGGAGCCATCCACTATCCAAAATGAATATATGTGTTTGCATGCCAATTAAACGCATTGATTTAATAAATCTCCATAGTTTACGCCACCAGGTCTGGAAAATCGCATCTCTCAGCAGCCGGTTCAATTGCGCCGCATTGATGTCATAGGATTGGAATAGTAAATACTTTACCATAAATATTGTAATAACGATGTTTTCGTACTTACATGGAGCTTCATATAAGAAGGTTCTCATCATCTATGGATAGGTAATAACGAGTAAAAATTGCCAAGTTATCTTAAATACAATACAAAATTTAATCAAAATGGTATTCACTTCGCGATCAATTTCACAGAGCGTATGATTTGATCAAATATAATTCAAATGATGGAAAATCCGTAGACTTGTGGAGGAATATCGGTGGCAAATGCTAAGCTTAAGGAGGTGGTTCTCGCAAGCGGAGTTAAAAATAGAAATAGAAAGAAAAAAAACAGTCTTATTACATTCCGATATTGTGGTTTCCTTTAAGCTACTTTTTATTTGCAGGCCACAGAGATCTTATGCTGTAAAAAAATCTAAATATTGTTATTGTTCATCAATTATACAAAACCAAAAAGCAAGTGTCGTTTCAACTTACAGCTAAGATGTTCAAAGTTGCCCTGCCCGGTTTTTTATCATATAAATAATGAAGTGCAACCATGATCCGCTCGTAAAAACTTTGATATGAAGATATATTAAAATGTTAGATAAGGATTACTTACACCTGGAGACGGATGCGGGAGCGCAGCCGCAGTTGATTCGAGAGGCAGCAAGCACGTGCGACAGTGGTAACAACCAGCAGGGCAGTGCACTGGGACTGGGAGGGATGGAGTGGCAGGAGGAATGATGTCTTTTTATTGACAAGAAAGAAGGCGGGAGGCGGAAAATATGGAGGGAAATGGGATATTTAATAGCGATAAGAAACGAGAAGGCGCTCATCATCGAAAGTGGGGACATGATTAATGGAAAGGAAATGTATTATTTTTCCTTTCTTACATTTTCATTATTCTTCCCTTTCTTAATTAGCCGACATGCACGTTTTGGGATTATAACTTGTAAACGAACACCTACTAATAGGGATGAAAATGAATACAAATATATCCGTATCCGTTCGTATTCGCATTTGTCAAATAGAAGATATGGATGCCATTTTCTTTTATCTAGCGAATACGAATGTGAATACGAATGCAAATGTCCAACATTCGCCGAATACGAATACGGTACGAATATGAATATGAATATAATATCCTCAACTTTGACGAATACGAATGTGAATACAAATGTTGAAAATTTTGAAGATATGAATACGAATATTCGTTTTTGAAGGATATGAATATGAATATGGATACGAATGTTCTGGATAATATCAATACTTACATGGTATACAAATAAGGAAGTTTGATATGCTTTCTTTTATTATTTGATTATATCTTTACGTTATTTTATTATTTAGTGATTTTTTATCTACATATTCATTATTAAAATATTTATTATACTTTTTATATAACTACGAATCTAAAATGTTTGTAGCATTTAATTAATTTAGACATGTATAACATTCGTATACTAATTCATATTTGTTTGTCATATATCCGTATCCGAATTACCAATATTCGTTTTGCATTCGTATTCGTATTTTGAGGATATGATTTTACATTTTATATATTCGTGTGATATTCATATTCGTATCCGTATCCGGATTTTAGAAAAGATGAGGATACGGTAACACCTATATTCGTATCCGTATCCGACCATTTTCATCCCTACCTACTAACCTATTCAAAGTCAAAGGTGAAGGCTTAGGGTGCGTTTGGTTCGTGGGTTATCTGTGGAGGATAACCTGGATTTGTGTTTGTGTGTTTGGTTGGTGGGTTAAGTGTTGGGAGGGTTTGTGTGATGTGATTGTATTGGAATTTGAAAAAGTTGGTAGTTATTATGATATGATTGTATTGAATTTTGAAAAAGTGGGTGGTTGTTGTGATGTGATTGTATTGAAATTTGGAATAGTGGGTAGAAGTTGAGCATTTTATGATTTTTAGATTATATGGTATAATATATAATTTTTTTGATGGGAAGGGAGTGGGCCCCACTAGTGGGTTAAAAGTGGGGGTTTTGGGGGGTTACCCACCCAAAGTGGGGGTAACCCCCAACCGAACGTGGTCTTAGGGTTTGTTTGGTTGAAGGGTTGGGCAGGGTTGGGTTGGGCTGGGTGAATAGTAAACTGTGAGGATGGGGTACCCCTATGAATAGTACCTAAGGCTGCTAATTGAACTGAATCATTCGAATTCGATTAGGATTCGTTCGATAAAAATTCGGAAAAAGTTTGATTCGAAACCAAATGAATTGAATTTGAATTTAACTTGCGGATCCGTTTCCCTAATGAATCGAATCTGAATTAACCTTAATTCGTTCAATAATAATTCGATTCGATTCGATTCGATGTTTATATATATATATATATGTATGTATGTACGTATGTATCAATGTATTCATACATACACACACACACATAGTACTTACATATGCATGCATTTAATACGTACATATTTACATACATGTAACCACTCTGGGTCGATTATGATCTTTTCTGAATATTCTTGTCCAAGGAATTATAAATAATTACATCAAAATGTTAACATGTATTTATTTGAATTCATTTGTAAGTAAATAGATGTAGAAAAGAATATGTGAATATGTATTAAAAAGTTACTACGTCTAATTTACATTAAAGTTTTAGCATTTGCATTATATCGCTAAGCATAACATGTGCAAGCAACTAAAGATACTCTCAAACCAACTCACTATAGTGAATAAGTGGTCAATTTTAAACTTATAATCATATTTAGGCTCCATTGATATCATGTCCATCATTCACCGCTATGATTTCCATACTCTCACACAGCTAGGCTACATAGACTTGACTTTCTAATGCATGACATATATATGCAACATTAGGCCCTCCAAATGAGACCCAATTTCTTTCCTTTCCTCTTTATAACTAAATTCAAGTGGTTTGACTACAAATTATGTTATGAGTTAGAGACGTGGGCGGGGGGCCCTTCATACATCAACTATACACAATATCTAAATTCCTATCTTTACTTCTTATTTTAGCCTAGTGATAATAGCTTAGGCATGATTACTATGTATAAGTACAATAATCAATCTTAGCATGCTATTTTTGAAATTTTGAGGTATTAAATGAATGCAAAAGCACTCTAAGCCATGTCCAATTTAATATGTATGTATATATGTATGTATAATCTTGTAAATTATAGAATAAATATTGAATATAATAATGAGTAAAAATATTAGTCATAAAATCTAATAGGAAATATCAAATGTTTAAGATTGTTATTCTAAATCCACATCCACACATTTATTTCATATTCCCACATTCCTTACACCGTCTTTTTCATTCCCCCTTTCATTATCTACCAAAGAGCCTAAAGACCCATGATAGATGATGGTGGCCTTCTCCTAACAAATGAAATTGATGGTTTTACTATTTTGAGTTCCTCCTTAACATTTACCGTGATTCAAAATTTATCTAGATATATCTCTTTTGCTTTTTTTGTTGTTTTGATTTTTCTTACATGGCAATCCATGATGATTATCATTGTTAAGGCGACATTTATCATTAAATGAGTAATATACATGTTCTTCTCACCATAATGTCAGTTGTTTCTTTGTACATCAAAAATTCATATATTTCAATTTCATGGATTAATTTCTTTATATTGGAGATCCTCACGAAGTTTTTTGATATTGAAGATCTTCACACTTAATGAAGAGATTTTATCTTACTAATTTATTTTTTACTATTCCCATTATTTCAGATAATAACATTAATTTGCATCAACTTTCTATATAAATTTGATCTTGTCTTGCTTTAACATACAATGGTAATTATAATGTGTTCAACTTTTGCGTCAATGATATGTTGTCTCGTTGATAGACTCATATAATTATATTGCATTTATACATTTCTTCATCATAGAAAAAAGAGTATATTTAGATTGTAAAATACACATAATAATTGTAATAATTAAGTACTTTTATCCATTGTATTGTATTGGTTTGATATTTTCTTTGATTTTATAGTTTTCTTTTCAACTTATACTAGTAATATACTTTCAAAATTAGAACTATTGAATATTTATAATATATTATTCTCCATATAATTTTATTTACATAGGCTCTAAAACATCAATTAACATTTCAAATTCGAAATAAAATGAATCGAATTTGAATATTCGAAAGTCAAAATGAATTGAATCTGAATTTAAGTTAGTAAATTCGTTTGAAATCCGGTCTGAGATCGGATTCGAAACTTTTATAATGAATTGAATCAGAATCCTGGTGGATTCGAAGGTATTCGATTCGATTAGTACCCCAACCCCACCCAACCCAACCCTGCCCAACCCTGCAACCAAACGAACTCTTAGGGAACGGGTTTTTTCTAGGCAAAGAAATATTGCATTGCCAGATAAATCCTTCGTTAAATTGATTTCTACATAGGATTCGTTAATGTTTAAAAAATGTGCTTTAAGAATAACCTTAATGTGTGGATAATGTTTGGGAATAACATTTTAAATTTACGTGTACCGTAGCTATTATGCATGGCATTCCTCTCCCCGTCTCACATCGACTAGTATAAAAGCCCTAGTATATTTTTTTTTAATAAAAATATTAACAACGATTTATTCGTTGTTATAATATAAAATGAAATAAAAAACTCATCGCTATTATTAATATAGTTAGTGATGAATACATAAAATCATTGTTATTTCCAATCTAATTTGCGATGAATAGATATAAATGTCACTATATTGATAAGTTTGCAAATATCATGACCGATAAAAATTGTTGTTGTTATTTAATCGCCGCCATAAATATAATTTGTTGTAGTGGTTAAACAAATACGAAAAAGCAAAAACTATGAAGATACCGTAAACATGAATTACTTATGTGAGTGCATGGTGTTGAAGATGAGACAACTATGAAAATATAGTACCCCACGACTTGTGTGAGTGTGTGTTGTTGAAGATAAGCTCGATCGAACTCCTTTCCGTATTTGGTGCCCTTGGCCTCTGGGAAGAGCGATGTTGCATGTCTTAATAACTATATCAAATCTGCAAGAATTAAGCATTGCAAGATCTAATAATTGATGTGATTCATGCACAAGTACAACGATAATGTACATGATGTCCTGGGTGTTTAAGTGTGATCAGTCATTCGCATTCCCTGGCACACTGACACACTTGATCCAATATATATAGGGGAGTGGATCCTCTGCTGTGCAGCAAGGATCTGCTATAACCCGGGAGTGTGCCCGAGCTGCTCGATCGAGTGGTTCGCATGGTAAGGGTTCACAAAACCCATGATTTCCACTCGATCTCAATCGAACAGCTCAGGAACACTCCCGGGTTATAGTAGATATCTGTTGCACAACAAAGGATCCTCTCGCTATATATACAACCTTGGCAGTTAGTGCAATACATTGATGTCAACTATAGCAGCTATAATTTATAATGATTTTACTATCTCTATATTCATAAGAGAAGTTTACACCGAAACATGAGACAAGCAGGCAACAAGTTACGCTGCTAGTCCTTATTGAATTGCAAAGCCAGTCCTCCTAAATACTACATCCATAAACTTAGGACCCATCACATTATTGTTCATCACTTTTTGGATCCTCTTTAAAAGCTCAACAGCTTCTGGTGCTAAGTGTAACGGATGGTTTTTTTAATATAATAGAATAAAAAAATCTAAATCACGTCACCTTTAAAGATAATATAGGATAAAATAAAAGGAGATAAAATAGGCAACAACTCAAGATAGTTGTTTCTTTATCTCTTAATTAAGTCCAATTTATTATTATCAATTATCTCATTGATTATGCCTATAAATATCATGGGTATCCAATGATCTCCCCACACATTGCCTTTGGGAGAGAGAATCTAGAGAGAGAGAGAGAGAAAAGTCGGCGACGAGATTCTTTCGTCGCGTCTTTTCCGAATTCAGCATCGACAACCCTCTCCGTCAAGATGGAGTTTTGATCCGACAAAATTGGAGGAGCAACGTCGTCGTCGAAAACGGTCTGGATTGGTGGAATCTTGGTCGACGAATTTCTTGCATCGACGAGGTATGTGTCGAACACAGAGGA